>OX637461.1:54740893-55940893 GCA_951799995.1 Trifolium subterraneum | reverse complement strand
AAAAAAATCTATAGATATGTATTGAAGGGCCAGAAGCTCCTTCATTCTAATAATTTTATGTGTTACTAGTTCCCAAAAGAAATTGATAATTTGAATATGTACCACTTAGACATTTTGTGACTTGAATTGATGCATCAACTAAGTTGGTCACATGCATGTTTGTTGTTAACTCACAACATGAAGTTTGTGAGATTGTTTTCTCAAATAGCTTTGCTAATATCTCATTTTCTAAATTCTTAGAAAATATTTGATAAGTATCGTATGTCAGTTGAAATTGATATCGAATAGAATATGATCATACAAAAAAAAAATGGACTTGAAGATCCATTCTTTAGACGTCTAAAGTAATCACATGACTGATACTTATAATTTATAATTTGGGAACATTCAAACATATATGTTGACATATTGATTCTCATCAAGCCAACAAATTATTATATGTAAGTCTTCCCCTAATTTATTTGAATTTTGGTTTAAAAACCTAATTTCCCATATAAGCATTTTTGGATGTGTTGTATATGTTCCAATTGCTCCAATATAATGCACTAAGATGAAATCTTAAAGAATATTGGGAAAATATATTTGATATGAATCTCCATTTTATTATATTTTATCTTGAGCCAAAATTGGAGAAATTATTTATAGCCCTGTAGGCTGATTATCAAGTGATGAATTAATTTTCCCAATATTAGGGGGAGAGAATAAGCAGCTAAAAATGTGAACCAGAAGATCACATGAATCACTTGAAATAAATTATTATTTTTATCTTGTCTTGATCCTCTTACAAATTAGTATGAACCTGAAGTTCTAAAGATAATTCATTTGCATAATCTATGTAATTAATAAACAGCTGCTAATGCTCCAGTCAAAATGGATGTCCCTATTGGACAAGCAAATGAAATCTAACCATCCTGAAGCGTGGTAGGCCAATCGGTTCCAAAGATGAAAATCCTCAAATAAGAAAAGGAGCTATATAGGATGATGACCAAGTGAGGATATGAATAATTGATTTTTCAAGTTCTAGAAGAACTTATCAGGTACCTGAAAGATATGAAAATAAAGAGATCTCAATAAATTATGTCATGGATAAAATACGATGGAACCGAGATGAAGTCAACGTTGACAATATTTTTGCATATAATATAGCGCTATATGTGATTGATGATAATGAGGATCATAAATTCAAGTCTCTTAAAGATTATATAAAAAAAAAAAATTGCAGATGGAAAGAGACAATTCTAGTGAAATCAAACTCGCTTTGTAAAGCTGAATTATTTGGACTTGTCGTCCGCACACTTGAAGATGTGAAGTTTATATGATTTATCGCGCGAAAGAGAATTACATTGATAAAATATAGAGTTTGATATATTCACCAGAAGTGAATGTTAAATGTCTACATTTTATTTTTAAGAGACATATTCACCTGAAGTGAAAACAAGAACTTTTTCTTGCTTGGTTAAGTTTAGTAGCACATGAAAGGCTCAATTTTTATGATAGATGTGTTGCAATATATTTGTATGACTCACGTAATAGTGACAAGTATATGAAACTCTCCGAAGAAGTTAATTTTCGTGAGATATTGAAGAATTGACTTCATATGTCCATTTTAAGGATTTTGAAATGAATTTGTTATAATCAATTTTATGATGATGACATAAATATTATTAGAACTCTTGAAGAGATTCTAAAATCTATTGATTATAGAAATATTTTAAATTAAATATGTGGCATGTGCAAAGTTTGTTTGGATTTGCAAATGTATTATATAACTAGTTGATTGTGTACTAGAATGATTGCGATGTCATTTGATCATGTCCTCAAGAAAAAACTTGAATCGGTCCTGAAGTACCATATATTAGTTCAAACGAGGAAATTAATGTATTTTGTTAAATATATGTATCGTGGTATTTTGTTTTTGTCCACATTAGTAAATGCAGATGTCAGAACAAAGTCAAGCATAAGTTTTGTATCTTATAGAAACAACATAATCAAGGAAGTGGATAATGCTCTTTTATTAAGGATTGTGAGTTTACACATGCAAGAAACTTGTGGTTTTCTCATTATATAAGGAGGCTCTTGCAACAACTCAATATGAAGATAATATCTCAAACACTTCTAATTTGAAGAAGAATATGAAGATAAACCTGATCTTTCTTCAAAGTCACCACCAAGTAAACCATTTTAATAACAAGTATACAAGATTATTTGACATTCTTCGTCTCATATATAATTGTATTTATGAGGGGGAGAAATAAATGTATTCTGCACTCTTTTTCCCTTAACCATGGTTTTATCCCATTGGGTTTTCCTGGTAAGGTTTTTAACGAGGCAGATTATCACACAAAAGGATGTTGTACTCTTTTTCCTTCACTAGAAATTTTTTCCCATTGGGTTTTTCTCTAGAAGGTTTTAATGAGGCATATCCTTCATGGACATCCAAGGGGGAGTGTTATGAATAATTATATAGTGGATGCCCATTAGACTTTGGCCCATATCGTTGGCCCAATATCGGCCTATAAATACAGCCTATGTTACAATGTAAAGAACACACTTGTGAATAAGAAATACAAGAGTCTCCATTCTCTTTCTTTTCTTCATCTCTCATTCTTCTCTATTCTCCCTATTCTTATTCATGTTTAGAAATAGTTTATAACAAAATTATCATAAAGTTTGTGTAAATTTTTAAAATATAAAAGATACAATTTTAAATACAGAGTTCTTTATTCTATAACTAATGAATTTTTAATCATATATTATAGGGAAAAGAATTACAAACACACACTATGAATTACTCTCCATGACCTTAAGGTGTGGGTGAACTACTCACGCCTTGACATGGTAACACTACATTATGAATTTATGAATGAAAATAAGAACAATGACAGAAAAATAACAAGAACTTTTATTTGATACCAAAGCGTATTATTACAATACTTGCTTCATGTTTTACATGAGAATGACAAAAAAATAACAAGAACTTTTATTTGATGCCAAACTGTATTACAATATTTGCTTGATGTGTTTACATGAGAAATGAGCCCTTTATATAGGCCTTGAAACTAACATTTACATATAGTGGACAATAATTACGGGAGTTACAAAAGGGTATGAATCCTCTCATTCAGGAGGGTATGTATCGATCCTCTCCTGGAATACAAAGAACTAAAACTGCCAAAAATTGAGTTCATGGTCTGTCAAGGCTGTATGAAGCTTGACCAGGTCAATTGCATATATAGTCTAATACATTGATTGGTACGGTTCTCGGTCTATATGGTTTGACCAGTCTATTTAGTTATGATACTATTAAAATGAAAATTCTATTGATCTACAATTCGCTAATTCAAATGAAAAATAACATTTTAATATAATTATGAAATCACAATTCTTTAAGTAATATAGATCAATATTTATTTATTTAGTCAAAAAAATCTATATTTATATTTTCAAATTATTCTATTATTTTCAAATTATAGACAAAATTACAAGCTATTGGAAACTCACACACACAAAGTGAAAAAATTGGACCGAATTTTAAACTCCGGTTATGACATTCGACCTAGTAATTTTAAAGTTTGACCTATAAGTTTTTTTGTGTTACAATTATTGTATTGTATTTTATCAATTTTTTATTTATTTATGGAATGTACTTTGGTTGGACGAAACTGACATAATAAATTAAGTCCAAGAGATAATTATTAATCAAATATATAAAAGAAGACTGTAATTGTAAGAATGTAAGATAATAAACTCATTCCATAAACAAAATTGTCCTTTTAATTCATTGAATAAGCTATATATATATATTTAACCATAGAGAATATAAATAATTAAAGAGAATAAAAGAATTAGAGGGACTAGACTTGTCTTTTTGTAATTCTCCTTTTTTGGATTTAAGCCCTCCATTCAATAAATAAAAGAAAATACAGAAGAGAACTAAGGAACCAAATTCATAAAAATATCAAAGACCACTCTTAATGATGGAAATGGCAGTGTACAATCCTCCTGATCAGTATATATGTTGTTCTTGGTTGATTCTCATAAGGTCTCTACTTGGTGTCTTAGGGAGGAAGCAGTTATGTCTCTGCTTGGTTGATTCTCCTGATCGGTGTAATATTGCTTAATCCACATTTGAATAATCTTGACCTCTTTCTTTCACTGTTTTATTAGCCATTCTGGATCATCTTTTTCATGTGAAGGCTGACGATCCTTTCAATGAGATCCTGAATAATCAATGTTCTTCTTAGTATATAAATATATTCTGTTACCAAAAATTATATAAAAATCGACCACTAATGTAACAAGGCATACCATTGATTATATGGGGGGTGACAACAAGGCTCTTTGATGAGTTGTTCCTATAATATGAAAAATCACACAATATTATAATTTTGTACATTTTGTCAAAAATAATTTTAGATTAATTTAGTTTCAAATATTTTTTGTGCTTACCCGCCACTACTATATGGGTCTTTTAGTCCATTTGAGAAAAATGATGGTGCTGCCCATAGAAGCATTTCGTTGCATAATATCATCAATGAAGAGGATTGATGAATATCAACCGAAACCATGAAGCAAGCACTGCATAACAAATATTTCAACAAGAAACTACAAATAAGTGTATGAAAAAAAATGGAATAACTAGAACTAGTGCTTTAGTGTTGCTGATCAAGACACAAGAAGACACTACACTATTTTCAATACCTGAAGTTTTCCAATTCCACCCATTCCTCCTGTTGTTTCACAAGTGTATGTGAAGAAAAATCAGAACTTGAAGAAGTACCAATTTTATGAAATGTAGATTTCTTGACATAAATGAATAAGAAGAAGTGATTAGATGAAAGTGTGATTTGAAAACAACAAAATGTTGCTTCTAGCTTTAGTGTTGCTTGTTCTATGAATGGTAATTGTTTTATAGTGGCTTTGGATTTGGTCTTGTGGTGTAGTTCATGGTCGCATGGTATGGTATGATGCTATGGTATGTCATGGCATCATTGGCATGGGTGTGTGTGTTTTTCATCTTTATGTGTTTTCCAAAATTTTCCAAAATTTGCTAACTATAGAGCAACACTAATTAATTGGCTCCACATGTTTCAAAAGTAATATAGATTCCTTACAAATGGTCTAAAAGTAATGATAGATTCTTTTTGGACCACACCACACATAAAAGAAATTGACAAAATATAATAAAATATATTCAGGGCTAGCCCAACGTATGTTGAGGCCTAAAGCAAAAAATTAAATGAGGTCTTTTAAAAATTAAAAAAATATTAGTCCTTTTATACAATGATTGATTTCACCTGAGCTAAACAAATTATTTTATTTCTTATTTAATACATCAATTTAGGCCGTTAATTTTTTTTTTTGGAAACATGAGAAAATTGATAGTTCAGGGATTTAATTGGTAAAGTAATTTTTTTAAATTTAATTATATTTCTATAGTTTATGGACAAAATTGAAGAAATGTTGATAGTTTAAGGACCAAATTGAGGGCTTATTCTCAATATTTTTAAGGGGCAAAAACATTATGTGATGTATTTATATTATATTAAAATTGTAGATAATTTTGTAAAAAATTCATTTTTTATCATAAATTTTAGTAAAAAATAGTTAAATATAATTTAACTAGTTATGAATAATTATTATGAATCATAAAGTGAAAAAAAAAACTTTGTTAGTGAATGAATCAAACTGGTGTGGTGGTCACCTAGAATTAGAAAACAATTACGGTAGTGGTGTATTTAAAACATTGGAAAATGGGGCTTCTTAATAATTTTTTAAAAATTAAATGAAAAATGCAAAACTCAAGTTTTGATCATGTGACAACGAAGTAAAAATAGAGGCCTTTAACCAATGAGTTATTATCGATGTTTTGTCTAAATTTGAAATCCATTATTATAATATTATTCAACATTGAGGCATTTTTTTTTTAAGAGACCTATTTCTTAAGCCCAACATTTAGGGGCCTAAAGCCCTAGCTTTACTTGCTTTGGGCTTGGGCCGGCCTCGAATATATTTGATCTATTTTATTTTTAATGTATATTTGATCTATTATTACTTTTTACTGTTGGTGTTGATTGAGTCTTATGTTACAATTTTCAAGTAACAAATAAGTCGTCACTTGAGTGTACATTTCACAATTTTTTTAATTAACTAAAAATATAATATATTAATAAATATAATGAACAACAAGTTATTCTGTTGTATCATTTTGAATGGTAAAATCAATTCTCTTAAAACTATACTTAAACTGATTAATATTCTTATCAAACTTCTATAAAATCTAATAACCATATATTAAAATATATAGTTTCACTTCACACTAAAACAAAAAGAAAATAGTGAAGATAATGAAAAAAACATGGAAGTAATTGATTTTATTGTTTGCGTATAATTCAAACCCTTATATTTCAAAAAGTCATGTCTTTGTTTTTTTTTGTGTAATCTTTTATGGAGAGACTAATCCTTCGAATTTTATATGTTATATATATCTTCAATCTTTTAGTCCTAAATTGTGGTTTTCATTTTATTTTTTTTCATTTCAATTGGTTTCTTTCTATATTCTTTAATTTTGCTTATCACCTAAAAAATTACTCAATTTCATTTCAATTTCATAGAATGGAGTAATAAGCTAATTGATTGACTGACTTTGTTACAAATTGAGAAAGAAATATTTGATTATATTGTATAATAAATAATTTTATATTCTAAAATATTTTGAAAATAAAATTTAAACAAAAATCTAAAATTTTTGTTAAACAAGATGGAATATTAATATTATCACATGCATTACTTATCTGCACTCGTTTTATTTACATTAATTCATGTTTTTCTTTTCTTTTTTTATACAACATTCATCTTTATGATATATCATTATCTTTCACTCTTTTGCCATGTTTGAACATTTACTCTTTTTATGGACATTTACTCAAATTATGATCTTATATAGCAAGATGGAATATTGTCGCATGCTTGCTTTACGTACTCAATTATCATCTTCACCTTCCCCTCTTATGACAAAGAAAACTTTCATTTGATTCTTGTTCTCTAATCTCTTAATTTTTATTGTTTCAACTAAACCCACTCAAAAATTGCGTATTTATTAATTGTAGTAATTAACTCTTAGTATAGTTTTGTAAATACATCTTCATAGAAAATTGCAAGACATTGCTATAAAAAAAAATTCAAGACATTAATATTGAAAAGAAAAACATTTAAATGAGGGTTGAGAAAATCTTTTAAATGATATAAACATTTTAAAATTGTAACGTTTTCTTATATTTTGACTAAAAAAATTCTAAAAATTCTCCTTTAATAAGGATAAGAGGTAATATTCATGTTAATAAAAAATATATTTTAACAATCAATGGTGAAGGATTATCGGAGGTCATTATATTTCAATTCTCCGATAATCCTTTAGAGATAATTTCCTTTTTCCTTTTTATTTGAAATTAAGCATTTTTCTTTTTATCAAATAGAGTCTTAATTTCACTTTCACATATCATTAGTTTTTGTTTTGAAATTAAGCATTTTTCCTTTTATCAAATATCACATGATTTCTTGCTTAAAAAATATCACATGATATTCACCAAAAAAAAAAACACATGATTTCTCTTTTCTCATAGAATTAATGATATTTTTTAATTTGCTTAAAATTGACAACGTGGCATCAAATATATGTTCTTGTTATTTTTCTGTCATTGTTCTTGCTATTGTTCTTATTTTCAATAATATATTCATAGTATAGTGTTACCATGTCAATGCGTGAGTAGTCCACCCACACCTTGAGGTCATGGAGAGTAATTCATAATGTGTGTTTGTGATTCTTTTCTCTATATGGCTGCTGATTGTGATTACTAGTAAGAGTATCATAGGAGATGGATGTGTGTCCTGGAAATCACAAGGTAATGGTGATAATCGAGAGATTGAACCAATACCTCGATCCTCGGTTTTCTATGACCAAGTATGATGAATATCATATGCTTGGGAATATGTGGATGTTGAATTCAAGCACTTGGAGCGATTAACAACAGCTCCCACAAAGACTAGATTGGAGGAGGTGTCTTCACTTGAAGCGGAGAAAAATTAGAAATATATGTTATTTATGAAATCCAAGATCTTAGGGTCCTTAAAAATATAAAGTAAATCATTATTCATCTGCTTACTTTGATCACAATCATAAAAACTAATATAATCACCATCACCAATTCAATCATCTTATATATTTTTCATAGAAATTTCATTGAAAATAAACTATACTCTATTACTCATTAGTCAGTGAATTTGATATTCTTTTACTTACGACGATATACTTGTACACCTAGGAACCTATCAAACACGTAGAGAAGAAAACTGCAACTTAGTCACAACGGAACAAAGGAATTTGGGATACAACCAAAGTATCGCGAAATAAAAACTCTAGTGTAAACATCCAGAGCTGCCGAGACAAACTAGTTTGAGGGCAACAAACATGGCCTGGATCTTCTTATTGACACCTGTAAAATACACCAAAACCTACAGGCCAAGCATAACATGCCACAGAGAAAAAATATAAGAATGCATAAAACAATTATCCAATAATCACCCCTCTCATGACAAAAAATTAGCGGATTCTGATTCCAAACATAGAGGCTACAACAAAAGAAATCCTTAGCTCGAGATTTTAAAATTTTCCAAGCTAATATTTTGATCTCTTCCACCACATTTTCCAAATTAAATCCAACATGATTAAAGATCATTGCAATTATGGCTTCTAAATTAAATAAACGGTTGACAACCATATAATACCTAACATCTTAATTTTTTCCCTCCAAGAGATTATGCTTTTAAACATTATATAGTGTGTGTATCCTTCATCCGCAATTGTTTTGAAAATTGGTCAAAATTTCTTATAAAAATGACCGGAGGGAGTAAATTATAATTTTTATTATTTAATTTGTTTTAGCCATAACACAAATTAGAGACGGATTTAGTGGCTGCATTTGTAGTAACTTGATAAAATCGGTCATTAAATTAAATTAGTCTTTAAAATTAATCGTTAAGTCGATCTCAAAACTTAAAAATTTGTTTAATCGCTATAATTCGGTCACTAATTACTTTTTTTTAATAGATGAAATGACAAACTCATTGATGAAAATTCACATACACAAAGTGGAGTGATCGTGGTTCGAACTCCGGTTGTGTCATCTGACACTAACAATTTCGACACTAACAATTTCAATGTTTCTACTAGTTGAGCTAGGATTTGTAGACATTCGGTCTCTAATTTTGTCACAACATACTAGCGACCAGTGGCTTTGCAACTAATTTAACCCGCGTCATCAAAATTACATATCCAAAGACATGGACATAGATATTCCGATAACTTGGTTATAGTCATATTTGTAATTGTAATCTTATATAATTTTAAATTTTATATTATTATTAATGCATTGTATGTGTTGATTGATGACGAGATAACAAAAATTGAAGAGCTCGAGATTAGTTTAAGTATATTTTTCTAACCAACAACTCATTTGTGTCTATTTTGAATAAAGTTATTGCCACATTTTTATATTATGTGGCATTTTATATGCTTGTTGATGTTCAATTTTTAAACAATTTTTTATGATTTTCGTTTAAATTATATATTTTTTATCATCAAATAATTAATTTTGATAAAAAAGTTAAAATGAAAATAAAATTAAAGAAAGTCACATTCATTAGTAGAAACTAGAAATTCACATGTCTTGTCTTTTTTTTTTAAGGCAATCACATGTGTTGTCTTATTTGTGAAAGTATGGAGTAAAGTTGGGTTCTGCCTTAAAAGCATACCTTACTAAATTATGTAAATGTAAAATTGTAAATGTGTAGAGTGTCAAACAGTTGTGCCAGTTAATTTTTGCAATGTAATTTGGATAAAAGTATCCATCCAATTTGAAATGGTACTGTATATAGGGATGTTTTAAGTGAAAGAAAGTTTATTAATTAAATTAAGACGAGTCATTTATATTCATTATAGATTCAATTTAATGGTTGAGATTAAAATATTAATTTTAGTGAAACACATGACGTCTTTTTCCAATAAGCGAATAAAGCCATGCGCACTACGGTTTTCTTTTTCCATTAACATCGCCCTTTTTCCTTTGCTTCCGAATCAAAATGGACACGCAAGACTAAAATTCAAAAAATTCCTTGATTTTTCTTTTTCATTTTTTTTTTTGGGTAAAAAGTCCCTTGATTTATCCCTTCGTATATTTGTCTCCAAATTTCTCTCAAAGTTTGATTTTTCATATGGTGTGCTCACAAGGTCACAGCTCTCTTTTCCACATTATGATGTTTGGTCTTTGGTGAATCACATGGTAAAATAGGCCGGTTTTAGGGTGGGACGTGCACCACATATTTTATTATTGAATTAAATGTAGCACGTGATATTATAGTGTATTGTCAGCATTATATTATTTTATTATTTTTTTCCACTTTTTTTAATCAATAATATATCTTTTTTTTAAAGTTCTAAAGGGTAGAGTCCTTTATAATTTGAAATTCAACCAGGAGGAAGTAAGTTTTGGTAAAAAAAATAATTTTATTCTAATTTTTTTGTAAACGATGCAAAAATTAGATAAAAATAATTCTTTACAAAATAAGATGGACATTAAAAAAAGCAAGAATAAAAGTAATTACCAAACTTTATTTTTTAGTAGTTGAACTCGAAATTATTAGAGACTCTTTCTTTCTTTAAGATCTAAAAGATTAAAAAAATATATAAAATATCTAATAAAAAAAGACTGAAAAAAAGGAAAAAAAATATAATACCGATAATACACCATAATATTATATACTCAATTTAATCTAACGACTAAGATATATGGTGCATGGTGAGAGACTTATTAAGGTCCTCCACCCTAAACTCCGCCTAAAAATATGCTATGTTGTATCATATCCAATAAATAGAAGCCGCATATAATATTGGAAATTATTTAAATGAATGCTTTTAAATTTAGGGTCCGTTTGAATTAGCTTATTTTTTAGCTTATGCAAACAGTTTATGCAATTTTTATGTATTATTATAAGTTTGTCTAGGTAATATTGGTGCGCATGATAGCATAGAGACATGATAGTATAAAAAGCTGGATAAGGAAATGATATGATAGTGACAGGATAAACACATATCCTGTCATGTGTTTGGTGCACACAGGATATGATAGTGACAAACTTTATAATATTGTCAATATTTATTCATTGATATTACTAAAATTTAAATTGTAGCACTAAGATAAAATATCAAATTAAAATAACACACAAGTAAAGTAGATACATGTTATATTTATCTAAAAAAGTTATTCTCGAAAAGCAATGACAAAATTATTTTATACACATTTTTTATAAAATAAAATAATAAAAAAAAATCATATAACGATTAATTAGTATACATATGGTTTTATAAAATAAAATAATAAAAAAATATTAAATAAAATAACAAATCATATAAAGATTAATTAGCAAACGTATGGTTTTATACAATAAAATAATAAAAAATATTAAATAAAATAAAAAATCATATAAAGTTTAATTAGTATATGTATGGTCGCATGAATCAAGTAATATATATTAATAATAAAAAAAAAATTATATATATATATATATATATATGCATGATTTAATAGCAAAATATGGTGAAAAAAGAATAAAAAATTCATCAAAATGCATTCACCCGCATTCGAAGGAGGGACATTCCTATCATGTTGCTAACCCAACTTAAAGTAAGGATTAAAATAACAAAGGCTCAATAGGATATGATAGCAATAGGTTTATTTTATCCTTTCCAATTGGTGCACCAAACAAGGGATTTGAATAGGATATGATAGTGTTATCATATCCTGTCTCTCTATCCTGCGCACCAAACGGTAACAATCATCTCCTTGCAACTCTTTCTATTTTGCAATTTCTCCCTTTTTATTAACCTATGGTTTTCAATTTCCCTTATTGATTTCTTTATCTATATATTTTAGGACTAAGTCATCGTATTTTGCTTGTATACAAAAATAATAGTAAAATAAAAATTCATAAATAAAAATCTTAGAAAATTATTCAAAAATATGAAATTACAAGTTTACCTGAGTAACTCGAGATCGAACATCTACATAGTCACCTGTCCCCTGTATTATGTGGGTTGTCTTGTGAACCTCATTTATAAAGGGTTTTCTACCGAGTTGTCTTTCCTAATTTTACATACAAAAAAAATTACTTAATTATGAATAACTTATGAGTTATTAAATAGAGCGCTGCTATATGCAGCAAAAACAGTTTCATGAATTTTTTCACGAAGGAATTATCTATTATCTATTAATTAATTTTAGAACTTTTTACAGGCCCACCGATAGTGAGCTCTGTTACAAACTTGAGATTACCTCTCAACTTGATACTATATAAAATGACAACATTACAAAAAGAATCCCTTAATTACGGAAATAAATCTGGACTAAAAACACTTAAAATCATACACAAGGAATAACACATCTCAATAATAAACGCTAAAAATCAGTGCACATCTCAACATCAAGTTTATGCATGTAGTTGTTCATAATTAATCACAACTATGATAATGCAGAAGTTACAACGCCCTTTTCATAATATTGTGTTGAGTAGTCTTCTAAAGAGACATTCCTGGTGGATTTCCTGATTGGACCATAATAGTTTTCTGATTGGACCATAATAGTTTCATGAATTTTAACATCTCAAATAATTAATAAAACAACATTAGTTCCATTTTGCTGCTATGCTACATGCTAATTTTTAATCTAAAGGCAATTTAGAGAGTAGAATAAACAAACAATACCAGATGTGAGCAAATATAGAAATAGAGAGTGATTAAATATATTTTTACCAAATATCTAACGTAGGTAGCAACGCTAACAGATCCCTGTGTGTGGAGATTGCCATGATCCTTTCTTGAGTTGCAGTTTTTCACGTTGGCCGTGGAGCGCTTTGCAAAAGTTCGGTCTTTGTTCCAATGCGCCAATAGTTGGGGCCACACTAGCTCTCCAATCCACCCAGGAATATATGCACCATTTCTTTTTTTGTATTGCTTTCTTTCTTCATATAACAATTGTGACATTCGGGTGCTAACTAAATGATGAAATTTTTTCAAAACAGCCTCATCGTGCTCAGGTTTCCACGCACAACATCTCTACGATAAATAAATACAATTATTAAAAACATTCAAATATAATTATTATTTTTTAATTATTATAATATATTAACATTTAATTATTTGCACTTACCGAAAATTCTAGCTCAAGTTTTTCCTTGGCATCATTATCTTTATAAAGTTCCTTATATGTTGGGTAAAAAGCATCCGCAAACATGAGTTTGATAACTTTCGTAATCATTTTGGCCGATTGTTTAGACGGCTCCAACCTAAACATTTAAATTGTTAGTTACACTATGCATTTAAAAGAAATAAAAATAAAATCAAAGTAGGCAAGGAAAATATTTTTAACACTTACGAGTGACCGTGAGGGTAGATTACGGGGCGTTTGCCCACCACAAGGATAGTGTCTTCGCTAATGCGACCTCGTGATCTTCGCACGACCTGCCGTTGTTCTTCCGGGGTGGATTTCGGGGTGGATTCCGGGGTGGATTGTTGTTGTTGTTGCTGTTGATGTTGCTGCTGTTGTTGTTGTTGATGCTGCTATTGTTGCTGTTGATGTTGCTGATCAAAGGTGCCGATCATCCTCGATGAATTGCTCTAGTTTACAGAGAATTATAGGAATATTTTGATCCATTTTAACAAGTTCATCCATCCTCAATGTTGAAGCACACAAATCTTTAAAAAAATGACTAACTTCGGTCAATGGATTTAAGACATTGTTTGGCAACGAACAAAATGCAATTGGAAGTAAGCGTTCCATTAAAACATGTGAATCATGACTTTTCATCCCTCGCAATCTTCCCTTGTTGACGTCGGCACACCTTGCCAAGTTCGAAGAATATCCGTCTGGCATTCTCAATTCTTTTAACCACACACAAACAGACTTTGCTTCATCAGAAGTTAGAGCAAAAACAGCCTTAGGTTTTAGATATTTTCCATTTGGAAGACGTTGTAGCTCCATTTCTGGTCTATTGCAATGCAATGGCAAATCCAATCTAGCCTTCTCATTATCTTTTGTTTTACCGGACACATTCATCACTGTGTGTAGTATATTGTCACAAAAATTCTTTTCAATATGCATGACATCAAGATTATGTCTCAGTAAATTGTCTTTCCAGTAAGGGAGGTCCCAAAAAATACTTCTTTTGGTCCAATTATGTGATTCTCCGTATCCGACATATCTGGTTCTCTTGCCAACATCTGGAAATCTCTGTAGTCCACTAACTCTATCGAATACTTCATACGATGTTATCTTAGGAAGTGGACCATCAGGTTTCAGTTGTGTTTAACTTAAACAAATTCTTTTTCCTCCGAAATTGATGATTTTCTGGTAAGAACCTATGATGACAATCAAACCACGAAGTCTTTCCACCTTCTTTCAAGTAAAATGCCTTTGTGTGTTTCATGCAATGAGGACAAGCCAATTTACCATGAGTCGACCAACCAGACAACATGCCGTATGCAGGAAAGTCGTTAATAGTCCACATCAAAGCCGCCCTCATTGTGAAATTCTCCTTCCTTGCAATATCATACGTCAATTCACCAATCCATAACCTCTTCAAGTCATCAATTAATGGTTGTAAATATACATCAATTCCATCGGTTGGGTTCGACGGTCCTGGTATAATACAACTCAAGAACATGTACGGTTTTGTCATGCACATCTCAGGAGGAAGATTATACGGGGTAACAATAACCGGCCAACAAGAATAAGGCGATGCCGACGCTTGTATATACGGAGTAAATCCATCAGAGCACAATCCAAGTCTCACATTACGTGGATCTTCGGCAAAATCACGATGCATTGCATCAAAATTCTTCCATGCCAACCCGTCACAAGGATGTCGCATCACATTTGAATTTGTTTTATTGTAATAATACCACGTCATTTGGCTAGCGGTTTGCATAGATGCAAATAATCTCTGCAACCTTGGTATTATTGGCAAATAAAACATTGACTTGACTGCGACCCTTTTTTGTGTACGATGAACATCACTGTTGCAGACTTGATACCTCGGTGCATTGCAAAATTTACACTCCTCCAGGGCGCCATCATTTGTACCGAACTCATTGTCGTAAAACAACATGCACCCTTGAACGCAACAATCAATCTTTTTAACTTCCAATCCCAGCTTTGACACCAACCTTTTGGCATCATAATAACTTTTTGGCAAGTTGTCTTTTACAGGAGTCGCATCCAACCAAACAATCTTCGGGTACGTTCCAATTTGACCTGGCAGCTAAAAGTCTCACACACATGGACAACTTCGAGTCAGATGATCCTTCAAACAACGGTTTGTTTACTTCCTCCATCATTGAATAAAACTTCAAAGCTTTCTCGTTCGGAATTATTTCCTCTTCGCCACCCCTTTCATAAGACAGGTTCACCCCGAGAGCATCACCGACCATATCTTCCATATGGCCAAAGTTTTCACACTCCGCGTGCACTCCACTGCTCGAAGCGTGCGTATCAACCATAAATTCAACATTAATATTTTGCGGCTCTTGTTCACCGTGATGTCTCCACACATAATAATCATCCATAAACCCAACGTTCTCTAAATGATCTATGACATCTTCTGGGGTTTTTATAATCGACACACATGAACATTTAAGACACGGACATCTTATCCCACCCTCTCTTTTGACAACATCTCGCGACATCGCATAAGTAACAAATTCCCGAACTCCATGCTTAAAACGCGCTTTAAGTGTTCTTCTACCCGGATATTTCATATCATACATCCAACTGCGATGATAAATATATTGATCCATCTACTGCGCATTGTCAAAATTAATTCAAATTAGTGCGATAAAATATATATTGTGATGAAAAATACATATTATATTAAAAAAAATCATTTCTTGACCAAACAAAATAAAAATACATTTTTACTAAACTACACATTTTTACTAACGTAACTAACATTAATATTAATTTTAGTAACTAATATTTTTTTACTATAAACTGTACCTCTCAAACAATTAAATATTTTTTACTAAAAACTACACTTTTTTTTACCAACTAACATTATTTTTGTTAACTAATATTTTTTTTCCTAACTATATATCTTTTATAAAAAATTATAATATAATAATAATTTTACTAATTACTATATACTTTTTTTATCAAAATCATTTTTATTATCAACTAACATTTTTATTACTAGCTAATGATAAATTTATTGTGATAAAAAACTAACCTCCAATAATATTAATGCACTGAAAAAACTCTGAGAAAACAACGGCGCAGCAACAACAACAAACCAAAGATTAACTGCAACAAATAATACAACATATTAGATTAATAAATAACAAACTATATATAAATACATACATATAACTTAAAATAAATTAATAACTGTATAGAAATTGTTTTTTTGTAAAAAGAAAAAACCTGAATTTGTAGAATGAATGAAATTGAAGATTGTAGAGTGATCGTGTGAGTAAAATTGTAGAGTGATCCTTGATTTTTTTTTTTTGTAAAAAAAAAATATTGAATTTGTAGAAGAAGAATGAAATGGTTATATAGAAATGAAACCAATTGAATCTCATATGTGTGTAACCGAGGATAATGAAACCTTGTTAGGTGTATAATAAATTTCATCATGAATTGAAAACGCAATGTGCCTAACAGCTGTAAATTGAAATTAACATATAAATTGATTTCCTAGAAAACATTCTTAGGTAAGCACCAGAGGAAGCGTGTTGCAGTTTTCTGCAGAGTGGCAGAATATTGTCTATAAGTTACCTAGGAAATATTCCTAGGAAAACAGATTGACTTGGTCAAATCTGATTTGTGAGGAAATATTCCTCGGAAATGTGTTCTTGTAAAACGCGTCTTCCTTACAAATGGTTTCCTAGGAATATTTCCTCGGAAAATACATTGGATTACCGAGAGATCAAAATTCCTCACAAATATTTGTAGGTAATATCACAAATTCTTGTAGTGAGTACTTTATTAAACAATTGTAGTAATAAAACATGTGAATTTCAACCGTTGAATGTGTATTTCCTTATCCGCCCATTACCAAGCCAAAATTGGTCCCAAAACATGTTTGATTTTAGGGGGACAGTGTCTTTGCAAGCAAAATTGCTAAAATTAAAAGTCGGAATCGCATCCTGAAGATCGTCCAAATCATTGTCAAAATCTAAGTCCATACCACATATTCCAATGTCTCTCGATATATACAAAACCCAATAATTACATTGACATGACAACATCAATAAATGGTTTTGAATAGAGAAAATACCTGAGAAGAGTGGAAAAAATACTAGCCAAAGTTCTAGTAACCTTAACGTTAATTCACTTCAAAATTCCACACGACCATAACAGATCAGTAGAGATACAGAGACACAAAAAATTATTCAGAACAAATTTCTCACTCTCTCTCAAAACCAGTTTCTATTATTTCATTATTTTTTCCTCTCACATATTAAGTCTCTGAGTTTAACATCAACTTGTTCTAAATTAATTCTTGTTTGTTCGTTATGTTACCTCATTGAGAAGAACCTGTTGAATCTTGGGGATTTGTACTTATGAGACAAATAAATCCCAATCAGCACGCCTCATGTATATTGTTTCATGGAATTTACTATATTACCGGTCATTCTTCGGTGTTGAATTTGTGGTTGCTTACTATGCGGTTGTCGACGTCAAATTACTATACTCACAAAAGTTCCTATAATCTTATTTATATTTGTTTGATTACTTTAATTTATATGTTGTTTATTATTTGAGTAGGTCCAAATTTTTACAACAATTTTTAGGAATCATTTTGTAATGTACGGGGTGTAATGTAATTGGTAGACTGCTAACATATGCTAAATATCATTGTGTGTTAAGTACTATTAGTCTAGGACCGATTCATATAGTTTGCTACACCAATTTGATGCATTGCATCTATGATGTTAACTCATAGATATTTTTCCTTTTAAACTTTTGAAATATGTGGGCATTGTTGTGTTCTTGTTATTATTATTTTTTTATGTCACTACTGCCACTATAGGTTCAATGATTTAGATTAATGTCACACCATAACTTACAACAACAGACTCTTTGCTAAAGCAAAATATTTACCATACTTCAAAAGCATTGATAATTTTATTGTGAAAATTGATCGAATGTTGAGGCCGGAAGGAACTTTCATTTTTGACCAACCTTTCAATTTTTCTAAGTGCCTAATTAAGACCCATTCAATATTTTCACCAAATATCCATTGAAAATGCCTAAGATCCAAAACTATATGAATCAGTTGCATTTCTGTAAGGTGTAATTGTAGCAATGACATATACAAGATTAATGTTGCGAAGATATCATAAACCAAATTGAACAGATGTTGAAAAATTGGCAAAATTAACATTAATTTTTTCATAAGCCAAAATTGTTTCCAATTTCAACTCAGATGCTTGGTAAGCAGCAGCATTACAATCAAAATGAAATAAGAATCCCCTAACTTAAAGATGAACTGATGAGTCAATCCCACTGAAATTGAGGTACAATCCAAGAAAAACACATCTGCTCGAATGAAAATGGTAAGGATAGTTGCCGACAACTTCCATCCTTCACATTATAAACTCCGATCGCTAAATCATCCAGATAACTGGCACAGATAAAAAAAATTGAATCCTTTTCGAACTTGGAGAGACAAGAGGCAGGCACAGAAAATGAATGACCACTGTATCCGACAAATAAAATGTTATCCTCCAAAACTCTCAAGTTTCTTCATTTGTACAAGTCTTCCACTCCGGGCGTCCAGCTCCAATTTGTAAACATCGCCTCTATACGAAAACGATAACGTTTTCGGGACGATTCGATATATTCTCACCAACCATAAGTCACCGTTCAATGATTTCACGAAATAAACATGTCCAATATGATTTTGGGCTGGAATACGATATCTAGTAGTAGCTAACTTCTCATAGTAAGTAAAATTAGGGTCATTTAAGGCATCGGGACGAGGATTATTGAACTTGAACGATACAATTGTGTCTCCATGGCCTTCAGCAACTACCAGGCCTTTATAAAATACAACATCCGTAAAACGAAATACATTTGAAATTAGGTCATTGGGTATAGGAATCCAAAACGGTTGGTTCGATCTTTTCCATGCAAGATGATTAGAGTTGTAAAATGCTGCAATGTCATAATCATTTGGGCTCGTAAAGGGTCAGCAGACAAGGAAATTTTGGTGAAACCTCCGAAATGTGGCAATTTGAGAGGTGGAAGATTAATCGGAGGTATACTAGCATACTTAAAAGGATTGAGTAGAGTTATTGAACCGTTATCGTAGACATATGAAAGCCAACCAAATGAAGTGCCACAAATGTTGTGAAATTTGATAGATGGAAATTGAAGTGATGAGTAATGTTGTTGAGTTAGAATGCTATACAAGGATATCCTCTTGGATTCAGAGGGTTCCTTTTTGACAACCATGAGCATGGGTGGTATATTAATCCTAAATTGATGGTTTTGATGGTTAAGTTTTGCAATGGATAGCCAATTCTTGCAAACCACACTAAACCTAACATGATCAATGTGTTCTTCCAAATTGCTAAGAACCAAACTAAGAGGAAGTTCTTCTAAGTTAGCCCAGTCTACCACCATCCTCATACTTGCTCACTGCTTTTGGACTCGATTCTACTTTCTTACTGCTTTTCGCTTAAGACGGCTGCGTTTTCCGGCAACTCAAACTGGTGTCTGATGCAGGGGCAAAGCGTATATCCGAAAATATTTGTTTGTTTTTGGGTTTACATAATAATGTTGTGTGCCTTGGTTATCAAGGTAATTTTCCAAAGATTAGGTTATGCTAGGTTTAGCGGCATAGTTGTCCATCTCCTTTTGGTTATGTGTAATTATTTCTATATATATATATATATATATATATATAAAATATAAAAGTTAGTTTTAAAAAATAAATAAATTAGGGTTTATTACTATTTTTATAATAACCATTATATATATACACTATATTTCAAAACTCTCTTTTATTTAGTCAAAAAAAAAAAAAAAGTCTTATTTTATTATGATGTCACGGCACCTTTTTCGTTTCCAATTCCCTATCAATAGAACTACTATTTAACATATGCTGCCAAAATTCTAGGAATTCAGAACTACTTTTTCACACTCTCTAGAAACCGGTTTCTATTATTCCTGTAATTTTTCCTTTTACATATTGAATAGGCATGTCAATATAATCCATATCCGTAGGTATTCGTCCGCTCCGTCTCGATTTTGACAGGAAAAAACTGATTTCAATAGATTTAGATTTTCCCCGAATTTAAAAGACGGGATGTGGCGGGTAATAGGGATATTGATATCCACGAACCCGTCCCACATATATCTAATTTTATTTTAGATCTTTTAAATTATAACCCTTTTTTTTAGAATTTTATTTATATACACCTTCAGTATAAAGTTATTTTACACATGCGTCCAATAATATATCGACACATCATGTATGGTAATTAAAAATACATGATGTGTCACATTCATTAAATGATGTGGCAACACATCATTGGATGTATGTGCACAAAAATTTTTACACCGACGGTGCACAACAATTAAACTCTTTTTTATAGAGTTTTAAATTATAACCTTAAGTAAAGTCTTAAATTATATTCATATATTTTTGTTTTTATTTTAAGTTGAGTATTAAACAAAGTTCTTTTTCTATTTATATTCTTTATTTAAAAAAAAATCATATTTGACTTTTCAATAGCTATTTATTTTGTCTATTTATAAAAAAAGATATTATTTTTTTAAAAAATCAGATATGTTCCTCAGAGGAGTATATATGAATTTTACTCATCTATTTTGTTTTTTTTATTAACAATGATTTATAACAATTTTTATTTGCAAGTGATTAATTAACATGTTTTTGGTGTTTCCGAAAAAGAAAATTAAAACAAATTTTGGTTGTAATATAATCATTATTTTTTTAACAAGCATCAATTCATTTCATTATTTAGCAAAGTAGTACGGTAATACAAAGAGATACAATCTTAAACAGAGTTGGTTTTTCTATTTATATTCTTTGTTTAAAAAAAAAATCATATTATCGAAACAAAATAGTTTTCGACTTTTACCTCTTTTTTAATAAAAGTATCAAAATTCAATGCAAATTCATATCGAGTAGAGTCGGAATGGGGGATATCCGAACCCCGGATATGATTTTTTATAACAAACCATCTTTATGCATGAAATTTAACTTCTCTCACACTACAAGAAAATATGTGAATACTCAATTTTGACATTACCCATGGCTAAACAAATAGTGTCATAGAAGACCAAGAGTGACATATATCTAATTATATTTTACCTCTGTTAAATTATAACCCTTGAATAAAGTCTTAAATTATATTCATATTTTTGTTTTTATTTTTAAGTTGAGTATTAAGCAAAGTTGTTTTTTCTATTTATATTCTTTGTTTAAAAAAAAAATATTATTGAAACAAAATAATTTTCGACTTTTACCTCTTTTTAATAAAAATGTATCAAAATTCAACGCAAGTTCATATCGAGGTGAGACGAAATGGGGATACCCGAAGCCCGCAGGGAAACCCAAACCCTATTATATATTGGGTTTGGGGTTCTACTTTTCATACCTGTTGAGAATTAGGACGGGTTTGGGAAAACCCAATTTTATGGGTTTGTTAAAGGCAAAACCCGTCTCTTCCCCGCCCCATTGCCATGCCTAATATTGAGTCTCTGAGTTTAACATCAACCTTAATTATGTTTTCTTCTTACATATTGAGTCTCTGTGTTTAACATTAATCTGTTCTAAATTAATTCGTGTCAGTTTTGTTACCTCATTGAGAAGAAACTGTTGAATCATGTGGATTTGCGCTTATGAGGCGGATATTAAGACATTGCGATCAGCACGTCTCAGGTATTGTTTCATGGTCAAGCCCGGCCCCTATAGGGGTGCAGGGTGAGCGACGACATCGGGCCTCAAAATTTTGGAGGCCTCAACTCAAAATTTTGAGGTCCTATAATAATAGTTATATATCGTTAGTGTTTATAAAATATTAGATGTACTCAATACACTAATTTTGAGACCCTATAATAATTATTATTTATTACAAATGTTCATAAAATTTCATATGTATAATAAAAAAAATACCATAATCAAGTAAAAAATAATAATTACACGTTTCTTGATTAAAAAATACCGATTGAAATAATTCATTGTTGATGTTTCTTATATTGCTTATAATTTAAATAGTGGGTTATTCTTTTTAATTTTTTAATATTTTTTATTAGGGGTCAATTTTTAATATTTAAACCAAACCTCTAAATAGTCAGGACCGACCCTGTTCGTGGTTTACTATTTTATGGTCATTTCTTCGGTGTTGAATTCGTGATTGGTTACTATGCAGTTGTTGACATCAATTTACTATACTCACAAAAGATAAGTTCCTATCCTTTTTCTTATCCTCTGCTGAGTCAAAAGAAATTTCATAAGTCTCTACTCACACATAGGCTTCGGAGCACTGTCAACCACCAGTGTAACAGAAATCTTACGGTTCTCAACAGCATAACTGGAGGCGACACCACCATGGAGTTCGCAATCAACGGCTAAGAAAGTCATGCTTGGTCTACTGGGGAATCAGCCAAGGCCGAACTCGCCCAAACCCAATACGTATCAACTATTGGGCCGCCCCAGCTAATCAACTCGCCCAAGCCCATTCAATGCTGGAGGTTACCAGCTCAAACCCACGTTCACCCATAAGCACGTGAGGAGGGCGAGGGCAGTTGAGTCTTGGACCATGATCATCCAGCTCCCCAGTGCAGATCATGGGGAAATGGGGAGTCCAAAGATTTGGCAGTTACCCCAGGACTACTATATATAGACCGCCCACCGATAACAAAAAGGAGAATGATTAACACACTTAACACACAAACCTTAAGTATCAACTACGAATATACACCCCCTGCATACTTAGCAGGAACATTTGGCGCCCACCGTGGGGCTACGGTAAAACTATTCCTAGCCCTACCTACAACTGATCAGACGATCACAATGGAACGCATTACTAGCAACGACGGGGACCTGGTATGAACCTACAAGCAGCGGTAGGCGAGATAAATCGCCTCAAGGCCAAAATGACAGCCATGGAGCAAGAGAAAGCTGCAGAAAAGGAAAAGGAAAAAGAGGAGGAAGCAGAGTTAGACAACATTCAAGACTCGCAACCTCTAGCACAAGCTCTATGGGATGCTCAGGTTCCCGCAAATTTAAAAATCCCCCAACTGCCAACCTTTGAAGGAAAAACCGACCCATTAGAACATCTAATGGTCGTCGGTACTCAAACTGCTATCATAGGAGCGGAGGAACACTTGAAGTGCAAACTCCTGTCCAACACCCTGAAGGACGCCGCTCTACGATGGTATATGAATCTACCAAAGAACTCCATCGCGAGTTATAAAGATTTCCATAAGAAGTTCATCCATCAGTTTGCCGGTTCTAAGCATGTGCAGGTAACGGCGACAAGCTTGTTTGGAATTCGCCAAGGACACAACGAAAACCTACGTCAGTATCTCGCCAGGTTCAACGAAGCTACCATACAAGTATCTAACCCCAACCAAGAAATGTTCGTAGCGGCTGTCCAAAATGGTTTGAAAGCTGGTCACTTTAATGAGTCACTGGCATAAAAACCGGCAAGCACAATGCAAGAGGTTATGAAAAGGGCAGAATACTACATCAAGGGAGAGGAAAGCAACGCGGAGAAGAGAAGTAGAGACTCGAGAGAGAAGCCTTCCAACCGAAGGTCTCCAGAGCGATACCACAGAGGAAGCAGTCAACGGAGTGGCCGTCATGAGGATAAAGGCAGTGGAAGGTACCGTCAACCATGGCAGAGCAACGAAAGGACCTATAGAGCACAAGAGGAGTACACATAGTTAAATGACTCAAAAGTGCATGTACTGGACGAAATTCTGAGTTCAGGACTGGCGAGGCTACCTCCTGCACCGGACAGCAATGCGAGGATGGGTCCTAATGAGAACGCATGGTGTCATTACCACAGGGCGAAGGGACACGACACTGAAAAATGCTACCGTTTAAAGGATTTGATAGAGAAGTTGATAAGTAGTGGTCACCTGTGGAAATTCCTCGAACGAGCAGCCAAAGGCGACTTAAACAAGCGCTCACCACCTCGCTCCCCAAGAAGATCACCTCCAAGAGAGGATGATGAGAAAGAACCCAAGAGGATTGCAGTTAACACTATAGCCGGAGGATTTGCGGGAGGAGGCGAGTCCAAAGCAGCCAGAAAGCGCTACCTCAGAAGGATCATCCAGGAAACGAACAAAGTGGCACACGTATCTTCTTCAAAAGCACCCGAAATTTCATTCTCACCCAGTGATGGAGAAGGCGTGTTCCCCCACGACGACGACCCTCTGGTAATCCAAGTCCAGATACTAAACTGCGACGTAAAGCGAGTTCTGATAGACTCTGGCAGCTCGACAGACATCATGTACTGGGAGGCTTTCAAAGCCATGCAATTAGCAGGGGAGCAGTTGCAGCCGTACAATGGAACTCTGGTAGGCTTCGGAGGCGAGCAGGTAGAAGTAATGGGGCACGTCACGTTGTTAACAACTTTCGGCGAGAAGGAGAATGCCAAGACCATCAAAGTAAGGTACCTGGTCGTTAAAACTGCTTTTACATCGTACAATATAATCATAGGCCGCCCAGCCTTTAACACTTTGGGGGCGGTGTTGTCAACCTTGTACCTGTCAATGAAATACCCGTTAGACGACGGAAGAGTTGGGACGGTCAGAGGAGACCAAGCACAGGACGTCAATGCTATGAGTTAAGTCTAAGGTTAAAAAGGAACCAGGCCCCAGCCGATCAGCCAATCATATCCAGGGTAAACATGATAAGCAGGGCAAATATGGTGGAAACATCAGACCTTGATCCAAGGGAGGAATTCCAGGATAGAAGGGTTAGTCCCATAGAAGACCTGGAACCGATCCAGATCGGCGAGGCACCACACGAGTTGACAAACCTGGGAACCCATTTAGATGAAGGAGAGAAGGAGAAGATCATTGGAATCCTGAGAAAAAATGTTGATTTGTTCGCATGGAAGCCGTCGGACATGCCAGGGATTGATGAAACCATCATAACTCACAAACTAGCCATAGCACCAAACTCGAAACCAGTGTCACAACGCAAGAGGAAGTTAGGAGATGAAAGAATGACAACAATAGATGAAGAGGTTCACAAGTTGAAAGAGGCTGGCTTCATCGAAGAGATCAAATATTCGGAATGGCTCGCCAATGTGGTTCTAGTGAAGAAATCGAACGGGAAATGGCGGATGTGTGTCAACTTTACAGATCTCAACAAAGCATGCCCCAAGGACCCGTACCCGCTACCCAGCATCGACAGACTGATCGATGGCACCTTAGGTTACAAAACTCTAAGTTTCATGGACGCGTATTCAGGGTACAACCAGATCAAAATGAACAGCCTGGATGCCCCCCATACAGCATTTATGTCCAATACCTGCAACTATCATTACACTGTCATGCCGTTCGGTCTTAAAAATGCCGGCGCCACCTACCAGCTCCTTATGGATAGAGTATTCGCTCATCAAATCGGAAAGAATCTTGAAGTGTACATCGATGATATGGTAGTCAAAACCACAAGCAAGGGCGAGCACCACGAGGATCTGAAGGACATTCTGGCTTCGGTTAGGAAGTACAATATGAGGCTTAATCCAGCGAAATGCTCGTTCGGAGTTCAGGTTGGTAAGTTTTTAGGGTTTTTACTTACAAACAGAGGGATAGAGGCAAACCCAGAAAAGTGTCAGGCCATAATAGATATGAGAAGTCCAACATTAGTAAAGGAAGTGCAACAACTCACAGGGCGAATAACAGCCTTGTAAAGGTTCCTCTCATGCGCAGGAGAAAAGGCTTTCCACTTCTTCGCCACATTGAAAAGTGGCGAGAGATTTACATGGTCTGACAAGTGCGAAGTGGCGTTTCAGCAGCTTAAGGTATTTCTAGCATCTCCGCCAATACTAACTCGCCCACAACTTGGCAGCCCTTTGTACCTGTACATTGCTGTATCAGAAAACTCAATGAGTTCGGCCCTAGTACAAGATATCAAAGGCGAGGAAAGACCGGTCTACTTTGTCAGCAGAATATTCAGAGGAGCGGAGATTCGGTATCAGAAAATAGAGAAGTTGTCCCTTGCAGTAGTAACCACCGCCAGACGGCTGAGACATTATTTTCAAAGTCACAAAATAGTAGTGAAGACAGACCATCCAATCAAGCACGTGCTAAAGAAACCAAACTTAGCAGGAAGAATGGTGGCATGGGCAGTCAAGTTATCAGAATATGACATTAAATTCGTACCAAGGGGCAACATTAAGTCACAAATCCTGGCAGACTTCATCCTGGAACTGTCATCACCACCAGAGGCGACGAACATGCAGCCATGGACGTTGTCAGTCGATGGAGCATCAAACATAAGAGGGAGCGGAGCTGGTGTAGTCCTGGAAGGACCTGATGGCATTTTGATCGAACAGTCACTCCGATTCGCTTTCAGAGCAAGCAACAACCAACCTGAATATGAAGCGCTGATTGCAGGAATGAGACTAGCAAAGGAGATGGAGGTAGCAGATCTAAGAGCAAAAGTGACTCACAACTAGTCACAAGTCAAGTGTCAGGGGAATTCAAAGCCAAGGATCCTCAGCTCATCAAGTATCTTGAACAGGTTAGAAGTTTAGCCAAACATTTCAATACCTTTGAATTAATATATGTTCCTAAGGAGCAGAATGCGAGAGCAAATTTACTGTCCAAGCTTGCAAGTACCAAGAAACCAGGCAACAACAGAACAATCATACAAGAGACAGCCACAAAGCCTAGCACAGGCGACCTGGAAGTCTGGATGGTAATAAGAAACGATGATTGTAGAACACCCATCATCCAATATCTTGAGAATGAAAAGCTGCCTGAGGAGAAGGAAGAGAAGGTTAAGATTAAAAAGATGGTGGCACACTACACTATGGTTGGAGGCGAACTATACAAAAGGGGGTTCTCATCCCCAATGCTGTTGTGTGTAGGAGAGACAGAATCTCGCAGAATCTTGAACGAAATCCATAATGGTTCATCTGGTAGTCACATAGGAGGGAGATCCCTAGCAGGAAAAGTAACCAGAGCAGGATTCTTCTGGCCAACATTGCTTAGCGACGCCAATAGGCATGTAAGAAGTTGTGATCAGTGTCAAAGGCATGCAGATTTGCACCATGCTCCAGGGGAGCCATTGCAGTCAGTTATGTCCCCATGGCCATTCTACATGTGGGGTGTTGATATACTGGGACCATTTACCACCTCACAGGGTCAAGCAAAGTTCATACTAGTAGATGTCGATTATTTTACCAAGTGGATAGAGGCAGAACCGGTGGCTACTATTTCGTCGGAAAGAGTCAAAAAGTTTTATTGGAAGAACATCCTCTGCAGATTCGGCATACCTAAATATATAGTATCTGATAATGGCACTCAGTTTACCAGTGAGTCGGTGATCAACTTCGGTCAGGAAAAAGGCATCCGTAACACGTTCATATCAGTGCAGCACCCCCAAGCGAATGGACAGGCGGAGTCGGCAAACAAGGTCATCCTGAGAGCCATCAAAATACGACTAGAGGGAAAAGACAAAAATTGGGTTGAACATTTGCTTCCTACCACACCACAATACATTCCTCAACTGGAGAAACTCCTTTCAAAATGGTATATGGCGTTGATGCAATGATTCCAGCAAAGGTCGACCCACCAAGCTGGAGAAGAGCAACATTAACAGCAGAAGTAAGAGAAACTGCGCACTTCAGAGAATTCATGGTGAAGCAGAGAGCATCACGAAAATATAACACCAGGGTAATGGCAAGGGAATTCCGAGAAGGAGACTTGGTGCTGAAACGGCCGATGGGACGAAACAAGAGAGGAAAGCTAGCCCCCAACTGGGAAGGCCCATACAGGATTCAAGAAGCATTCGGAGGAGGTGCTTACAGGCTGGAGACACTGAAGGGCGAGACGCTACCTAGAGCGTGGAATGTGATCAATCTACGTTTCTACTACAGCTAGGTCGCATGGTCGCCCTATATTTAAGTAGTTTTTTCTTGCAATTTATTTCATGTTTTTTCATATGTCATTATACGAACATGTTTCATTTGGCGTTTTAATTAAATAAAGGGGCGATGGGACACTCTTTTCTCCTGCAAGGGCGGGAGTTTTTATCGAGGCCCGTCGTTTTTAAACATCATTGTTTGCTTCTCCATAACCTACCATGAAAAGAAAGGCGTCTACCAAGACTTGCTGCGAAAGAAAGGCGTTTACCAAGACTTGCCACAAAAAAAAAGGGCGTCTACCAAGACTTGCCATGAAAAGAAAGGCGTCTAATAAGACTTGCCGTGAAAGAAAGGAGTCTACCAAGACTTGCCATGAAAAAAAAAGGCGTCTACCAAGACTTGCCGTGAAAGAAAGGCGTCTACCAAGACTTGCCATAAAAACAGGCGTCTACCAAGACTTGCCATGAAAAGAAAGGCGTCTACCAAGACTTGCCGTGGAAAATATCGTTCATGGGCTAGATGCCCCTTTGGCGAGGTTCCCCTTATTTGGGCGAGTAGCCCCATGGGCGAGATGCCCCTTATTTGGGCGAGTAGCCCCTTATTTGGGCGAGATGCCCCTTATTTGGGCGCGATTCCCTTCACGGGCAGGCAGGAAATCCTCTGTGGGCAAGATGCCCAGACTAAAACAAGTGTATTTAAAGCAGAAAATGCTACAACAATAAAAAGCATCGTTACGAAGAAAATAGACAAGGCGTCACACACAACAAAATACGTCAAGTACATCAAATAAGCCATCATAGGGGCAGACAAACAAAATACGTCAAGTACATCAAATAAGCATCATAGCGGCAGACAAGGAAAATACATCAAAGCCATCATAAGGCTATATAAGCAAAATACATCATCAAGTACAAAAGGAACCATACTGCAACACCAACACGAACACGAAACATCATATGTGCTACCATCTTCAAATAAGTTTGCCATCCTTAATCCTCTTCAGTACATCCACTTGAGCCAGCACATCCGGATCAAGTTCAGGGAAAAGTATCTTAACTTGCTCGATAGAAGACCAAAAACCACAACGCGGTATTCGTCTCTTTTAACTCATCAACATCCTCCTCCAGCTCCGAGATATCTTTCCTACTTTGAGTCAAAGATACTATCCATTTGTTACGCAGAACCTCCAAGGTAGTCACTTCGGCCTCAAGAATAGCCGTCTTCGTCCGTAGCGAAGCCTTCTCATCAGCTTGTTTCTTTCTCAATCCCGCTATCTCACGCCCGTGAGCACCCCTCATCTCATCCAACGCTTCTTGATGTGTCTTCTTCAAACGATCAACCTCATCCGCCCATTGTTTCTTTATCTCAGTTATCGTCCTCTCAGCATCGGTAACAGCTTGTTCCGCGCGGGTGACCTTAGAGTTTGCCTCCAAATTTTCTTTGTCCCGACGGACAGACAACATATGGGTAAGTACTGTCCCTTTTACTTCATATCTAAGAGCTAAATTACGAAGCTCCGAAGTCATCAAGGAATCAAATCTAGCTGAGTCACCTGTACCTAAAAGAGTACTTTCAATAAAAGCAGCGGGGTCAAACGTACTCCCCCAAACAGATGACCCAACACCAGCAACAATGGGGGGTGGACCAGCAGTCTGAACGGTCACCCCGCCATCAACAACAAACTCACCCATCTGGAAATCCTCAGTCTGAATAACATCAGTAGAATGAATTCGTAAAACACGACCACCACTAGACTGGGGCGAATAAGAAACAGAAACTCCAAACGCTATGTTAGCCGCCGGGCTAGAGGAACCCACATCTTGGGTCGCCCTAACCTTATCACCCCTTCGTCTTCTCTTGGATCCTTTAGTCTCACCCACCACCAATAAATCGTCAGGAAGGGCGGTGTCGTCAGGCTGAAGTTTTTTCGCTTTAGATTTGGCCAAGAAGGTCATCCATTCGTCATCAGAAACGGTCTTCATTCTTCCTGCAAAGAACAAAATAGAGAGAAAATACAAGGTTAGAAAAAGTACCAAGGAAAAGCAAACAGTCGAAATCACTAACATCAACTTACGTATAAAGTTCGTAAGACGTTTGGCATTAGTTTCGTGCCGAAGTAAATCCTTAATATTAATAAGATTAAAGCTCTCTAAAAAGGCTATCGTCTCCTTCTCAAAGGAAGTTAGCACGTCGTCATAAACTCCCTTAATCGCCTTAGGATCCTCAGTCCAATAAAACGGAAACAAACGATCGCCGTCAGTATCATACATCAAAGAAGGCAATCCAGGCCCATACCTTACACGAAAAAAGGAGTCCTGATAATTTTTAAAATTAGAGGCGAACAACTTGAATAATCCCTTGTTCGGCTGAGCACAAACTGACACCAATCTTCCTGGGGTGAGACTCTTCACATGATAGAAAGAGAAGAACACACCTAAGTTAGGCTCTAAATCCAAAGCATAACAGAGAAGTTCATACCCCTTGACAAAGGCCCAACTGTTGGGATGAAATTGGCTAGGCGCAACGTTCAAAAGTCTCAATATAGTATCCTCAAAAAAGGTGAGAGGGAACCACAAATTCAAGGTTTGAATCACATTAGCATACATGTAAAATTAGTGAGGCTCTTCCCTGTTAACCGTAGTAACTAACTCGTCCGCTCGCACAGTTTCAACAATAATAAGTTCATCCTCACCATCACCGTTGTATAGCGAATAACCTTCCCTAAAACGGAGAATACTCTCAGGGGAAGTGAACTTCGACGCGGTATCCATCCCCGCGAGCACCACCAAATCAACACAATAACAATCCCTTCCCTGTGAAAACCAAGTAGCCATTATTACACAACTACTACCCCTACTATGACAAGAATCGCTAAAAAACTACGGTCATCACCAAATTCGCTATAATTGAAATCCTACTCTACGATATTTCGGCTAACTAAGGCGTTACAGAGCAAGCCCCTATTGGGTGAACAAGCCCTTATTGGGCGAGTAGGTCCCCTTTTGGGCGTGATAGCCCTATTGGGCGAGACAGCCCTATTGGGCGAGATGCCCTTATTTGGGCGAGTAGCCCTTATGGGCGTGTAGCCCCTCACGGGCGAGGTCCCCCTATGGGCGAGTGGCCCTTCCCTAACAAACATCGATAAAAGGTTATCTCCAAATTCACTGGAATTCTACTATACGACATTTAGGCAAACTACAGTATTACGAGCAAGCCACATGATGGGCGAGCAAACCACATGATGGGCGAGCAAGCCACATGATGGGCGGGTAAACCCTATTGGCAAAACGCCACATGATGGGCGAGCCCTATTGGGCGAGTAGCCCCTAAATGGGCGAGCAGCCCCTAACGGGCGATCAGCCCCTAACGGGCGAGCAGACAATGATAGGCGAGCAGCCCCTAACGGGCGTGCAGCCCTTAACGGACGTGCAGCCCCTAAACGGGTACACTCCGCGAACAACCCTTATAATAGTACAAAATTGATTATGTAAACTAGTCCCTACACTATTGCAACAAGAAAAGGCACTACGAGACATCTATTCATTACTAATCTCTATATGATTGCATAAACCAATTTTTGCAATTAAGAAGACACGTAAAGCTTCACTAAAGAGGATGAAATCTAGGCATGGAGAAAAGCAATAAAAACTAAAGAGAAAGAGATCTAGGCATGGAAGAAAGCAACAAAAACTAGAAATTGCAAGGTGGAGATCCTTACCAGAAAAAGGAGCACCAAGAAGGACCAAAACAAAGATCAAAGCTTCTTAGAAAATGCAAGAGGAACAAGACACCATTGATGAAAAAGAAACCATTGATGAAATGGGAGAAAACACCATTTATGAGTAAATGAGAAGAATAACACAAATGGTTATTCTTATAGGACAAAAGAAGCAACCTTTTTCCCAACGGATATAAGGAAGATGAAACACTTCATTACACAAATAGAAAAAAGTACACACAATTGACACATGGCGCATGGAACACCAAGTATTTTAACCAGACATATTTTCGTCGTTCACACGCATTTTATCGCCCGCATCTGATCTGTTCGGTCATCTCGCCCAGGGATAATATCGGCGACGAGATACGATGTACTACAACGCATATCAGCAAAAACAAAAAAAAATACCCGAAAAACTATTCGAAGATCCATCGCATATTGTCGGTAGCAAAGACGCAGTTTATTATCATTCCAAAAACTAGAAAAAGCAATCAAAAATATTTTATACAACCAATACCAAAAACACAGGGTTTATTTTGCAGAAAAGGAAATACAATGGCCAAAGGGCCAGGAAGGATAATTATAACAAATCAGCAGCCTCCTCAGCCTCAGCGCACATATTCTCAATCTCGCGCCGACAGGTTTTAACAATCTCCATGTCCGTCATTATTCTTGAATAAGTACCCCCAAGATTCGCCTTCTGAGACTCCAGTTCCAAGAGAACAGGCCTCTTCTCCATGAGTTTGGCAACATCTTCCTTGATACCAGCCTGCAGCTCCATCTTTCGTCCCTCCAGCCTGGCCAGTTCGCCCTTCAGCTCAGCTATCCGAGCATCGCAGCTCTCTTCTTCATGAAAGTGGGTAGCAAGGTTACTCTCATATGTTAGCATACTTTCACTAACGGACCAGATCTGATCAAAAGTTTTGGACATCGTTCGACGATGCCGCCGCTCCGCAACTTCGATCGAGAAGACAAGCTTAACTTTATCGACCAGCTCGGCCCTCAAGCGGAGCAAGCGCGTCAGGAAGCAGGACTCATGAGAAGATAATCTCCATGAGTAGCCTTTAAGGTCGTCAACGAGAGAGGAGAAGGTCTCCACCTCACGGAGCAGATGGTCTGGCCCCTGAAATAATTCTGTCAGCAAATCTTGGATGATAGATGGCACCGGGGAACTCATGATTAATGAATGACGAAATTTCTTGTGATGAACATCAATGGCAAGTGGAGCACACTTATAAGGTGAGATTATTGAGAGAGCGGGATCGCCTATTTCGGACGACGTATCCGTTGAGGGAAACAGGGAAATTCGAAATTTAAAATATCGCAACAACTAACGCAGCTATAGACGTAGACGACAGCAATGATCGCTGATAAACAAGGAACAAATCAACACTACATCTCAATCCTTGAGCTTTGTGCTTGGGGGGCTGTGTACCGGGGGATTAGACAAAACCCAACTCAATCAGCACTACACCTCAATCCTTGAGCCTTGTGCTTGGGGGGCTGTGTACTGGGGGATCAGCCAAGGCCCAACTCGCCAAAACCCAATACGTATCAACTATATATTGGGCCGCCCCGGCTAATCAACTCGCTCAAGCCCATTCAATGCTGGAGGTTACCAGCTCAAACCCACGTTCACCCATAAGCACGTGAGGAGGGCGAGCAGTTGAGTCTTGGACCACGATCATTCAGCTCCCTAGTAGAGATCGTGGGGAAATGGGAAGTCCAAAGCTTTGGCAGTTACCCCAGGACTACTATATATAGACCCCCCACCGATAACAAAAAGGAGATTGATTAACACACTTAACACAAACCTTAAGTATCAACTACGAATATACACCCCCTGCATACTTAGCAGGAACACTTGGTAACAAAGCAAACATGGCAAACGTAATTACAAATACAGTCCAAAACTCAATCAGTCACAACCACCGTCCCTCATCCGCCCATTACCAAGCCAAAATTGGTCCCTAACTGATAGGTTATTCGTTACCAAATAACTGTGCTAGGACTTTAAACTCTATTTGACTTGATTACCAATGAAAAAGAGCAGGTAGATCGACGTGATAAAGTGTTGCCCTCAAAATATTATTGATGAATTGATCCAGCAAAAGTTGGTGCAACTGTGATTGAATGAGTAACAAAACAAAAAGTAAATTGCATATTAATGGAACACGTGATTATCATAACACGTGAAAGGCTCGGTGTAGGGTGGCAGAGCTGGATAGGTCTCCCACTGTGATATAGAGTTATAGAAATTATTCATAGCCATTGGATAGTGAAGCTCTATGATTCTTATAATACACTAACAACACTGAATGTTTTTTCGGTTCATTCTCATGTTTTTTCCGTTGAACTTGGTCTTTAGTTCTTTCTCACCCAACAACTCCATATTTGCAACAATCGTTGACAAGAAACAACAAAATTTTCCATCTTTAATCATGTTGTGATTTTATATGTGAGACATTATTTGGTTGATCGAAATCAATATTTTTAGAAATAATCTCAAGTCATGATTTTGGAATAATCTCACAATGAAAGAGAAAGAAAGTGAAATCTACGATTTTAATTAAAGAAAGTGAAATCTACATTTTGCAGACCTAATACCCTTATTCTTTTGGTTGCTTGATTAATTTACTACTCCCTCCGACCCAAAGCTTTTGTCTTTTAGAGTTTTGCATGTGAATTAAAAATAATAACGATTGATATGTTAAATTATTTTTACCTTTACTTTATTAATAAAAAGAAAAATCATTTAATAAATGCTTCACTTTTGTAAGGGTATAAATGACAAATTACCATTAATTGTGTCTTGATTTTTTAAAATGACTAAATTTTAGAACAAAACTAAAAAGCTAGAAAAACCAAAAAATTAAGACGGAGAGAGTACAAACATTAAGTATTTTATTGATGTAATTTTTAATGAAGTTCACAACAATAACAACTTTCATCCAACTGGATTCTTTAATTCATCCACGGTGGAAGACTTATCTTGCTATTCCTGTCGCAAAGTTGACCTTGTAACAATAAAATGAATAAATTGCGTGAGGTAACCTTGTAGCATTCAGTCAAAGATGATGCAAACAGTACACACATCGATTTATTGAACCCTCAAGCATTTTAAAATATTAATTCTTTATATCAAACTTTTTAAAAAAATTCTCCCTCCAATCCTATATACTCGAATCCTTGATCATCTATATTGGTTATGTGCAACCTTAAACTTTTTAGAAATAAACTTATTAAAATATTAATTTGTATTAAAAATTGTGCATTTTTTTTAATCTTTTAATTAAAAGTCAAAGATTACTTCTTTAAAAAAGTCAAAGATTACTTTTGCTCGTTATATATAATTATTAGTATTTGAAATATCCTTAACATGTGTTTTTAAGGCTTAGACCGAACACATGTTATCATTACTCATTTTTAATACCAATTTAATATTTTTATTTTTTGGTTAAAGAAATTATATTCTTAAGTTGGATAAGTGAGATGATCGAGTTTCGAATCTCGCCTCCCACATATATAATACAATATTTCTGCCAATTTGTATGATTTAATTAATTGTCCCTTTTTTTTTGTAGACCTTGATTTTGGAATATATCAAGAAACTTAAAGCGGATGAGGCTTCCCTTCCACCTGCTCAGCGAAAAAGTGTGGATGTTATTCATAATATGATTTTGGACAAATTTGTGGAGTTTTCCGAGGGAAAGCATCATGGACATGTCCAAGGTCAGGGTTGTACATCTTCGTTCATTCAGAGGACACCTGGAAGATATATGGATATTTCGAATGCCTCGCGCATCAGTTCTGGTCAATCTGCTAGTGGGGAAGGTATTGCAGAAATGGAACAACGACTAAGAGCTGAACACCAAGAGGCAATGGCAAAAATGAGGGAAGAATTTCAGCTTCAGCGTCAGCAACAGTTTCAACAATTACCAAACCAGTCAGACCAGCTTCAACAATTTCAGCTGTTTCAGCAGTTCCAGCGTCAGCAAATGCAAAATCGGCAAAATACCCAAGTACCAGAAGTTCAGCAGAATCAGCCCGCTAGAAGGAACCCACAGTCCTACCAACCAAGTCAGTTCCATGAGGACGAGTATCGACCTCAAAATAATGTTCCTAATGATATGCTTGATGAGACATTCTTCAATGATCTCCGACATGATTCATTTGTGCAAACAATGATCACAAGGGATGAACTTGTAATTCCGGTTTTACGAACCATACTCATGATTCCACCGCTGCTTGGAATCAAAGTGGCGAAAATCCATTAAGCGGCGGGATTAATATTAATGGTTGCGAGTTTAATATTCATGGCGGGAGAAATATCAGTCAAATCGGTGGCAATGGTCCAAATGAAATTAATGTAAACCGCGGCGGAAGGACAAGCGCCGGAAGTGCAAGTGGCGGAAGGACAAGCGCCGGAAGTGCAAGTGGCGGAAGGGCAAGCGCCGGAAGAACAGCAAGAGCAAGAGGTGGAAATGCATTAAATTGATATTTGTAGGTTGTCATTTTATTTTGTTACATTTTGTGAAACTATCGTAATATTTCGTATTTGGTTTGTAAGTTACGATATTATCGCGTATTTTGAATTTCGTTTATGGTTTGTATAACTTATGACATTTATCGCGTACTTTGACTATCGTATTAATTTGGTTTGTAATGTATGACGATTATCATATTTTGTTCTTTGTTATTAAATACTTCATTTTTAATTTATGTATTTTATTATATATTACAAATATTTTAATATTTCATTTATAAATAAAATGAGTTTTTAAAAGTATTAATAATTAAATATTATAAATTAATTAATTATTTAAAACAATTTTTTTTAAAAAAATAAGCAGTTCAGTTTGCGACGGCCCTAGCCGCCGCTAAGTTTGCAGGCTGCGTCAGATAAAGGGCCTGTTGCGTCAGTCTGTGTCATGCAGTTTGCGGCCACTTGGGCCGCCGGTAAGTTACTGCTGCAGCAGAATTTGTGTCAGTCTTTGTCATGCAGTTTGCGGCCACTTTAGCGGACGGTATGTCTTAGCGGCCAGCAAAATTGCGGCCAAATACGGTGGCCACAAAATTCGCCAATTTTTTTCACTTTGTGGCCGTTTTTCCCACTTTGTGGCCATTTTTAGTGGCCACTAAATTGCTGTTTTCTTGTAGTGTTGTTTAGGCATATATTAGTTGTTTGTCGTCACAGTTCTATGTAATTGTTTCTTGATCTTTCCGGCACACCTTGTGCGGAGAAGATTTTTCATTAATATATATATTCCATTTTTGACTGTCCAAAAAAAAGTTATGATCACTTTCTCACATTTTTTTTAATAAATAAATTTCTGTAGATAAGGAATATTATTAATACCGAGATTTTCTTTGAAAATGTCAACAATGTTTTATTTGATGTAGTAAAAAAATTAATATAGTATTTCTTTCGGTATATAATATAAGACTAAATTTTTTTTTTTTATCTTTTAAATTCATTTAAAATTTAATGTATCTAGTCCATATTATAGGTTAGATATATTAAATTATCATCAATAAATTGTCCTATAAGTCCTACCACTTCTTCTAAGACCAACAAAAAAAAAAAATTATCATCAATAAATTTAAAAAGTAAAACATCTCTTATATTGAGTACTGAAAGAAGTAATTGCCATAGAAAATAATATAAATAGCTTCTTGTATGTACGTAGGTCTTTATTCATCTATCAAACATGGCTGCTGCAAGCATCAAGTGTTTGTATTTTCTCATTGCAATTATATGCATCGTTTCTGTTTTGACTCCAGGTAACAAATTCATTAATTTATTCTATACCTATATAATATATACATACATATTTATTGTTTATTGTTCTAACAATATTATATTGATTGATTATAGGAGAAGCATATTATTATACAGTCTGCAAGGAAAAAGGGCCATGTCCAAATAATGATAAAGTTTGTAGTTATATTTGTATAAATACAGGGTATCCTAGAGGTGGCTTTTGTAGTAAAAGTAAAGGTTTGTGTTGTTGTAGGGGAGGATATTGATTGTATTTTCTCAAAGTGTTGGAACATATGGTTATTATCATATGTTTAAATAAATTAAAATTTTAGTGCATGTTTGGTTTCACATTTGGACTCTATAAATGTGAGTTTTGAACGTGATTTCAATTTTAGTGCATGTTTGGTTTCACATTTCAATTTTAGACTGAACGCGATTTCTCCATTTTTTTAACATGTTTGATTCTCTTTTCTTAAATCAATTCAGTCTTTTGAAAATCAATTTTAAGAGAAGCTTCAAATTCTAGCTTCTGAATTTGACGAGAATCAATTTTACAACAAATTAATTGGATTTGTCCCTTTTAACAACCTAGCAATTTTTAGTTTTGAGTTGTTATTTGTCTGCTGCTGCGTTTTGTGGTCTTCGTTGATGAGGTTAGAGATGAAAGGTGGATAAAGGGCTATTTTTTCTCCTCAAAAAAAAGAAAAGTGCACGGCTACTCCCAACTAGGTTTGAGTACCTGTCGATTTCGGCCAGTTTTGAGCCGAAAATCACCAAACTAATAATAATCACAACCGTTTAATTTGGACCCAATTATGATCATCTACATCTTCGGTTTGTTCAGATGTCGGGTTGTACGAGTGGTGGATAGAACGAGTCGGTTGTTACGGGTTAAATTGTAATTTTATTGCTACATCTCAAATTCCTTTAAAAAAAATCATGTTTTCAAATAGTTCAATACATAACACAAGACAACATGATTTGCAGTTACTTTGTTCAAATAGAAGAGAAGTAAAAATTAAAATAGATCTAGAATATTAAAATGTTTTTCACACTTCCTTCATCAATATATCACAAGCTTGTAAAAAATAACATTTCTCTCCTATTGATGAATAAAAACGACAACTCGAAGAGTATAAGGGATTGAGAGAATGAAAAAATTAATTCACATTTTAATTGTTGTTCGGTCGATTTCAATTACTAAAATATAGATTATTAGATATCTGCACCCGCCCAGATGCAACTGATCATGACCGATTTTTCAAAACTTTTGTCAATTATATCAATTTTGAGTTGGGTTGTGGGTCCATAGTCGTGCCTACTTGCAACTCATGACATGAAATTTCATAAATAAATAAATAAATAAATAATTCCAATTCAACAACACTCATCCAAATCGGTCTTCCAACATTCGTTAAGAACATTCTTATAAATTTGGTCCCTCATCAAAGCAAATTCAAAGTGAAACAGATGGGTACTAACAAAAGATAATGAGGTGGGATGTGTAGTTCAATTGATTATTGTTAAGATTTTGATAGTTTGGAGAAATTGAGTGATGAGAGCCATAAGAGCTTGAAAGTGAGTAAAATTCATAAGGAATCATTTTGATAAAAGATGAGAAAATGAATACATTTGATGTCCTTATATAGAGCTCTTAGAGGCTTGACTAACTAAATTCCTAATAACAAACTAACAACCTCTAAATAACAAATTTAAAATCTAACTAATCATCATCATAGAATATAATAAAGCAAGATGAGTTATTTGGCAAGTTTGCCATTTGTCATCTAACAACAATGCTTACTATTTTAAAAATTACTATTAATAGTAATATTTCTATAACTATCTTTAATTTTTTTTAATTATTTAATTTGTTAATTTCTAACTACTCTATTTTTTGTTATGAAACAAAATAATTTACTTGGGAGAAGCAAATGAAAAATGGTTCAATTTTTCATGTTATCTATTGATTAAAAAGAGATCATGTTATTTGGGATTTGGGATATACATGGTCTTTTTATTTTTATTTTTTATAGCAATTGGAAATTAACATTTGTGTGTTTTAACTAATTGAGATAGCCACAAACATTGAACTGAAAAGGTTCAATTTTTTTTTTTAATTATACAGTAATTTTTAATTGTATTATTTTTTTTGACAAATTTAATTGTATTATTTGGGAAGCCGTGTTTTGAGAGAATTGAAAATTGAAAGCTTCTCTCAATTTATTACTGGAGTACTTGGGTGTATTGATTATTGAACCTCATAAGTCACCAGCACCAATTCCACTGCCCAGAAAAAAACAGTCTCTCTTTCTTTTTTTTTTTTACCGAAAGAAAAAAAAACAGTCTTCTATCATCTCTATTATTCTCCCATTTCGGTACTCAAAATCAACTCTTTACATCTTCCATTATCTTTTTTTGTATTGCTTTTAATTCAATGTTTATATTACCAATGTTTTGTGAGATTAACTATTGCATGTGGATACATTGGATGCAATACCTCATTATTTCAGTTCTTCCTCTATAAATACCAAAATATTACTTTTGAGTTTTGATCTACTTCACATCAGATATTCCAATAATCCATTCTTCTTCCAAATTTGAAAATCAATATTATTTCAATCCTGATAGGTGATGAAGTTTGACAACAATGACTACCTCTTTATAGTTAAAATAAAATTCCCAGCGAGTAATCATGGTCTTATTTATTTGTAGCAACTAAATGATTTCATGCCTCCTCCTCTCCTTGGTCTATTCTTTTTATAAGCTCCTATGTCTATTTTTGTTCAATGTCTCCTATATCTATTTGAATAGTTTATTGATTGTTATATTATGTTTAGGAATATTTTTCCATGTATGTATTTGTAGGAAATTATTATTTTAAGATTGATATTATTGATAATGAGGTCTCATTTTAGCTGTATTTTTCATTGCTCAAGGATTCACGGTGGTGGAAATGTTAAGTAAGTTCTTTGTTTTGTTTGAAATATCTCATGTAATTCAATATATTTGTTGATCTCTATTTCATTTTTTTTATTAGATTCTAATAATCAAGTGATTAATATTGTTGGATATGTATTGTAATGTTGTGCAGATGTATGCGAGTAGGAACTTGAAAGACAATGTAGTGGATAAAATGATATCAAGCTTTCAAGAAATGCATGGAAGAGTGAAACTGAAATTTGTTTTATGTCTATAAGATGATAGTTATATTATTCTATGTACTGATCAAGTTGATGAAAATTTACATCTATTTTTTTTCCTTCATTAGATAGACTTGACTACAATGTCGTTTGTTTTTGACAAACTTTTGTTGATGTATATATATATTTGGGATTCATAATGAAACCGGTTGAATTTTTATCAATTTTTGACAAATAATGAATTTTTTCACATTGAATGTTGTTATAATGTTATATATTTTTGGGTATAATGTTTCTGGCTAATTTATACATGAAAGTCATTAATGTTTCTTGCTACAAATTAAGAAAAGTCAATGGGAGCTATGATGCATGGGTATTTTATTTGAGGGAGAGTACCAATACATACCTGTACCTTAATTTTTGCTCATACACATATTTGTATATGTTCTTATTAGATTTTATGTTGTTAATTTTTTTTTGTTTACAAAAATTTAGGGTGAGGCGATAGTGTCCCAGTCTAAGGCAGGGAAGTCCTTAGAGCCCAAAGAACACTTACAAAGGTAATTAGATTTACATTCCTTCAAAGACACTAGCGGGGCTCAAATTTGGGACTTCTCGAATTTAAGACCTGTCTTTTTACCACTAGACCAAGCCTTTGGAGTAGATTTTATGTTGTTATTGTTCTTCGTATCGTTGAAATTTAATTAAAAACATGAAGCTTAAAAGGCTATTCAAAAGAAAAGATTAAGCTTAAATATCATTTTATTTTTATATGTTATTTTTTTCACTTTTGGATTTTTTTTATAATAAAAGGCTTATTTTTCACTTTTGTATTATATTCATAAAATTATATGTCAAATTATAAATATTTTATTATAAAAAAAGGAAATATAAATATTTTATTTTTAATTTATTGCAAAGGAAAATCTTCCCCGTGCCAAGCACGGGTATACACACTAGTTATTCTTAACATCCTCTCTCAAACTCAATATTGGAGAATTTTCCAATTTGAGTTTGAATTACAAAGCTAAAAACAAACAGAGGAGAAAACCAGTAGCAAGCACGTACAATTAGCCTTCAAACAAGACTAAATTCCAACACTTGTAGGAAGCACATTGTACTTGTAGGAAGCAAAACAGAAGCTGAGATACTTGCATGACAACAACAGCCAGAAACAAACTTCAACAGACCAAAGGCAGCAAAAAAATGAACTAAGTGTGCATGTGAAACTTCAAAGCAGGGAACTTCCAAACCAAATCTTCCACTATATCATGATCTTTATTCAAGCAAAATTCCCTTCTTTGGTAATGAATCTTGGCACAGACCAAACTTATAATGCAAATTGGGTCTTTCAAATATCCAAAATCCACTATGAAGTGTAGAATACTACTATTATGCCACAATCAGCTATGTAATGTTTTGACTAATATTAGTAATTGTCGAATGAACTAGAGAACCAATAATCCCAAAGCTGTCTTTAATATCAGAAAGTCACAAAACAATAAGCCAAGACTTTATCAAACCACATGACTGAATTTTGCATCAACTAGGATGGAATTCTAGAGGCTACTTGGCAGCAACAAAGAGACTTTGGAAGCTTAGAGATATGAAGAACCACAAGCTTCTGATATGCATAAACAAAGCATGCAATGCCATGCATAAATTGCATTACTTGATCATACCAGTTCTTCAAAATAGTAGAATGACAGCCAAAACACAAATAATCTCTTGCAAATTTGAACAAGTATCAAACCCAAACAACTTTTGAGTATCCAAAGAAATTTCAATCAACAATCCTGGTGCTCAAATAGTATTCTTCTACTACCTCTTTCTATCACAACAACTTCAGATAATGCACCCACAAATAAAATGAACTACCACAAGAGGATGGCAAAAGAAACAATCCAACACTAGTGAGTAAAAAATGGATCGTAACTTTTAGTAAGAAAGACTAATCATCAACCAGTCATATCCTATTAGCAATAACTAACACCACAAGAATCTATCTTCAAAGATAATTTTCAAACTATTTGTGTAGTCATTGCAATATATGAGGAACAACTTTCCTAACCTCATCAAGCCAAATTCATTCACACAGTAGAACAAATATTCAAGGATGTTCAAAGCATAACACAAGAGCTGCAGTGGTGACTTTTAACAAACACCTTATGCGCACAATATTCCATTGGCAGTGATTGCAGGAGAAGTGGAACTTTTCTCCGGGATCAAATATAGTGACGGCGAATTCACCGGAAAATTCAACAACTAACACGATAACCAAATAGAAAACTAACAACAGAGAAGTTAAGGTTATCGTACCACCTAACATTGTGACGAAAAGAGATTCAACCAAACCGCCGGGATCAAACACAGTTCCAACGGCGATAACAATGTTGTTGATGCAGTGAAGCGAGCAACACATTTGTGTTGAAACGAAGTCCAGATTTGTGATGAAATCATTTGATTTCTTGACTGATTCAGAAGCAACGAACTCAGATTCAAGACTTATAGTTACAGATGAGTTACTCACATTTGGAAGATTCGTCAATTCATCCTTGAGCTTTGAAGTTGGAAACGAAATCGATGATGCAGAATCATGATGATCTTCTGGTATGAATTTGTTCAAGAAACAAGATATCTCCCCAATCTTGATTATGCATCCTTTGATTCTTGGTTTAACAGCTTCCATGAGATTGATCGGAACAAGGTCGCGATGAAAATTACCGAAACTGAAATTGCAGTGATGATTTGCTGAAATTGATTCAAGAACAGAGGTAGACGATGGTGAAATCTCCCCCTTAACCTCTGAAATTGAATCAATCGAAAACGCTGGAACATCAACTGATGCTGGCCATGGTGGAAGCGGAAAAAATGGCTTCTCACTCGTGGATTTCATCCATAGATGATTGATAATTGTGTAAACCATAATAAAGGATGGAGGATCAAAAAGTGTAGTGAAGAGTTCTTTGTGAGGAGTAATGGATAAGTTTTCTGATACCGGGACGATGGCCAAATGTGGCGGCGGAGTTGCCGGAAAAGGTTGTTGAGATGCATAACCGAAATGGTTATGGCAGCGGAAGGGATCGGTGCAGGCAGATGATACCATGTTAAGATTTTGATAGTTTGGAGAAATTGAGTGATGAGAGACATAAGAGTTTAAAAGGGAGTAAAATTCATAAGGAATCATTTTGATAAAAGATGAGAAAATGAATACATTTGATGTCCTTATATAGAGCTCTTAGAGGCTTGACTAACTAAATTCCTAATAACAAACTAACAACCTCTAAATAATAAATTTAAAATCTAGCTAATCATCATTATTCTTAACAATTATATTAGTTGAACTAAGGGTTAAGGAGTTGAAGATACAAGATTCGCATCCTGACAAGGAGAAAAACTTATATAACAGAACAAACCAAAGAAAAACTTTAGAAAACGTCAACCGCTAGCAAAAATACTAAGACCACCCCATGATAAATAGGACACCTAGGAGTGAATCAAGAACCAACAACTCTATTAAATCACAAGAGTTTATTCTATCAATAAAAAATATTGCATTTTCTCCGAGACATGTATATTGTTTGCAATGTTTTTCAAAATCGTCTTACGATTATTTTCAATGGGGCTAACAATCTAACATAAATGGCAATAAGGAACCACTTTTTTTATAAGCTTGTTAGTTGCTTTAATATTACAATATTATGTTAATTTTCTCCTTGCTAGGATTCAAATCCTATACCTACAACTCTTTAATCCCACTCAATTGACTTAATCAGTGGAGCTACTCATCCCACCCAAATAAGAACCACTCATATCCCTATCGAACACAACTTTATGATAGATGAACTGGTAACCGTTATAAATAACTGTAGCTAGCACTAATCACACAACTGTTCGAAGCAACACTTATTACCACCAGAATAACCATGCACATCAGAATACACAAACGCATCAAACCCTATGATAGAGAAAATATGTCAGATTCTTTTTGACCAAATCAAACCAATGCGGTTAGGGTTGGTTTTGGTTTGTGCGGTTTATCGCAATATAAATAATATGACAATATTACCAACTTGTTACACAATAAACCTAGAAAATTTTAATTTATTTTATTATTTACATAATATAATATGCATATGCAGAAATTGCATGTACATAAAAACTTATTTTTAATACGGAAGCGGGAAGGAATATCAAACGTTAATCCTATAATAAGAACATAGGTTGCAAACGATAAACCTGTCAAAAAGGCTTCTGGAATCCACCAGATTTCCAGAATCCACCAGAAAGATTAATTTGGAATCCACCAAACTTGAGAAAATTCTCTATATTTTTATTGAATCAAAGGTTTTTTTCAAGGCTACAATAATTTAGCTTAAATAGTGGGGAAAAATAAAAATAACAAATCTCCCCAAAAGATTGTAAAAGAGAATAACAAACTTAGCTAAATAAAAATAACAAATCTACTAAAATATAGTAAAATCAAATATACATAAAATAATACAATACTAAAGAAATCCTCCTACGTCACTTTTACATAATACTCTCCTTTTCTTTTTATCTATCGTAATTTGACTACGTCTACTACTTACGTAATCTACTTTGACCGTATTTTCTTATTAATAATAAATGTTGGCATATAACATGTTTACTTTATGTCAGTGAATATTTTTAAAATATTAATAATCAATAACTAAAAATATTAGTAATCAAAAGTTGTGTATTAGTATATCTGAAGTGATCCAAAACAACACTTAAAAAGTAACAAACGGAGTAATTACTGTATAATTTTAGACCTATGCATATCTAAGTAGGGGTGTTTACGGTGCAGATTTTGTTTCGGTTTTGGGCATAAAAGTCATTCAAACCGCGAGACAAAAATGCATGTCGTTCGGTTTGGTTCGGTTGGTTTTTAAAAAGTCATCCAAACCAAATCTAACCAATGCAGTTAGGGTTGGTTTTGGTTTGTGCGGTTTATCACAATATAAAAAATATGACAATATTACCAACTTTTTACACAATAAACCTATAAAATTTTAATTTATTTTATTATTTACATAATATAATATGTGATGACTCCACTTCATTACTATATTTCTACCTATTCCAAGACCTATTGATTTGTGTTAGTTTCAGTTAATTATCCCTTGTTTCTAATGTTTTACATGATCCGATCAATTGTATGATGATTTAAATAATTTGTTTTACTATGAGAATAGGAACGAATCATCGACCTAGGAATAATTATTCAAGTAATTCTACTTAAGAGATTTCGTAGGGTTACTTGAGAATTTAAAGATTAAAGTGCAACTTCCTCCCGGATCATAAATCATCCTAAGAGATTAGAGGGGTTTATGATCAAGGGAGAGGATTATGTTATCAAGAGATTGAACATAGTTATTTATTTTAATCAAATCGTGAAACTAGTTTGGTAATTTGTTAAATTACATGAACTACCGAGACAATAGTAATTAGATGAACCAAAAAGGTCTAATCGCTTCTCCTTCTAAAGTCAAACCCTAATTTCAAAGTTTATTTTCGTAAACCCAAAACCTAGAAAAATCCCCCCTTTTTATATTAATGTTAACTTATCTAAGTATGTTTTCAAAATACAATTGTTGATTTATCACAATCCCTGTGGAGACGATCTTACTTACTATTATTATTACTTGTGAGGAATTTAGTACACTTGCTAAATTATTCATCAAGTTTTTAGTGCCGTTGCCGGGGATTGTTGATTTAATCGACAATCCGACGAAACCATACTTAAGTAGATTTTTTTTTGTTGTTTTATATCGAAATATATATATATATATATATATATATATATATATATATATATATAAATTCTAAAATTTATTTCTTTTTCATTCTCTTGTAGTGCAGTTGCTTCTAAAGGTATTTCTGTTGTTTATGCAAGGTAGGAAGAAGGTAGTCCGAGAACTGATCTTTGATCCGGAAATCGAGAAAATAGTTAAAGCAAACAGAAAAGCGATTCGGTTGGCCCACCAGGATGCCCGGTTGGCAATGTTGGAACAAAATGAGTTTTAGTTAATAAAACACCCCAAGTTTTGATGATAACAAGGTATTAAATGGACAATTGGTATTACTAATTAATGATCTAGTGTGCAGGAACAAAGTAAAAATCTTATTCACTCAGATCATCAATTGAGCCTCTGAAGGACACAGTCTGAAACGTTTAGACTCTGAAAAGCAAGAAGCTTTAGAGCCTCTGAAGAAGTCCTCAGATGCCAAAGAGAGAAACATGTCCTGAAGCTTGCGTACACCATTAAGAAGATCAATGAAATGTTATTACAAGATTCTGAATGAACACTCTCTGAAGAAAGACAGCTCATAACTAATGGAATAGTACAACAATCTTATCATCAAATGGAGCATGCAGTATTCTGTACTATTTTACCTAATTTACTGAAGCGCCATTTGACAAAGAGAAGTAGTGGAATTGATTTGCTCCTTTTGGAAGAAATAATCAAATCCAGCTCAGCAAAAGAAGATTGTACTACCAACGGTCCTTTCTCAACGTCATTATACTTAGAGTATAAATAAAAGACATTCTACTTGATAGAAGACTACTGAAAGCTGCTGAAAGAAAGACTACTGCAAAATATTGAAACTCAGAGAAAGATTTACTTTGTATTCAAGCTGTGAATTGTTTCTTTCTTGTGTAATTTCTAAGTCAAATATCTTTTGATATTGTTAGGCTCTGAACTGTTGTTAAGAGAGTCTAGCTTAGAACTTTCAGTCCTACTTAATCTGTGTATTAAGTTAGTGTGTGAAGTCTCTTATCTTGTGTGATTTGAGCAAGGAAGTCTCTTAGTCTTGTGTGACTTTGAGCAAGGAAGTCTCTTAGTCTTGTGTGACTTTGAGCAAGGAAGTTTCTTTGTCTCGTGTGACCTAGAGCAAGAAAGTATCTCTGTCTTGTGTGACTTAGAGCATTAGAATTGTAATATTTTGAGATTATAGTGAAATCCTTTGGAAGTGCAAGGGGACTGGACTACACTCGTTTTGTGAGAGGAACCAGTATAAATTTTGTGTGTGCACTCTTCTCTTCTCTCTCTCACTGTTTTATTTATGTTTTACTTTCTGACTAGCTTCTTTTATCCGCTACTTTACAATCTGATAGCTAGAAAAGAATTATTTTTCAAAACACAATTCAACCCCCTTCTTGTGTTTTTCACCTTCAATTGGTATCAAGAGCTCCGGTTCTGTTTTTAATCACTTCACAGTGAGACAGTAAAAGATCTTTGAAAAACACTGTATGTCTGGGAAATCCACAATCACACCTACACCTACTGCTACAGATCTCTCTCAAGTTCAATACAACTACGACACCATGACTTCTACATCTTCAACTTCTAATCATGATTCCAACAAAAAAAATGTTCCAGTCTTTAGTGGTGATGCTCTAAGATTTGAATGGTGGAAGGATAGCATTTACCACTACGTCAATGGAATTGTTGATGAGCTTTGGGACCTAATAGAAGAAGGAGTGCCTATTGAAGGAATAGGTCCTGATGGAAAGATTACTTTAGCTCAGAAGAGAGCATTGTCTGTTGAGAACAAGAAGATATTTTCCAAGCGCAACAAAGTCAAACAAATCATGATGTCAGCTATATCTCATGATGAATACACCAAAATAATGGATAGATCTACAACAAAAGCTATGTATGACTCTCTCTGCTCAAACTATGATGGTAATAAGCAAGTTCAAAATGCCAAAGCAAGACTCCTGGTTCAGCAGTATGAGCTTTTTTCCATGAAACCTGAGGAAGACATTGAGACTATGTTTTCTAGATTTCAGACTCTGGTGTCTTATCTCAGGATTCTGAAGAAAATCTATACAACCACTGATCGTGTGTGGAAAATCCTGAATAGCTAGACTAACAAATGGAGACCTAAGGTTACAGCCATTGAAGAAGCTAAGGATCTCGAGACCATTACTCTTGAATCACTCATCGGCAATCTCAAGAGCCATGAGATGGTATTGAATGCTGATGCAGTGAAGAAGAAGGAAAGGTCAGTGGCTTTAACTTCTACCAAGAAATCTTCCAAAGCACTCAAAGCTAAAACTCTGGAGGTTGAGGAGGAATCTTCTTCAGATGATCAAGGAGATGAACAAGATGAGGAATTTGCCATGTTCACCAGAAACTTTCAAAAATGGGCAAAAATGAGCAAGAGTCACAAAGGAAATAGCTCAAGGAATGCTTCTAGTAGAGATGAGAAGAACTGCTTCAAGTGTAACAAACCAGGACACTTCATTGCTGAATGTCCTGAAGCATCATCAATGACAAGAACAAGAAGTTCAGTAGCAAGAGAGAGAGCTACAAGAGGAGAATCCAGAAGAGCTTAATGGCAACATTTGAGAACCTGGAAACATCCTCAGACAGTGATGATGAAGAAGCAAATGTGGCTCTGATGGCTACAACTGATGGAGACTCTGAAGAATCAGACTCTGAAGGATCAGACTCTGAAGGATCAAACTCTAATGGATCAGACTCTAAAGAATCTGAACAGGTATTTTTAAATTATTCTAAAGAACAACTTTTAACCTACCTTGGTATGTCTCAAAGCAAGTCTGCTAAATCATCCTCTGAACTAAAACTTTTAAAAACACAGAAGGATGAGTTAGCAAAGAAAGCTGAACATTTTCAAGCTCTATATAAAAATTCTTTAATCAAAATTGAAGAACTTGAAAATGGGTGCACAAGATGTAACAAACCTACTGATGAGCATGAGGTTGCTCTTCAGGAGTTTGTTCATCAGAACGTCAACAAGAGTAAGATGGCGTCTATGATTTATAGTGTTTGCAAAAATAATGGTGAAGGAATTGGTTACTCATATGGTAAATTATATGGGAAACAAAATTCCTATGTTTGTTTGAATAACACTCCTGATAATCTTTATTCAACCTTTGTGCCTGCGAAAAGCAAATGCAAAACTGTGGTTGTTTCAGACTCTGAGGGTACCTCTGGGGTCTGCAAAACTAGCTCTGAAGTCACTTCAGAGGTTGTTTCTCAGAACCCCAAAGAAAGCAACTCTGGACCTAAGCATTCAAAACCTGGGACTGTCAAGTCTAAGACTCTGAAAACTTTGGGACTCAGAAGCTCATCCAATCAGACTCTAAAACAATCCAAGCTGATAATAAATAATCAACATAAGACTCTGGTAAGCAAAACTAATCCTAGATCAGAAGAGCAACCTAAGTCCTATAGTGATTATAAATCAAAGCCTCAATTTCAAAAACAATGGACTAAGAAGGTCAATTTTCAAAGACCAAACTTGCAAAAGAAATTTTTTAAGAATCCACAAAGCTTTTCAAGAGGCAAGAAAGAACTAAAGATTATAGAACTAACCAAACTGGACCCAGAAAGCAATGGGTACCAAAGTGTAAAATTGTCTACCATTCAGATCTTCCTTGTAGGAAAAACCATTTCAAATCAGATGAATGGAGGCTAGTGATCAGCCATGGAAGGAAAGCTTATGTTCCCAAACATTACTTTACTTCCAAAGCTGCTGAAGTGGAGAAAGCTAATGAATATTGGAGAGAACTTCACAATGAATGTGGAGAGTATTATTACAATGATTGACCTTGTTTATTCTACAGCTATCCAGACTGAAAGAAAATAGTAATCAATCATGGTATCTGGATAGTTGATGTTCAAGGCACATGACTGGTAATAAGAAAATGTTCACATCATTAAACCTTGAAGATGGTGGAACAGTTGGCTTTGGAGGTAACCAGAAAGGAAAAATCGAAGGTACAGGTATTGTAGGTAACTCCTCCCTTTTAATTAAGAATGTATGGTTTGTAGATGGACTCAAACACAACCTATTTAGCATTAGTCAATTTTGTGACAATGGGTTTGTGGTTAATTTTGATAAGGGATCATGTACTGTAATTAGAGAATCTGATAAGTCCATAGTGTTCAAAGGTAAGAGAGTAGGCAATGTGTACAAAATAAACCTATCTGATTTGGAAGACCAAGAGGTCAAATGCTTGCTAAATCTGAGTGAAGAGAAGTGGGTATGGCATAAAACGTTAGGTCATGCTAACTGGAGGTTAATCTCTAAGCTTAGCAAACTTGACCTTGTCAGAGGCCTACCTAAGCTTCGCTATCACTCAGATGCTCGTTGTGGATCCTGCCAAAAAGGAAAAAGTGTGATAACTTCTTTTAAACCTAAACATGTTGTCTATACCTCTAGGCCCTTAGAACTGCTTCACATTGATTTGTTTGGTCCTGTGAGCACAACCTCAATCAATGGGAAGAAATATGGATTAGTCATTGTTGATGATTACAGTAGATGGACATGGGTTAAATTTCTCAGAAATAAGGATGATGCATATGAAATCTTTAGTAGTTTTTGCACACAGATAGAAAAAGAAAAAGGTTTACACATTTTAAAAGTTAGAAGTGATCATGGTGGTGAATTTGAAAATGAAATGTTTGAAAATTTTTGTGAAAAATATGGCATCTTACATGAGTTCTCTTCTCCTAGAACTCCACAGCAAAATGGAGTTGTAGAGAGAAAGAATAGAACTCTGCAAGAAATGGCCAGAACCATGATGCATGAAACTAACATTGCCAAGTATCTGTGGGCAGAGGCTGTAAACACAGCATGTTATGTTCAGAATAGAATATATATTAGACCTATTTTGAATAAAACAGCATATGAATTATTTATGGGAAAGAAACCTAGTGTATCCTATTTTCATCAATTTGGTTGTACATGTTACATTCTGAATACAAAAGTTCATCTAAAGAAATTTGATGCTAAAGCTTATAAGGTTATCTTTATTGGATACTCTGAACGCTCAAAAGCATACAGAGTGTGTAATTCTGAAACTCACTCAGTGGAAGAAAGTATGCACATAAAATTTGATGACAAGCAGCCTAACAAAGTGTCAGAGCTAGTTGAGAACTTTTCAGACCTACAACTATCAGATGATGAAGAATCAGAACCTGAAGGAACATCAGAACAATCTCAACCAAATTCTGAAGAAATGAATTCAACTCCTTAAACTTTGGATTCTGAAGATCACTCAGCACTAGAAATTATCAGAAGCAGTCCAAGCAGGGTTAAACAATCAAAGCACTCTTTCAAATACAAATCTTCACATCCTGAAGAGTTAATCTTGGGTAACAAGGACAGTCCAAGGAAAACTAGATCAAGCTTCAGAAATGAAGACTCATTAATTGGATTAATCTCCTTGGTGGAACCAAGTTCAACTGATGAAGCACTAGCTGATGATGCATGGATTGTAGCAATACAAGAAGAGCTAAACCAATTTGAAAGGAATGAAGTATGGAGCTTAGTACCCAAACCTTCTCAGAAGAACATCATTGGAACAAAATGGATCTACAGAAACAAGTTGAATGAACAAGGAGAAGTTGTTCGTAATAAGGCAAGACTAGTAGCTCAAGGGTATAGTCAACAAGAGGGGATTGACTACACTGAAACATTTGCTCCAGTTGCTAGACTTGAGGCTATTAGATTACTCCTTTCCTATGCTACACATCACAATATAATTTTATATCAAATGGATGTTAAAAGTGCATTCCTAAATGATTACATTTCTGAAGAAGTATATGTCAAACAACCTCCTGGTTTTGAGGATGCTTCACATCCTGACCATGTTTTTAAGCTAAAGAAATCACTCTATGTTCTGAAACAAGCTCCCAGAGCTTGGTATGAAAGGCTGAGCAATTTCTTAGTTGAAAAAGGTTTTCAAAAAGGTCAAGTTGACAATACTCTCTTTAGTAAAACATTTAAGAATGACATTTTAATTATTCAAATTTATGTTGATGACATTATTTTTGGATCTGCTAATCCATCTTTGTGCAAGGAATTTTCTAAGATTATGCAGGAAGAATTTGAAATGAGCATGATGGAAGAGCTGAAATTCTTTCTGGGAATTCAAATCAATCAAAACAAAGATGGAACCTACATTCATTAGACCAAGTATACAAAGGAGCTGCTGAAGTAATTCAACATGGAAGACTGCAAACCAATGTCAACACCAATGCGTCCAACAAGCAGTCTCAGCAAGGATGAATCAGAAGGCAAAATAGATCAGAAGCTATATAGAGGTATGATAGGGTCTCTACTTTACCCAACTGCATCAAGGCCTGATATTTTATTCAGTGTTTGTTTGTGTGCTAGATTCCAATCAGATCCTAGAGAATCTCATCTTACTGTTGTAAAGAGAATCTTTAGATATCTGAAGGGAACCACAAATCTTGGCTTATTTTATAAGAAATCAAATGATTATAAGCTGATAGGATTTTGTGATGCTGACTTTGCTGGAGACAAGATAGAGAGAAAATCCACAAGTGGCAATTGTCAATTTGTTGGAGAGAATCTCATATCTTGGGCCAGCAAAAGACAAACTACTATAGATTTGTCTACAGCAGAAGCACAATATATATCCGCAGCCAAGTGTTATACACAACTACTCTAGATGAAATATCAGTTAGAGGATTACAAAGTTAATAGTCACAATATTCCACTTTTCTGTGATAACACTGCAGCTATTCAACTTTCTAAAAATCTAATTTTGCATTCAAGAGCTAAACACATTGAAATTAAACATCATTTTATAAGAGACCTTGTTCAGAAGGGTAGTGTAAATATTCAATACATTGAAACTGAAAGACAATGGGTTGATATATTTACAAAACCCTTAGCAGTTGAAAGACTAGATTTTATTAAACAGCATCTGAACATGTCTTTAGTCTGAAGAAAACAAGCTCTGAAAAACAAAATAGTGAATTCAGCCTCTAAACTCTTTATATTCTGAAAGGTTTTCAGAAGCTGAAAGTTTTTAAACTCTGAAGTGTTTCAGCCAAGTGGAGTACACATTACTTTGTCTTTACTCACAGTCTATGATTGGTTAGAGTAAAGACAGTTTATGATGAAATTCTTAAATGCAACGACTGTACTCCCTCATGATTATTTCAATTAGAGTTTTTCAAAATCACTTTACTCACTTTCACACAAGTTCACTCTCACATCCAACACTCTTCATTCTCTAAAACCCAGAACATATTCTTTCTCCCTCAAATTAGCAAAACCCAGTTCTTAAACCTCAGAAATGGCAAGTTCATCTTCTCAATTAAGGTTTCCAGAGAACATCCCAATTAATATCTACGCTGAAGATTCTTATCTCAAGGATGCTACAATGGATCTTCGGTTTGAAGACATTAAATTGGTTATGGAAAAATCAGTAGACTTTGAAGCATTAAGAGTCAATGGGCATGACTATAAAATGTTATTTGTTGAACAAGGCTGGGAACACTACTTTGATATGCTAAATGGTCCTATGTATTCAAACTTAGTGTATGATTTCTGGAGAAAAAGTGAAGTAGTTACTTTGGTGGATGCAAATGCAGAACTTCAACGTGTAATTGATCAGAATCCAATGGAGAATAAGGGAAAATCAAGAGTTGAATTAGGTCTGAGAAAATTCACAGAAACAGAAATACGTTCTAGTATTGGTGGGTTTCCAGTTATCTTAACAAGAAGCAATCTGGCTAAGATGATGGAACTTCCCAACTCTGGAATAGTCAGACTCTACACTGCAGCATCTGGAAGAAAGTCAGTATTTCTCAATGACATGGCCAGACTCTGCTTCAAGAATCAGACGATGTCAAATAGAGTTGCCAGCTAAATGATAGAGAAAAAGTTCTTGCAAAGATTGTTTTCTCTTCAATTCTTCCTAGGGATACTGGTAATGACTCTCTGAATTGGGATCAGAGACACTTCATCTATTTCCTATCTGCAAAAAGGCAAATGAATCTACCTGCCTATATCTTTCAACACCTTTGTGAAACCATTTGTGAGGCTCAAAAGTTTGAAAATCCTTCCAAATTGATTTCACATCCAAGGCTCTTAAGCTACATCTTTGAGCAGCTTGGTCTTCCAGATAGATTCACAGTGGCTGGGGTCTCTGAAGATCTTGAACAAGTTAGAGCACCAATACTTGATGCTAAAGTCTTGGTGAGTCTATGTTTGAAGAGGTCAGAAAAGCTAATTTATCCTCAACAGCCTCTCTTGAAAAATAGGGCTAAATTTCAACTAATGATTGAAGTTTTTATCTTTGACAATGAACCTCCTGAGGTCCACTTAGAATACATGAGGTTAATGAAGGAAAGAGGAGTTAGAGTCACTCATAAGGATATTGGAAGAGGTACTGGTCCTACGTTTGCACAAATTATGAGAGCTGTTAAGGAAGAGGTTTTCAGTGATTATGAAGGGGATATCATGGTTGACGAGCCAACAATGGAAGAACCTACAGTTGATAAGCCAGAGGATGAACAGCAAGAGGTTGAAGACACTGTGGCTGAAGAACAAGTTGGTACAGATCATGTGGATGCAGAACCTATTATTGAAGACTTGCTGCGTGCAAAGGTTATCAGAAGACCTCGTACAAAGCACTGCACCACTAGGGGAGAGAAGAGACAAAGGTCAGATGCAGGTATTGACAATTCTTTTGATTATTGCAATAAAATATCTGAAGCATCAATCCTAGAAAATGTCCAACCCTTAATACCATCTATCCCACAACCTCTAAACCTGAATATATCAATGTTTCATCATCATCTGATTCAGACTCTTCTGACTCAATGTATAATGAAATCATGGCTGGTTTTGAACGATTTAAACCCAGAGCTAAGCATATTCCTGAGGAGGAAATAGCTCAGCCATCCAATGTTGCAACCCCTCAACCCTCACCTAAAATTCTCACTGAGGAAGAGATTCTGAAGGAGACATCTTTCAGAGTTTCTCCTATTCATCGAACCTCTGAACCACAAAATGTCACATCATTTGAACCACCCATATCAATTCTATCAGAATCTCCAAAACCTTCTTCACCTATAACACCACCTGAGATCAGATAATGATATTACAATAAATGATAGAATTGATACTACATATGATCATTTGACTCATTCACCTAGTGGTCCAAGTCAACCAGACTCTGCACCACATGTGGAAAAGAAAGAGGAAGGGAATTCAGACAAGACGAAAAGGATTCTGAACTTACTAGACCATTCACTTGATCAACAAGATGATAAGCTTCTGGAGCTTGTGGCATATTCAAGAGCATCTAAATCCAAGCTTCGACAGCTCCTCACTCTTTTCTTGTCCAAAAACCCTTAGGATTTTTTTTTTTTTTGCACTTTCTGTTTATTACTTATCCTTTTGCCTTGTTTTTCAACTTTTTGATAATGACAAAAGGGGGAGTAATATGTTGTACAATTTTCAGTAGTATTTTTTAATAACTACTCAATAAGAATCTGAAACTGTCATAAAAATAAGAATCTAATCTCTTTCATATCTATGCTTAATGTTTATGAACTTAAATTGATAAGGTGAGCAAATTAATAAACATAATTGTGTTTGCATAGATGAAGGTAGTTAAGATTGTGCTCTTAATTATTTTTATCAGACTCAGGAGTTGAGCTTGCAAACCTCACACTCTGAGAGTTAAGTATGTAGATACAATCAAGTTTATCAAATTGTTTCATTTACTGATTCAACTTAATTATGGATAAAACTTAGGGGGAGCTTGCAAACCTAACCCTAATGGTTTATCAGACTCAGGGGGAGCTTACAAACCTCAACAACCTGATGTTGACATAATTAAATTAATCAACAACAATTGTATTTAATACTTTATATTTGTCATCATCAAAAAGGGGGAAATTGTTGGAACAAAATGAGTTTTAGTTATAAAACACCCTAAGTTTTGATGATAACAAGGTATTAAATGGACAATTGGTATTACTAATTAATGATCTAGTGTGCAGGAACAAAGTAAAAATCTTATTCACTCAGATCATCAATTGAGCCTCTGAAGGACACAATCTGAAGCGTTTAGACTCTGAGAAGCAAGAAGCTTCAGAGCCTCTGAAGAAGTCCTCAGATGCCAAAGAGAGAAACATGTCCTGAAGCTGGCGTACACTATTCAGAAGATCAATGAAATGTTATTACAAGATTCTTAATGACATTCTCTGAATAAAGACAGCTCATAACTAATGGAATAGTACAACAATCTTATCATCAAATGGAGCGTGCAGTACTCTGTACTATTTTACCTAATTTACTGAAGCGCCATTTGACAAAGAGAAGTAGTGGAATTGATTTGCTCCTTCTGGAAGAAATAATCAAATCCAGCTCAGCAACAGAATATTGTACTACCAACGGTCCTTTCTCAACGTCATTATACTTAGAGTATAAATAGAAGACATTCTACTTGAGAGAAGACTACTGGAAGACTACTGAAACTCAGAGAAAGATTTACTTTGTATTCAAGCTGAGAATTCTTTCTTTCTTGTGTAATTTCTAAGTCAAATATCTTTTGATATTGTTAGGCTCTGAACTGTGTGTTAAGAGAGTCTAGCTTAGAACTTTCAGTCCTACTTAATTTGTGTATTAAGTTAGTGTGTGAAGTCTCTTATCTTTGTGATTAGAGCAAGGAAGTCTCTTATCTTGTGTGATTAGAGCAAGGAAGTCTCTCTGTCTTGTGTGACTTAGAGCAAGGAAGTCTCTCTGTCTTGGGTGACTTAAAATAAGGAAGTCTCTCTGTCTTGTGTGACTTAGAGCACTAGAATTGTAATCTTTTGTGATTATAGTGAAATCCCTTGGAAGTGCAAGGGGACTGGACTACTCTCGTTTTGTGAGAGGAACCAGTATAAATTTTGTGTGTGCACTCTCTTCTCTCTCTCTCTCTCACTGTCTTATTCGTGTTTTGCATTCTGACTAGCTTCTTTATCCGCTGCTTTACAATCTGATAGCTAGAAAAGAATTAATTTTTCAAAACACAATTCAACCCCCCTTCTTGTGTTTTTCACCTTCAAAATAGGCTTTTAAACAGACTAATAGGCTATGTCAGGCTTTCAAAAGGCCAGACTCAGGCCTAAAAAATAAGCCTATGATAGGCCACAGGCCAGGCTCAGGCTTGGCAAAGCCTAACTCGGCCTAGCCTAATGCTTTACATGATCCGATCAATTGTGTGATGATTTAAATAATTTGTTTTACTATGAGAATAGGAACGATTCATCGACCTAGGAATAATTATTCAAGTAATTCTACTTAAGAGATTTCGTAGGGTTACTTGAGAATTTAAAGATTAAAGCGCAACTTCCTCCCGGATCATAAATCATCCTAAGAGATTAGAGGGGTTTATGATCAAGGGAGAGAATTATGTTATCAAGAGATTGAACATAGTTATTTATTTTAATCAAATCGTAAAACTAGTTTGGTAATTTGTTAAAATACATGAACTACCGAGACAATAGTAATTAGATGAACCGAAAAGGTGCAATCGCATCTCCTTCTAAAGTCAAACCCTAATTTCGAAGTTTATTTTCGTAAACCCAAAACCTAGAAAAATCCCCCCTTTTTATATTAATGTTAATTTACCTAAGTATGTTTTCAAAATACAATTGTTGATTTATCACAATCCCTGTGGAGACGATCTTACTTACTATTATTATTACTTGTGACGAATTTAGTAAACTTGCTAAATTATTCATCAATATACATATGCAGAAATTGCATGTACATAAAAAGTTATTTTTATGTATTGCGGTTTGGTTCGATTTTCTGAAATAAAAACCGCAAACCAAACCGTGCCGTTTAAAAGAAAAATGATCCGTACAATTCAAACTAAATGCGATTTTTTGCAATTTTCAATTTGAATTGATTCGGTTTGTAATTTTACTTTTAGATTGGTTCAGATAAACACCCCTACATTCAAGTATCGTTTAGAGAATACCTAAGGAAAAGGACCATTTGGGCCAAAATATAATTCATCATTTGGACCCACTTATCCAATTTTACATCTAGATGTTTCTTATCACATTTTTTTTTGCACCATTTTTTTTTCCTCTTTTTTTCATCATTCAGAGTTAAAACGGAATCTTGTTTTATCTTATTTTCAACATGCTATATTAATAAAACGGTACCAGATTTTATCTTATTTTTTCAAAGATAATAAACGGTATTTTATCTCAGTGCATGCAATGTTTCTTTTCATAAAATATATTTTCCTTATTCTTTTGATATTTAAGTTATGAACAAATTCTCACTTATCTTTTATTAAATTAATTTCCATGGAGCAGTCAAAATATTTCATCAAAACTAAAACATTCTAAAAATAAACAATAGATAAGGAAAATTATTAATAGCGAGATTTCGTTTGAACACTGTCACCTTTTTTTAAAAAAATTAATTGCCATAGAAAATAATATAAATAGCCTCTGTATGTATATTGTTTATTCATCTTTCAAACATGGCTGCAAGCATCAAGTGTGTGTATTTTTTCATTGCAATTCTATGCATTGTTTCTGCTTTTACTCTAGGTAACATATTTGTTTATTCTATACATATATATATTTATGCAACTATCATTAGTATGTCCATGTAACATTTTCATCACATATATTAATTAATTTATTATTCTAACAATATTATATATTGATTGATTGTAGGAGAAGCAACATATTTTACATACTGCTTTGGAAAAGGACCATGCCCAAATAACAATGGACCTTGTAGTGATATTTGTGTAAAAATGGGGTATCAATATGGTTTTTGTAATACTTACGATGGTTTGTGTTGTTGTAGGGGAGGATAATATTGTACTTTCTCAAAGTGTTGACACACGTTTATCAACTTATTATAAAGTCTTTATGACTAGTGGAATTAATATAGATGCATTGACTTCCATTTTATTATATGTTTAAATTTTAATGTTTTTTTTCTTTCGAATGTATTTTTAAATTTTAATGTTGTCATTGCATGAAACGATTTCAAGATTATTTTCTTTCAAAATTTGAATGTTGACCTACATATAGAGTTTTTTTTACGTAACCTAAATATATAGTTGTAATCAATGTTGTTAAACTCTAATTTTTACCTAAATACATTTTAATTAAGTGAAATCGATTAATAAACTCAACTCATAATGAGTTCGTGTAGTAAAGAGTTTGACAGAGATGCATTGACGATGCAAAATATTACTACACAATCATCCAATAAACAACTATCGTTTTGTCATGTCATATCAAGAAAGTATGGTAAAATGGAGTGACATGACAGAAAGCATGATTGATATTGGCTGAAAGTGTAAAATAATTTTACAATGTCAACCAATTACAACAATGATTTCTTCCACGTACGTCACCCCACTATCTTTACATGACATGGAAGGTTAAAATATCCTTATTGATTGTCAGTGTAAAATTAATTTACATTGATAATGTGTGTCTATTTGGATTAATGGAATATAATAGAATGAAGCGGAGCGGAATAGAGGAGAGTTGAATGTAATAAATCTTCCATTTCATTGTTTGAATATTTTAAGAAGGAGAGAAACAAAATTGAAGGTAAATGGTGGTATTGGATGAAATCGATTCCATCCTAATCCATTCTATTATTATTTTTGAAATCCAAAAACTGGAACCTTGACAAAAAAAAAATTCAAACAATGGAACATTATTTTATTTCATCTTGCTCCGCTCCAATATTCCATTATATTCCAATCCAAACAGCCTTAATCTCTTAATTTATAATTATAAAACAAAAATATACTAAATTGCACCATATAATACAGTGTTATGATTATAAACTTGTAGTCATACCAATTTAAATTATTCAACCAAATCATAAAACATTGAAAAAATTATCTAAAATAAAAGGGTTTAATAACTAATTATAAACTAAAACAAATTAAAAAAAAGCGTTAATTTCTTTAAAATCGGGTAAAAAGAAAATAAATTAACACGGTTTTTTTATCGATTTTTTTAAAATCGATTTTACCGATTTCACTTTGAATTAATTCGTTCAACATATTGATTTTATTATGAGAGTATAAATAAAACAAGTTTATGTTGGGACATGATGGAGAAGGCTCACCGAATTGAATCGACACATTGGACATTGAGCAACTTTATAATTGACTCTAGCACCACATCTTCACCCAAAACCTTAAGGCATTAAACTTATTGGTTCACGTGTTCAATCTCTACTCTTTCAACCAATATGCATGAGATTTTTTTACGCACACTAGATGTCTCAATAGTTTACCATCAATTTAACTCGTAAAGTCATACCAATCACTCATTGCACCAAGAGCTTCAAAGAGTACTAAAGAAGTGTGTTATGTTGATTATTCAACAAGTGAGTATACTCAAGTGCATGCAAAGGAAAACACCCAAGTGCTTATGCAATGAATTTTTCAAGTATGAAATATACACCTATACATCTTAGGATGGGATTTGGATCCTCTCCAATTTTTTCTCTCCAATTTCCTCTCCAATTTTTTTTATGTGTCTTTCTCTCTCATCATTTCTTCTCTCTCATCATTACTTGTTTATTTTTTATTATTAATTTCTCTCTCTTCACATGAGAGAGAAAGACACATAAAAAAAATTGGAGAGAGAATTGGAGGGAAAAAATTGGAGAGGATCCAAATCCCGTAATATGCCTCTGAATCTAAAAAACTTTAAATCTGCCGGTTTAATAGAAATTCACCTAACTACAACCTACGTAAATGATTGCATCAGTATGCCTATGATTGCATAAGTTGTATTGATGACAACTTAATATTGATTTGCATTAAGATATATAAATAACTCAAGGAGGGGATATGTGGGTGGGGTTGCTCAACTAGTTTGAGCTAAGGGTTAAAGAAATTGATTATTGAAGAGTTAAATGTTCATGTTTCAGGTGAAGGTGGAAAAAACTTGAAGAGAGGATATGTATCAATACATCTAATATTGTAGGCTCATTTGATTTTCTCAAAAGAATTAAAAATCTTTTAAATTATAAGGTTGAATGTTTAAGATTAACATTAATACATGTGTAATTATATGCAATAATACATTCTTCAAACCTCAAATTTCTTCAGGTGGTTTTTGTTACACAACCATCCTAAGGGATTTGGATCCTCTCCAATTTTTTCTCTCCAATTCCCTCTCCAATTTTTTTTATGTGTCTTTCTCTCTCATGTGAAGAGAGAGAAATTAATAATAAAAAATAAACAAGTAATGATGAGAGAGAAGAAATGATGAGAGAGAAAGACACATAAAAAAAATTGGAGAGGAAATTGGAGAGAAAAAATTGGAGAGGATCCAAATCCCATATTACGTATGAGTTCTACTAATGCCAATATATTTGTTACATTTCAAGGTTAATTTTTTTTTAACGGCTTTTAAGGTTAATTAATTGTATAAATACAATTGGACAAAACTTACATGCATTTCCAAACATGCGTTTCTTACTTTTTCACTCACAAAGAGGTGGTTATTTGTGTTTTTTCATTTTGAAAAATTAAAAGAAAATTACTTTTTAATAAAAAAACTACCTCTTTGTGAGATGAAAAGTAAGAAATGCATGTATGGAAATGCATGTAAGTTTTGTCCAATACAATTATATTCTTTTTGCCTCATCATAGTATATATCTTATGTTCTTGCCTTTCTTTTATGCCTTTGACGCTTCACTTTATCTTTAGTTTTGATGATTTTAATGAGTATATTGGTAGAGATTTTATGGTTTTGAGAAATTATAGTTGCAATTATGAAAGATTATAAATTTTTTGAGGTTTTATGGTTTTGTTGTCTAGCAAAAGTTTTGGCAAAATATGTACCAAAAAAGAATATAAAAGATGAATAATTCCCGCGCGCCGTATTTTTACTCATATGCTACTTAAGTAGTAAAAATAAGAAATTTGAGGACAAAATATCGTTCGCTACTTAAGTAGCAGATGATATTTAAGAAACTCGTATGGCGGCAAAAGAATCTCTTATTATACAAACTAAATTTGAGGACAAAATTTTGTTGTTTGGTTTCGGCACCGCCATTCTGGGGGTGGTCGTTGTTCTGTTCTGTTTGTAGTAGGGATGGTGGGTATTAGCAATGTCTGTAGTTGCTAGTGGTGTTTTAAGGTGGTGATTGTCGGCTCTAGGTGATGGGGTTTGGTTATTATGCTGCGGTTTTACCCCTTTGCAGTGGGTGGAGGGTGTGCGGCACGGTCTCCGGGAGTTGCTTTGGCTCAGTGGTGATGGCGCGGTGTGGTTATGGTAGTCACGACAGTGGATGTTGTTGTGGTTCTGTGGTGCTGCTTTGTTGGTGTTGGTGTCGAGTTGGGGTGGTTCTAGTTCGGGCGCCACTGGTGTGAGGTCGATGTCGTGTTTGATTGGTTCTCTAGATATTTGATTCTCTGACCGCTTTCAAATCCGTTGAGATTTGCAGGTTTTTTTTAGCCTCTGTTGGTTCTAAATCTGCTGAGATTTGTAGGTTTCTTGTATCTGGTTGATCCTCTTACGCGTCGGCATTGACTGTTTGGAGGCGAGCTGGGAGTTGAGACTTATTTGCCTAAGTTTTCTTTCTACCGCTGCCCCATCAATTTTGGCTTGTGGAGATGCTTTTTGGATTCTGATGGGCCGATTAATTTTGATTCGAGATTGGGAGTTAGAGTCTAGTGGTATATCTTTGGGTCGGGTTGGTGTTGTCTTTGGTGGTCTGGAGGCCGAGGAGTGCTCTCTAAGAATGGGATTAGAAGCGCATCTCTTTTAGATCGTGTTGATTTTGGTTTTATTCAATGGTGTTTCGGTTATATCTAGCGCCTTTGTTTTTGTAGCTCTGTTTTCTCTCGGTCTCTGTTCGTCTTGTACGAAGACTTATTATTAATAATAATATTTGTCGTTCAAAAAAACAATAAGCAATCACCAAAAATCATACACCCTTCCTAAACCATATTTTATCTTAACACACGTTATCAACCTTTCCATTCCAAAACCACTATTTTTTATTTTATAACCTTTTCCATTCTTGAGTCAAAACCTTTCTTTTTTCTCTCATTACCACTTCTAACCTGTTTTCTCTTCATGTTAATGTTTTTTCCCTAACCAAACCTTGATTATGAGCAGAAACAAGCGAGAGGGGTCAGGGGACGGAAAGAGTCGCGACATAAGGGTTTATCGGGATATGTTCGTGCTGCTCAATCGGAATGTATCTCTTTCTTCTTCACAAATTTTTCTCAAGAGGAAAACATTGCTGGGCTTTAGAATTTTTTTGGTGCGTTTGGGAGTATTGGAGATTTATATATTCCAGCTAAAAAGACCCACCTTGGACAGAGGTTTGGTTTTGTGAGATTCAAAGGGGTTGTAGAGGTTGATGTTTTGCTTAACAAACTTCAAGATATTTGGATACGGGGTCATAATCTCAAAGTAAATGTCTCTAAGTTTGGTAGAGACTCCCATAAAGCAACCAGTAGTCTTGAATCTGGTAGCAGGCCTCTCAAAGGCGGTGCTGCAATTGCTCACCCCGGAAGATCCTTCCTTGATGTCATTTCAAATAGGGCAGGGATTTCCATGGGTATATCAGTGGCTGATATGCAGGAAGCTTTTTTGCCACCTCCACCTAACCGAAAGCTTGAGTTTGAAGTGGATTTTGATAGACTGCATAATCTTAAAAAGTGTCTTGTGGGTCACCTTTTGAAGGATGTTCTCCTTGTTGATTTCATGGATAGACTGGTATTAGAGGGTTTCCATGAAATAACTGTTATTCCATTGGGAGGAGGATTTGTCCTTCTAAAGTCTTTGGTAGATGGTGTGTTATCTTCCTTCTCTGAGTTTATCAAATCTTCGAAGTTAAGGTTGTTACGGAAGGTGGAGCCATGGTCTCCTAATTTGATTGCTACAGAGAGAGAGGTTTGGTTGTCATGCTGGGGAGTCCCTCCTCATTGTTGGTGTAATGAATTTTTTTCAAAACTTGTTGTTTCCTTTGGTGAGTTGGTTTCAATAGATGTTAAAACCTTATTAGAAGCTGACTTTGTAAAAGGAAGAATTTTTGTAAGAATTTTGGTGTCTTCCTGCTATGTTAATGAGGTGGTTAACGTCTCTACAAAGGAAGGGTGTTTTCCGGTGAGAGTCTTGGAGGAGGTTTGGGTTAACTTTGATTTGCCTAGTTTTGATAGGAAGTCAACATCAAGTGTTGTCGAAGCTCTCGATACGACGCCGAAGGGTTCTGTTCATGCTTTATCATACTGATTTTCCTCCGATGATGGTGAAAGCTTGGCGCCTGAGGATGTTGGGAGGATTGAGGGTAAAAAGGTGGACAGAGTTGTTGTTGAAAAGGAAGTAGCTTTCGCCGTTCAAATGGAGAGAGAAAGTGACAAGAAACAACTTTCTGCTAAAAGAAACAACATGGAGGATCAAACTTGGGATAAAGGAAATAGATTTTCTGCACTTGCTACTTTGGATGGTGATGTCTTTGAAACTGATGGAGAAAGTGACAAGAGAAGGGTTGTTTATTTGTGTTGTCCAAATCCTAGAGGCCTAAAAAGTATTTCCCCTCTTCCTTGTCAACAATTGTCAGCAAATATAATTGTTTGTAAACAGAGTTTGTTGGTTGAAAGAGAGTTTTTAGGGGAAAAGAAGTGGGCCAGTCCATTAGAAACTCCTCATTCTCCTTGTGTTATGCGCATGATAGACTTGGAAGCAGGGGGTCCCGTTTTTTAAAGGAAAAATTACCAGCCAAGGTGTGCCTTTGCTTGACGGGCCAGCAGCGTTTTCTCCATTTGAAGCAACAAGGGTTGTAAATGTCAAGGGGGGTGTAGATAAATCTATGTGTATAGATAAGCCGGATGTATTTTTTGAGGAAGAGAATTTTTTTAAAACTCCAGTGGATGGGCTGAAGGTGACGTGCAGTGAATGTGTGCCATGTGGGGGTATTTTAGAAGGTTCCAACACTATTTTGAGGAGTGATGGAAAAACCGACTCAATGAGTGGAAAAAATCTTCATCAATGATTTACACGGTCACCATTGTCGTCTTCCTCGTCTTTTTCATCTTTTGTTTCAGATTTACCGCCACAAGAAGTTATAAGTCCGCTAGTTCAGTTAAAAGGAAAAGGGGTTGGATTTCCAAATTACAAGAAACCTTTGTTGTTATCACCAACAAAAAACTTGTGCACTATTATTTGTAACCAAAAAGTTATTGAGGAGAATGCTTTGGCATTGGTCGAACTGCCAGAGATAGAATCATCATTCTTGCCCATTACTCATCATGTTGACTCAGGTAACCCACCCTCACTTATTTCTATTGGTTTTTTGCATGTTGATGGGAACCCTACTCCACTTCCAGAAGGGGTAAGGGAGTTCCAGGGTCTTGACTTGATCGTCCAGTTGGGAGATTCCTTTTTTCCTAATTCTCAGCAGTTGGTTCCTCTAGAGATTATTTTGCTTGAGAGTTCCAGTGATTCTCATAACAGCAGCATAGCCAAGACTATTTTATCTAAAGCTAAAAATATTGGTTTTTCATTTAAGTTGGATGATAATGTAGAGGAGTCTAGATTGGTGTCCTTTGAAAAAAAGGACATGGTAGCTAAGGAGCCTAGAAGGGAGGTTAGATGATTATTGGATCTCTAAATGTTAGAGGTTTAGGAGGTAGAATCAAGAAGAAGAAAGTTAAAGAGTTTATCTCCTCTAATGATCTTGATTTAATTGCAATCCAAAAAACAAAGTTACCAGTTGTTAATGAGGGTCTTTGTCATTATTTATGGGGGAATGTTTTATATGAGTGGAGCTTTGTTCCATCGGTAGGTAATAGTGGTGGGATTTTATCTATTTGGAGTCGTGAAAAAGGTAAGTTTGTGTTCTCTTTTGCTGGGCCGAGTTTTGTCGGGACATGGTTTGAGTGGGGGGTTTCTAGTGCTCATTGTTGTGTTGTTAATGTGTACTCTAAGTGTGCTCTCTCGGATAACCGTACTATGTGGAACAGTCTAATTAACTACAAATTGGCCTTTATAGGGGAAGCTTGGTGCGTGGTGGGGGATTTTAACTCGGTCCTCGCGTCTCAGGAAAGGAGAGGGGCTTCGGGGAGTAGCTCTCCCAGTTTAACCAGGGAGACCTTGGAGTTTACAAAGTTTGTAGACCATAAGAGGCTTTTTGATGTGTCTCTCCTAGGTAGGCATTTTACTTGGTTCCAGCCTAACGGGGGTGCTATGAGTAGGTTGGACCGTTTTCTTCTGTCTGATGGGTGGTGGGACCTTTGGGGTGATCCAACCCAATGGGCGTTGCCTAGGGATATCCTAGATCATTGCCCAATCGTCTTGAGATATTCCTCCCATTTGTGGGGGCCTAAACCTTTTAGGTTTAATAACTTTTGGCTTAATCATCTTGTTAAACAGAGTTGGGTTCGGCCGACTTCCCAAAATTGGATGGCGTTCAAGTTAAAAGAGAAACTCATAAGTCTTAAGGCAAATCTTAAACTTTGGAATAAGGAGGTGTTTGGGATCGTAGATTGTCGTATAGATGGTATCAAAGAAGCGATTTCTAACTTGGACCTTAAGGCTGAGACAAGTCTCCTTTCTCTTTTTGAGGTCCTTTCTCTTTTTGTAGACCATAAGGCGTTTGCTGACCTTTGGGGTCTCATGAGGTGTAAGGAATCTCAATTATTCCAACGATATAAATCACGTTGGTTGAGAGAAGGGGATGCCAATACCAGCTACTTCCATGCAAGTGTGAAATCGAAAAGTAGGAAGAACGCTATCTTGGTGCTAAAAGTGGGTGATACTTGGGTCGAAAGTGTGTCAGAGGTTCGATCGGAGATTGTCGACTATTTCACCAGACATTTTTCAGAAACTATGGAGGATCGCCCGACGCTAGATGTGATTATGTTTCAAGGGCTATCTTCTGCGAAGGTTGTGGGGTTAACCACGCCTTTTAGTACATAGGAGATTAAGGAAGCTGTTGTTAAGTATGATGGTAACAAAAGCCCTGGTCCAGATGTGTTTAACTTTGCTTTCTTTAAGAGATTTTGGGACTTCTAAAGGATGAGGTTGGGGTTATGTTTGACCAGTTTTTTGTGACCGCTGATTTACCACGTAGCTTATCCTCCTATTTTATAACTCTCATCCCTAAAATTGATACTCCTCGGAAGATTGGTTATTTCAGGCCTATTCTCTTGTCAGGTCCCTGTATAAGCCAGTCTCCAAATCAGTCAGCTTTCATTAAAGGAAGCCAGTTGGTAGATGGGGTGGTTGCAGTAAATGAGGTGATTGATCTGGCTAGGAAATCTAAGAGGGCTTGCTTTATCTTTAAAGTGGATTTTGAAAAGGCGTATGTTTTGTCAGTTGGAGCTTCCTTGACTACATGATGATGAGATTTGGATCGCAGTGGCGTAGCTGGATCCGAGCTTGTGTGTTTAATGGAAATTTAGATGTCTTAGTTAATGGTTGTCCGACTGAGGAGATAAATATCCAGAGGGGGTTAAAGAAAGGCGATCCGCTAGCTCCGTTTTTGTTCCTTTTAATGGTTGAGGGGCTTAGTGGTGCGGTCTCTAGGGCGGAGGAGCTCGGCATGTTTAAGGGTTTTAAAGTGGGTAACAATGGCTTATTTGTTTCCCACCTTCAGTATGCAGATGATACCCTATTTTTAGGAGAAGCTTTAGTGGAGAACCTGTGGACGCTAAAAACAATCCTTCGTTGTTTTGAGTCGGCTTCATGTCTTAAGGTGAACTTTGCTAAGAGTAGTGTGATGGGAGTTAATGTTAGTGCCGATTTTCTCAATTTGGCTGAAAGGTTTCTCCAGTGTAGCATTGGCTCTATACCTTTTACCTAACTAGGAATATTATTCGGGGCTAACCATCGGAAGGAAAGTACTTGGAAGCCCCTTTTGGTGTCGCTATCTAGGAAACTTGGGGTTTGGCGAAATAGATTTATCAGTTTAGGTGGTAGGGTGGTGTTTTTGAAATCGGTTATGAACTCAATACCTATTTTCTATCTCTCGTTTTTAAAAATGCCAACCAAAGTTTGGAAACATATCATTCGGATTCAAAAGAATTTCTTGTGGGGGGTGCTAGCCAAGATCGTAAGATTGCTTGGGTTAGTTAGGATAATGTGTGTAGACCTAAGAATTGTGGAGGCTTAGGGATTCGGGACCTCCGTGCGGTGAATTTAGCTTTACTAGGGAAGTGGAGATGAAGGGTTATTGTTGGGGGTCAGGGGATTTGGAGGGATACCCTTTTGGCTAGATATGGCTCTCTTTTTCCCTCACCTCATCTAGGGGGTCGCCCAAATGGTTTTACAAGGGTATCATTATGGTGGAAAGACGTGTCCCTCTTAGGGGGTGAGAGCGCCTCAAATTCATACTGGTTCTCACAAGGTGTGAGTAGGAAGGTCAGCAATGTGAGTGCGACTGCTTTTTGGTTTGACCCTTGGTTGAGGGGTTTGCCTCTTAAAGATCGGTACTGTAGGTTGTTCCATCTCGGAACAATGTTTGGAGGTGGTGAGGGATATGGGCTCCTAGGTGTATGGTTAGTGGTCAGATGGACGAGGGAGCTGTCTGTGGGTGAGCTTGAACTTTTTCAGGATTTACTGCAAGTGATTACCCAGTCCCAGACTTTAGCCGCAGTTGATTCCTGGGTTTGGGTTCATGATCCTAGTGGGAGCTATTCGGTTAAGTCGGCCTACTTGACAATTACCAGTGCGGGGGTTGCTCTTTAGCCTGATTATGTTTTGTCGCGGGTGTGGAAGTCTTGGGCTCCCTCAAAAGTGGTTGTTTTCTCCTGTCAATTACTTCAGGATAAAGTGCCCACCAGGGAAAACCTCCTTAAACGTCGTGTAATTATGGATGCTTCTGGTTCTTTATGTGCTTTATGTGGAGACTTTGTGGAGTCCGTTCATCACCTTTTCACTACCTGTGATGTTATCTCTCCTTTTTGGTACAAACTTATCCGGTGGTTAGGATTTCAGTTAGTGTCCCCCAATAGTATTAGTAGTTTGTTTGAGAGATTTCTAGGTCTGGGTGCAGGTAGGAAGTCTAGGTTAGGTTGAGTGTTAATTTGGCATGCTGCTGTGTGGTCTATCTGGCATTCTCGGAATGATTTGATCTTTACGAGGGGAACTGTCTTTGTCGAGTCTTTGGTTGATAAGGTTAAACTTTAATCTTGGAAGTGGTTTCTGGCAAAAAACCCTGGTAACCCCTACTCCTTCTATGAGTTGGAGGTGCAACCAGTTATGTGCTGGAGTCGATAGAGGTTGGTGGAGTTCGGGTGCTTGGCGCTGATGAGTCGGCTTGGTGGATGGTTTACTCTGTTTTTTCTCCCTTTGTCCATTGTTTATCTCTGTTTCTAACTGTTTTGGTCGGATTGTTGCTCGGTCGCACCTATATGATTTTTGTTTTTGTGTGTTTTTACCTCTTTTGTTTTCTTCTATTGTGAGTGCTTCCGGTACTCCTTTGTATTTTGGGTTTTTCCCCTGTATTGTGTATTCTCATTTTATTTTAGAGTTTAATTGTTTTGCACCGTCAGTGTAAAGTTTTTTGCACATATACCCAATGATGTCTTGCCACATCATTTAATGAATGTGACACATCATGTATTTTTAATTACCATACATGATGTGTCGATATATTATTGGACGCATGTGTAAAATAACTTTACACTGACGGTGCATATAAATTAAATTATTTATTTTATATATATATATATATTATCTTTGTCATTAAAAAAAAAAACTAAGTTTAAATCATCAAAAACAAGTTACTTATATTTATTTTTAAATTTTTTATTTTAATTTATTTTGGCTTGCGAGCACCCTGACTCATTCAGGCTAATCCGGGAAAATTTCCAAGACTCAAGCCCGGAAAAAAAATTGGACTTGCAGGCTGGCCCATTCGGGCGAGCGCATTTTGACATGTCAGTAGAGTGATTAATATTATTATAATTATGATATATTGTGCGTTGGCTAAACATGATTTTTTTAATAAGCTAGACATATCTTAATTAATATATTGAGTTCTTAACTGAGTTCTTTTTTGGAGTGCCACTTGATAAACTTGTTTATGTTGTATTCTTTTTTGGAGTAACATTTTTTTATTGTAAATAAACATATGAACCACGTGATTTATCAAACAGACAAAAATATATATGAACCATGGACGTCCAATATTAATTAAACTATAAATAGCACCACACATCATTCCTACTTCTTCAAGATATATACTTCAAGTTACAAATCCTAATATTCCTTCAAAAAAAAAAGTTACAAATCCCTAATATGGTAAGTGTGGAAATTGAAAAGTCTAAATTTAAACAAAATTTCAAATATTTATGATATTCTTTATTTATTTCAATGTTCTGACCAATATTTTTGCATTTTTAGGATATGTAATCATCCAAAGACTTGGAATTGAACACTTCTTTGCTGAGGAGATCAAAGTGGCCCTTGAAAAGTAACATTTGATATTTCCTAAAAAGACATATTTACACAAGCTGAGGAGATCAAAACCTATTTCCCTAATTTATGTCATTGATGACATATTTGATCTTCATGGAACATTGGACGAACTTACTCTATTTACACAAGCTGTTAACAGGTATTGCATTTTTAAATAAACCTATGCATACTGTTTTTGCTAATATATATAAATAAGTATTGCATCGTCACCATAAATTTACCTCAGTTGATAGGAATTTGCATCAAGAAAAGTGAGTTTTAATTTCATTTTATTCGTTAAAAATGTTTGTACAATTTTTTAAAGCTTGAAAAAGATATGTCATTGGCTGTACTGTTTCATTGCTAATTATACTGAGAGATTGTTTTGATTCAGACTAAGTGTTTTGTTTTGTGACACTGAGTTGAGTTGAACAGAGAGAAACAGAGTAAAGTGGGAGTGATTGTTACTTCTTCTTTCCTTAATTTGATGAATAAATGTTAGTAGCAAATTAAAGTGGAAGCAAGTAAATTTGAAAGTGTACCTTAATTTGTTTGTTGTAGGAAAATGGAAAAAGTGAAAAAAGAGTGAAAATGGATCAACAACTAAATGAGGGAACACAGATTTTGATTGGTTCTTGCCTATGGATGTCCAAGTCCAATTAATATTTTTGTGGAAACTGTCTCCGTACAAAGGAATTTTTGTGGAAAAATTTAAATTAAAATTTGATAAAACGAATTAATTTATTTTTATAAAAATTAATTCTTTTGAAATGAATATTCTGTTGTTTTTTGTCAAGTAGTCTAGTGGTTAGCAAATCTAACTTAAAGATGAATAAGTGGTGTTCCGGGTTCGAATCCGGACTCTGCACATATAGTGCGATGTTGCTACCAACTGAGTTAAGTTCACGGGGACTAAAAATAAATATTCTAATAAAATATAAACCAACATTCAATTTATATGGTTTCCGGCATATTAACTTTTTATTTCATACACTCAATTTATTAGATACCTTGTCCAAGAATATCAGAATGGAATGAGTGAAATTTTCTGTTTTGAATATTTGGAATTTGATATTTTTCTGTTTTGAATGGAGTTTTGGAGCAAATTGGAAGATGAAGAAACCCTAAAATTTTCCATAGATGAACAAAAAATGCTAACATTTGTCTTTTTCTATAAACTACCATTCTTATGCAATAAACCTTTTCAATAATAACTCCATCCCATTTTGCATCACCAAAGCAATATTCAATGAATGAGGTTAATTTTGAAGAGTACTCTTTTTAGTGCGGTCAAATTATGATTTGAACTCATAAAATTAAAATTTGAATGAGATTAGGTGAACACTCTAATACTCAACTTACGTGTTGTTAGGTGTTTGGTAACATCTAATTCTATGTCATATTTTTATATTAATGTATATTTAATTTTTTATTTTAAATGAATTTTACCTAAAAGAAACTTGTACCCAATAATTTAATGTGGATAAAAAGTTTAGCATAAATTTTTTTTAATGGTAAATTATTAGTATGTTAATTTTTCACCGGACATCAACTGTGAACCTCCAACTCCTTAACCCTTAGTTCAATCAACTTAACCCGTTGAACTATTCGTCTCATTCCATTTATCATGAAATTAATCTTTTTCTTCGACAATTGAAATTGTAAAACATCTCATCAAATTACAAACCACAAAGGCTAAATTAAACTAAAACATAGAACTCTACATTCAAATACAAAACTAAGAAAGAAATTAAATGAAATGAATTGGAAAGCAATACTTTGTAGAAAATTGGAATTAATGGGAACAAGAGAGAAAAGAATCAGAAAAGAAAAGAACTAAAAGAGGAAGAAAGATTTTTATTGGCTGTTTTGTTTATGGTGTGAAAGATATTGAAGGCAAAACTTCCTATTTGTAGAAAAAATGTGTTTGAGGTTGTGTTATGCTTTTTACTAAACTACTATATATATCAACCATATCCTCCCTCCGACCTTATTTGTAAGTAAAAGTCAACAAAATAAGTTGGACTCAAATATAAGTAAAAATTACTAAAATAAACTTTAATTAATGTTATTCTTCCAAAAATACCCTTATTAATGTTCTACTTTTTAACATGATTGTAGAGTTCCAATGCATTATAAGGTTATTTTAGGGATTAATATTGTAATAGAAACTTCACATAAAATTAAAACAAAAAAGTAACTTCTTAATAAGTGTGCAAATAACTATATTTGCTTATAAGGCTGGAGAGACTATAGTCATAAAAAAATGGGACAAAAATATTAAATCAAATGAGGAGAATTAGTTGGAATTATTTAAGTGATTGATCCTAAAAAATATGCTAGCTTTTGATAATAGTTGATGCTTAGAGGCAGGGGCGGTTTCAAGGCCCAGCTAGCCTGGGCACGTGCCTAGGCTCTAGCCCAACTAATTTTTTATTTTTTTTAAAAATAAAACAGAAGCGTTGAAACTATAAAAAAAAAAAACCAACTAAGCGCATCGTCACTCTCTCTCAGAACCTCGATTTGTCCTCCTTCGCCGCTGCTCAAGCTGTTCCTCTCAACTCAGCCGCTCAACCTCTCTCTCAGTCGCCGATCTCTCTCTCTCGGCCGCTCAATCTCTCTCTCAGTCGCCGCTCAATCTCTCTTTAGGTATCATTCATTCTCAATCTAGAATTTTTGTGTTGTTGGGTTGGGTTTGGGTGTTATGGTTTCTGTTATTGCTTTAGTGTAGGGAGTTTATTTTTGTGGAGTGTGTTCTGTTTAGTTGAGTGTTTTGTTTTTGTTCGGTATTCTGTTTTGATTGTAGCAGGTTTGGTTTTTGTTTCCTGCTTTGTACTCAAAGTGGTTTTAATAAAAAAATTCTGTTTCTAAAAAAAAAACAAGAATGAGCTTGTTTATTAAGTTTTGTTGTAGTCTGTAGAGTTATAGGGTATGTATAAGTTTTGATTATATAAGTTTTGAATTTTGATTGTAGTATGTAGAGTTATAGGATATAAGAACACAACCCAATGTGATTATATAAGTTTTGATTGTTAATTTTAAGTGATTATATAAAAAAATTTGCATCATTTAATTTCAGAGATGAGGAAGTTTTTGGTTCCTAGAACCGCCTAATGTGGCCAATATGTTACACCGAGCGGGAGATAATCAAGTCACTTTATGTAGCCTCAAAGAGGGCATTTGCTTCCCCATTTTATGTAGCCTCTTTGTTTTGCTAGTTTTTTCTGGTTTGTGTAGCGTCTCTGTTTTTTCTTGTTGTAATTGCTATAATATAATCTTGGTTTTTTCTGGTTTCTGGTTAAAATTTGGCCCAGGCTCCAATATAATCCTGGCTCCGCCACTGCTTAGAGGTTTACTATACGGTCTCTCTTTTTTTAAGCAAAGGTTTGCAATTTTTTTTTTTAGTGAAACTCAATTTGGTCTCTAAGGGAAAACCTTAAGATCTAATTTAGTCTTAAAAAAAAGTAGTAATTTTTAGTTTTTGAGAAAAATAAATAGAGACAACTTAATTTGTTTATATTTAATTTATTTGTTTGGTTGATGAAAGAGAAATATTGAGGAAAGTAAAAAAGGAAGAGAAAATGAATAAAAACTAAGATGATTATGTAGTAACATGATATGAGAGAAAAAGAAAAATTAATGATAGAAAATAAACATGTGTGTATTTACAAAATCACAAAAATAACAAAAGAATTTGAAATTGAAAGGAAATTATATAATAAACTCTAATTCTCAAACTACGAAAACATAAATGTAGTAAGAGTTGTAGTTCAAAAGTGAAATTGTTTTTGCTCTATGCCAATTTCGTTTCTTCTATTCACTTTTTATTTCCCCTATTTTTTCTTCACCAACCAAACAATGGAAATAAGGCTGGGACTAAATTGTTCCCGCTTATTTTAATTTCTTATGGATTTTAAGTTACTTTTAGTTTTCTCAAAAACGAAATTGGTATTAAATGGTCAACTGCGACTTTTTTTTGTTGTGTTACGATAATTATATTATTACTTTTGATAAATTATGTTATCATGATATTGCTATGAAATGTTCACCGATATTTAGCAATGATATGATTAATCTCTATTGAGAAACATATACGGGACGTCATATATAAGATGGATTTTTTTCTCGAAAGATTTTTATACATAAGAGTTAATAATCGAACTCCTAACCACTTATTTAAGAATTAGAAACCAAAAATCTTTTATCAATTAGACTAATTCATTATTGGTTATTTCAAAATAGAAAAAATAGACCCCACATAAATTCAATTTGCACCACCCATATTGAATTTCACTAACCTTTCCTTTATTCTCTCATCAAGTTAATCACTCTCTTTTGCCAAATCCTTCCATTACCAATAGTCACGAATTATAGCCATGTTGCCCATACTGCCTCTACGTCTTTTATAGATAATTGTAGTGCTTGATTAAACACTTGCAGTAATAACTAATAACATTAACCCAAATTACACTCCATCTAAATAACTAGTAAATAGTAAATTAAGGTAAATGCTTTTATAAAGTAGAACCCAACTTTATTCCATACTTTCACAATAAGACAAGACATGTGAATTTCTACCGTTGAATGTGTATTTCCTCAATTATATTTTAATTTTAACATTTTTATCTAAATTAATTATTTGATGATAAAAAATATAATTTAAACGAAAATCATAAAATAATTTAGACAAAAGCGCACTTTGCAGTCGCCTCATCAATAAATAACAGAGTGCCCACTGCACTAACGATATCAAATAATGTACGAGGATGCATGTCAGATGATCAGAACACGTGAAAGGCTCAGTCTAAGGTGGCAGAGCTGGATAGGTCTCCCACTATGAGAGAGTTATAGAAATTATTCATAGCCATTGGATAATGAAGTTCTATGATTCTTATCATACACTAACAACACTAAATGTTATTTTGGTTCATTCTTATTTTTATATCCTCTATCCTCTAATACATCGTTGAACTTGGTGTTTAGTTCTTTCTCACCCAACAACCCAATATTTGCAACAGTCGTTGACCAGAAACAACAAAATTTTCCATCTTTAATCATGTGATTTTTATGTGAGACATTATTTAGTTGATCCAAATCAATATTTTTAGGAATAATTTTAAGTTATGATTTTGGAATAATCTCACAATAAAAGGAAATAAAAAATTCTATAACTTTTTTTTGGAAACGATGAACATCTCAATGAACTCCAAATACCCTTATTCTTTTCGTTGCTTGATTAATTTATTACAAATATTTAATTGGTCTGGTTTTTAATCAAATTTACAACAATAACATCTTTTATCCAACAAGATTCTTTAATTCGTCCATGCTGGAAGAGTAAAAACACTAGGGATGGAAGGAAAATTCATACCCAGGAGATCCACCCGAACCAAAATCCAATTGTCAACGGACGAAATTCGAGTTGACTGAGTTTGGGTGACACCCAAAACTATGAGTGTGAGTTTGAGATCACTCAAACCCACACCTGAAACCCACATACCCACCCAAATATATGTAAAATTACCTAATTAACCCTAAGTATATATAAGTGTTAAAATTAGGGTTCACACTTTCCTTCACATTTCACACGAATCACTCACTCAGCTGCTTGAATACCTCCTTCACTCATTCGGTGACTTCACTCACTATGTAATTTATGTTGAACTATATAATTTAATTAATAATGTCACCAAACTATATTAAATACTGTTGAATATGCCTTGAAATATTGGTAACAAGAAAGTTAGAAAATCCTTGAAGATTTTTTTTTGGAAAAAAATATCTTTCGAGATTTTTTGTGGAAAAAAATATTTTCTTCAAGGACACTCTGACTTGGATTTGTTTTATTTTAAAATAGATTTGTTACTAGTTTTATGGCATATATTTTTCTATAAATATGGATTACTTTATTCATAGAAAAATTGAGAGAGAGATTGTTGTTTCTCCTTGGGTAGACTAGGTCAAGTGAGTCTCTTGGTCATGGGAAGAGATTCGGGATTTGGGTAGAATTAGGGTTGCTAATTCCTTGTACCCAATTGTGGGAATTTCTTGTAAAGTGATATTCATTGATTCTAGTAGAACGGAGAGGCTGCTCTCTCCCCTAGAGTAGGTAATTTCGAACTGAGTAAACAAAGATTGTATCTTTTTCTCTCTTGTTTTTGATTTGTCTACTTGCTTACGGATTATTTTCATCATCTCTATATATTCTTTGATTTTGGTTGCTTGATTCAATTGCTCCACACATCAAGTTCATTTATTGGTGTGACTTTATCGTCGAATTCACAATAATTGGCGCCCACCGTGGGGCAAGGATCAATCGTGATAATGAAGTACCATGAGTTCAAAGTTTGATGTTGAGAAGTTCACTAGGACTAACGACTTTGGGTTGTGGAAGGTGAAGATGAGGGTTGTTCTAGTCCATCACAAGTGTGTTGAGGCCTTGAAGGGTGCATGAATGCCGGAGAGTCTTTCCGATGAGGAAAAGACTTATTTGAATGAAAGAGCGGTTAATGTTATAAACTTGTGTCTCGGAGACAATGTATTGAGAGAAGTCACAAAGGAGACCAACGCTGCGGCGATGTGGGCCAAGCTTGAATCATTATATATGACCAAAGCTCTACTTTTATCGAATGGTGGAGTCGAAATCCATGACGGAACAACTGGCAGAATTTAACAAGATCATTGATGATTTGCCAACGTTGATGTGACCCTAAAAGATGGAGACAAAGTTTTACAACTCCTGTGTACGCTACCTAAGTCCTATGAAAGTTTCAAGGATACTATGCTCTACGGTAGGGAAAGCCCTATTACCTTGGAGGAAGTTCAATCGGCCTTACGCACGAAAAAGCTAACTAAGTTTAAAGACTTGAAGGTGGGAGATGGTGTGGATGCCTTAAACGTTTCAAGCGGAAGAGGTGGAGGTAGAGGAGGGATGGCTAAGTTAAAGGTCAGTGATAGGTGGAGTTGTTACCACTGTCAAAAGAGTGGTCACTACAAACGGGATTGTTCGGAGTTGAAGGACAATGGTAATTATGCGCATGTTGTTGAAGACTCATCGGAGTATGAGGGTTATGAGCATGGAAAGGCACTAGTGGTGTCAGCTGGTGATGCTTGTGATGGTGGAGAGTCAGGGGATTTCGGGTTGGGTGTTTTAGAGGGGTTGATGGAGAGGTCTTGCTTATCACAAGGGGATGGTTGATGTACTTTGGTGGAAACTCAGTTTGAGGTGGAGTCTTCCAATAATGGTAGACAATCAACATTGACTCTCAGGTATTTAATCGGAGATAGGGAGGAGAGTGGTTGTGTTAAGCCAAAAGGGAACCATGGAGGCCTTGTGGGATACGTTTCAATTGTGGCTGAAGAAGTGCAAGACCTTGAGAGGATCTTCGGGGAGGAAATTGAAAGCAACCTTGATCAAACTGTGGAACTTGTAGAACTGTTGGAGGTAGTCGGATGGAAGGGGAGTTTGATGTTGCAGCTTGTGGAACTGCCTAAAATTCCAAGGTGGGTTCGGAGCCAAACAATACTTCGAGAGGACGGAGGGCACTACGAGGGTCGAAGGGTGGTGAAGCTTGATGAGCTATCCAAAATGGTCGGTGATAGCGGGGCTCAAGTGTTTCTTTAGGAGGGTACAAAAGTAATTACTCCGGAGTCTGAAGAGGAGGCGGTCAATCTTGTGGCTACCAAAAATCCTATGGTAGTGGGAGGCAAGATCTTCATGAGAGCGGAAAGCATTCCGAGGGATGAAGGGAAGGAGGTAATGCTTGCGGTAACCAAGTGGAGGCTAAGATCTAGGTCAAGGTTCAAGTGGGACTTGGACTTGGCCGGTGATCTTGAATAGAAGATTCAAGATGGAGAGAGCAGCACGGTAGTTGAGTGGATCACCATCGATTTAAAGGCAAGGTGGATAATTGTTGAATATGCCTTGAAATCTCGGTAAGAAGAAAGTTAGAAAATTCTTGAAGATTTTTTTTTGGAAAAAAGTATCTTTGGAGATTTTTTGTGGAAAAAAATTCTTTTCTTGAAGGACATTCTGACTTGGATTTGTTTTATTTTAAAATAGATTTGTTACTAGTTTTATGACATATATTTTTCTATAAATAGGGATTACTTTATTCATAGAAAAATTGAGAGAGAGGTTGTTGTTTCTCCTTGGGTAGACTAGGTAAAGTGAGTCTCTTGGTCACGGGAAGAGATTCGGGATTTGAGTAGAATTAGGGTTGCTAATTCCTTGTACCCAATTGTGGGAATTTCTTGTAAAGTGATACTCATTGATTCTAGTAGAACGGAGGGGCTGCTCTCTCCCCAGAGTAGGTAATTCTGAATTGGGTAAACAAAGATTGTGTCTTTCTCTCTTGTTTTTGATTTGTCTACTTGCTTACGAATTATTTTCAACGTCTCTATATATTCTTTGATTTTGGTTTGCTTGATTCAATTGCTCCACACATCAAGTTCTTTTATTGGTGTGAGTTTATCGTCGAATTCACAACAAATACTTATGTTGAACTATGTAATTTAATTACTATGCTACATTTTGCATTTTATCAAAAAGAATTCGGGCCGAGTTTGGACAGATAATTAATTATGCGTGTTTTTGCTACAGGTTTGGGTTTGGGTGGAAAAACCTAAACCCAATGGGTGTGAATTTTTATTTGTCACCCATACATCCTTTGAGTTTGGATTCAGGCGATTGTATTGGGTGTGAGTTTGGTTAATGTAAAACCCTCTCCTATAGCACCCATTGTCATCCCTACAAAAGACCCATCTTAGTTTCCCACAGTAGAAAGCACCTGAAAGCAAATTGAAAAATGTAACAAGGTTGACCTTGTAACAATAAATTGCGTGATATGGACGAAAGGTTAACATGTCCTTACAGTAGCGGAGCTAGGGGTGGCATGGCTGGGCCATGGCCCACCCCAAAATAATTGGAAATTACTAAATACCCATGGTCACGGGTTCAATTCCCTAAAACCCAATTTTTTTTTCTTTTCTTGTTTTAATTTTTTAAATCAATTTTAACATGAGGGTTCCAACAAGTAACCGTGTGAAATGTATCATACCATTTAAAGTAAATACATGACTAACTTCTTATCTTAATGACAATACATGACTTTAAATATTATAGAAAAATAAATTTCTTTAAAAATAAACTCATTTATCTATTATTTTAAAGATTTAATGTACGTAAAGATAAATTCAAAAGCTCCTTTTTTGTGTGAATAAAACACAATATTTTTATTCTGTAATAAAAGAAACACAATATTTTTATCAATAAAAAATTTACAATTTCCATTTTCTCAAAATAAAATCACAACTATTGTCAATTAAGAACAATCATTATCTTTTTAGTATATATGTAATTAATAAAACACATACAATATTATTTTTGGGTACTAGTATAAATGAAGGTAACGGTACAAACCACAAATCAACTTGACAAAATATTATTTTTACTCTTCAAAAAAATAAATATTATTTTTATGTTTGTTAGCTTAAATTTTTTATATGCAAAAAAACTGAGTTAATCTCTACTAACTGAGTTAATCTCACGAGACATTTTATCTTATTTTTTCTAAGATAATAATTGGTATTTTTTTTGGTACAAATAATAAACGGTATTTTATCTAAGCATGCAATGTTTCTTATCTTAAAAAAAATAAATTTGGTAGAGTTTCTTAAATTATATTTTTCTTATTCTTGTGATATTTAAGTTATGATTACTTTCACACATTTTTTTTTAATAAATTAATTTCTGCAGATAAGGAAAATTATTAATACCGAGATTTTCTTTGAAAATGGCAACAATTTTTAATTTGATGCAATAAAAAATTAATATAATGTACCCTTTGGTGTATAATATAAGAGAAATTTTACCTTTTAGATTCATTGAAATCTAATGTACCTGGTCCATATAACAGGCTAGATATATTCGATTATCAATAAATTTAAAAAGTAAAATTTATCTTATATATCAAAGACCGAAGGAAGTAATTGCCATGGAAAATAATATAAATTAATAGTTTCTTGTAGGTAGGTATTCTATGCATCGTTTCTGTTTTGACTCAAATTTTAAAGGTTTGTGTCGTTGCAGGGGAGGATATTGATTGTACTTTCAACATGTTATATTAACGGAATCTTATTTTTTCAAAGATAATAAACGGTATTTTATCTTAGTGCATGCAATGTTTCTTTTCATAAAATATATTTTCCTTATTCTTTTGTTATTTAAGTTATGAAAAAATTCATGCGGTCAATTCTTGGTCTAACTTCCATAGATTTTAGAATATTCCCTTATGTATTGAACATTTAGTATTTAATGAAATGCAGTAAGTTTGTTTGATTCAAAAAAGTTATGAACAAGTTCTCACTTATTTTTTATTAAATTAATTTCCATGCAGCAGTCAAAATATTTCATCAAAATCTAAAACATTCTAAATATAAACTATAGATAAGGAAAATTATCAATAGCGAGATTTCGTTTGAACACTGTCACCTTTTTTTAAAAAAATTAATTGCCATAGAAAATAATATAAATAGCCTCTGTATGTAAATTGTTTATTCATCTTTCAAACATGGCTGCAAGCATCAAGTGTGTGTATTTTTTCATTGCAATTCTATGCATTGTTTCTGCTTTTACTCTAGGTAACATATTTGTTTATTCTATACATATATATATTTATGCAACTATCATTAGTATGTCCATGTAACATTTTCATCACATATATTAATTAATTTATTATTCTAACAATATTATATATTGATTGATTGTAGGAGAGGCAACATATTTTACATACTGCTTTGGAAAAGGACCATGCCCAAATAACAATGGACCTTGTAGTGATATTTGTGTAAAAATGGGGTATCAATATGGTTTTTGTAATACTTACGATGGTTTGTGTTGTTGTAGGGGAGGATAATATTGTCTATCAATATATAATGTCTATCAACTTATTATAAAGTCTTTATGACTAATGGAATTAATATATATGCATTGACTTCCATTTTATTATATGTTTAAATTTTAATTTTTTTTTTTTCCGAATGTATGTTTGAGTTTTATTGTTGTCATTGCATGAAACGATTTCAAAATTATTTTCTTTCAAAATTCGAATGTAGACATACATATAGGGTTTTTTTTACGTAACCTAAATATATAGTTGTAATCAATGTTGTTAAGCTCTAATTTTTACCTAAATTCATTTTAATTAAGTGAAATTGATTAATAAACTCAACTCATAATGAGTTCATGTAGTAAAGAGTTTGATAAAGATACATTTACGGTGTAAAATATTGCTACACAATAATTCAATAAACAACTATTGTTTTGTCATGCCATATCAAGAAAGTAGGGTAAAATGGAGTGAAATGACGGAAAACATGATTGATATTGGCTGACAGTGTAAAATAATTTTACAATGTCAACCAATTACAACCAATTACAACCATGTTTTCTGCCACGTCACTCCACTATCTTTACATGACCTGGAATAAAATCTTTCATTCCGTTGTTTGAATATTTTAAAAAGGAGAGGAACAAAATTGAAGGTAAGTGGTAGTATAGGATGAAATTCATTCCATCCTCTTCCATTCCATTATTATTTTTGAATTCCAAACAATGGAACATTATTTTATTTCATCCTGCTCCGCTCTATTCCATTATATTCTATTAATCCAAACAGAGCCTTAATTTCTTAACTTAAAATTATAAAACAAAAATATACTAAATTGCACCATATAATAGAGTGTCAAGATTATAAATTAACTTGTAGTCATACCAACTTAAATTATTCAACAAAATCATAAAACATTGAAAAAAATTATCTAAAAAAAAAGAGTTTAATAACTAATTATAAACTAAAAAAAACGTTAATTTCTTTAAAATTGGGTAAAACAAAAATAAATTCGTTTTTACCTATTTTACTTTGAAATTAATTCCTTCAACATATTGATTGTATTACGAGTTTATAAAAAAAACAAATTCATGTTGAACCATGAGGGAGAAGCTTCACCGGATTGAATTGACACATTGTACATTGAGCAACCTTATAATTGATTCTAACACCACATCTCACCCAAAACCTTAAGCCATTAAGCTTATGGATTCTCTCACGTGTTCAATCTCTACTCTTTCAACCAATATGAGACTCTTTTACGCACCCTAGATATCTCGACAGTTTACCATCAATTTAACTCGTAAAATCATACCTATCACTCATTGCACCAAGAGCTTCAAAAATCACTAACGAAGTGTGTTATGTTGATTACTCAACAAGTGAGTATACTCAAGTGCATGCAAAGGAAAACACCCAAGTGCTTATGCAATGAATTTTTCAAGTATGAAATATACACCTATACATCTTAGGATGGTTGCGTACGTAACAAAAACCACTTGAAGAAATTTGAGGTTTGAAGAATGTACTATTGTATATAAATACACATGCATTAATGTTAATCTTAAACATTCAACCTTACAATTTAAAAGATTTTTAATTCCTTCGAGAAAATCAAATGAGCCTACAACATTTGATGTATTGATGTTGTAAAAATTTGACCTATTCACAATAATGAAACACATATATATTTGAGTAATTCAACAAATATGAATGAGAATAAAATAAAATAGAGGTTATAGAAGCTTATCTTATGATTGCAGTAATTGATGTCGGCAACCGTAAAGTATACAGCCATGAATTCAGTACCGAAGAATAACCTGTAAAATATCAAACCATGAAACAATACATGAGGCGTGTTGATCGCACTGTCCTTAAGGATTTATCCGCCTCATAAGCGCAAATACCCCAGGATTCAACAGGTCCTTCCCACATATGAATCATATATGGGGTAACAGAACTAACAAGAATAATTTAGATACATGTTGATGTTAAACTCAGAGACACACTATGTGAGGGAAGATACTATTTCTGACTCCATGATACTGTACTGATATACATATATTTATATATGGTCATGTGGAATTAAAGAATCTAGTCCTAGAATTATGGCTACAAAGAGAATAAGAATGAATAGTTGTTCCTTATTATTAGGAAGAAATAAAAAATGTGCCTTGACCAAAAGAAATCAAGGTCAATAATAATAATATGAGACTTTTGAAATATCTCATTAATATTATAATAAAAATAATAATGATAATAGCACAACAATTGATACATATCCTCTCTTCAAGTTTTTTCCACCTTCACCAAGACTTGAAACATGAATATTTAACTCTTCAATTCCTTTAACCCTTAGCTCAAACTAGTTGAGCAACCCCACCCACATATCCCCTCCTTGAGTTATTTAGATATCTTAATGCAAATCAATATTAAGTTGTCATCAATACAACTTATGCAATCATAGGCATATTGATGCAATCATTTACGTAGGTTGTAGGTAGGTGAATTTCTATTATTTTTTACTTTAGGCAACAGTCAAAAACCGTTGCTGAGTCAAAAAACCGTTCCTGTAGCAATTGGCAACGCTTTAGCAACGGTTTTTACACTGCCCTATATATGGCCGTGGCCTTTGCTATGGGCAACGATTTGTTGAGTATTGGCCACAATCTTCTTAAACCGTTGCTTGAACCTGGAAATAGCAGCGGTTTAGTGATTTTCAATGGCTACCGTTGTTTGGCTTTGAGGAACGGTTATTAAAGTGTGGATGTTTGCAGCAACGTTTATTATAGGCAACGGTTATTTTAGGCAACGGTTTCGTAAACGTTGGTTATAAAAGGCAACACTTATTTGGATGTTGCTAATTGATATTGGCAACATATTAAAATGGTAACAGGCAACAGTTTTTAACTCATGGCAACCGTTATTTTCTTGTGTTGATTGTTATATGTTGTAGCAGTAGTTTTTTAGTAAAACAACAAAAAGCATAATATGCATTTTATCTAAAACAAAAATATAACTCAAATTTTAAAGCCTTGATAAAATAGATGATATTCTTGTATCAATATTCCAATTTTGGCAATCCTAAACATAAAAAATAAAAATATCACAGGCATTTGTTTCAAAAAAATAATAAAAAATTATAGTGATCTACATTCATTCATCCTCATCATCTTCATGCTGACTTTTCTCGGAAATTGGATGAATTTCCTACATTTATAGAAAAAATGTTAAGTCCTTGTAAATTCTTTCTCAATAGTATGTGAAGTATAAAAGACAAAATCAAATATAATTCTAATGAAACACAATTATTTTAAGTAGTTCATCTAATTGGTTCAACAAATTCAATAGGTCATAACAATAACAAGATCTGTCAAAACAATAACTCCCCACAACAAACCAATAGAAACTATAGTTATGTAGTAATATATGAATTAAATGGCCCGGAAAGTATAACTATTGTACTAGTAATGTACGCAATACTATTTCATCCAATTAAAAGGCCTTGAAACTATAATTCTAATGTACCGGTAATGTACAGAATACTATTTCATCCAACTTAAGCACTAACTGAAACTATTCATTTCAGATCATCAAAATAACACAAAAGAAAAGGAACAAACTGAATGGGAAGAAAACAAAAAATCTATTATAAACAGGCTCTGCACTTTACAACAAACAACCAAAAAATGTGAAAAATAATACTATTACAAACAGGCCTTGCACTTTCAAAATAGGCCCTAAATTGAATGAAAAGGAAAACAAAATACTTCAATTGCTATAACAGGACCTGCACCTTACAAACAACTCGAAACACGGAAAAAATAGGCCCAAAAGCACTGCCATAAATGTAAAAAACCATGCAACTGCAAAAGCAGTCCCTACACCATATAAACACCTGATATAACAAGTCGTGTACTATTACAAACTAACCAAAAATGCAGAAAAATAGGCCCAAACACCACAATGAAAAAACATGGCTTGAGAAAAACCAACAAAAACATCAAACTACCAAAATATTATCAAAAGCAGTCACAATATCTAGTCAAACAATTACCATAATATCAAATATTACCTTCTCAAGATCACACATGTGCATTGATGTGGAAGCACCACTTTTAATCTCCATGGCATTCTCAATATTATCCAAAGCTTCATCATCCAAATTAGGATTGGTTTGCTTTAACAAGAATTTAACTAGCCCTTGTGTTGCACATTTAAGCTCCGTGTTGGTCCTCATGTTCCTTTCTTGGTTGCACCTATTTAAACATGGTCCAAACATATCATAAGATAACATTGTAAAAACATACTTACATAAGATAAAGAATAACCAATGTTACCATTAACTTCACTACCTTCCTCTTGGGTGCATTTTCTCCTTCTCTTTTTATGTCATCTTCTTCACCTTCAATTTCAAGCTCCTCATATTCTTCTTCAACTTGCACACCATTTTCTTTATGAAAGTCATCAATGAATATTGCTCGAAAACTTGGCATTTTTTGTGTCTTCTTTCATCCTTGTTTCTTCTCAAGTGATAAGTAGCACATTTCATCGGTTGCTTGTTACCTTGATGCTTTGGTTGCGACTCATTAACGACTGAAACTATGCCCTTCTCCATGACATGACTATTTGGATCTTGAATTTTAAGCATCCTTTGCTCCGGATCTTATTTGCCCCCTTCGACACCTGATGGGAAAGCTACTGCTGAAAAGGGTATTATTGGCAAACCCAAAATATGGAGGGTTTATGAAAGGAAGGTTAAGAAAAATAGTGGCTAAAGTACGACGGAGAAATTAAGTAACTAAATAGGGTGTCTAAGTAGTACGAATAAAAGAAATATATTATGAGATTTTACTTCCTTAGTAGTATATTAAAATAGTATCTTCTTAGTAAACATATTATTTAGTTTTATTTTTCTCAATAGTATTTAAGAATAGACTCTAGGGTTCTAGAGGTAAGAAATAGAATATTTTTATGTCAAGGCCAGAGTAGGATTACCTCTCTGAGTTGTGTCGGAGCAATGCTCTGGGAGTAGCTAGAGTATTCTCTACTACTATTTACCTTTCTATTATCAAATAAAACACCCTATTATTATTATAATTGCTTCTGTCTTCTAACTTTCTTGGGATTGTCCTACTGTTTGGATTGACGGGACTCATTGGTTTCTACCAACACCTTTGTTATATTCATGACAAAGTTTTGGCGAGCTGCTTAGTTCACTCTTTATCCATCACTAGCAATCTAATACAAAAAATTCACATACAATAAACCAATATTCACTCACTTAACATCATAAGTGGAAAATTGAGGCAGAATTCACTTGTTGTAAAAGAGATGGCTTTTAAATGGCCTTACATAAACTGAAACAGAAAAAATACCTCACTAAACCACAATCCCTATGAATGTGACACACAAGCAAATGAATAGGTAAAAGCAACAACTTATATATGCTTAACAATAACATTACTGAATCTTTCAATTCTCGTGAACCTCTCTTGTTTCAAAGAAATATGCTTAACAGTTTGTTTGTTGGCTATGCTATAGTGTGTTTTATTTTGGTGCATTACCAAACAATTCCTTTACATTACCCAAGAGATAAAAACCTAAAATTTAAAATAAAATGAAACTGAAATCATTGAAACAGTTTGAAAACAGAAAATTGGAGTAGAGAAGAAGATGAACCCTAATTTAATCCCATCTTCAATATAGTTCAAAAGAGGGAAAAACACAAATTTGAAACACCAAGAAATTGCCAACAAACAGAAACTTAGAGAGAGTATATCTTACCTGAAAGCTTCGTGAGAGTGGATTTGCGAAACTGAAGTATAATGCGGCAAAACAAAAGCTTCGTGTGCCCTTTTGTGAAACGCTGAGAAGTACAGAGACAGTAGAGGAACTCAGAGACAGAGATTAGACGAAGAGGACGCAGAGATGGACAGAGAGGACGCCTGATCCTTTTCTTTTCTAGGTTTTTTTTTTTATTTTATTTCAGTTTCAATTTCAATTGAAGAACCAAGTCCAACAACACGTTTTTCTTTTTTTATTTAGTTTTTTTTTTTTTACAAAAATTTAAAAATTAAGTTAGATACAGTACTTTTTCTAGTCTAAAAACAGTATGATAATATTTTCACACTGGTTTTCTTTTTTCTTTTTTTTCCTTATAAAAGTTTTAGAAATTAAGGTAACGTTTGGCCCAACTTTTTTTAGGTGTAGAAAATATTTTAATGATAAAAATCACCAACCAAGTCCATCTAGAACACTATAGCAGAAGTAGCACTATAACCCTCGTTATTACAAATACAAACTTCATAGCTGTCTAAAAGACTACACAAAACGAAAGTCAATGGGAACAACACCAATTCAAAATAAAGACTAAGCAGACAATGCAGAAACTCAGTCAAAGCACTTAAACCTCTCAAAACTACTGGTGCAGCTTAACAGAAAAATAAATGTGAATGCAGACGTAGCGTGACAGAGCATTGAGAAACAAATTCAAATTTACAACTACTGATACATATAACACGGCGACGATATTGCACTCACATTAATTTGTACCATTCATACAATATTCTAACTTTATTTATTATACAATTTTATAACTTTATCATATACTAAACTAAGAGTGAGCAAACATAACTTATGTATTCAGCTAACGACAAAGAGAGTAAAGCTCAATCAAACTTACATTAATTTGTATCATTCATACAATATCCTAGTGTGTGGCAGAGGACATCCAAAAAGGAAATCTTCAACACATGAGCTGGGCATATGCCACAGGAGGACAGCTGAAAGCAACTTTAACATACAAGATTCAACTACATTGTATAAAATTTGATTCATTATCTCTTAATATTTAACTTTGTATTTTTAATAGGCTTGAGAAAATGCCACATGTGGTAAATGGAGGTGGTTTTGTAGTCACTGATTGTACTACTCCAAAAGAGTCAAAGATTTACTAGTAATGGTTGCATAATTTCTTAATAGTTGAATGTCTCCATTTCTTAATACCTGAATACTTAAAAATTGTCTTATAAAATTGTCTGAAATCATCAAATTCAACCACATTATTCAATACTTGAATACTTAAATTAATCCCCACTTTTTATCTTTTCCTACAACTACAAGACATCCAAAATCACTTGAAACAAAAAAATAACTAAATTAACAAATAATCCTCAAACACAATGAAAATATATAATCAAAACACACAATTGTTATAACCAAAACACCACCAAAATCAATTTAACCATGCCAGCAGAACAGAGAAACATAAATTGATGCATATGAACCCTAATTTCTTCAATATAGTTCAAAGAGGAGAAAACTCAAACAAATGTGAAACAATAAATTGGTAACATAAGGGAATCTGAGAGAAATAAAGAGATTATCGCTTACCTGAAAGATTTGCGAGAGAATTGACGATAGATTCAGAGAGGAACAGACCCACGAGCGTGATGTGCTTTGCGAGAGACGAAGTTTGAAGACCCACGAGCGTGCTGCGAAGCTTGAGAGACGAAGACTGTGAGCTTTGCGAAGCTTGAATACTATGAACGTAATTGCGTGAAAAATTGGGTGAAGACGAAATTGTGTGAACCTTTTTCCCTTTTTAATATAATGAATTTTTGTTTTTTTTAAACCCTTTTCCTTTGTGTGAGTGTGACCCTACTAAAAGGGTATCCAAATTTTTTTTAGCAGGACAAGTTCACGGGCTAATTTTTTTTACCCTTTAACATATCTAGAGGAACGGTTTTACATTGTGGCCTTTATATATTTATGGATACATTTATAAATATGTTGCTTATGCATAGTTACAGGGACAACTACTCCAATGTTACTAAAAATATCATTATGATCGTAGCTTATAATTTGTTATAGGCACGGTTTTTTGACCGTTGGAGAGTGAATTGCATACGGTGATAACACCGTTGCTTATACCTTTTCTAGGGACGGTTTCTTGATTGTTGGTAATAAAACAATGCAACATACACAAAACCACTGCCTATTTCATGTTATGGGTACGGTTTTTGTCCGTTGCTTAAAAAATTGTTGCCTAAGCTTCAACATGTTGTAGTGCGGCGGATTTAAAGTTTATAAGAAACTTGTTACAAGTGAAGATCCAATGGAGAGTTTTTATTTGACTTGGAATTGAACACTACTTTGCTGAGGAGATCAAAGTGGCCCTTGAAAAGCAACATTTGATATTGAGGAGTAATTCCAATGATTTTGTTAGTAGCCATCAAATTCATGAAGTTGCACTTGCATTTCGCTTGCTGAGAGACACAGGGTGGCTATCACGTCAATTCAGGTTAGTTTAGTTCAACATGTCAATATTATTTTGCTCAACATTTAAACTATAAAATAAAAATTGTCTCAATTAATATATCAAAAAAGCAAGGGAATTAAAAAGAAGTAATTTTTGCATTACTTTTATTAATAATATATATACTTTCTCTTTTGGAAATTTCCCTTTAATTAATTATTAAGAGAAAGAAAATTTAATTTTGTTTCTTATAAGACCAAACTCTTAATAAGTAGCACTTAATGATTAGTATAGTGACTAATTTATGGTGGAAAATTCGTGAAGTACATAAAGTAGATTTTTCATTTTAACTGAATTTTGTCATACGAAAAAATCAGAAATTGAATTCATAATCATTATTTAAAAAGTTCAAATTCTTTTAATACTTGAACTAATTCATTATCATTCACATGTTTGTATTATACTATATTTCAATACCAGTACATTAGAATTTTTAAATATACAGTAGAAATTCCCATAATTTTATCAAAATTTATTTAATATAATAATCAATTGTACTATTGGTGTGCAGATTTATTTGACAACTTGAAGTGTAGCAAAAATATATTTAGTGTAAAATATGGAGAAGATGTGAAAGGTTTCATTGCCTTGTACGAAGCATCCCAGCTAAGTATTGAAGGAGAAGATAGTCTCAATGATTTAGGTTACCTTTGCCTTGATCCTCTTCAAGCTTGGCTCCTAAGACATCATGATCATGATGAAGCTAGATATGTTTCAAATACTCTTCAATACCCAATTCACTATTGCTTGTCTAGATTTATGGATAAAAGCATATTCATCAATTATTTGAATGCTAAGAATGAATGGAACTCTTTAGATGTACTTGCTAAAATCAATTCCAACATAGTTAGGCTCATGAACCAGAATGAGATTATTGAAGTTTCTAGGTTTGTTTTCTAACTCAAAATATATGTAGTAATAATATCCAGACACTAAATTTTCATATAAAAAAACATATTGTACAAACAACCACAGAAATTGTGAAAGCATGAATGTTGTAGATATTTTACCGTTGGAAATCTAATTTTAGTAATACGTTATTTAACTGTCTAATATTAACTATGAAATGATAATTTGATTCAGATGGGAAATGACTGGTACAACGAATCTTTCCAATTTCATGAAAATTACTCTGAGTGCACTCTACAAAGTTACCAATGATTTCTCTGAAATGGTCTACAAAAAGCATGGATTCAACCCTATAGATACACTAAAAAAATCGGTAAACTAATTAATTTTGTTTTCCATCGAAATTATTTGTGGACACTTTGATACTATGATATATCTAACAAAACTTCATGGTATCAAAGTATATTTTTTTTATAAAAAAAAAGTTGTATAAACCATTTAATTAGTACTATATATATATCTAACAAATTAAGTTTGAATGAAACAGTGGGTTCGGTTATTAAATGCTTTCTTGAAAGAGGCTATTTGGTTGAATTGTGGTCACTTGGCAAGAGCAGATGAATATTTGGACAATGGAATTGTGAGTACAGGAGTGCACGTTGTACTTATCCATGCATTCTTCCTCTTAGATCATGTTCAAGGTATTTCAAAGGAAATTGTTGATAGTTTGGATGATGAATTTCCAAATATCATATATTCTATAGCAAAAATCCTTCGTCTCTCTGATGATTTAGAAGGAGCTAAGGTAAGAGATACTCCGTCCGTCCCAAATCTTTGGTCCTTTTACCCTCTTAGTTTTGTCCCAAATCTTTAGTCCTTTTAAGAAACCAATGCATAATAAGTGATGTTTTACCATTTGTGTTCTTACTAAAGTTAAAATACTAATTAAATATATTTTCTCTTTCTTAATAAAGTAAGGGTAAAAATGACTTAACTTATCAATCTTTGTCATTTCTTAATCTCCGTGCAAAACTCTAAAAGGACTAAAGTTTAAAGTTTAGGGACGATGGGAGTAATATGTTTATGTTATGAATATGAATTTACAACATTTGAAGAGTTATTATTATATATGGATTAAATATGTTATTAGTCCCTCTAAATATACTAAATTTTATTTTTAGTCCTCTAAAAATTTTCAGTTTTCTATATCATATCAGTATCTAGTATCTGTTTTAAAAATATATATATTTAACCCTATTATTATTTAATGAATCATGTTAATAGTGTCTCAGAGCAACTAGTTAATGAAAACAACAAAAGAGTAAATTTTACTTTGAATTTTTTTCATATATTTTTAAAAAGTAGACTATACAAGTTCCAAGACTTTTTTATCATATATATTTTTTTAATAACTAGTATCTCAGAAGCATGAATAAAGGATGGAGATCAAAATGGTCTTGAGATGGATCATATCTTGATTATTATATTCATATGAAGATGCACAAAGTCATGTTGTTGAGATGATTTCAAATGAGTGGAAATGTCTCAATCAAGAAATTCAAGTCTCATATCCATTTCCATCATCATTTACCAATTTCTGCCTTAACGCTGCTAGAATGGTTCCTTTTATGTATCATTACCGGAGCAACCCAAATCTCTCCAGTCTACAAGAACAAGTCAAGTCATTAGTTAATTAATGATGTGTTGGTTGCATTTAGTGTAAGAGAAATATCCAGAACTGAACTGGATATGGTTCCAGTTACTGAACTGAACCATTTATATGGTCCAGTTCAGTGCAGTTCATGAACCATGAACACCCCTAATCCAAATTAGCTACCACATCAGAACAGTTTGTAATGGTGATCCCTTCTGCAAATTTGCTACCACACCAGAACAATGGATTCCATGGATTCGATTCTGAACGGCTTAATTGCCACTTAAATACTGTAATTTTTACTGGAATAAATTTATGCCAAAACTTTCTATTGAAATGGTGATGATCCGCCAGATTGCTAGCTTCCGTTACGACTTTGTAAGACGACTTACCAGAATAGCAATTCGATAAATCCTCTCACCACACAATACAGTCTCTATTCACACACTACACTTATAAGGACAAAACAAAAATTACTATATTTGCGGAAACTAAGCACATTTTTAAACCAAATGATAATTTAGTACCTTAACCTGAAAAACCCAATTCAATTTATTTATTTTTTCTAAATTTAGCATCATAAGTTTACTCTGGTATAACATGTATATGGATTTACTAATCTTTTAAAGTTTAAACAAACATTGAGAAAAATTGAAATCATTTAATCATTTATAAGGTCTTGTGTATAATGATCTCAACATTCTTTTTTCAAGACCAAACAAAACATTAAATAGGTTCTTGATTATCATGTTCTTCTTTGATATTCTCTTCATTCTTCTCATTCTCTTCCTTGATCATTTTCTTGGCTTGAAGAAACTTGATAACATCTTGTAGACACTCTGTAGCATCAGCATCCTTTGTTAGTTCTTCCGCAATTTCAGCCGGAGTAACTTGAACTTGTCCTAGAAGCACTTCAATCTTTTCATAGAGTTCATGTTGAGTAATGCAAAGATAGTTGATGGCCAATTGCTTAAAAGCCGAAAAGTTACAATACGACAAGTGAATTTGCTTGTCCATTCTACCAGGCCTTAGAAGAGCAGGATCAAGTCTTTCTTTGTGATTTGTTGTGAAAATAATGATATGTTCCTCTCCACAGCACGACCAAAGACCATCTACGGCATTCAACAGTCCTGAAAGTGTCATCTGTCGAAAAATTAACAACCAACATTAGTCAACACAGAAAAAAATTTGTCGGCTAAATTATGCATACAGTTAAATATATCTAAACTAGATTCATGTATGTGGAATTCTACTAAATGTTTTCTAGTTTTATGCATCCCTCTAACATTTTGGTATGAAAGAATATCAAAGATGAATAGACTTTCAAAGAGAAATGCATACCGCATTGTATCCATTGTGAACAACTTCTTTATCCTCATCTCGGTTTTGCAAATTTATAGTACAATCAATATCCTCTATCACAAGTATAGAACGGTTGGACATGGCAAGAAGCAGTTGCTTCAAGTGCTTATTATCGCGAACAGCAGTGAGATCCAAATCATAGATATCATAGTTGAGATAGTTAGCCATGGCTGCAATCAAGCTAGTCTTGCCGGTACCAGGAGGACCATACAACAAGTAACCGCGTTTCCAAGCTTTACCAGTTCTTCTATAAAACTCTCTAGCTCTCACAAATTTGTCCAAATCATTCGTAATATCTCTTTGAAGCTCTTCATCAATTGCAAGTGTGTTGAAACTCATCGGATGGTTGAATTTAATAGGTTCATGACCCCAGCGATTGTATTCATTTGAGTGAATCTTAAGTGCAACGTTTCCTTGTTTAATCTTCTTAGCTATATCCATCACATAAGGCAAATATGAATCGAAAATCTTGTTTTTGTGTTTCTTGTGAAAAGTTAGCTCATAGGATCTTATTTCTGACACAGGCGATGATTCATCATCATAATGTCGAATCCTTGACGAGTCAACTTGTATGCACATTAGTTTCCACTTTACACTAACACCTTCAAAAACATCACTCACTTCTTCATTTCTATCAATATTGAACGAAAGCTTTTTATGATCGTCTGATTTGCTTACTTTAACTCTTTCTGCTGCAATCGTAGCTTTAGTTCCTAGATAGGCTTCTGCAGCCTCAAAAACCAGGTTTCTTGCCATCCCTTGAAATTCTTCAATGACTATGGTAAATTCCGCTGTGAATTTGCGAGAAAGATGGTGAAGTCCCGATTGAACAAAGTTTAGGACCTCGTGAGGAATGAGTTCATTCGTGATGGTTCGCATCAACACAATTGAGGCCACTGCAGATAAAAGTGGCTTGGTGTCAAACATTAGCTTGTCCATTTTCCAATCCTACAAAAGATATTAAAGAAAAGTATTCAAAAACATTATTTTGTTGAGCTCAGACATTATAGGTCTGATCTTTCTCTCCTTTAAACGTGAATAAGTGAAAAATTCAAGATTCAAAATTCAACCTACATATTGCAGTGTCTCTATTAACTGAACTATGCTTATTGAGACGAATGGTAAGGAGTTTTAGATTCACATCTAGAACCCTAAAAAATATTTACACATCAATTACTACCCTTTCTTTTGGTACAAATCATCAATTAACACCCTTATTAATTCTTATTGTTTTATTATAATTGACAGGCATGAAAATAGTCGATCAAAAAGGGTGTTCATAATCAATCAATACTTTGTTTAAAAATTGGTTGGCAGGTTAAGGACAAATTGCTCTGGAAGACCCGGGTTTTCAATCTATATTGAAACAATATTTAGTCTAATTTTACTTAGAACTCACCCGAATTCTGAATTACTAATCTCCATTCTATGAAAAATCGAAAAGTTTAGACCTAAACAAGAGTCTAGCTAGTCGAAACTAAAATATTGATACATTGAATGGTGAATAGAGGCTATCAAATCAAATGTGTTAGCATGTGAGTAGTAATTATGTGACATCAAGCGATCAATATTAAAATTATGGAGAAATCAACAAAAAAACACAAAGAAAAATCATGATCAAAGTATATGAATGAAAAACAAAAGAAAGTGTTGGGAATAAACGTTACCACACAAGAAGAAGATCGATCAAATTGTGTTAATGTGTTTTGATTTCTTTTTTCCTTCTTCCACTTCTACACTAATAATAATACTAATTATCTGTTTTTGGTTCAATATATACACTACTAAGAATTTAGGTTACGCCATATTCTATTGCTTAATGCTTAATTTTTCTTTTGAAAACGCGTATCACATTTATAGCGTGCCTATTTTTGACTTTGTTTACTTTTATTTACTTTTGCACATGGGAAGAGTTATTAACCTGCCTCTTAATATTATTTTTTCCTTATTTTGTGTAAATTTTAGACGTAGAAGAATAGTGCTAAAATAGGCAATACTTCTTTTTTCTTTTTCTTTATTTCCAATGATGGAATTTAATTACATTGACAAAGAGGATTACAAAAGCTATTGCAATAATGCATAGAGTAAATATCTAACAACCACTGTACCCCAAAAAAAAAAAATCTAACTACCATGCGTTGAAGTGAAAGACCCAGAGTCGAAGAGGTGAATTGACACTGAAGATTGATATTAGTAAGCCTTACGATAAGGTAGATTGGGGCTCTCTCCCTGGTCTTCTGACTAAGATGAGGTTTACTGATGTCTAGATTCGGTGCGTTATGATGTGTGTTAGTTTAGTCAACTATTCGGTGCTTATGATTTATGACCGAGTTGGTCTTACTTCACCAGGTCAAGTATTGCAGCAGGGTGATCCACTTTCTCCTTATTTATTTATTTTCGTGACAGAAGGATTAACTTCTCTCATTCACCAAGCTGTTGGTAAGGGCGACCTTCATGGTGTGAGGAGTTGTGATGCTGCTCTGGAGGGCTCTCATATTTTATTTGCAGATGATTGTTTCTTATTTTGTAAGGCTAATGTAGCTGAGGTGAATGAACTTATGAGGATCTTACATACTTATGAAAAAACTTCAGGTCAGGAATTTAACTTAGTAAAGTCGGAAGTTTTTATTAGTCGGAAAATGTCTCAAGCAGCGAAAGAAGATCTCTCGTGTATTCTTGGTGTTAAACATGTGTTAGGTACTGGTATATATATTGGGTTACCGGTAGTCCATGATTGGAAAGAGTAAAAAACAATATTTCCTACATCAATGATCATATTTGAAAGAGAATGAATTCTTGGAGAGGGCATGCACTGTCAAAGACCGATAAAGAAATAATGGTCAAGTCAGTACTCCAGGTGATAACTTCCTATATTATGAGTATGTTTATTCTTCCTTCCTCACCTATTGGTGATATTGAAAAAATGATAAATGCTTTTAGGTGGAGTGGCGGTAATAACAATAATAATAATAATAATAATAAAGGTATTCATTATTGGTTAACATGGTAGAGAGTTGCTTTCCGGAAGGCTCAAGGGGGTTAGGGATTTCACAACTTTCCAGCGTTTAATAAGGCTATGGCAGCAAAACAAGCTTGGAATATTGTTCAGAATCTGAACTTGTTGGTAGCAAAGTTAGTTAAAGGAAGGTATTTTTCACGTTCCTCCTTATGTGAAGCTCCTTTGGGATATAATCCTAGTTTTGCTTGGTGTAGTATTTGGCATGCTCGACAAATTCTTTTTCTTGGGTGTAGGTGGCGGATTGGGAGTGGTGATAATATTCGGGTTATGCATGAGCCCTGGCTGTGTGGGAGTGATAATAGATGGGTACGTGTCATTGTCTCAACCAGCAGGTGTATATCAGTTATTTGTTAAAGATTTGTTACACGAAAATTATAATGTGGGATATAGCTAAGGTTCGAAACCTGTTTTCAGGGGATGTAGTAGAGAGGATTCTTGCAACACCACTTGTTGTGTTGGCTCGGTCAGAGAGGATAAAGTGGTTTGGGAGGAGGAAAAAAATGAGTGTTATAGTGACAAGTATCATGTAGCGTGGAATGGTATATGGAAAGCTCAAGCCCCGCACAAAGCACGCCAATTACTTTGGCATTTATGTAGAGGATGTCTCCTGACCCGTTACCAATTGTTACAAAGGTGAGTGGAGTGTACTCAACTGTCCTGTGTGTGATGAGGAGATTGAGGATGAGATTCACACGTTCTTTAACTGTACAATAGCTCGTGATAGTTGGTGTGCCGCTTGTCTTTCTTCTGTCTTACACAACAATGTGTACCCGCAAACTAATGCCATGAATTGTATTTTCGCTTTGTGCAGCAACGAGATTAGTGATACAGTTGGAAGAGTGGCTATGCTACTTTGGTTCATTTAGCACAACCGTAATGATAAAATTTGGAATGACAATGTCCAGATGTCGAGCCAAATTGGAAGACATGCCTTTGCCTTTGATGCTTGGAATGATTGATACTCAGTTCATAAACTACAGCGTAATAGTGTGAGTAGGGCTACAAAACCATACCTGTTAAGGTGGGAAAAACCAGATCCAGACTGGATAAAATGAAATGTTGATGTTGCTTTTGTTCCTTGCTCCGGGAAGACCTTAGTGGGATTGTGTTTTCCTAATTGTAATGGTCAGTTCATGTCGGGTATGACACAATAGCTATGAAAGAAGCTAGACATAGAGGATTGAATCGAGTTCAATTTGAATATGATTCGAAGGTGCAGGTTGATGCCATTCACATGAAGCGTAGAGGCAATTATGAGTTTCTTTTAATTGTTCATGATATAGTTAGTTTTATTTCAAGTTATCACAGAAGTCTTATGTATAAGTTATTTCTATAAAACTCAATTTAGGGTCTATTTGATAAACAACTTATTTGCAGCTTATAGAAAAAGTACTTATCATGATAAGCACTTATGTATATGCTATGTTGGAGAACTTATAATTTGTGGCCACATTTCAAGTAATGTTTGTTAGTGTGGTTATGATACAAGTGCTTATGTATAAGTTATTCCTATAAAAACTTAGACTAAATTGAGTCTAAATTATGATAGTTAATTATTTGCTGCTAGAAAACTCAATTGAGTCTAAATGCTTTTACCGTTCTCCATCGCCACTTTATTATAATGACACTATTTTATTTTGACTGCATTTGTTTTAAAAAGGCTAGTGATACAGTTTGACATTTACGTTGAGAATTTGTAGTGGCAGCTTGGCAGGGAACCAGATCTAAGACCTTCTGCATCGAACTTGTTACTGGTATTTTGCACATCTTCCTCCTCTTCGGCCAACATGCCTAATATTAAATTATAGTTACAGGCATTTGAAGCATATTACAGTGCTTTTGCCTATTATCTATCTGTAGCATCCTTTCGTCACCTGCGATTATTAGGACTCTCATTCAATATCATGCACTTCAATCAGGGTTAGTATCCCTAGTGCAAGTTTATACAATGTAAACGTAGAACATATGCATTACTTCTTACTTTTTATACAAATCATTTATCTTGATTCTCTGGCAACTGTTTGTCACGGCTTAACCGTGGCTAAATACTAAACAACCGTGGTAGTAAAAATGTTACCACGCATTATATTGCCGTGGAAAATACCAAATGTAGCCGTGGCTAAATTTTGCAACGCCAGTATATAGGCCACTCTCAAAATTTCCGTGGTAAAGTTTATTAGCCACGGTCAAAGTGACGTTTAGCTACGATTTTGACCGTGCTAAACCGTGAATTTTTTATAGTGATATATATATATATATATATATATATATTATTCTATTTTTTTATTAAAGGTATTATTATCTATATTATCACAATTCTTGTCAAAATATATAATATCAAAATTATTCATTTATGTTAAATTATTTATTTATTTATTTATTTAATTTTATAACCTTTTCATAATTTTAAATAAAAAGTAACTTATAATATTAATTTTAGTCAAAAAATAAATAAATTGTTCAATTATTTTGAGGATTACGACCAATGTAATTAACTGTAAAAACCTTTTTTTATCTATAAATACCTTATGGTATGCAATGTTTATTCATTCATCTTTCAAGAGAGAACATGGCAGTCGGAATCAACGGTGCAAACTTTTTTGTTGCAATTCTATGCATTGCTTTATTTCTGACTCTAGGTAACAAATTTACTTATTCTATTATATATGTTTTTCATTTCTTTTAGAATATATATTTTATTAATTTTATTTAGCAAATGATGTAGAATACTATTAGAGGTTAAGTATCTGTTAGTTTTCTAAAGAAATTTATGAACTTTACCTTGTGCACACATTTTTTGTTGACAATATTCGATTGATTGTAGGCGGAGAAAGCTACCTTGAAAAATGGTCGTCGGTACAGGCCAAGTTTGCAGCATTCTGCAGTCAGGATTTTAGTTGTCAACCCAATCAAAGTTGTAAAGATTATTGTATGGAAAGACTAAGTCTTCCTTATTCTGCTTTTAGAGCAAGGTGTGGACCAAAGGGTATATGTTGTTGTGATCCAGTTGGATCTTTTTAAAATATATATTTACACACAGTCTTTATGACTACTGGAAAATAATTACAAACATTTGAGTTTGAAATCATATGTTTTAATAAATTTTAGTAATGATCACATTGATTTGAGAATATTAATTCTTCAGCGATTTAGGTACCGTTTGACCCAACTTTTTTTAGTTGTAGAAGTTATTTTAATCCTAAAGTTAGAAGTAATAGCTTTAAAACTAAAATTAATGTTGACCCATAACTCCTAGCTCAATTTGCAAAAATGCCGAAATTGTTAGGCTGGACGTCGTGACCCGGGTTCGAACCCGAGATCTCACAATTATTTGTGAGTTTAATTTCAGTGGATTATCACTTTTTCTAAGACAAAAAAAAAAAACTAAAATTAAAGTTGTTTGGTAAATCTTACTTTTAAAAAAATGAAAAAGATTACGGGTCCGTTTGGCCCGGCTTTTTTAGGTCTCAGAAGCTGACTGAAAGGTAAAAGTGAAAATAAGAACTTTAAAAAACAGAGCAAAAGTTGTTTGGTAATTGTTGTTGTTTTTTTAGTTTCAAAGTTATCTTTAATCTAAAAATAGTTTGGTAAAATATATTTTTTTAAAAAAAGATTTGTACAAAAAACATAAAAATTTACAAAAAGATAATAACAACTAATAATATTTAAATGAAAACAACCTAAAAATTAAAAAAAAAATAATAAAAAGAGCCTTCAGTAGGATTCGAAGCGGGATCATTGAAAAAAAAACTCTGGATTCTTTTTCAAAAGTAGGTTTCAACCTCTTTTCCTACAAGCTCATTTAATCCAATTTTGCACATTGAACAAAATCTGCTTTTTGCAGTTAAGAGCTTTATTAAATATGTGTTTGGCCCAACTTTGATTAAAAAGATAATTTAAAGCTAAAAAAAGTCGGGCCAAACGGAGCCTACGAGTTGTTTTATTATTATTATAATAATATGATTAAAAGATATGTTTGGTTTTATTATTGAATGGCAAATATAATTTTATATATATATATATATATATATAATAAAATCAGAGAAAGGATATCAATCCACAAAAGGGTACAAGAAGTACAAAGTCCTTAAAGAAAAGAAAAAAACAATGAAAACAAAGATAGAAAACTCTAAGTTGCCCCCCGATTAGCCCAAGGGCCACCGTCCCCAAAACACCAGACGGCCAGAAAAGACGGAAAGAGTAGAAATCTAGAAAAGAAATAAAAAACGAGCTTATCGCTCACCAATACCACCAGACCCCAAAAACACTATCACACAAAATTCTAACGGTTCCAACACAAAGTAGGTTGCACCTCCCACTGAGAAAAGAGCAGGGACTGTCAGGGTTTTTGACTAGATACCACTTCCAAGAAAAAAGTTTTATCCTATAAACCAGGTATTCAACCAATGTAGAAAAAATATATGTTTGATAATATATTATAATTTTTCTTAAAATATAGAAGTTGTTTTTTTCTAACTAGAGCTTTTAAAAATTGTTGTTTGGCCTAATTTCTTACTTCTAAGAAAAAAAAGGGGAAAAGAAGGTAGGCCAGCCTAACTTGGAAAGTGAACCACGGTCCAAACATGAAACATAGTTGTATGAATTTATTTAATTTGGGGATGAATATATTTGATGTTAAGCTATCATTTTAAGTATTTTAAACATGTAACACAGTATATAAATTTAAAATTTGTAGTTATTTGAAAAATAGGGAGTATGAAATAGTTTGTTTAAAAAAGTACATAATAGTTTGAAAATATTCATACAACATACAACATATTTAAACCAAGCCAAACTGAACCGAGGAAGATTTCATTGTTTTAGACCTAAAACCAGTCCAAACTGAACCAATTGCACTCTAACTGACCTATATATTCTCTTCGTCAATGACACAAAATCATTATTGGATAACCTATGAGAATTATTAACAATAAAGATTACAAAATAGTAAAATGAAAGTGTGACAAGAATTCATAAAAATATTAGAAATGTTTTGTTCCAAACGGAAGCATTCATGAAAATATTATCGTGATTGTTACGCAGAAAATGAAGCATTGTATTATATATAATATAAAACTATTGATGTGGTATATCCTAATAATTTAAATTTTTGGGATAATCGGTTATTTGATATGGTATCAGAGCCTCTATGACTAGTCTACAGTTTGATCCCTGCTCACCTCACTTTCTAATTAAAAAGTGGAATTTAAACATATGGTAGGTGGACCTATGCATTATCTACGCTTCAAGGTTCAAGCCCAAGTGGACTCTTGCGTTAGGGGGTGTGTTAGAAATAATATAAAATTATTGATGTAGTCTATCCTAACAGCTTAAGCTTTTGGGATAATCGGTTATTTAACATAAGGGTATGCATGGCTGTTTTGTGATTAAAGTTGATATAGCTAAGCCTTATGATTTTAGTTAACACGGGAGAGCGGAGGAATCCAACATTATTCATAATATTTTCATCTCTTCTTTGGTATGTATTGTAAGGTTACGATGTGTAAATAATTATCTTTGTTATTGGGATTGATTAGTTTTAGTTAGCTATGATTTTCGGGTTAACCTTTAATCTGGTTGGTTATAATGATATTTGTTTCCTTATATCGATGAGTTACTCCTGCTGTTAATGTGAACCGTACGTTTAGAAATGAATGTTCCTCCGATGGATTTGATAGCTCTGGAGGAGTCAGTGATAGGACCTCAAGTACTTAGAGGAAAAATACCTGCAAAAATGCTAGTACTCCAACGCTTAAGAGTCAAGTCAGTATTTAGTTAAGGTGAAAGAGTGTTAAATTGGATAGAATGTATATGCCTTAAGGATAAATGCACATGTGCATATAGGAGAATGACGTTCATAATAGTTTTGAAGATCTTACCATGTGGTGTAATAAGTCACAAATATTTTGTGAACCGGATCATTTATCTGCTACTGGAGGCGTGTTATAAGAATATGTACGTTGGACCTGTGGAGGCTTTATTTATATGGTATCTATGAAACTCTATAGAAAACAATGCCCCTTAATGGAGATGTTGATGGACTTAGGATGATTGGGCCACTTGGATGATTGGGCCTTTGACTAGTCCGAAACATAATGCTTTTCGACATTAAACCCTGAAATTTAACTTTTAAGTTTAAAAACTTTTAATCTTGTTTTACTATAAAAAAAAAAAGTAAGATGTATCAAACAACTTTAATTTTAGTTTTAAAGCTATTACTTCTATCTTTTTGATTAAAATAGCTTCTACATCTAAAAAAATTAGATCAAAAGGTACTTTAAAATTATATCAATCGTTGAAATGTTTTAGTATCACACGAGTTCTTATAGAATTGAGTGTCCCTCCACGCTGCTTCTTTAAAAGTAACTTTCATATAAACACATATTTCTTGCTTACAAAATTTTCTAGACAACGTAAAGAGATTTAGAAAGCAATAATTCTAAATATGACAATGGATGTAACAAAGATGAATTAAAACAAATTTTATTTTAAAAGTTATAGATACTAGTGGTCGGTGGACGGGCACATTTCATGTCTGTCTGTATGATCAGTATTTTCTACGTGCTAACTAATGTTAACTATTAGAGAGTTTCTGCAGTACATATAAAAAATTTCATGTACTGATATATTAGATCAATTCATTAATAAAAAACATTATTGTCGATTATTGTATTTTAATAATTATTTCATAGTCCCATAAGTCCTAGCTCAACTGGCAAAAATGCCGAAATTGTTAGGCCGGACGTCGTGACCCGGGTTCGAACCCGGGATCTCACAATTATTTGTGAGTTTAATTTAATTGGATTACCACTTCTTCTAAGACCAAAAAAAAAAGAAATAATTATTTCATAAGAAAAATACAATTTCAATGTTTCATAAGTATTATAATAACTTTTTGACATTTTTTCATAAAAAAAATTAATATTGACTATTATGAGTGATAATATTTAGTTATTATAATATTTTACATGATAGAAAAATGATTTCTTTTGAAAAAATATTCATTTACGTATTAATTTAGTGATCTAATGTACGCGTACATATATTGAAATTTTTCATATGTACCGTAGATAAAGATTATTCTAAATTTTTCATACATCTACTTTTTTAATGAATAACTAGCTTTTAGAAAACAACAAATCAAGTCACATAGAGATGTTAAATTAAATATAAATAATTAGGTGAAAATGCTGACATTTCATCAGACTATCTTGCATTATTAACTGACTACCATTGCATTTTTATTTTTCTCTAATAAAAATATGTATTTTTCTCTAATTATTAATATGTTATTGAGAGTTTTTTATGTGTTATTTTTATGGAATCTAACTGGCGGTGTACCAGACACCGATCTTAGAAAGCTCTATGCATTGGTGAAAAAAGAATGTATCCCCCTTTATGATGTTTATGATGCTTTATACTAGACGCTTACATGTGCGATGCACGGGTCGCCATTTTATACCATAACGCCAAAAAATTATTTGTATAGGTATTATCAAAATAATAGTAACAATTTAGTCAAAAAAAAAAATAGTAACAATAGAAGTTATCTATATATATATATAGAGAGGGAGAGACAGAGAGTTATGATCTGTTGACACCGGTGTCAAACTTTAGCTTGACACCAAATCTTAACCGTCAATTTTTATTAATTTAATGGTCGTAATTAATTCACTTAAATATCATGTGATTGTATTTCCGTGAATTAATTCCTAATTACCTATTTTTTTCTCAACCAAAACCTCAATTCACTGTGTTTGATTTTCCAATCACTTTAGTACATCTTTTTCACTTAACCCTTTTGTTCATCTCACTCAAGGAATTTCTTCCTTCTTTCTTGATGCAAGCTTATACAGTACCTTTCTATTTCTTGGTTTGCCTCCTGCGATCAAATTTACAGCCACATAAAGAACTTCAGAATGCAATACCACTTATACATGATAAATTCATATTTTGAAATTCAATTCGGTTGATTTGATATCATGTTTTTTTCTTCATCGATCTCAATTTCTATAGCTAAAATTACCATTCATAGCAAACTCATTCAGATACCCTAGATTCACTATACCTTCCCCTAATCCGTTGACACCAGGTGTCAAACTTTATTTTAACACCAAATCTAATCCGTTAATTTTTTTTAACCAATTCAGCTGATTTGAAATCATCTTTTTGTCTCCATCGATCTCAATTTCAAAACTCAATTTCTACTTCTAAAATTATCATTGGTAGCAACCCATTCAAATACCCTAGGTTCACTACCTTCCCCTAATTGGGATTGATTGTATGCATACTTTGTGATCCATAATAGGGAATTAACGAAAAAGTGGATGTGAGGGAGTATAACAAAATTTATAGAATCACCCTTATAAAAAAACAAAACAATGTATAGAATCATAATATACCATGACGTGATTGTTTGTTGTTTTTTGCTATAAAGCCTTTAAATTGGAATAATCTTATACGATCAAAAGTAAATAGGTAGTACCGTGTGCTAATTTAGAAAATTTATTAGCCTTTGATTAATAAAAATTAACGGTTAAGATTTTGTGTCAAATTAAAGTTTGACACCTGGTGTGAACGAATCCTAACTCTAATAATAATAATTAGTACCAGACATTAAATGGATATAAGTGGGTCATGTGGCTAAATGAAAAGTTTTCATTCGTTTAAATGGATTAGGGTTAGGATTAGTAGTAGGAGAACTATTTAGGAAATACTACAACTTCGACCCGTGCACCGTAATATGAAAAAATAAGATATAAAATTTGTAACACTAAAACCTATATAAAAACGTCAAGTACCATTAAATATTAGTTCGACAATAAATTTTTATAAATGTTCATACAACAGAAATTATGGTATATTACGAAATACTTCTTTATAGACTACATTGGAAGTTTTATTTGTATTTTCATCGTCTTCGTCGATAATCAATATTTTTAATCATTCTCTTTAAATAACTCTTGAAGTTGCAACATACAACTGACCATGTAAAAACACTGTTGACAAAAGATATATCCCAACATGCTTAAGAGATTATCCCCGACTCTTATTAATATAGTCATCGCAAAAGAAAAATTAAAGGGATAAGGGTTCGATTCCCATGCTAGACAAATTTGTTTTAATTTAATATAATGGACTACATCAGCAAAAAAAATTGGTTTAGAGTTAGCATTTCGGAGCAAGTTTAGAATATAATAATAATAATAATAATAATAGCAATAATAATAATAGTAGGAAGCTAATAATAATAAATATTTAACATAGTGAGTTAAAAATTGTGGGTTTGATTCTTGGTGATGTATTTTTTAATATTTTATTTGAATAATAATAATAGTATAAAGCTAATAATAATAAATATTTAACATGGTGAGTTAAAGATTATGGGTTCAATTCCTAGGGATGTATTTTTTTAAAATTAAGATTAAGAATAACAAAACGTAACAAACTTATAATATAAATATAAGATATATATATATATATATATATCATAAGAGTAGTTGACAGACTGTTGAAGAGAAAATAAGGAGTAGTGGGCTAAGGTGTGGTTTAGCTCTGACTTTAGCTTCTTAGGTGTCCCACATTTTTTCGGATCTATATACCTCTGCCTCGACGTTACTGCATCTCATCCGAGTCCAGATCCCATCCTGTAAATAAACGCTCCAGTTTTCTAGTTAATTTATTGATGTGAGACACGTGTTAGAAAATAATATCAACAGTTACACAAGGCTGTAAATTTATATTCCATGGCACAAAACCTTTTGAAGAAGAAGCTTATTTCCATGGATGGCGGCAAGAAGGTAGAGAGAGATGGTGAAGGCGTGAAGCGAATAAGAACAGGGTTGTTGTTTCTCTGTCACATTTATAAGTTGATGTTTTTAATCTCACTCATTAAAAAATTTAATTGCCACATGTCATTGGTCGAATAAAAAAATTGGAGTAAAAGGAGGATAAGGAAATGAAGTGGATTTGGACTATCTCTTTCTATCCAATAGGAATATTTAGGGATGTCAATGGGGCGGGGAATGTGCGGAGGAAGCATCGTCATTCCCCGTCCCAAAATATCCACAGGGGAAATTTTACCTCCATTCCCATCCTCACGGGGGAATTTTGCCTCCATCCCCATCTCCACGGATCCCCACAGTACCCACGGGGATCCACGGAGATCAAATATTAGAAAATTTCTATATTTTACGGACAAAATTATGACATTATTTTTTCCTTTTTTATTAATAAATAAATAAATATTTTTCATAACCAAAAAATAATACATAACAACGTATGCATAATCATATAAAAATTCATAACCAAAATATATCATAATGCATAGCAAAATAGAAACTTAGAATTGTCAAATATAAATAAACCTAGAATAATAATAGTAGTAAAAATATATATTTTTAAGTATATATAGACGGATTCGGGGAATCCGCGGGGACGGATGCTTAATCCCCGTTCCCCGCCCAGAACTGCCTCCGGGGGAAGTTTTTCCTCCATCTCCATCCCCACGAGGAAAAAATCTTTGTTTTCGGATCTCCGTACGGGATCACCCATTTCTTCAGGCCTATGACAATCTTAATGGATCACCCATTTCCAAATTTTGGGTCTCGCCCAGGCCAAGACCTAACAAGATTAATAGTTTATGCAATTTTATTTAACGACCTTAATTTTAATGAGTCTCAAAGACATATTAAATTATTTTAGATTTCTTTAAAAATTTACACAACGGTCAATGAAAATTAGCCACATAAGCATATTTATAAGTGAAGTAAAAATTAATTGCATGAACACTTTTTATATAATACTACCTCGGCTACTTTTTACGAGAAACAATTAACTTTTAATTTTTTTTTAAATAAAAGAGACTTGCAAGAAGCATGCCCTCAAAATATATTGATAAAAAGGAGAAAGTACAAAAGAAGAGGGGGACAAAGAGCATGACCCTCAAGAGAACTAAAACATTAAGAAAACCTAAACCTATAATACGGCATACCAAGACGGTTTCTAACAAAATCCCCCTGCAACCGTTGGGGAATATGATTCCACCACTTGAAACCAAACAATTAACTTTTTAGATTCATTATATTAAATAATTGATGTATCTAGTCTATAATATAAACCAGATACATTAACTATTCTAAGAATCTAAAAAGTTAATTGTTTTTAGATTTTTAGAATAGTTCATGTATCTGGTTTATATTATAGACTAAATAAATCAATTATTTAATGAAATTATTATATTTTTTATTAAAAGTTAAATAAAATATTAATTTTTATTGTTTGATAAGAAACTTAAATATTAATTGTTTATTGATTAGGAGGTGCATGAATATAAACATTCTTCAATATAATATAATATTATTATATTTTTTACGACGAATATAATTAATTGTAAAAACTTTTTTTTTATCTATAAATACCTTCTGGTATGCATTGTTTATTCATTCATCTTTTAAGAGAGAACATGGCTTTCAGAACCTGCCGCGCCAACTTTTTTATAGCAATTCTATGCATTGCTTTAATTCTGACTCTAGGTAAACAATTTACTTATTCTATTATATATATTTTTTCATTTCTTATAGAATATATAGTTTATTAATTTTATTTTGCAAATGTTGTAGAATACTATCTCCGTACCATAATATATGTCACTTTGACACTTTTACACATATTAAGAAATGTAATCATTGTTGTATGGAAAAGAGAAAATATGAGTTAATTTACAAAATTGTCCTTCATTTATGGTATTGAAAAAATAAATTGAAAAATTGAAAAAAGAGAGAGTAATAAATAGTTAAGGGTATAATAGCAAAAGTTGCATTAAATGCTTCCTTGGTAATGTAAAGTGACATATAATTTGGTACAAATTTTTTCCTCAAAGTGACATATAATTTGGTACGGAGGGAATACTATTAAAGGTTAAGTATTTGTTAAATTTCTAAAGAAATTTATGAATTCTACTTTGTGCACACATTTTCTTGACAATATTCAATTCATTGTAGGTGGAGAAAGCTACTTTGGAAAATGGCCGTTGGTAGATGCCAAATTTAAATCATTCTGCAGTTCGGATTTTAGTTGTCAACCCAAACAAAGTTGTGTAGATTATTGTATGGAAAGACTAGATATTCCTTATTCTTCTTTTAGAACAAGGTGTGGACCAAAGGGTATATGTTGTTGCGATCCTGTTGGATCTTTTTAAAATATATATGTACCCACATAGTCTTTATGACCAGTGGAAAATAATTACAAACATTTGATTGTATCCAAAAATTACAATCATTTGAGTTTGAAATCATATGTTTTAATAAATTTTAGTAATGATCACTTCGATTTAAAAATATTATTCCTCCGTTCCATAATGAGTGATTTATTTGGACTAAATGCACTATTTATATATCATGTTTTGACTATAATTTTCTACTAATAAATGATAATAAGTATTAGCTTACAAAATGTTGTTGGATTCGCTTTGATGATTATTTTCAAAATATTAAATTCTTATAATTTTTATTATTACACAATTAAATATATTAATCGTCAAAACTATGAATTACCATACGTTAAACAATCAACTTAATCACTAATTCTTGATTTTTTTTTTTTACGGAATCACTAATTCTTGATAGATTTAGGAAATTGCAAGACTATAATTGACCGTAAAAATTATTGACTCAAGTAAAATTAATAAATCTTTTTTTTTTTAAGCAAAAATTAATAAATCTTATTTAAACTTGTTTGAGGTTCCCCATAAAAAATTGTGGATAATTAACAAACAATCGATGCGATTAGGCATGTGAGTAAATGTGTAATTCGTACCAACAAATTAATTTTTATTCCACTTTCAAGTTTGTTTGTGGCTAATCTACATCAATATATTATTTATTTATTTATTTATCAACATCTATAATTTTCTTGAGTTTTTTTTCCCCATCCATTAGAGAGGGATGATTTAGGGTCAATTTTTGCATCAGGTCTTACACAATTCAAACATAACAAGGTCTAACAAAAGATAGGCATAACCCAAATCGTACAAAGTCCCCGACATGGTGTTACAACCATCAGAGCAATCTAGACATAATGGTAAAACGACATGGAGTAGATAAGCCGACTCCTCACCGTAATAATACTAAACTCGTACTAAGCAAGCCTCCTAAACAACGAGCGCTAATCCTCAACCTGAGAATATGGATCACCCAACAATCCTCAAACACACAAAACAAAGAGTTAGATATATATAACCGACAAATAATAAATGTAAGCAATTCACTAACATTTATCTCGACAAGTATAATAGGTAAATCAACATATATATAGTCTTTCTAATTACTTCACATATACCATATATATCAACATCAACAACAAGATAAGAACATAGTCCAATTCAATGTACATATAATCAATTATCAAACATTAGGCACATATCACAATTTAATGTACACCTTCCTAATGCAATTAATGCCACCTTCATGTTATGTCCCTAAAAACAACTACATGTGGATACCAATCGCCATCCAATTCGGATACAAGAATCCGTTCGCCATCCATTAGACACAACATATAAATGAATGAAGTATCTCCAACAACATGTAATATATATATATATATATATATATATATATATATATATATATATATATATATATTAACTCACCAACATTGCATATAACATTACACGACTTCATCAACTCACCATCCATTTATTTCACATATACATATACATGAAGTAACAAGGTTTGTCACAAGAAAGGGGGGGTTTGAATTGTGACCTTTTAAAATTTTAACTGCAAGTAAAGGTAGTAACAAACTTTGAACAATAAAATTGTTAGAATGCTCAGAGAACGTTCTCCACACAACACAATAATAAATACTTTAAGTAAGTGTGTTGTGTGTTAAGTGTTTGCTTAAAATAAAAGAGTAAGGAGAAGAAAGATCAAACACACAATCTTATTCTGGTTCACCCCTTAATAGTATGGGCTACTCCAGTCCCCACTTGCGTGAGATTATCCACTATAATCTAGACCAAGATTACAATCCTTCCTTTGATCTAAACCAAGATCAAAATACTTTCAGCTTAACACAAGCTGATCTACCTTATCAAGGTACACTCAAACAATTATACCCAATTGACATGAGTGACACTTTACAAAGATTATCAAGGGTTTTGGATCTAAGATTTAACACACCTAACCGGTTGTGAAGCTTACAAATATATTACACTCAAGATACTCACTGAAATATAGATCCTATTTCTAACTAGAGCTTGGAGCATGAGTCAAAAAAAAGAGCTTGATTGCTTGAGAGATAAAACAAGTATGAATGCTTTTGTGCTTGAAACTCTTGCTCTTCAAGTTGAAACAAATGTGCTATTTATAGATGGAGATGTTCCTTTATTGCTCGGACATCAAATAAGTCTGTTGTGAGTGTAGAAATAGCCGTTGCAAAAGAAACAAAACAATCCAATAAAATCTGTACTTTAGATGCTTCTGGAGACCATTCTTTTGGTGGTCTCTGACATTGGTACTGCAAAGATGGCAGAGATATTCGTTGTGCCAACTGTAATGAGTTGTTTCTGCTGATATATAAGTTGTAAAGTATTTCCCCATGTGTGGAAATAAAACTAGGACAGCTTGCTTCTTCTAGAAGAAAATCTGGGAGACCATTCTCTCAGGTTCTGGAGACCATTCTTCAGATGAGAAGGGATAAGATCAAACGTGATAAAAGAGTTGTTGCAAGCTGTCTTGCAACCCGTTGATGTCCATAATAGAGTAGTAGAACAACTATTCATGTCGTACTTGCAAGTACAAATAAATAGTAAAGAAGGACACTTGTTATGGGAGAATGTAGCCACCCAATTTTCCAATTCTGAATTTGTTCAGCTACTATACATTAGCAGGCTGTTTTGTACCTTGTTGTTGAGTTTCTATTGGTCTAGATTACTTCCTTCATGATGTTCTTGGAGAACATAAAGTCTTTGACATTATGTGAGCTTGATATTCTTAAAGAACCTTCAAAGAGCAAGTCCATGAATCAAAATTGATTCCTTGCCTTAAATGACTTATTCTTACTGTTGTGATCTTTAAATAAGTCCTGAATAAAGTTCATTCTTGTCTTGTATCAAGTTGACTTAAATAAGTGATTATGCTTATGAACACGTGAACCTTGGGAGACCATTCTGCTATGGTCTGAGACCATTCTCTTGAGCAGTTTTGCACAAAACTTGATTTTAATTCTTTTCTTATGAGTGAAACATAATGATATTAATCCATTGCATCTGCCTAATATTAAATCACTCAAAAGTACTTGTTAGATCACAATATGATCAGAATCAAATTAAAATTAATTAATGATGTTTGTTATCTTTAAAACATCAAAATAGGATTTTGTCTCAACAATACACATTATATGCATATATACATTTCCAACTTCACAATCATCATCAATTACACATTCATACTCATTAATTGTATTATAAGTATCATTATCAATCATACATATACATAAGAACATAATAACTCATGTATTAAACCATCATCAACATTAAAATCATCATATAATGAAATCTGAGTCAGGCATTCTCGCCCAGTGAAGCCCGGCGAGTACCTCAGCGACAAAAACAGAAAGTTTCAGGGTTTCCGGCGAGTACCGGCGAGACCTGGCGAGGTCCCTCGCCCGGCGACCTCTAGCGAAGAAAACAGAAAGTTTCAGGTTTTCCGGCGAGTTCGGCGAGCCTCAGCGAGCTCCCTCGCTGACTCTCGCTAGCTCTCGCCCGGCGAAAACATACAAAATAGTGTACTCTGTTTTTGGGTTCATACGAAATTCCCCCGAAATCCATCAAAACGAGTTCCAGTTGCAAAAAGGTGATTCATTTAAGTTATAGTCATACTAATACACATAAAAATACGATTTATAATCCATAAAAACACTTCAATCATCAATAATCAAAGATTTATCATGCTTTTTCGTAAAAACTCATAAAACACATAAATCTACTCAAACATCTACAACTTCTCATTTTCAAAATCATCAACTTGTACTTTTACCTTCTCAATAATCATAAGAAACAAAACAAACACAAAAGATTCAATTTTGATTCATAAAAATATCTCCTTTTCAAAGAAAATGAGTGAGAGGGTTTGAGTAAAGAGAAGTGTAACTTCTCCCCCCTCTTGATCACTCATGAGTTATTTAAATCTACACTCTTACCTCTAGTTCTTCTAGAATCCTTACTCCAATTCTCTTTCTCTTCACCTTGTTCTTCTATGTTCTTTACTCTTAACTTTCTCTTCTTTCTTCTCATCTTACTCTCTCTCTTCCTCCACCAAAAACATGAGAAAATGAAGAAAATTACTTTTCTGACCCCTGCCCATTTCTTTTTTACCCCCCAAACTGATGTTTTTGCCCTCGGGGGGTATGAAAAAAATTTGCCAAGAAAATTTGGTTTTTACGAACCGAACTATTTCGGTTCGTAGAAACCGAAGCTACGGCAACGGTTTTTAACCGTTGCCTTAGAACAAAAAAGCGTTGTCTTTAAGAGCTAACACAACAATTCCTCAAAACAGTATCCATATGCATAACACGCAACGGTTTTAAAGTGTTACCTAAAGTGTTAGTTAAAATTCATGCATATAACACTTTAGAGAACGTTTAAAACCGTTGCGTGTTATGCATCTGGATACTATTTTGAGGAAGTGTTGTGTTAGCTCTTAAAGACAACGCTTTTTTGTTCTAAGGCAACGGTTAAAACCCGTTGCCGAAGCTTCGGTTTTTACAAACCAATTTTTTTGGCAAATTTGTTTCATACCCCCGAGGGCAAAAACGTCAATTTGGGGGGTAAAAAAGAAATGGGCAGGGGTCGGAAAAGCAATTTTCCAAAATGAATTCTCTCTCTGTAACTTATCCTTTTATACATAGGTCAATTTTCTCACTTAGCTCATTCCTCATAAAGTCCAACTTCTATTGTCTAACCATACCTCACAAAAACACTACTCTACTAAACATACCCCCCACCTCTAATGTCACCTAAGCTATTAAAATAAAGCAAGTATTAAATAAAACAACACAAAATAAATAAATAAATAAACCGGCGTGACATTTAGTTATTTAACTTTCAAAATAAAAATAATAATTTAGGTAATCCAGTATCCTACTCAACCAGAAAATTATTGGGTTTACACAACTCAATCCAATATTGTAGCGATTGCTTATTTTATTGGACATAATTCGGAGTGTCCTATATGGTTTGGGTTCTGATTTTGGTCAAATTCAACTCAATCCGGCCCACGTACCCACCTATGTATAAATGCTACTTTTGTAGCATTTATATGTCTACCTATACAATACGTAACATCTCTCATGAATCATGTGACTTAGATTTTGGCGTAATTCTTTTCATCCGATCCTTTTTGTGTTTTAACATATATCCATTTGTTGTACAAATTGCTCTTTCAAAACAAACGATGAAAGGTTCATTGGTTCTTAATGTTAAATCCAAGGAGGATGTACATTTTAATGCAATGAAACTTAAATAAGGAATATATTATATCGAATCCAATTTGGTATAAATTATGTAAATTTATATTTATTTTTTTATTATTTCGGATATTTTATTATTTTTGGTTCAAAATAGGTAGTGCTTCTACCAATAATATTTTTTGCAATCTTTGTGTATATACGTTATAGGATGATTGTCGGGAGTGATTTTGATATGTAGATTTGTCGTCACTTTTTATTTCACCACCGGTATCCAGGCTACATGACCACCTAATTTCGTTTCGAAAGTCAGTTATGACATTAAGTGGTTGCAACACTCTTCTGATCTTTTTTTTGTTTGATCCAAATAAAAATCAATTTGACGTGTTCGTAAAAAAACGTCAAATAAAATTTATTAAATATGGGGAACAATCTGAGTGGCAAAGTGGTGAGTGAAAAATAGCCACATAAGAAATTTATAAGTGAAGTAAAAATTAATTTATGGGTACCATATATCAATCAACTCATATGACTTTTTTTTTTTTTTTACACAAACTCATATGACTTTTTTTTATTGGTTGTTGGGTACATATCTCTAATTTTTTTTTATTTTTGGTTGATAGACGAAATAGCATAGCCATTGAAAACTCACATACACAAAGTGGAGAGATCAGAGTTCGAACGCCGGTCATAACATCTGACACTAACAATTTTGACATTTCTGTCAGTCGAGTTAGGATTTGTGAACAAATACCTCCAATTCTTCAAGAGGTAATTATATCACCATAAATAAAAAGTAACATAATTATTACTTTTCTTTTTTATTTATTTATAAGAAACTTAAATATTAATTGTTGATTGATTTAAGAGATGCATGAATATAATTAATTGCATAAACTTTTATATAATATAATATACTATCATTGCTTCCTTTTATAATAAACAATTGACTTTTCAGATTGATGTATTCGGTCTTTATTATAGACTAAATACATTATTATAATTAAATTATTATAATATGAGGTGCATGCATATAAACATTCTTTATAATATATAATATATATTAATATTTATAATTATATGTATTATTATATTTTTTTATTAAAAGTATTATTTATTTAATTTTATATCTTTTTGATAATTTTAAATAAAAAGTAACTTAAAATATTAATTGGTCAATTATTTTGAGGATTAGGACAAATGCAATTAATAAACTTTTTATCTATAAATACCTTCTGGTATGCATATATTGTTTATTTATCCATCTTTTCAAGAGAGAACATGGCAGTTAAAATCAACCGCGCAAACTTTTTTATTGCAACTCTATGTATTGCTTTAGTTCTGACTCTAGGTATAACAAATTTACTTATTATATTATTTATATTTTTCATTTCTTTTACAATATATATTTTATTAATTTTATTTTGCAAATGATGTAGAATACTACTAGTGGTTAAGTATTTGTTAGATTTCTAAGAAATTTATGAATTCTATTTTGTGCACACAGTTTTTTTTTTTATAATATTCAATTTGATTGTAGGTGGAGAAAGCTACTTTGGAGTACAAGCCAATTTTGGAGCATTTTGCAGTCACGATTTTAGTTGTCATCCCAATCAAAGTTGCAAAGATTATTGTATGGAAAGACTAGATATGGATTATTCTGCTTTTAGAGCAAGGTGTGGACCAAATGGTATATGTTGTTGTGATCCAACCGGATCTTTTTAAAATGTATGTTTACACACATAGTCTTTATGACTAGTGTAAGATAATTACAATGATTTTAGTTTGAACTCATATGTTTTAATAAATTTTTGGAATGAACATTTCAATTTAAAAATATTAATTCTTGACTGATTTAATTAGGAGATCGCAAGACTAATTAACTGTAAAAATTATTGACTCGAGTGATGCAAAGAAAACAATCGGTTCGTGCCTCCAAATTGTGTATAAAATTAAAATTAATATATTTTGTTTTTACTTGTGTGAGGTAGAGACTCCCATTAAAAGTCCCGCGAGATTAGTTTAGTTAATGTTGACCTTGCATTATTATACAGGGGATCGAAATTCGAACTCCGGTCATTCTATTTATCCACCTTAAAAGTGAATTTCCTAACCAACATATTACTTGACCCAAAAGAAAAAAACTCCTCTTAAAAAATTGTGGATGATTTAACAAACAATTGATGGGAATATTAGGCAAGTGAGTGTATGTGTAATTGGTACCTAGCTACAAAGAAAATTTTATTCCACTTTCACGTTTGTTTGTGGTCAGTGGCGAAGCCAGAAATAATATTAAACATGGGCATAATTTTAACCGCAAATGTACAAATGTTTATTGGTTTAAGGTTTTCAGACCGGAGTTTAACCGGATAGACCGTTTTTAATAATGTATATAAAGTTGATATTTTTGGTATTTTTGATATAGAAAACAAAGAAATATATATTTTTGGAATTTTTAGATATTTTTAATAATGTATATAAACAAATAAAAGAAAATGAAGTAAAAAAACAAAAGGGTAAAAAATAAAGAACATATAAATTAATTAGGTAGAATCACAACATATTTATACCATATATAAAAAGGAAACAAAGTTGATATTTTTAGTATTTTTTATAAAGAAAACAAAGAAATATATATTTCTGGAATTTTTAATAATGTATATAAACAAATAAAAAAAATGAAGTAAAAAAAAAACAAACAAAAGGGAAATAAATCTATATTTTTGGAATTTTTAGATTTTTTTTTTTTGAATCAAGAAAATTTTTCCATTCAAAAACAAAGTCTGTACAAGGTGATCAAAGATCCAACCCACAATAAGAGACTAACAAAACAAAAAAAAAGAAGGCTAAGCTAGATAAGCATAAGGGCAATGTGCTTCCTAAGCTTAGTACATCTCCAACCTCTATAAACTATGGTGTTGATTATATCTTCATCTATATTTGTGTTGTGTATGTGGTTATCAAAACATGTGTCACTCCTATGTTTCCAAAGCATATATACGGTGTCAGCAGGCGCAGCTTTAAGGAGCTGGGCTCTCCATCCCTTCCCCTTGCTATGCCTCGTGATCCATTGCAATTCATCATGCCACTCCAATGGACTATGATCAACATTCATCCACCTAAGGACCTTATGCCAAACATCTTTCATCAGTACATCCAAAGAAAAGGTGATTGGTAGTTTTATCATGGTGACAAAAACAACATTTAACATCCACATTCAGACCAAATTTCCTTAGTCTATCCTTAGTGGCAAGTCTTTCATGGCAAGCTAACCAAAAAATAAAGATAGCTCTCGGACGAGCAAGATTATGATACACGGTAGCTTTCCACGCCACACTAGGGTGATCCCCTCTAAGCAGCTGATACACCTTCCTAGTGATGATTTTGCTTTTCAAGTGCTCCCATCCCTGTATCTGCAGCAAAGCTTCTCTTTGTTTGAGGATGGCTTTCCAGACCCAAGAACAAGAATTGTTAACAGGCATAGTCATAAGTTGGTCCTGCTTGATGTAGTAACTATGAATCCATCTAATCCAAAGGCTATCAGCCTTGTTATGGATGTTCCATAAAAGCTTAGTAAGGTTAGCTTGATTCCACTCCTCAAGAGAAATAAAATTCCCCATTAAGCACCAAGGACCCTGTTGAGCATGGTGGATGTCTTCCAACTCGAGCCACAGACGTCGTCTTTGATCAAGGTGATTCAAAGCATAAATTGCAGTAAACCAGCTCAGAAAAATGCCATTAGTATCATACACACAATGTATCATCTGGGCAGAACTTTTAACTAGTCTAACATCAATAATGTTATCATTCCAGTTCAGCCAAATCCTACCATTAGCATGACTAGTATAGTTGTCTAGGTACTTACCAGCAAGCCGTAGCTTGGTGCGAATGCTATCAGCTTTGGTACACTTCACTCTAGTTTTAATAAGTACTGCAAGTGCAGGCCTAAGGCTTAGGAGACGGGAGCCAATCTCCCAAGCCTTACCTGCTTTATTTAGCCCCCTAGTATTCCAAGCTACTAACATTGGCCAGTGTCATGGATCACAAGGGTACCATTCAAAGTCCCAAGTGGTCCAAAACCATTGTTGCATTGAACTCTATTGGTAGGATGTGTACATGACATAACCTGAAGGTTTTTGCATTCCAGATGAAGCTAAAAAGATATGCAAGTTACATCGATCAATCTACGGATTGAAGCAAGCTTCCAGAAGTTGGAATCTTCGTTTTGATGAAACTGTAAAACAGTTTGGATTCATTAAAAATGAAGATGAACCTTGTGTTTACAAGAAGGTTAGTGGGAGCATAGTCATGTTCCTAGTATTGTATGTAGATGACATACTACTTATAGGAAACGACATCCCTACCTTGTTACAAGTTAAAACTTGGCTAGGGAATTGCTTTTCTATGAAATATCTGGGTGAAGCAGCCTATATATTAGGGATTAAGATCTATAGAGATAGATCACAGAAACTGCTTGGCTTAAGTCAGAGTACATACATAGACAAAGTGCTGAGACGCTTTAATATGTATGATTCCAACAAAGGATTCATTCATATGCAACATGGCTTGTGTCTTTCAAAAGCACAATCTCCCTCGTCTAAAGAAGAGAGGGATCCATGAATAAAATCCCATATGCATCAGCTATTGGATCCATCATGTATGCCATGATATGTACTCGCCCAGATGTATCATATGCCTTAAGTGCAACGAGTAGATACCAGTCTGATCCTGGTGAGGCTCATTGGGTGGCTGTCAAGAACATTCTTAAATACTTGAGAAGGACCAAAGATTCATTCCTAATATATGGAGGTCAAGAAGAGCTAAATGTAATTGGTTACAACGATGCTAGCTTCCAGACAGATAGGGATGACTTTCGATCGCAGTTCGGCTATGTGTTTTGTATAAATGGTGGCGCTGTGAGCTGGAAAAGTTCAAAGCAAGATACAGTTGCCGATTCTACAACTGAAGCTGAGTACATTGCCGTATCAAATGCAGCAAAGGAAGCTGTTTGGATAAAGAAGTTCATCACTGAACTTGGCATATTCCCTAGCATTGTGGATCTCATTGATCTATTTTGTGATAACAATGGTGCTATCGCACAAGCTAAGGAACCTAGATCTCACCAAAAGTCCAAACATATACTCAGGCGCTATCATCTCATTCAAGAAATAATTGATAGAGGAGAAGTGAAGATATGCAGAGTACCAACCCTTGACAATGTCGCTGACCCACTTACGAAACCTCTTGCTTAGCCGAAGCATGAGGGTCATACTAGAAGCATAGGTATTAGGAGTATGCCTGATTGGCTCTAGTGCTAGTGGGAGATTGTTGGTGTAAGCCCTAGAGGCCAATTAATGTATTGAATAATTTACTTATCAAATAAAAGGTTTTTTCTTTATTATGTTTATATGTTAAAATAATAAAGTCCCTAGAATAGTTAATTCGTTAATGGAACGTTAAGTATGACTTAAACGTGAGAATCCATTAAATATAAGAACACTATTCTTAAACGTATCCGTAGTCAAGCTTTATTGTGAAATGGGATAACATTAAAGCATAGAGACTATTATGTTGGTAGACTGATGATCACGTCTCACTGATCATAGATAATGAGTAATTAAGTCTTCACATAGATATAAATGTTAAGGGTAACTTTATATCGGATTGACCCACCATGAGAATACTACATAGAATGTTATGAAATGTCATAAGTTATTCTCATAGTGATAAAAGGTGTATTCCACCCTTCGACCTGAAACCACTGTGTACCCTAGATGTAGGAGTGTAATACCTTGTTGCCATTCAAACGTTATCCGTAACTGGATAACTATAAAGTTGGTTGATGGGTATCCCACGAATCATGCTGAGGGACATGAGTGACCTAGATGGAATTTGTCCCTCCTACATAACGGGAGATATGTCTATGGGCCCAATATTGAACTAGACAAGGATGACATACTATGCCTTGTGTTCAATATAGACATGAGGACAAAAGGGTAATTATGCACAAGATATTTATCACAGAAAGGTTAGTCAGATCACATGACATTCTTGTAACTTGGGTAACAGTGATGTGTTGCTAGATACGGCTCACTGTTTATAATATTAAGATTAATATTATTACCAACGTCATAAGAACCTACAGGGTCACACACATAAGGACAGTTAAAATGGGGAAAATAAGTGAGACTTATTGCGGGGGATGCAATTAGTGAAAAACGAATATTGGGCTTGAGAAGTCCAAATTCGTATGAACTAAAGACCACATAAGAAACTCTATAAATAGAGCCTTATGAAGTTCAGTTTTCACACCTTTTGGAAACCCTAATTCGTACTTGAGAAGTTCTGAATTTCTCCAAGTACTTGAGAAATTCTGAATTTCTCTAAACCGCACAAGTTCCCTCAATCTTCATCCAAGAACAGCTAGCACTGGTGGTTGGAGGTTCCTGTTCGTGTGGACTAAGTGGAGGTGCTGCAATTTTGCGGTGCTCGTGATCGATAGTGAAGGAACGGTTCCTCAAGTTGCGGTGTTCGTGATCTTAAAAGTTGCGGTGCTCGTGTTCTTCAAATTGTTGTGCTCATGATTTAAAGTGCAGTGCTCGTGATTAGATCGAAAGCAAAGAACGGTTCTTCAAAGGTAACAATCTATCCCTGATCATGAACGTTCACATGGATCCATTGAAGGAAACTCGAAATTTTAAAATCCGCTGCGTTTTATATTTGATAATACGATTACGATTTCCTTCACTCACCACAGCAGGTTTAGACTGCCATTGTTTGTGAACTTTCTTTGGAGGGTCAGTAGCACATAGGTGACCAATCTTTTGGCATTTGTCACAGAAAAGGGGTTTCCACTCATACTCCACCAGTTGCTTCCTTGTATTACCCTCACTATCTCTAATGGTAATTTCATGTGGTAGGCATTGTGTTACATCCATCTCAATCAACATTCTAGCATATGAGACCCTAAACTTATGAGCTGTACATTCATCAGTGACAAGAGGCTTACCAAGAGCACTTCCAATTTTGCTGAGACTTCTACCACCCCAGAGGTATAAAGGAAGTTGAGGTAGCTTGACCCAAATGGGAAGGGTGTGCAGCATGTCTTTGTTGAGACTAAAGTCAGGTTTCCATTCACGGAGCAGCATAGGAATGTTACCAATTGTATAAGGACCCTGCATCAGCACAACATCTTTATCTTTGAATGAGTGGAACCGCAAAATAAAGTAACCCTCCTCATTGTAGAACATATCAGGCAGCTTCACGAAATTCCAATGTCGAATCATGAATTGTTTCACAGCTCCCATACTGAGGTCACCGCCTAAAACATACATAATGAGGGAGGAGGCCCAAAATTTGACCTCAGATTCAACATCAGCATCTTCAATTTCAACCACAATTTCACCATCGATCCTGTTGGGGGAATCAAACTCCATAGCCAAACCATTAGCAGGATTCCGATTGCCACTCAGAACATCAACCCAGAGTTTTCGTGTGTGATCGGAAGTGGGATCGGGATCGGAATCCAGAGGTGGGACATGAGTTTCATCACGGGGAATAGCATCAGCATCTTCATCCTCAGCCACAACAGGTTCCGTAGTCACGGGTTGTACCGGTGTGCTGTGCGCCGGTGGAGTGTTTGGTGTGCAACGGTGCGGTGACGGGGGTACCAGTTTACGCGGCCGCCCTCGTCCTCTCCGCATCCCTATTGAATTTTTAGATATTTTTAATAATGTATATAAACAAATAAAAGAAAATAAAAATAAAAAAAAAACAAAAAACAAAGGGGGAATAAAAAAACAAAAAAAAACAAAGGGGGAACCTGGAAGTTGAACCCAGGTCATATCCATATTAAAGCAAAACACAAAACACTGCGCCAGCACGCGCATATTGAAATAACTTAACCTAAATTATATATGTATATAACAATGCGTTTGTTACTGTTCATCATCTTCAACCTCAAGCTCAACAAAACCTCAAAAAATCGTTTTTTCATTGTTGCACCAAATTGAACATGTAAATATACCATTTTGTTCAGAATTTCATGAGGATTATGAATATGCACTTAACTTTTATTAATTCTTACTAAAAAATTCGAATTTTCAGATTAAAGTAAAAATCCTAAAAAGAATTATAATTGGGAGAGCCTGTACAGGTGCCCAGGCATGCACGGGCCTTGGCGTCGCCCCTGTTTGTGGCTAAGCTACATCTATAAATAATTCTGTTTAGTTAACCCTAATTCACTTCAACGATAAAAATCTTCCATTTAGTTACAACATTTGCTTACATTAAATTATATCACTCTATCAAGTCACCTTACTTTCATAGATGTTTTTCATATGTCTCATTTATATGATACATTTATATATTTTGTATATGGGTATACATGGATTGGAAAAATTTGGTCGATATGTTCAAACTCACCCAATTCAACCTAAAAATTTGGAGTGGGTCGGACAATTTGATGGATATAAATTTCAAAAATGAAGAAGCTATAAAAAAATCGAGTTCTAGGTAAAATCAGATTCAACCCAAAAAACAGATAGACACAATAATGTTATAGTTTTTCACAATATTTTTTATAAAGGTTACACCATGTTTTAAAAAAATAAAAAGATTGAGTATTTTTTATTAACAAAAAATCATTCATCCTTTAATCATTTATTTATTTTTTTGACAAGTCATCGTTTCATCATTTAATATTAAAAAAAGTGGTTATTTTTCATATAGTGAAAATAGATTACACTATTTTTTAAGAAAATAAAATGGTTGAATTATTTTTATGAAAAAATATGATGATTTGTCATTTAGTTATTTAATTTTAAAAATAAAATAATAATAATTTGGGTAACTCACTACCCAACTCATCCTAAAAATTAGTGGGTTTACCCAACCCAATCCAATATTGTTTTATTGGACATAATCCGGAGTCCTATGTAGTTATTTTTTATTCTTTTTTTTTTTGGTACATTATGCAATTCGTAACATCTCGCACCCATCTTGCGACTTAGGTTTTCTTTTCAAACTAACTTAACTTCTTTCCAAATCAAAATATACAAATAAATAGGAATCTTGCTATCCTAGCAAAGGTTTACGGACATACATTTTAATGCAATGAAACTTAAGTAAGATGTTATATCGAATTCAGTATAAATTATGAAAATTGATATTTTTTATTATTATTTTGGGTATTATTTTTGTTCAAAATAAGTAGTGCTTTTGCTAATAATAATTTGTCCAGTCTTTATATATATAAGATGTTCGTTGATTGTCGGAACTATTTACTAATGATTTTGATACGTAGATTGGTCGTCACGTTTTTTTCTTAGTCCAAATAAAAATCAATTTGGTAAAAAATGGTCAAATTAAATTTATCAAATATAGGGAACAATTTGAGTGGCAGGGAGTGAAAATGTACTCCCCACCCAAGCCTCACCCCATTGACATTTCTACATTTAATGCTTGTTCATGATTTGATCCATTCTATAATACTCCTCTAGTCTTGAATATAAAAAACAAAAAAAGGCACACCCTTTGAGAAAGTGAAATAAATGATTAGGAAAAATATGTGAACAAGTTTACGACACCCAAGTTATTTAAAATGGCCTAATGTCTATAATTGAGACAAAATCTACAATTGATATGACTTAATTTAAATGCCCCCAAGAGTCATGTGTCGGAATCTACATCGTTAATGCTAAAGTTATTAAACCTACACTGAATTTTTATCGAAGCAAATCTATAAATTAGAAAAAAACAAACACCGTGCCAAAACAAGAAATCAAATCAAACAACGTAACAAAACGAAATTTTATGTTTTTAAAAATAAATCAACACTGTTACATATATATATATGGGCATTTCGAATGAGAGGACATCTTATTGTGAGAGATGAGAGAATGAAATAATGACCATTGGATAAAAATAAACTGCCACTTTCAATTAAGGAGCTTCGATTTCACTGTGTGGGTATCGTATAAAAGGTGCGTTTCAGTGAGAAAGAGGATTTTAAAAAATAGAATTGTAAAAAGGAAAAAATTTGCGATTCAATGGTGTGTACTTGGAACCCTAATTTACGAAGGCAACATAGTGAAGAACATAGAGGAGATCTTGATGTTGGTCTTTGGAATTTGGAAACAAGAACAAAGAAGGGAGAAAGAAAGAGGTGGAAGTTGGATGGTTACAAAGAGAGAGAAGTCAGAGAGAGAAAGAGAGAAGGTTTCCCAAGTAAAAGAGTCACGTGACTCTTACTAATGCATCAATTAAATCATAGCCATCTATTATTATCCAAGGGTCATTATTTCATCCTCTCATCTCTCACAATAAGATGTCCTCTCATTTGAAATGTCCCCTATATATATATATATAGAGGACATATCAAGTGAGGATTAATTAATAATCATTAGATTAATATTGGCATGAGCCTCTTCAAGTATGTAAACCTGGCATGAGCCCATTGGTCTGAATGACATCGCTGTCAACAGCAACAACAACGAGACTTGAACAAAAATAGTTCACCATCAATTTAATATCATCGAATTTACAAATAATGTCTTGATGGTCCAGCGGAGTACCCTCAATGGGGAGATGCAATAGACAGTACACGTCATCAAGAGTGACTGTTATCTCCCCACTATGAATGTGGAAGTTGATGGTCTCTCTATGCCACCTATATATATATATATCCACAAACGCAGCCAACAATTAATGTCCGGTCAAGAAATGTGAAACCCATGTTGACTAAGACCCACATCCCTGTAGCCCTAATGGTTTGATCCCACCACTGCTCATTGGTTGGAACCAATTTATTCAAATTTGTCAGCTTCTTGCCGTTGTTGACAATGCTTATCACCCAATGATTCTACAAAACCAATAAACTTGACATACTTATCAGACAATTAAACCATAATCAGACAAATGAGACAATTAAATCATATTTACACAATGTTGAGAAAAATCAGGCAATTAAGTAACTCACAAAATTTTCGTATATACATCTTGCAATGTGGCCCATGTACTCAGTCAATACAGATTTATCAGACGGGCCTCCTAGAAAAATGTTTTGATCCGGCTGACCCTAAAATGGATTGTGGAAATTCGGTATTTGATTTGCAATGTTCGCCTCATCCTCTACTGCTAGCTCCGCCTCCGGCTCAGGCTAAGCCTCCTTTATCTCTTTGTATGGCATCTTGACCTACAATGGCTCAAGATTTAAAGGTTCATTGTCGTCAACCTCGGGCTCCACTACTACAAAAATGAGTTTTAATAGCGCCCTTTTAATAGCGTCTATTTAAAACCGCTATTAAAACACAAACTGTAGCCTTTATAATAGCGATTTTATGAAACATGCTATTAAAGCCTTCAACCGGCGAACACTATAATAACGTTTTGTAAGCAAACCGCTATTAAGTCCTTAAACGCAAAGCATTACGACAACGCTTTTAAAAACAACGCTATTAAAGCTTATTTCGCGCGCTAGAAAAATTAATAAAAATGGGTGGTGGGTGGGTGTCGAACCCTTGACCTCTGGAACCTTTTTTTTGTTTCAAAAAAATAAATGAAAATAAAAACAGAAATTATCAAATCAAAAACAAAATAAAAACAGTATCCTTCCTAGTGCAAAAATCTTGAGCCCACGATCTTCAAATCCCTAATATTCAAAGGAAAAAAATACACCGTGACATCTTCAAAGTTCTTCCATCGAATTCCTTCAAAGTACATCTTCGAAGTTCAGAAAAACCGTTCCTGCAATCAAATCCTTTCAAAGTTCATCTTCGAAATCACTGTGACATCTTCGAAGTTCTTCCTGCAATTGAACTCAGAGAAAGTACCGTTCCTTCGAAGTTCATCTTCCTGCAATCCAATTCCTTCTGACATCGTTGAACCCAACTGTGAACCCTAATATCCAAGAACCCAGAAATCCTCTTCTCTCCACCATATACCCAACAATTAATCTTTGACAAGTCGTATTTGTTCGTCGACGTGCTCGTCACAACTCGTTCGTGTTGTGCTGTCACAACTCAAACCGTCGTTATTAAGGTATGGTTAGTTTATTTCTGAGAAAATTTAATTTGCAAAATTGATTTAGGTTAGAATACAGTGTTTTAGGTTTGGCTATTTAGCTATGATTTTTTCAACTAATTGATGCAACTCTTCAATTGATGGTTTATCTGCAGTTAGAAGTTAGTGTTTTAGGCTTAGCTTGAAGCTGACACCTGTTGGAACAAGAATGGTTTTCCATACAAGCCCTATGAGCGTAATGAAGTTTTGATGATAACAAAGTATTAATTCACAGTTGGTATACTAAAAATCTACCTTGTAAGAATGCAGGAAAAATACGGGAGATAGATTCTGACTGTTAAGTCAGAGGCTCTGAAAGACTTGAAGACACTCAGAAGCTAGAACAAGTTTTATCAGAGGCCGTCAAGAAGCTGCACTCAGAAGATCTAAATAATCACCAGTAAAGAAAGGGATCTTCTCTGTACTTACAAGAAGATACTTTAGTTTGAATCAAGTCAACACATCTGAAGGAAGAGCGCCTAGACAAAATGAAGACTTTACCACTTCCGTTCAAACATCGTAGTGTTCAAGGAAGCTGATAGCTACATGTTTTGCCTCTTTTGGTATAAAGACAAAAACTCAAGTATCTATGCAGCAAAGTTTACGCTGACATCGTAAACCCATCAACGGTCACTTCCAACGTCTACATTTCAACTGCCTATAAATAGAAGACTTGGTGAACCGGAAAATCTCTCTCGCAAATTCACAACACAAGAACACTACAAGCTATCAAAGTTCTATTTGCACAAGACTTTAAACTCTGACTACTTTCTTCAAGATGTTGTAATACTCTGTAATTGTTATTCAAAGTTCAAAAGAGTGAAATTCTTAGGTGCTTAGTTAAACTTAGCATATCTTATTTTATATAAGATTTTGTATGCTTGAGCATTTGGAAGTCTCTTGCTTGTGTGCTTGAGCAATTGTGTAATCTTGTGTGATTATAGTGAAATCTGTTGTGAAGACAAGGGGACTGGACTACTCTCGTTAGTGAGAGGAACCAGTATAAAATTGCTTGTGTCTTTCTCTCCTTAGCACTACCTTTTATTGTTATTGTGTTTTATCTCTATACTCCGCTGCATTTCAATCCTTCTAGAGAAAAAGTTTTAACTTGTCAAAACACAATTCAACCCCCCTTCTTGTGTTTTTCACACATTCAATTGGTATCTAGAGCCCGGTTTTGTTACTATCACCTCACAATGAGACAGTAAAAGATCTGAAAAACACTCTATGTCTGGAGTTTCTTCTACTACCACTAACACAAGCACTGACAACAGAAACGTTCAATTTGACTACGAAAAATTAACTCCTCATCCAAATATGATTCAAGCAACAAAAAGGTTCCTGTGTTCAGTGGAGATACTACTTGGTTTGAGTGGTGGAAAGATAGCATCTATCACTACATTAATGGAACAGATGATAGCTTGTGGGATCTTGTTGAAGAAGGAGTTAACATTGATGGCATTGGGAGTGATGGAAAAATATCTCTTGCTCAGAAGAGAGCTCTAACTACTGCAAATAAGAAGATCTTTGCAAATCACAACAAAGTCAAACAAATCATGATGCCTGCCATATCTCATGATGAATACACAAAGATCATTGACAGATCTACAGCTAAAACTATCTATGACTCACTCTGTGCAAAGTATGATGGAAATAGGCAAGTTCAAAATGCAAAAGCTAGACTCTTTGTCCAACAATATGAGCTCTTCACAATGAAACCAGGTGAGGATATTGAAACCAAGTTCTCTAGATTTCAAGTTCTGGTATCAAATCTCAGAATTCTCAAGAAGAGTTATACAACCTCTGATCATGTGTGGAAGATTTTAAATAAATTAACTGATAAATGGAGACCTAAGGTCACAGCTATCGAAGAAGCTAAAGATCTCGATAACATTAGCCTTGAGTCACTCATCAGCAATCTCAAGAGCAATGAGTTGCTATTGAACGCTGATGTTGAAAAGAAGAAAGTCAGGTCAGTGGCTTTGTCATCAACTAGAAATTCTTCTAAAAGACTTAAAGCCAAAGCTATGAAGGATGAAGAAGAATCTTCCATAGATGATCAAGAGGAGGACCAAGAAGATGATGAATTTGCATATTTCACGAAGAACTTTCAGAAGAGGGCCAAGAAAAGTTTTAGCAGAAACAAAGGAAGTAGTTCAAGAAACTTTGTCAACAAGGAGGACAAGGCATGCTTCAATTGCAAGAAGACTGGAGACTTTATTGTAGATTGTCCAGAACGAACTAGAGAAGCAAGCAAGAAACCAAGTGATAGAAAGGAAAGATTTAGAAGAAAGTTTCAGATGAGTCTTATGGCGACATTTGAAAGTCTAGATCTATCATCTAATGAAGAAGACGAAGAAGCAAATCTAGCACTTACGGCAAATGCTAACTCAGATGCTGATGACTCTGATTCTGAGAATGACTCTGAAGACAACGATGCTGAAAATAAAGTATTTTCTAAATTCACTAAGGAACAATTCTTAATTTATCTTGAAAGACCCATGACAAAATTTATTGACATTTCATCTGAACTCAAAGATTTTAAAAACAAGTATGATGAAATGTCAAGAAAAGCACATCACTATCAAAATCTTTATATTGATTCTTCAATCAGAATAAAGAATCTTGAAAAAGGATGTGCCACTTGTAACAAATGTTATGACGAATATGAAATTGAGTTTCATGAATTCACTCAAAACAAAATGGATCAAAGTAAAATCATTTCTATGTTATTTAATAATTGTCAAAGAAATAATGATGGATTAGGGTGTTGTAATAGAACTCCCAGTACATCATTATGTCTAAGAAAATGCTATCTCCATCTCTACACTGTGTTCGCACCCAAAGAAGGGAAAGGTAAAGCTATGATTGTTTTACAGTCTGAAGAGAACTCAGAGGCAAATGTCTCAGAGCCTCTGACTACTGCAAAGGAGATTACTCAGAACTCTGAAAATGAAAAACAAATTTCAAAAACTCCTTTGGTCGAAGAAAAGACTCTGAAACAATCAAAGCAACGACTAAAAAATCACACAGATACGTTGATCTATAACAAACCAACACTAAGGTTTGATAAGAGAACAAATACTTGTGATGATACTAAGTCTACAACCTTCTCAAAAAAACCCTGGATTAAAGCCAAAACTTTCAAAAGACCTTATTTTCAAAGAAAATACTATACTAATCCAATGGGCACTTCAAGGGTACAACACATGAGTAGAAATGGAAGAACTAACCAATCAGGACCCAAATGGGTACCAAAGTGTGAAGTTTTCTATAATACAGAGTTTCAGTTCAAAAAGGGTAACACACTACCTGATAAGTGGACGACAGTCATCTGCAATGGAAAGAAAGCCTATGTGTCAAAACATTATTTTGCAAATGAATCACAAATACTAAAATAAGACTATGAATATTACAATGAATACATCACTGAGTGTGGTGTATATTACTGTGATGATTAATATTAATTATTGTACAGCAATCCAGACAAAAATAAACTCTTAGTCACTCCTGGTATCTGGATAGTGGGTGTTCAAGACACATGACCGGGAATAAGCACATGTTTAAATCTCTCTCTCTGGAAGAATGAGGTACAGTTGGTTTTGGAGGTAATCAAAAAAGCAAAATTATTGGTACAGGTACTGTAGGTAATTCTTTTCTGTCAATTGATAATGTTTGGTTTGTAGATGGATTAACTCACAACCTACTTAGCATCAGTCAATTTTGTGACAGTGGGTTTGTGGTTACATTTAATAAAGATGCATGTATTGTAATCAGAGATTCTGATAAGTCCATTGTTTTAAAAGGAAAAAGGAAGGAAAATGTATACAAGGTCAATCTCTCTGATTTGGCAAACCAAAGAGTAGTATGTCTTCTGACTATGAGTGAAGAGAAATGGATCTGGCATAAAAGATTAGGTCATGCTAATTGGAGATTAATTTCAAAACTCAGTAAGCATAATCTAGTCAGAGGGCTACCAAAGATTAACTATCACTCAGATGCTCTTTGTGGTCATGTCAAAGAGGGAAGATTGTAAAAATCTCTTTTAAAGCTAAAAACATTGTATCCACTTCCAGACCTTTAGAAAATCTGCACATTAATCTTTTTGAACCAGTCAGCGCTGCATCGATCAATGGAAAGAGATATGGACTTGTCATTGTTGATGACTATAACAGATGGACTTGGGTTAGATTCCTTAGAACAAAGGATGATGCATATGAAGAGTTTATTGTTTTCTGCACACAAATTCAAAACGAAAAGAATTTAAGAATCCTAAAAGTTAGGAGTGATCATGGTGGTGAATTTGAAAATGAACCATTTGAAATATTTTGTGAAAAGTATGACATTCTTCATGAGTTCTCTTCTCCAAGAACTACACAACAAAATGGGGTAGTTGAAAGGAAGAATAGAACTCTACAAGAAATGGCCAGAACCATGATGCACGAAACAAACATGGAAAAACATTTCTGGGCAGAAGCAGTAAACACAGCATGCTATGTGCAAAATAGAATTTATATCAGACCTATTTGAAACAAAACTGCACATGAATTGTTCAAAGTAAGAAAACCTGATGTTTCTTACTTTCATCAGTTTGGATGTATATGTTATATCCTAAACACAAAAATCCATCTAAAGAAATTTAATGCAAAAGCTTCTAAGGATATCTTTATAGGATATTCTAAACGCTCAAAGGCATACAAACTCTATAACTTTGAAACTAATACAGTTGAGGAGAGTATGCATGTTAAATTTGATGACAAGCAGCCTGACAACACGTCAGAGCTAGTTGAAAAATTGGCAGATACACATCTATTAGAAGATGGAGACTCTGATCGGGAAATCCTACCAGAACCTACTCTCATCCATGAAGAATCAGAAGCTGAAGCATCAACTAATCCTCCACAAGCATCAGAAGCTGACAATTCAAGAAGTGAAGACAACCTATAAACAAGGAACACTTTCAAATATAAGTCTTCACATCCAGAGGAGTTGATTCTTGGAAGCAAAGACAGTACGAGGAAAACAAGATCGAGCTTCAGAAATGAAGATTCATTACTTGGACTTATCTCACTATCAGAACCAACCAAGATTGATGAAGCACTCCTAGACGATGCCTGGATTGTGGCAATGCAAGAAGAGTTGAATCAATTTGAAAGAAATGATGTGTGGACTCTGGTACCCAAGCCTTCTCACAAGAACATTATTGGAACAAAATGGGTATTCAGAAATAAGCTAAATGAACAAGGAGAAGTAGTAAGAAACAAAGCAAGATTGGTGGCGCAAGGGTACAGTCAGCAGGAAGGAATTGATTACACTGAAACCTTTGCACCAGTAAATCATGACATTATTCTTTATCAAATGGATGTAAAGAGTGCTTTCTTAAATGGTGTCATTTCTGAAGAAGTATATGTCAAACAACCTCCTGGTTTTAAAGATATATCAAACCCTGATTATGTTTTTAAATTAAAAAAGTCACTCTATGGTCTCAAACAAGCTCCTAGAGCCTGGTATGAAAGATTGAGTACTTATCTTATTGAAAAGGGGTTTGAAAAAGGACAGGTTGACAATACTCTCTTCAGAAAAACACTAAAGAAATATATTTTGATCATCCAAATATATGTTGATGACATTATCTTTGGTTCTACTAATGCATCTTTGTGTAAAGAATTTTCCAAGTTAATGCAGGACGAATTTGAAATGAGCATGATGGGAGAATTGAAGTTCTTTCTTGGAATTCAAATCAATCAAAGAAGTGAAGGAACGTTCATTCATCAAACAAAATACACCAAGGAGCTCCTGAAAAAGTTCAACCTTGAAGATTGCAAACCAATGTCAACACCAATGCACCCGACAAGCAGTTTAAACATAGATGAATCAGAAGGAAAAGTTGATCAAAAGCTATATCGAGGTATGATTGGTTCACTACTTTACCTCACTGCATCTAGACCAGATATTTTGTTCAGTGTGTGTTTGTGTGCAAGATTCTAATCAGATCTTAGAGAATCTCATCTCTCTGCGGTGAAAAGGATCTTTAGATATCTGAAAGGAACTACTAATCTTGGACTCGTTTATAAGAAATCCAATGATTTTAAGCTAGTTGGATTTTGTGACGCTGATTTTGCTGGAGATAAATTAGAAAGAAAATCCACCAGTGGAAATTGTGAATTTATTGGTGAGATTCTTATTTCTAGGGCCAGTAAAAGACAAACCACTATATCATTATCTACAGCCGATGCAGAATACATCTCAGCTGCAAAGTGTTGCTCACAACTACTCTGGATGAAATACCAATTAGAGGATTATAAAGTAAGCAGTTCAAATGTCCCTCTCTATTGTGACAATACTGCAACCATTCATCTTTCTAAAAATCCAATAATGCATTCTCGAGCTAAACGTATTGAAATCAAACATCACTTCATAAGAAATCATGTTCATAAAGGAACCATTGACTTAAAGTTTGTTGAAATTGAAGGTCAATGGGCTGATATCTTTACTAAGCCTTTGGCAATAGAAATGTATGATTTTATAAAGAAAAATTTGAATATGGCTCTTATTTATGATGACAAGTGAACTCTGAATAGCCATTGGAAAAACAGACTCTGAATGACCTAAGAAGTCACACTCTCAGATCCTCTGACTATAGTGTGCTTCTAAGTCATTCATCGTTTGAAACCTTTCAACTTTCAAAAATGGCTCTGATAAGGAAGTGGAAGTCACGTGACATTAAGGCTCACAGCTGTCCATTGCCATGTAAGTTACTTAAATCAATTCTCCGAGATCTGTGTCCAGTGCTAAGTGGGTAAAGTGGACGTTAATGATGTGATATTTAGTGCATTATTTAATAGCTCATCTCTCCCTAGGGCATGAAACTCACTTCCCACACTTTATTCTCAACCGTCAGAATACTTGCTCTTCTTTCTGTCCAATACTATGACATCCTCATCTCTCCCTCGCTTCAATCCCTTCAAAGAGTGTCATCCTCATCTTCAAATCTCCTCACACCGTCCAAAATCTGTTGAGTTGTTCTCCTATTCCTCGAAGTGGGTGCCAAGCAGCGCTTTACCTTAAGAAAACCTGAAATTGGAATGTCATACTGCTGAACCAACTCAAGGATTTGCTAAGGATCTATCTCAAAAGGAAACTCAAGGATTATCAAAAGAAGATGAAGGTTGTACATTTAATCCATATGAACTCACTCAAAAGTGGGTGCCAAGAAGCAAAATTCTTTTATTTACTGGAAACATGAGAAGAGATCTTGACACTCCCATCTCCTGGGTAAAAGTGACGTGCAATGGTCTTCCTGCTACTGTATCTAGAAAATACATTTTTGATGAAGAAACTGATACCGAATCCGAATTCGACGAAAGAGAATCATATGAGAACTCAACGGACAGCAATTTTGATGACTATAATCCTTTACCGTGTCCACTCCCAGAAGACACTGAAGATACATCATGGTGGGGTGATGATTTCAATCATGACTGGTAGTGTTTTCAAAGAAACCAAGAAGCAATGCAACGAGAAACTGAAATTTACCGCTCTTATGGCCAAACCTTAATTGTTTCTAACTGATATGTTTGTGCACTATTTAGATAGTTTGTTATGCTTATGTATAAATTTCTCATTAAGTGTTTCTTTTTACATACAACTTTGCTTCTTAGTTCTTTTTGATTGATGCCAAAAGGGGGAGTAAAAGACTATTAATTGCACGTAAAAATCTGAAACTTCAAAAGTGAACCATGCATTAGTTCAAAGAATTTATCAGTTTGTTTTATGGATTACTGTTTTGAAGGAGATCTAATTGTAATCTTATGACTGGAAAATCATACGTAAAACTTAAGACAACTTGCGAACTTGTCTTAGTCTTACATGACATAAGGGGAGAGCTTGCAAACCTAGCCTCTGAGTGTCAAAGTATGAAAATTTGATCTAAAGATATAATGATTAGTTCTTAAACTGTTTTAATTAATCATATATAAACTTAGGGGGAGATTACAAATCTAACCCTATAGGATATCTGACTCAGGGGAGCTTGCAAAACTCACAAACCTGAGAAGAACGTGATGAATTAATTCAACAACAACGAGCAATTAATACTTATGTTTGTCATCATCAAAAAGGGGGAGATTGTTGGAACAAGAATGGTTTTCCATACAAGCCCTATGAGTGTAATGAAGTTTTGATGATAACAAAGTATTAATTCACAGTTGGCATACTAAAAATCTACCTTGTAAGAATGCAGGATAAATACGGGAGATAAATTCTGACTGTTAAGTCAGAGGCTCTGAAAGACTTGAAGACACTCAGAAGCTAGAACAAGTTTTATCAGAGGCCATCAAGAAGCTGCACTCAGAAGATCTGAATAATCACCAATAAAGAAAGGGATCTTCTCTGTACTTACAAGAAGATACTTTAGTTTGAATCAAGTCAACACATCTGAAGGAAGATCGCCTAGACAAAAGGAAGACTTTACCACTTCCGTGCAAACATCGTAGTGTTCAAGGAAGCTGATAGCTACAACTTTTGCCTCTTTTGGCATAAAGACAGAAACTCAAGTATCTATGCAGCAAAGTTTACGCTGACATCGTAAACCCATCAACGGTCACTTCCAACGTCTACATTTCAACTGCCTATAAATAAATGACTTGGTGAACCGGAAAATCTCTCTCGCAAATTCACAACACAAGAACACTACAAGCTATCAAAGTTCTATTTGCACAAGACTTTAAACTCTGACTACTTTCTTCAAGAAGTTGTAATACTCTGTAATTGTTATTCAAAGTTCAAAAGCGTGAAAGTCTTAGGTGCTTAGTTAAACTTAGCATATCTTATTTTATATAAGATTTGGATGTCTCTTGCTTGTGTGCTTGAGCATTTGGAAGTCTCTAGCTTGTGTGCTTGAGCAATTGTGTAATCTTGTGTGATTATAGTGAAATCTCTTGTGAAGACAAGGGGACTGGACTACTCTCGTTAGTGAGAGGAACCAGTATAAAATTGCTTGTGTCTTTCTCTCCGTAGAACTGCCTTTTATTTTTATTATTGTGTTTTATCTCTATACTCCGCTGCATTTCAATCCTTCTAGAGAAAAAGTTTTAACTTGTCAAAGCACAATTCAACCCCCCTTCTTGTGTTTTTCACACCTTCAACACCGAGGCCTAGGTGGATGCTACACCTCCCTGTTGATCTCTCCTAGCAGAGGCGTTATTCCCTCTAACACACGTCTAACTAAATTAGTATATCTGCACAATAAAATTAATCACAGTACCTCAATACAATTGCATAACATATATACTATCAATTAAATCAGCCAAAATCCATTAAATCAACACTATTAGACATATTCGCTTTCTAGAAAGCGAACAACTTACTAGAAAGAGAAATGAACAAGTCAATAAGAAGGAAAAAACGAAAAAAATTGGGAACGACCGAAATGTGGACTTACCTCTTGTTTGAAGGTTTCTTCTATGCTTTTTAGGAGATTTCGACCATTAATGATTAGCAAATGATTGATTTGGTGATTTTTTTCGATTTTTGAGAGGGTTTTTGGAGGAATTTTGGTTTTTTTTTGCGAAGTGTTAAAATGAGGGGAAGAAGGTGGGACAAACCTTATATATCAGAACCGTTCGCCTTCTAGAAACGAGCGTATTTTCTTTTCAAAATTCCACCAGGTGGGAGTGGAAACATTCTTAACGTGGACCAAATATCACTTTTTTTATACACTCGCATTCTAGGATGCAAACAGTGCTCGCATCCTAGAAAACGAGGGGTTAGTTTGGTAATTTTAGGAGGTGCGTGAGAATTTTGGGGTGTGTGAAATAAATCTCTAATGTGTTCTTTACAAATCTCAAATTACCTATGGGTAAAAGTGAGGCCTTCAATTGTGAGGCCCAATTCATCCAAAATGCAAAAGTGGCATAGTGTTTAATTTTGTTTTTTATATTTAAAAAATAGGGAGAAATGTTAAAGATGTGGTCTAACTTGTTTGAACGGTTCATTCGTCGGTTCTCAATGATTTTACTGATTTTAGTAGGTTCATTGGTTTGTCGTCCGATTCTTTTGCAGGATGATTTTAGGTGCTAGTCGGCCTGCATATAGGTCCAGTTTTCCATCTGACCGGTTGAACTGGCATGTCCAGTCGATTTTAATCACCTTGAATAACATATTGAGTTAGTTATAAATTGTAATAGTTTCTTTCTTTTTTGGCTTTAATGCAGTTTTGATCCCCCTATTTTGAAAAACTTGAATTTTTTATCCTCCTATTTTAAAAGCCAACTTTTTGATCCCCCTGTTTTGAAAAACTTGAAGTTTTGATCCCCCAACTCATTTTGGTCAAATTTATGATGATGTGTCAACCTCAATGATGACGTGGCGGTGTCTATGTGTCAGCCTCATATTCCATGTCATTATTTTTTTTAAAAATAAAATATTATGTATTAAAAGTATTAAAAAAATAAATAATTAAATAATTAATTAATAATAATTAAAAAACAGTAAAATAAACCTCTATACATATATATGATTAAAAATCAATAAATTATCCAAATATATAATTAAAAATCAGTAAATTATCCAAATATATAATTAAAAATCACTAAATTGCCCAAATATATAATTAAAATCCAATAAATTATCCAAATATATAATTAAAAATCACTAAATTATCAAAATATATAATTAATAATCACTAAATTGCCCAATTATATAATTAAAATCCAATAAATTATCCAAATATATAATTAAAAATCAATAAATTACCTAATATATAATTAAAAGTCAATAAATTATCCAAATATATAATTAAAAATCACTAAATTACACAAAAATTGGCCAAAACACTAGTAGTATTATCTAACATCTCAGATGTATATTACTTGATACCAAAACACTAGTAATATTCATAAGATGGCTTCCGAATATTATTTTGTAAAGCGAGCATAATGATGAACACGAGCGGATGATGAATCAAACAGAGGAATGATAACATGCAGAGGAATGATGAACACGAGTGTGATGATGAATCAAAGAAGATGAAAGACGGAGATCGTCGAAGGTGGGTGGCGCTAGGGTTCCATGATTTGGGAACTGGGTTATTATTCGTGCGTGTCTGATTCTTCTACAATTCGTCCCTTTTGATCATCTGCGTTTTTTAATTATTGTTAATTATTTTATTGTTTTAATATTTGGTTTAAAGGTTTGATAAAAAAAAATATTTGATTTAATATATTGTTTTAATATTTGATAAAAAAATATATTTGATTTAAATATATTGTTTCAATATTTGATTTAAAGATTTGATAAAAAAAAACTGATTTAAAAAAATAATATTAAAACATAATATTTTATTTAAAAAAAAAAATAATGACTTGGAATATGAGGTTGACACATAGACACTGCCACATCATCAATGCGGTTGACACATCATCACAAATTTGACCAAAATGAGTTGGGGGATCAAAACTTCATGTTTTTCAAAATAAGGGATCAAAAAGTTGATTTTTAAAATAGGGAGATCAAAAGTTCAAGTTTTTCAAAATTGGGGGATCAAAACTGCATTAAAGCCTTCTTTTTTATTACTATAAATTATAGTATATAGTACTCATAAGCTTATATTTGAATAACTATTATTTCTATTTAATTTATATATCTGAGTGTGTATTTTTAAATAATAATAAATGTTTTTTTTTCCAAATTACTCTTAAAAGAAAATTGTGGGTAGTTTACCCAACAACCAATAAAATTTGTTACATGAGAAAATTTAAAAATTAATGTGTGTATATATAATGTATGTTTCACCATCAACAAAAAGTAACTTAAATATTAATTTTCTTTATTGATAAGAAACTTAAATATTAATTGCGGATTGCTTTCCATGAATATAATTAATTGGATGAACATTCTGTACATGTTATATAATAAAATTATAATTTTTTAATAAAAATTAACTTAAATATTTATTTTCATATTTTTTATAAGAATCTTAAATATTAATTTTTAATTGATTTAGGAGATGCATGAATATAATTAAATGCATAAACATTCTTTTATATAATATATATTAATTATTATAATTATATGTATTACTATAATTATATTAAAAGTAGTATCATCTATAATATCACTATTAGTATTCCTGTTCAAAAAATAATAATATCACATTTATACATTTTTATTAATTTAATTTCATAACCTATTCATAAGTTTAAATAAAAAGTAACCTGAAATATTAATTGCGTAATTATTTTGAGAATGCTATGTGGAATGCAATGAATTGTAAAAACCTTCTCTTTATCTATAAAAATAAATACCTTTTTGTATGCCTTGTTTTTTCATTCATCTTTTAAGAGAGAACATGGCCGCCGGTATTAACCGTGTACCGTTTTTTATTGCAATTCTATGCATTGCTTCGGTTTTGTCATTAGGTAACAAATTTACTTATTCTATTATATATTTTTCATTTCTTTTGGAATATATAGTTTATTAATTTTATTTTGCAAATGATGCAGAATACTCTTCTTTTTTTTAAACAAACGATGTAGAATACTAATAGAGGTTAAATAAATTTATGAATTCTACTTTGTGCACACAATTTTTTTTACAATATATTCAATTGATCGTAGGTGGAGAAAGTTACTTTGGAAAATGGCCGTTGGTAAAGGCCGATTTTGGAGCATTCTGCGGTCACGATTTTAGTTGTCATCCCAATCAAAGTTGCAAAGATTATTGTATGGAAAGATTAGATATGGATTATTCTGCTTTTAGAGCAAGGTGCGGACCAAAGGGTATATGTTGTTGCGATCCAACCGGATCTTCTTAAAATATAATATTTACACACATCCTCCCTACATTTAATTATAATGGACAAAATATCGGAGTACCATTGGCCTACATTTCGCCCCTACAACCAATTTAATATTCCTATTTTACCCTTTTATTATTTAATTTCATCCTACATTTTTTTCACAATTCGGATAACTTAAAAAGAAGAAGAGGATGAGATTTTCCAGATTCTGGATTGAAGCTTCCATCCCCAAGACTCCTTGTGAAGAATTCTAGAATTGTCCTCATTGTTATGGTGGTTCAATTTGTTTAATCTTTACTTTAGAAATTTGTAAGTGATGGAAAAGAAAGAAAATAGGAATACTGGATTTTGTTCAATTGTTTTCAGTTAAATTCATTATTTGAATATACTATACTGTTCAATTGTTTTCGGTTAAATTCGCTGGTTCGATTTGTATATATTTACTGTTTAATTTGTTCAATTGTTTTCAGTTTAAAATCCCGATTTAAAATCTAAAAACCATAGATTTTACGTTTCTAGGTCATCATTTCGAGTTAAATCGCTGGTAGAATCCTTTTTAGGTAAAATCGTAGTCTGGAACTCATTTTTTAAGTTATCCGGTTTGTTACTTTGAAAACATGTAGGGGTGAATTCAAATAATCAAAGGAATAAAATAGAAATATTGAATATTATTCGTAGGAGTGAAAGGTTAAATATAGGGCTAGAAAAAAATTCCTTAGCCTAAGTCAAACACGTCTAATTGGGCCACTCGCCCAAGTAATAGGAGACCCACACAAAAACTAGGTCATATATAGAACTATGTCCATTGTCCACTACTCTCTATCTTCACTCCACCATAACCCCACTACTTCATAATCTCTCAACTACTCCTTCCACTATGTCATAAGATACTCCTATATATATATAACATCACAAACATAAAAAAAGAAAAGATACGTTCCTAATTGATATACACCCAAGACTAATATTAAAAGCAAATATACAACCCCACCATCACTAGCATGAACAACAATGATTTTTGAACTCATATTTTAATAAATTTTCGTAATGATCATTCCGATTTAAAAATATTTTTTTTAACGATGTAAAATAATATATATATATATAGTGTTAGGATCAAATGACACTAAGGTGTCAAATTTAATTTGACACCAAATTTAAATCGTTGATTCTATTTAATCTAAAGGATCATATTCTTCCCTAAAAGGTCACGTGATAATAAAAATAATGATTTTCAACAATAAATGCTCTTGATTTTCAATGATTTAATTTTATTTCTCTTCCTCTCCAATAATTTACTATATATGTTCCGATTTTCTCATTAATTTGTTTCCAAATCCTCTTGTGCATTTCTCTCCCTAATATTTCTCTATCAGTAACACGTTTGAGATGCTTAGTGAAACTTTGAAAATATAAGTTGAGCAAATCCAACATCAAAAGGTCATAGCAAAAAAAATAGTAGTATTGATAATATTGATAATACTTTTTACTAAAGTCTATTAATCTTTAAAAGAAACAATACTATCAAGCAATAATTAGATTTGAAATATTGGAGATTTGGGGACCCATTGGATTGAGTAAAAAAAAAACTCATTGAATCCATAGCACCGCTTTTTATGTTTTATTTGTTCTGTTGCATACCATTGCACTTTTGATTGGCGTGAAAGTATTAAGATATTTTATACAAAATATTAAGAGTTGTTAATCAGTAACATGTTAATTAGTATAGTGGTCCTATTTTTCAGCTACAATGATAAGAGAAAGAGCTTGGTAAATCAATGGCATGCGTTTTTGATTAAGTGGTAAATTGTTTTTAATGAAATAGGTATGTCTATCATTGAAAGAGTGATATCAGGGGATAGAACGTGAGAGATTTAGCAACAAATTAATGAAAAAATTAGAGAATATTATAAAGTAGAGAGTACATGACAATTTATTAGTGAATGATTGTGAGCCTTTGATTAAATTAAATTGGAGGGTTAAGATTTAGTGTCAAATTTAATTTGACACCTTGATGTCATTTGATCTTAACCTCTATATATATATATATATATATATATATATATATATATATATATATAAGCGAAAAACAATTGTGAAAACAAAGTTGCACAGTTGCCCCATGTCCAAAAAACAAATCAGCGGGCTCAACCACCAGCTATGGTAGAATACTAATAGATCGAGGTTAAGTATTTGTTAATTAGATTTTTAAGAAATTTATGAATTGTACTTTGTGCACACATGTTTTTTGACACTATTTAAATTGATTGTAGGTGAAGAAAGCTATTTAATACCTCCTTCAACCAAGCATTGCTATCACCACATGTGCAAAAAATCATGTATGTATATCATGTATATTTAAGAAAAGAAGATACTACTAATAAATTTACCAATCTATCCCTTTTTCATTTTTTTATTTTTTGACACATAATTAAACTAAGGGGCATACTTGTCTTTTCATACTAAATTTTAATAAAATAATATTATTTTAATCATTATACTCTATTACACAATATTTTTATATTTTATTTCTAATATTTATATGGGACCTATATTTTTACCCATATAATAATAAAGTTGTCAATTTTTTTGTGATTTATATGGAACCTATGATTTTACTCATATGTCTCATATTAATACGATGATCAAATTTTTTTGTGATTTATTAGGACCTATGTTTTTACTCATATGTTAATAAAATTGTTTATATTTTGAAAATTTTTACGAGACTTATATTTATACTCATATATTTAAATCAGGTGGATATCCGTTTAAAAATCTTTTTTTAACTCGGGTAGTCCTATTTAATACTATGTATTTAAATCGTTTGGACCCATTTAAAAAAGGTTCAAAAAGTAATATGAGTTTTTACAGCACGACCCGATTTAAAAGCGCACATTTAAGATTATCAACAAAAATAAAATCGGACATTTAAAATCAGTTCACCCGATTTAAAATCATTTATGTTTTTCAAAAAAACATTATTTATTATTTACATTTCATTATACATGATTATAATTAACCAAAATTTCAAACACAATAATTAAATACAATATAGCATCATAGAAACATAATTTCATATTCTCTTGTAAATAAAATCATAGCTACAAAGTCATTCATTAATACAAAATAATTCACAAAGTTACACCTAGTCAAATTACTTCAAATAAATCCATGAACTCTTTTTGCCACCAAAAAAACCACTACTGAGAGGGACTATATGGTTCAATTCCAATACCAAAACTGTGGATCAACAAAAGCTTTAAATTAGTGAAGACACATTTAACACAAACATGAATGATAAAGAGAATTGCTTAAAGCGAATAAAAGATTTAGCGGCAATCTACACAAAGATATTTCTACCTTTGTTCAGCAACTCTGAAAGCAAAAACATCCGGCAGAGCTAAGAAATCCGGATTTTAAAACAGCTCGGGCAAGAAAGATACCATTTGTTTCTACGTTTGTTAAGAAGATTGGAGCCTTTTAAGAATATGAATGGGTAAATAACTTAGAAAGTTGTAAGGATTGATATTTTGAAAGAGGGTATCCTCAAGGTAGAGAAAGGTGTGGACCGAAGGGTGAATTTTGTTGCTATTTGTTGAATTTGTGATAGTTAGGTAAAAGAAAGGAAGAAAATAATAAGAAAGAAAAATATTATTGATGATGACCTAAAATAACATGTATACATTATTTACCTAGTAAAACAGTACGACGGCCTTGGTATTTATAACCAAGTGAACTAATTTAAATCTAAACTAAATCTCTTAATTATAGAGAATAAAATAAACAAATCTAAATATATTTTCTCAACAAATATAATATAAACATTAAACCTATTTTATATTCTAACACTATTCATAATTGTATTTTTTTTATAAATATATATCTGCACAGTATGACTAGTGGAAAATAATGGATTTGGATTATGCTAGTATCACATGTATATGACTTCTAGAGTTGGAAAATGGAAATAGACCATACCGATATACATGTGTTTATGTGGAAAACAGATCCTCTAAATATTATTTTTTCTCAATTTCCCTCAATTTTCACTTTTTAGCCATTGATCTACTTCATGGCATTTCTTTTAAATTTAAATATTATTCTATATTTAGAAATCAATGGCTTAGATTGCCACATTATTTCCTCAATTTTTTTCCAACATGAGAGGATCCTCTCTCGTTTATGTGTATTTATGTCCTAGTCTATATAGGTTTAGATTAGGTCATATGGTTTTTTTAAATATAGAGCATGTTAAGATTTTTCTTATAAGTTTACTTAGCTAAAAATGTTAGGTTGCAGATTATTAAAATGTCTTTTATGTCTGTTAGGCTAATCTATTTAACTGAATATGATAATGTTTTTACCACTATTATTATATGAGTTTAATTGTTGTGCACCGTCGGTGTAAAGTTTTTTTACACATGCATCCAATGATGTGTTGCCACATCATTTAATAAATGTGACACATCATGTGTTTTTAAACACAAATACATGATGTGTTGGTATATTATTGGATGCATATGTAAAATTACTTTACACTGACGGTGCATATAAATTAAATCCTTATTATATATGAATTTACACATTGATTAAATTAGAAATCTATTAACTTTTTATTATAGTTTAAGTTTATTAATCTAAATTAATTTTTAACATATATAAATATAAATGTATTATTAGAAACTAGAATTGAAAGTCCACGTGAACATAACTCATTTGGTAGGGACATTACATGTAAAATGTAGAGACTGATGTTCAAACCCTCGTACTCTCACTATTTCACTTTAAAAAATGAATTTTTTTTTTGTCAGGTAGTCTAGGGGCTAGAAAATCAACCTTAAAGGTGAATAAATGGAGTGTCCCGAGTTCGAACCCGGGCTCTGCACATATAGTGCGATATCCCTACCAATTGAGCTAAGCATATTAAATATCAAAAGAAAGTTTAATCTCATTGGTGTATTTATTTAAATATATTCATGTCAAATAAACTTTTAAATAAGCTAACAAGACATATCAGACCTTCAAAAGTTCAAACTCAAACAATAAGTCTATAACTAACCACAGGCCAGACTCATGCCTTCAATTGATAGGTCGAACTTATACTTGGCAAAGCCTAACTTGGTCTAGCCTACTTCCAACCCTACTTATAAGCAATCATCAAGCAAAATTGAATTTACATAAGGTCTTGTTTATACTGATCTGAACAATTTTATTTTTATGATGAACAAGAGTTAAAAACATGTGGCAATTGTCCATTACTCTTCAAATTACAACACTTATTCTGTCATTGTTAACATAGACAGATAATGATGCTAACCAAAACAAAACCTATATTATATATTTTCACAACCTTCATCATGTTCTTTGATACTTTCTTCATTCTTAATCTCTTTTTGTTTACTTATGTTCTTGATTTTTATGTTCTTCTTTGATATCTTCTTCATGCTTTTAATTGTCTCTACCGTGATCATTTTCTTGGCTTCAAGGAACTTGATAAGGTCTTGTAGACACTCTGTAGCATCGGCATCCTTTGTTAGTTCTTCGGCAATTTCAGCCGGAGTAACTTGAACTTGTCCTAGAAGCACTTCAATCTTTTCATAGAGTTGATGTTGAGTAATGCAAAGATAGTTGGTGGCTAGTTGCTTAAAAGCAGAAAAGTTGCAATATGATAAGTGAATTTGTTTGTCCATTCTACCAGGCCTTAAAAGAGCAGGATCAAGTCTTTCTTTGTGATTTGTTGTGAAAACAATTATATGTTCCTCTTTACAGCATGACCAAAGACCATCTACAGCATTCAATAGTCCTGAAAGTGTTACCTGTACAAAAATCATCAACAAACTTTATGAGTCGCATCTTACCAATTGACCTTTTTCGGCTAAATTTTATGCCGGCCAAATAGGGTATGAGTCACAACTTTACCGATCAAACCAAATGTCATACGATAAATCATCACTACGGTTAATTATATCTAAACTAGACTTATGTATGTCATATACATCTAAATCTTTTCTAGGTTTTCGCTACCTTTCGCATTTTGGTATGAAGGAAACTTAAAGTTGAATGATAGATATATTTTAAAGAGAAATGCATACCTTATTGTGTTCATTATTAACCGCTTCTTCATCTTCTTCTCGATTCTGCAAATTAATAGTGCAATCAATATCCTCGATCACAAGTATCGAACGGTTGGACATGCCAAGAATAAGGTCCCTCAAGGACCTATTATCCCCTACTGCAGTGAGATCCAAGTCATAGATATCATAGTTGAGATAGTTAGCCATGGCTGCAATCAAGCTAGACTTTCCCGTACCCGGAGGACCATACAACAAGTAACCGCGTTTCCAAGCTTTCCCGGTTCTTCTATAAAACTCTTTAGCCCTAACAAATTTGTCCAAATCCTCCACAATTTCCCTTTGAAGTTCTCCATCAATTGCTAGAGTGTTGAAACTCATTGGATGGTTGAACTTAGGCGGATCATAAGACCAACTATTGTATTCATTTGAATGTATTTTGATTGCCACGCCTCCTTGTTTAATTTTTTTAGCTATCTCCATCACATAAGGCAAATACGAATCGAAGATCTTGTTTTTGTGTTTCTTGTGAAAAGTTAGCTCATAGGATCTTATTTCTGACACGTGCGAGGAGTCATTATCGTAATGTCGAATCCGTGATGAGTCAACTTCTATGCAAATTAGTTTCCACTTTACACTAATGCCTTCAAATTTATCACTCACTTCTTCATTTTTATCAATATTGAATGAAAGGTTTTTATGATCATCTGATTTGTTGACTTTAACTCTTTCTGCTGACACAGTTGCTTTAGTTCCTAGGTAGATTTGTGCTGCCTCAAAAACTAGATTTCTTGCCATTCCTTGAAATTCCTCAATAACTACGGTGAATTGCGCCGAGAAGTGGCGAGAAAGATGATGAAGTGCAGATTGAAAAATGTTTAGCACCTCATGAGGAATGAGTTCATTTGTGATGGTCCTCATTAACACAATTGAGGCCATTGCAGATACAATTGGCTTGGTATCGAACATTGTTGAGATCTTGACCGTTGATGAAGATCAGACGATTGAAATTCTGGATCGGAAACAAATGAATGTAAGAATTGCTTTCAAAAATATAATTTTCTTTCAAATAGATATACAATAAAATATATAAGAAATAAAAAATGAACATGCATATATAGGAATCATTTAAATTAAGAATGTCAGATTTTATGAAATCTTTTTCATAAGTAATTTCAGATTTTATTTCCTTACTTGTCAAATGAAATAAAGAAATATCATCAATTAATAATAACTTAACTCTTAAGAAAAAGATTTTTTTTCTTAAGAGTTAAGGTTTTTTTTTCTAAATAAAGTTTTTTTTTTGAAAAAAATCAAAAAATATTACTTGTTAATTGTTAGGCCTGAAAATTGAAAAGGTCCTATCAAAATAGTGTGTTTTCACAATGAATCAATATTAATATTACATAGGATTTAATTGATTTAATTATCCATTATGAATTGTATCTAAGAAATATTATCCATTTTGAATGATTTATGATCAAAACAAATAAATCAACAAAAATAAATAAAAGTAACGTAATTAGTAAAAAAAAAACAAGGAGAATAAACAAATACCAATGGGGAACTTGGCCAAGTATGAGAATGGGAATGAAAAACATTACCTTAATTTTTTGCTTTTGTGTTATTTATTTTCTTTTAATGGTTTGAAATTTGAGATTGTTTGATGAATGTTGACTATAGGTTTTTTGTGTTCGTACTGAAAAAAGTTATGCTGAGAATGTTGGTCAAAATAGAAGAAAGAGAAAATGAGAAATTAAAGGAAATGAAAGAAGGTCCAGAGCAATTCATGGACGGAATGCATGGAGAGAGAATGCGAAAATTTCTCTTTCATGTGAACCATTTGTTTTTCTTGCTGCTTAGCTATAAAAGCAGAGTATTTCATTTCTTAATATCATCATCAGTAACAACAACAATAACAGTGCTATAACAACAAGTGTTATAACAACCAGCTAGTTACAAAGAAGAAAATTCTAGTATAGGAATTTTGTGAGAAATATTTAGAGAGAAATATTTCGTTGGGTGTAACTGGGTTGTGGGTTCTGTGAGAAATCAATTGTCATAAACACTTTGTACATTTCATTATTATTAATATTAGTGTGCTTCCGCGTTATTTTGCTCTTCCACAAATCTGATAATATGGGGAAATTTTGCGTAGTTTCCTAACAACTGGTATCAGAGCCAGTTGGTTGTTTTTGCTAATTTTTCTAGCGAATGTATTTATTATTCACACAAATAGTAACTTTTTGTGAATAGTGCAAAATTTGGTCGGCGTTACCAATTTTTCACAGAGGTGTTCTAAAGCACGGTGATTTGTAGAAATTTTCAAATACGATCCTTAGGGTGTCAGATTTGAGTGGGAGTAATGGCTGCAGACGAAGGCAAAGTGAAAATTGAAAAGTTCGATGGTGCGGACTTTAGCTTTTGGAAGATGCAGATAGAAGATTATTTGTATCAGAAAAAGCTACATCAACCTCTCGCAGAAAACAAGCCAGAATCGATGAAGGAAGATGAGTGGAACCTTCTCGATAGGCAAGCACTTGGAGTTATTCGGTTGTCGTTGTCTCGTAATGTTGCTTTTAACATTGCGAAGGAGAAGACAACGGCTGGTCTTATGAAGGCTCTTTCCAACATGTATGAAAAGCCTTCGGCATCAAATAAAGTTCATTTGATGAGACGGTTGTTTACGCTTCGGATGACAGAAGGCGCATCGATTGCACAACATATCAATGAACTTAATATTGTCGTAACCCAATTAAGTTCAGTTGGTATCGAATTTGACGATGAGGTACGGGCATTAATACTTTTGTCTTCCCTACCAGATAGTTGGAGCGCTACTGTCACGGCTGTGAGTAGCTCATCAGGAAGTACAAAGATGAAGTTTGATGATATTCGTGATCTAGTTCTCAGTGAAGAGATCCGACGGAGAGAGTCGGGTGAATCGTCATCCTCTTCAGTATTGCATACAGAGTCAAGAGGAAGAAATTCAGCCAGAGGATATGGACGTGGTAAATCAAAGGAATGACGGTCCAAATCTAGAAATCATCGTAGTTCCCACAATTCAAAGAATATTGAATGCTGGAATTGTGGAAAGTCGGGGCACTACAAAAATCAGTGTAGGCTTCCAAGAAAGAACCAAGAGGTCAAAGATGAAGCAAATGTTGCTTCAACCTCAGGAGGAGGTGATACTTTGATATGTTCTTTGGAGAATAAGGAAGAGTCTTGGGTGTTAGACTCTGGAGCATCCTTTCATGCTACTTCACAGAAGGAATTCTTTAAGAATTATGTCTCTGGAAACCTCGGTAAAGTTTACCTTGGTAATGAACAATCTTGTGAGGTTGTTGGCAAAGGTGAAGTAAAGATTAAGTTGAATGGGTCTGTATGGGAATTGAAAAATGTCAGACATATTCCCGACCTGACGAAGAACTTGATCTCCGTAGGCCAGTTGGCTAGTGACGGCTACACAACAGTCTTCCATGGCGACAATTGGAAGATTTCAAAGGGTGCAATGACGATTGCTCGCGGTAAGAAGAGTGGTACTCTTTACATGACAACAGGAGCATGCCATTTTATTGCAGCTGTAACAAATGAAAGTCCCAATCTATGGCACCAGAGGTTAGGCCATATGAGTGAGAAAGGGATGAAGGTTATGCACTCAATAGGAAAACTACCAGGTCTTCGGTCAATAGAAATTGACATGTGTGAAGACTGTATACTTGGAAAGCAGAAAAGAGTTAGCTTTCAGACAAGTGGAAGAACCCCAAAGAAAGAGAGACTCGAGCTTGTTCACTCTGATGTTTGGGGTCCAACAACAGTCTCATCCGTTGGTGGAAAGAACTACTTCGTGACTTTTATCGATGATCACTCTAGGAAGGTATGGGTATACTTTCTGAAACATAAGTCAGATGTATTTGAAGCTTTCAAGAGATGGAAAGCTATGGTGGAAAATGAGACAGGATTGAAGATTAAAAAGCTCAGAACCGACAATGGTGGTGAATATGAAGACACCAGATTCAAGAAGTTTTGTTATGAGTACGGGATCAAAATGGAGAGAACCGTACCAGGAACGCCTCAACACAATGGTGTAGCAGAGCGTATGAACAGAACATTGACTGAGAGATCCAGAAGCTTACGTGTGCAGTCAGGCTTACCTAAGCAGTTTTGGGCAGAAGCAGTCAACACGGCAGCTTACTTAATCAACTGAGGTCCATCGGTTCCATTGGAGCACAAAATACCAGAAGAGGTATGAAGCGGAAGAGAGGTAAAACTCTCACATCTTAGAGTTTTTGGCTGTGTAGCATATGTGCACATTAGCGATCAAGGTAGAAATAAACTTGATCCAAAGTCAAAGAAGTGCATTTTCATCGGTTATGGTGAGGACGAATTTGGCTACCGAATTTGGGATGATGAAAATAAAAAGATGATCCACAGTAGAGATGTAATCTTCAATGAAAGAGTGATGTACAAAGACATGCATAATACAACCACCAATAACTCAGAATTGAGTGAGCATGTGTATGCAGAAGTGGACGATGTCCCAGAAAGTCCCACTGTTGAAAGTTCCCAGTTAGAGGAGTCAACTGAATCAAGTGACACACAACCGTTTGACACACCAGAGCATCATACTCCTACTCCTGTATTGAGAAGGTCTTCTCGACCTCATGTTCCCAACAGGAGATACATTGACTACATGTTGATGACTGATGGAGGCGAACCTGAAGACTATGAAGAAGCATGTCAGACCATAGATGCTAGTAAGTGGGAGCTTGCAATGAAAGACGAGATGAAGTCTTTAATTGCCAATCAAACATGGGAGCTAGCTGAGTTACCTATGGGAAAGAAAGCACTCCACAACAAATGGGTGTATCGAGTGAAAGAGGAGCATGATGGCTCTAAGCGATACAAAGCTCGGCTAGTGGTAAAAGGATTCCAGCAAAAGGAAGGAATCGACTACAATGAAATATTTGCTCCGGTTGTAAAGCACAATACTATCAGGTCTGTGTTAAGTATTGTTACTAGTGAAGATCTCTATCTTGAACAATTAGATGTGAAGACTGCGTTTCTTCATGGAGACTTAGTTGAGGAGATATACATGCACCAACCTGAAGGATTCTCAGAAGAAGGGAAAGAGAATATGGTGTGTAGGCTAAAGAAGAGCTTGTATGGTCTGAAGCAAGCTCCAAGACAATGGTATATGAAGTTTGAAAGCTTCATGCAGAAGGCGGGTTTCAAGAAGTGTAATGCCGACCACTGTTGTTTCTTCAAGAGATATAAGTCCAGTTATATCATTTTGTTACTTTATGTCGATGACATGTTGGTAGCAGGTTCAGATATGGACGAGATCAGAAACTTGAAGGTGCAGTTGTCAAAAGAGTTTGACATGAAGGATTTAGGTCCTGCAAGAAAGATCCTTGGTATGCAAATCACGAGAGGTAAGCAAAGTGGTGTTTTGCAGTTATCTCAAGAAGAGTACATCAACCGTATTTTGCAAAGGTTCAACATGGACAATGCCAAACCGGTTAGCACACCTTTGGCAAGTCATTTTCGCCTATCTAAGGACCAGTCTCCTCAGACGGAGGAAGAAAAAGAACCCATGGCTAACATTCCATATGCTTCAGCCATTGGAAGTTTGATGTATGCAATGGTCTGCACGAGGCCAGACATTGGCCATGCAGTGGGAGTTGTTAGCAGGTTTATGTCAAATCCAGGTAAAGCTCATTGGGAAGCAGTTAAGTGGATTTTGAGGTATCTACGAGGCACCACTAAGAAATGTTTGTACTTTGGAAAAGGAGAGTTAAAAGTACAAGGCTACGTAGATTCAGACTTCGGAGGTGAAGTTGATCGCCGAAGAAGTACCACCGGTTACATTTTTACTGTTGGCACTGGAGCAGTTAGTTGGATATCACAGGTACAAAAGATTGTTGCTTTATCTACTACAGAGGCCGAGTATGTAGCAGCAACAGAAGCCAGTAAAGAATTGATATGGCTTCAGGGATTGTTAACGGAGTTGGGTTTTACTCAGGAGAAAAATGTTTTGTACAGTGATAGTCAAAGTGCAATTCATCTGGCAAAGAATTCAGCATTTCATTCAAGAACAAAACACATTAGTCTTCGTTATCATTTCATCAGATCTCTGCTTGAGGATGAGGTGCTAACATTGAGGAAGATTCAAGGAAGTGAGAACCCGGCAGACATGTTAACAAAGGTGGTGACCATTGACAAATTGAAGCTGTGCTCAACTTCAGTTGGCCTGCTAGAATAACATGCACAGAAATAATGTTGTTTGACCAAGGTTGTGAAGACCGATTGAAATCAGTCTTCAAGTGGGAGATTGTTGGTCAAAATAGAAGAAAGAGAAAATGAGATATTAAAGGAAATGAAAGAAGGTCCAGAGCAATTCATGGACGGAATGCATGGAGAGAGAATGCGAAAATTTCTCTTTCATGTGAACCATTTGTTTTTCTTGCTGCATAGCTATAAAAGCAGAGTATTTCATTTCTTAATATCATCATCAGTAACAACAACAATAACAGTGCTATAACAACAAGTGTTATAACAACCAGCTAGTTACAAAGAAGAAAATTCTAGTATAGGAATTTTGTGAGAAATATTTAGAGAAAAATATTTCGTTGGGTGTAACTGGGTTGTGGGTTCTGTGAGAAATCAATTGTCATAAACACTTTGTACATTTCATTATTATTAATATCAGTGTGCTTCCGCGTTATTTTGCTCTTCCACAAATCTGATAATATGGGGAAATTTTGCGTAGTTTCCTAACAGAGAAAACTTTTGATATAGTTTTTTGTGTTTTTATATAACGGAATTTGATGGGAAATATGTTTTTATATGGAGAAACTCCAATTTTTGTTCTCATTATAAATCATAGCTATATTGTTTTATATATAGAGTTACAAATAAAACAAATTTCTAGATCATATAAACAAACTAATCCTATAAATTCTAAATATATCCTTAAAATTCTAAACAGAAATATGAATATAAATCATAAATCATAATATTATCTTATTTTTAATATACATCTAAACTATGTTTAAATATAAAATCTTGAAGAAAAAAAAAAGATATTTAGACATTATTCTCAACCATATGTTCCTTAAGATTCATCGTTATATAAAAAATATATTTCTAAAATATTTCTTTAAATAAGAAAAGAAACCAAAATATATTTTAAACAGAAATATAAATAATTCATAAATCCTAATAGAGATAAGAAAATGTTACCGCACTTCTGAGATCAAACTTTGTTGTTGTGTTTTAATTTCTTTAGTTGCTTCTCATTTTCTGCCTTCTTCCAATCCTCACTACAAAACTAATTCTCTGTTGTGTATGAATTTTTGTTACAAATTTATACTACTAGTATAGGTCATTCTCAATTGCCTTTATTGTAGGAGTTTAATTTTCTACTCAGAATTTATCTTATTTCTTAATCTTCTGAACATTCACATTACATTTTTAGCATTTTCTTTAGTTTGCACACATTATCTTTCTTCCTAAGAGGTGATAGTGTTTCCCTTTTGCAGCTCAAACTGAGGCATAGCTGGTGAAGGGAAGGAAGGGTTCCAACCTGCCTCTTTGTTTTTTACCTTCTTTTGTGTTAACTTTTTTTCTTTTTCTTTTGTGTTAACTTTGCCTAAGTAGACTTTACGCTTAATTGCAACGATTAATTCATTGAGTTAGGTAGGACCACAAGGACGACAAAGTTTCCCTGTAACATATTTAACATTGTTGCATCATCAGAGCTGGATTTAAACTCAGGACCTTTGGTTAAACTGTTAGAGACCATTATCATGTCATCCAATGTTTTTAGGCAGAGAGTGTAACCTCTCTTCGTGTTTTACAGAAGTACCCTCTACTTTATTTTGACTAAAAGATATTCATGCTCATAATATTTTAAGGATGTGACCGCTTTAGCAGAAGTATGAGCAACCTCATTCACTTAAATTCATACAAACTTAACATGAGATTTTAAGGATGTGACCGCTTTAGCAGAAGTATGAGCAACCTCATTCACTTAAATTCATACAAACTTAACATGAGATTTTCTATATAAAGAATAAAAAAGGCGCCTACATTTTATGATTGTATCTTTGAGTTTCCTATCGTCGTAGCAAAAAGGTGCCAACATTTTATAAAAAAGGCGCCTCATTCACCTAACGTCGTGATCAACAACACACTTGGAATCCATCTCAAAATCAATAGACCATAGTCTTAATTCATGCACCCAATCTAAAGCAATTAAGTAACCATGGACTTCCCCTATATGAACATAGCAAATAGATGCAAACCAAAGAAGTTTTCACTAGCACAAATTGACCAAATTCATGTGTTACAAAGTACAAACCAATCATGATATTGTTATAGAAACAGATACAACAACAATAGCATACAAATGAAGCACATGATTCAAATAATATAATGAAACTCTAAATTAACAATAACTCAGAAGTTGAAAAAAGTTCACCATCCATATATTGGTTTCACTCACTAAATTGGAGAAAAATAATCTTCTGAGAAAAATTAACACTTCAATCATATAGTTATCAGGACAGAATGTCGTCAACTTAGCGGCCCAATTCATCTTCATCTTGACCAGTCCTAGCTGCGCTTTCAATTTTTGGTTCTTCTGAAATGGAAAATTAGATGCTTAATCAGTTAAACCAAAGAACATATATAAATAACTCATACCATAGGAACAAAAGTTTGAGCTATCATCTACAACTAAAAGCTAAGATCGAGTAATTGGTACACGCGCTTCACACTATCTTTTGCTCGCACAAATATAGTATACACATAATAACTATTAGCACCATGGTTATCAAATCGAGATTCAACTTGTGATTGTAAGACTTATGTTCTGAATCGTAATGAATCTAAATTCAAAATGAGATTCATATCCAAAATAGAGACACAATAGAGATTCATAACGATGAGGTTCAGTTTTGTATCAAATCAAAATACAAACCAAACCACACATATCATAAGATTCTGATGAACATGATTACGACCAATAAGAAGCAACTTAAAGATGGGAAAAAATGATGGACACTGATGTGTGCGTGCGCGTGTGTGGAAGCCGTATAAGTCAACATCTTACCACTATCTTCTGGGATATCAGAAGTCCATAAATTAAGGTTGTCTCTCAACAGCTGCATGATCAAGGTACTGTCCTTGTAAGAATCTTCATTTAAGGTATCCAGCTCCGAGACACCATCATCAAAGGCTTGCTTTGCAAGGTGACATGCCCTGAAATCAAGATACAAAAAATGACGATTTTGCACCCACCTTGTTATGTTACTCATTAACATAAACATCCGCGCGTACCTTTCAGGTGAATTCATTATCTCATAATAAAACACTGAGAAATTTAGAGCCAGACCCAATCGGATAGGATGAGTAGGTTGTAATTCATTCTCAGCAGTGGCAGAAGCTGTCTGCAAATAATCACAACTCAACAGTTGAAATTTTCGACGGCCTGGAAATTTTTGAAGTTTTTCTCCAATAACACAAATAACTTGAAGAATATGGAAACACACACTATCTTATCATGTTATGAAAAGTAAACAAATGATATAACTTGTAAGAAATTACAACTGCCGGGACCAAACCGTCTACAATAGGTCAAGTCCTCCATCATATGACACAGAAAATCGCCGTGACGGATTAGTCCATAACTAAGTTAGTGGATAGTAATATTGTAATAATTTCATGGAAGAACAAGATTTTTCATAGAAAGTTCAAACTAACCACAAATGTACTAAAAAGGACTAGACAGTAAATTAACATAATTACATAACACCAAATCCTGTAAAACTATAGAGCAGAAAGATTTTCGGATAAACTTCTTAAACATATATTAAAGCCATGGCATAAAATTAAAAAGGTATTCATGCATAGCTGGATCTTAATGGACATAAGATGGATGAAAACATCCACATCAAACCTACCGATACAAGATTATTAATGCGTGATAAATTACAAGCCAGTGAACGTCTTCAATCATTAAATATAAAAAAGTACGAAGAAGTTAATCGAGTAAATGAGAATCTTGGTCCACGAAATTTTAAGAGCCGAGCAATTTAGTCCCTCAAGTTTATGAAATAGCAAATCCCTCAAGTTTATGAAATAGAAAATTAATATCTTAAATTAATGCGTGTAGATCAATTAAGTCCCTCAACAAAAATTATCCTTTAGGGACTAAATTACTATTTCACAAATTTGAGGGCCTAAAAACATCGATCCTTACAATTTCAAAAACTAAAATGCTGATAAATTCGAGTTGATTCTTGTTACTTCAAGTAAATTATAAATACCTGATATGCTTGAAGTGACTGATCAGCTACCTCTTTCTTTTCGTTACCGTCTTTAAATTCAGCTAAATAGCGGTAATAATCTCCTTTCCTGCATTGAAACAAATGCTCAAAAAAGTACTTTCGAAATCCAAAATATAACAAAAACAAAAGTACTTCATTAAATAACTCAAAAACAACTAAACCAAAGAGAAAACAACATACATCTTATAATAAAACACCGTCGATTCAGAGATATTAGTAGATGGAATAAGATGCTCATCTAAAAGAATCATAATGTCATTGCAAATGTTGGACAATTCCAACTCCACCTTCTGCCTATAATCCTTAATACGCTTAACATTCGTTTCATTCCCTTTCGATTCTTCTTTCTGCTCAATTGATGATAGGATCCTCCATGAAGCTCTCCTTGACCCCACCACATTCTTGTACCCAACAGAGAACAAGTTTCTCTCTTCCACACTCAATTCAACATCCATCTTCGCCAGTTTCTTCATTGCATCCACCATTTCTGCACATCACATTACTACATCACTAAAAAAACTTGAATCAAGTCATAACAATAAAAACTACCAACACCTTGACTTGAAGGCGTTTCTGTTTCTAGTGTCTGACACCGACATGATACCTGATACATGTAGTTACATTCAATCAATTTCATTTTTTAAAATTATTATCGGTGTCTAGGTGTCTCACGCTAACATGATACCAGACACATGTGGTTACATTCAATCAATTTCATTTACTTAAATTATTACCAATTTCTTCATTGCATCCACCATTTCTGTACACCACACTACTACACCACTAATAAAATATTGAATCAATTCATACAAAATAAAAACAACTACTCACACCTCGCCTTGAAGGCATTTCTAGTGTATGACCCCGACATGATACTGATATATGTGATATATGTGGTTACATTCAATTACTTTTATTTTCCTAAATTATTATCGGTGTCTAGTGTCATGTTCGGTGTCTAAGATTCATAGGGAAAAATCATTGCACACACAATCTTGTAAATCTAAAAAATTATCTCTCTTTTTGATGATATGGGCAAGTAAAAGTGAAGTAATGGGTCAATGAAATTAAGTTCAAAAATGTGAACTTTTTTGTAAAAATTGAAACTTTATGAGAACAAAGAATGTAATAAGCAAAAAGGAGAAAATGGGCATGAGTAAAAAGTTGGTAAAACACAGTATAGAAAATGAAAAGAAACTAAAATGAGGAACCAAAAACAGTGTTCAAACATCATAGTAAACATCAAAAAAGATGTAGAGAGAAAGAGAAAAAGAACCATCATAGCGTTCAGCTTGTTCTGCTAACTTGGCAACATAGACAAAGTTCTCACGGATGTTGGTGGAAGCAGACATGGTTGATCTATGCTGTCTCAAATTGTGAGTGTGGTGTAGAGTGAGAGAGAGGAACCGCAAGTTGAAGGAAAGGTAGATACAGTTTTTTTAAGGTTTGAAGAGTGTTTATAAATAATTAACCTGCTTTTGCCGGTGACAGAAGTTGAAAATGAGACGAGTGGATGTGGGTTCCACTTCCCATGCTTACAAACAATTGTTTGCGTCATCATGTTCAAATTTTTTTCCGTGGGAAATGTCAAATATTCCCCCTGAAATTTCTAAATTCGTCAAATATTTTCTGAAATTTGAAAATAGGCAAATATCCTCCTGAAATTGTAAAATGTCAATCAAATTATCCTCTTTTCTGTTTACTCCGTCTATTTTAACGAGGAAAAGAGAGAAAAAGATGGATGAGACAAGAATTGATAAAGAGTATGATGTTGGTGATTATTGTTTCTTGTCTAATTTTGAATCGGTGACTCAAATTGGTCTATTGGGTGGTTAGAACCTCTTGGTTATGATTTTGAAAGCAATGATAATGATGATGAGGATGATTTTGGTGATGATAATTTTGTTGTTTTGGTTCCTTGTTGTTCACTTGGTTGAAAGGAGGTTGAAGACTCAAACAATGCGCTTTTGAAGGCTCAAAATAGACGAGGTAAATGGAGCATGGGGCAATTTGATTGAATTTTTACAATCTCAGGGGAGTATTTGCCTATTTTGAAATTTCAAGAGGGTATTAGACGAATTTTGAAATTTCAGGGGGGTATTTGGCATTTTACTCAATTTTTTTCACATTCAATCTCAACTTTCATTTCACGTTACTCCGACCATTTTTATTTTCTTTAAATCAAAGATATACTCCACGCGCAACTGTAGAGACTGATCCCCTCGAGATAATTGAGATACATTTAAGGGCTGACCTCTCTCAACAAATGTTTCTTCATACGCACTGACCATTTTTTTATAAACGTGGATTTTTGTCGAATTTAGTGTTTTTATTTAAATCTCGTTTTGATTTTTTTTAGGTATGATTTGTCAATTATACACATTGTCAATTACTCTTATCTTTTCAATAAAACTAATTATCGCTATATATTTGAAAAACTAAAGTTTGTTTTGATTTTTTTGTCAAAAAAAAAAATTATCTTTTTTCATTTGTGTATGTGTGTCGAAATATGTTTTATTTAGAATTGTGTCTATATAAGACTTGCTCTTTTTTTATTATTCCCTCTGATATTTAATTTTAAAAAATTTACCTTTTAGATTCACAGAAAGATTGATGTATATAATTTATATCATAGATTATAAACACGTCAATCTTTCAATGAATCTAAGAAGTATTTTTTTTTCTTCTTATATTAAGGACTAGTCACTAGAGAGAGTATTTCTTAATTACTTCTCGGTCACTCTTTTATTAAAAAAATAAATAAATAATTAAAAATTAGTCCCTAAATATAATATCCTCCACAAAAGTCTTCATCTTTAAAGTTTGGTACGGATATTCCATAGGCAAAAAAGATAATTCCTAAATATAAATTTATTTACCAAATTGATCATCTTAAAAAGTATCCACCATCACCTTCAAGTCCATAGAAAAAATAAATTTTATTTTGAAAACAAAAATTATTTATTATAATCAAAACTATTCAAAGCAAAAGATGTGTCAAGAATCACAACACAATGCATTATGAAAAATAAAATGATACCCACATAATAAGCAAATTAAATTAAAAATAAGCACAAAATACATGCACGATAAGCTCAAGCTCAACCAACATATATCACAGAATACCCAAACCTTTCTAAAGAATGAACATTTAATGAATAAATGTTGGATAGATTCTTAATATTGCAACCTTTCGCACACAAATTTGGCTCCAAATATATATCTTTTCACTTGATTGTCTTTTGTTCATAATCTATTATATAACAATTGCCAAATGAATAGGGGGGGAACTCATTTTATTCCATGAAACCTCAACAAACAAAAAAAAAGATAATTTTTTCCACCAATATGTCACATTAAATCATTATAATTAGTTTCCTTAACGACACAATCGTCATTTTATTGATGTCCAACTTATATGTATATATCTTGCACATTATTCTGCAATGAAGCATTAGTGAAAATAGAAATAAATCATTCATTATCAAACTAAATCTTCGACACTTGCCACAACAACCCCTTAGGAGGAATACCTCCACTAAACATTTTACCCATATAAATTTGCTTCTCTAACATCAAACCAAAAATTCTACTCAATATTCCACCTTCAACCTATGGATCAAACCAAAATAAGGTATTTTCACCATTCCCAACATTCTAAACAATTTATTGTTAAACTAATTTGAACTAATTCTACCATATCCTTCTCAAATGATCTTAATATCCTTCCATCAAGTTGAGTCCTTATTGGATCATTTGACCACGTCATCATTAACAAACTCCTATTTATAAAAATTTACCTTCAAACAAGATGCCAATTCAAAGAGTAAAAGATTCAATTCAATCGTCCTTACATTAGACCAAATCTTCTCACCCAAAGATTAATATATCACCCAAAAATTGTAAATTTCAAACACAAATTTCTAAATCATAACATTTTGACCTAATGCAACAATAAAAAAATAAAAAAAATTCCCTTATTTTAAACCACGTATTATCGTGAACTTATCACTAGGATGAAAAGTGAAAATACTTAGGTGTAATTTTTTTTATTTTTTTTTCAATCACAACCCGTATATATGAAAAAAAATGTTTGGATTTTTTATAAAATTATTACTTTTAGTTTCTCAGAGAAGTTTAAAGCAATCATTATTTATTATCAAACAAAAATAAAATCATTCTTTCAAAATAAAATCAAAGATGCAAAGTGTATATACGAATGGTGGTTGTTGGATCATGCCTATCAAAAGGTGACACGCATGGTATCTATGTCTTTTTCAAGTGACTGTGATATTTGAGATATTTGGAGGTTGGGATTGGACTTATTATGTGGCCATCAAAAACCATTATTGAACTTTCCTTTTTCGCAAATTGTCAAAAAAACAAACTTTCCTTTTTCGAAATAATGTTTCTTAGTGGTTTTTCTACCTAAATAAATGTAATAACTGAAAATATTTGTAAAAAGATATTTTAATTGATTTTCTAGTAATATTTGATAAAAGATATTTTAATTGATTCTAATAATTTAGTAATTAAACTCACACACTATAGTTTGAAAAAATTAAAACCCAAAGTTTTAGGACTTGTTTAAAACAATTTTGTTTATTTTTGTTTTTAAAATATGTTTTATAAATTAGATATATGTTTTATAAATTAGATTTTGAAAATAGTTTTTAAAAAGTAAAACACTTATAACTTGTTTCTGTTTTTTAGTTTTTAAAAATAATTTTTGAAAATATAGCTTCTAAACAAAAATTTTCTTTTTTCATTTTTAAAAACTAAAAAAAGAGTATTTAAAAATTGTTTCAAATGAGAGAAAAGTTCTCTTTTTGTAAGCTCTTCCTGCTTCATTTAGTGGAGAGTGTAGTTTTAGGTATTTTTGGCCTACAATCACCCATCTACATCTTTTTTTCTACATCTTTTTTCTGCTCTTTTAATATAAATAAGTGATTTTTCACATAGATCAAGTTCTTTCTTTTGTGTTTTTTTTATATCGTCGTCTGAGTGCGGCGTTGGGTGAGCCGTCGTCTTGTACGGCGCTATTTGATTTTCCGTATTGTTGCGGTGTTCTTTTGATTCTATTGATAGATCGGTTTCTGTCAATTACAGATTCAATCAATGATTTGTGCATCGTTGCAAATTCGGAGACATGGATCCTCCGATGACTTTAGTACTATCATATTATTTATTGTAGGAAATTTGTCGTTGTATGCTATTAACTTTGATGCTGTGAGTTTGTTTGCAGATTCATTCTTTACGTTTTTAGGATGTTGAATATATGGTTGTATGATGTATTCTATGAATTGAATGAATAAATATCGTTTTCTTTTTCTCAAAAAATAGAAAAAAAATGTTTCAAATAGGCCTTGAATCTTTGTTCTTGATATATAATGTGATGTATTTTATTAACTAAATTATGCTCACGAAAATATTTTTACTTTATTTTTTATAGCAATAATTTTCTGTCTTTTTTGCCAATCATCATAATTTTCTGGACGAAAGTTTGGAGTGTTTTAGGCCGTTAATCATGATACATACTTTCTTGTCTCACAATGTTAAATTTTTAACTAAAAAAGTATCATAATAAATATTATTTTATTCAAATTTTATCTTCAAATTAAAATATGAAAATATTTTTTTTAGTTATTATACATTTATGATTTATGATAAGTGTTAATCGATCTAGAAAAGAAACAAGAATAATTTTATTAAATTATTACATGTATTGTTCACTTCTTATTTTTCTTAATCTACGTAAGAAATAGCTTAACCGATTTATTATTATTTTGGGTTGAGGGATTACTTAATTTTCAAATGCACAAGAATTCTCCCAACCACGTAAAAAAAAATTACGCAGTAATGGACAAAAATGCTGATGCGACATAATTGATGTAATGTAACAACAAACAACAATGATCATTTAGTATTTAACTATTTATAAACAGTGAAATGAGTGCAGGTAGATTAAAAGCTTTCAATATAGCTAGTCGGTTTACTCATTTTATTTATCACTTTATTGGGTTTACTCTTTCGGTGTATGGTTTCATGTCACGTCACTCTTTTATACAACTTATCTGACTTGTTAGCGTTTGAGTTGTGTGGAAGGAGTAAAACTATAGAGTGTTCCGAGATTTCATTACAACACATGTTGAACAAGATCAAGAATTATTCCTACAGGTGGTTGAAGGCGACAAGTAGTACTTTAACTTTAAATTACCATAGCTGACAGTCCAATTTTTTACTTTGTTTGGGCCTTGTATCATTTTTTCATGTTTTTGCTTCTCTGACGCTCTTGTAATCTCCCATAATCGTCCTCGGTAAACCTTGTGTTGAGGAGATCATTGATTTTGTTTATATATATACAGTATATCATTTTGACTTGTTAAATAAAATATAACTAGTTAGTTTAATCTTAAAAAATAAAAATAAATATTTTTTGTATTTGTAATATCTAACTCAACTAATAATATCGAGATTATTAGGTAGGAATTTTTACTCGAATTCAAATACATAATATTGTAGTTGTGCATGTGACTTTACTTTGTCGATAGATAAATAAAAATTTCAAATTTTAGAAAGTTAATTACATGATTGAAATAATTAGAAAGTTATACACACAAATTAGAATGGTCGGAGTTCGAACCTCAACCATGATGTCTGATTAGCAATTTCGATATTTTTAACAGTTGAGCTAGGATTAATTTGTGGACCGACTATTTTCTTTTTAAACCAAACAAAAAAGTTAATTATGCTAAGGACAAGTATAAGATGCATTTGAATGGACAAATAATCATATGATAGATCCCCAAGATTCTTTCAAAAGTAACTGTGTAACGTAATATACTACGTAAGGTTAAATTATTATTTTTCTATATGTAAATATATGATTTTGTGAAGCTTCGCCTCGGATTTGGTTTTAGTGCTATACAAAAAGCACGCGGTTTCATGCAGTAGTGAATCCTAACCGTCCGATCATAATCAAACGGCTTAAATTAAATGCAGTAAAAACAACTACTTTAGATATGATCTGTTGGATGATGATCGGACGGTCAGGATTCACTACTGCGTGAAACCATGTGCTTTTTATACAGCACCAGATCCAAATCCCTTGGCCTCAAGTTGATAACAACATTTGATGGATTATTTAAGAAAATTGGATATCTAATCGTAAAGATTGATCTTATATTTGTTGGATTTACTCACAAAATCCACCTTTATCAAGCACACAAAGCTTGATGAAGTCAATTGCACAATCAATTAGCCTTGCACGCACGCACTGTCTTGTTCTTGGCTTGGGTCGATACACAACTCAGTTACACAGAAAACTGAGGTTAGAACAAGAACACACCAGGAACATATTCTAATTTAACATAGAACCCAGTGGATATCACAGATTCTAGTTTTAACATAGAACCCAGTGGATATCACGTGTTATCCATAGAACCTAGTGGATCAGCACAGAATTTCACAGAATACACAGTTTACACAAAAACTGTGTTATGCACAATGAACACACGCACACTATAGATTGAATGAAGAAGATGAATATAGAGAGAAAGAAGAGAGTTTTTATTCTTCCACTAATGGGCCACAATAAGAGTACAAATCACTAATGAAGCACACATGTGCTTATATACACTAACAAACTCTCCTAGGACTCTCTAACTAACTAACTGACACTATAACTGCAAGCAACTAACTCTAACTACCTCCTAACTGTCAAACAAGTAATCACTTAATCACTTTGCTACTTTGAATTATCACTTTAACACACCACCTAATTCATAGTTGCCAATGGATTAAGACCCATCATACTCCTTATTCTCTTTAATATCTCAGTTTGAACTGCCTTGGTCATGATGTCTGCAATTTGATCTTCACTTTTGCAATGTTCTATACATATCCTTCCATTGCTCACTTGTTCTCTGAGATAATGAAATCTCATCTCTATATGCTTGCTTTTACCATGTGCCGCATGAAGGTGCGTGGAGAAAACACAAGAAGGGGGGTTGAATTGTGTTTTGGATATTTAAAAACTTTCCAAGATATTTAAACCTTTTCGAAGTCTTTAAAGCACAGCGGATTATTCACACAATTAACTTAAGGCGTTATGAATGATGAAGGAGTAAATGAGAGAGTGAGAGAGGAGAACACACAACAAGTTATACTGGTTCCCCTCACAAATTGAGAGTACTCCAGTCCCCTTGTTTCCAAGAGAGTTCCACTATAATCACACGGATTACAATAGTTTCTCAAGCACACAAGCTCAAGACTTCCTGCTCTTAGTCACACAAGACATAGAGACTTCCTTGCTTTGATCACACAAGATCAAAGACTTCCTTGCTCAAGCACACAAGCTTGAGACTTCTTGCTCTAAGTCACACAAGACAGAGAGACTTCCTTGCTATGATCACACAAGATCAGAGACTTCCTTGCTCAAGCACTCAGGCTCAAGACTTCACTGCTCTAATCACTAAGACTGAGACTTACGTGCTTCTACACTAAGCAGAAGACTTTCTTGCTTCTACACTAAGCAGAAGACTTACTTGCTTCTACACTAAGCAGAAGACTTACTACTAACTTAAGAGCTTAAAACTTATTACAAACATAATAACTTCAGAGGCTCTAAGCTAGTTTCTATGCTCACTTAATTTGAGAGATATTATCTATTACAATTCAAATGCTCACTTTCTTCTGAGAGATTTTATCTAATGTTTAGCGCTAGTCTTCAATTCTTTCTTTGGCATATTTATATGAGTTGAGAAAGACATTGAGACATTGGAGAAATTCCCGTTGCAACTTGGACAGCTGTAGACATTAAGGATCCGTTGAGTAAAGTCACGTCTTCCTTTGCAGAGAAGCTTCACCTTTGCTGTCTGTCCAATGGTACAGTTATAAGGTACAACTAGCTCCTAGAGAGAGGGATCACATCCTTTGTGACCGTTGCATTTTAGTTGACCTTAGAACAAGTCATCAGGCTTGATAAGTTGTAGTTGATGTAGCCCTCTGATGACTGGGAATTCCTTTTGCTTCTGATGAACCTTTGATAACTTGGAGTCTGATTGGTCTTTGAATGGTTGGCCTCTGATAGTCTTTAGTAATTCAGATTCTGAACGCCTTCATCCTCTGAATGACTTATGACTATCAGACAGCCTCTGAACTCTTGTAGGCCTCTGAACATCCTTGAGCTTCTGAACTCCTCTGAGTCCCTGAACAGCTTTCAGACGTTCTGATCTACTTTGAGCTTCTGAACTTTGTATAGCTTCTGACCACGTTGTAGCATCTGAACTCTTTCAGAGTCTTAAATATTCAGACTTCCCTTGGTTTCATCAGAGTTTAAATTAAGTTTGCTCTTGATTAAATGTTGAATTCTCCTGCACTTAATTTAAACATTAGTACCATCAATTGTCCATTTAATACTTTGTTATCATCAAAACTTAAGGGTGTGTATTAACACATATTTTGTTCCAACAATCCCCCCCTTTTTGATGATGACAAACACAAGTATTAAATACAATTGTTGTTGATAAAAATCAGCTATGTTGACATTAGGCTTCTGAGTTTTGCAAGCTCCCCCTAAGTCTGATAACCCATAGGGTTAGGTTTGTAAGCTCCCCCTATTTTGTATCCATAGTTAATTTTAATCAGTTTCAGAAATACTTTATTATATGACTTAAATTATTCATATTTCACTATGTAAAGAACAAGGTTTGCAAGCTTCTTCTTTCCATAGTGTGATAATCTTTGAGTAAAGTTGCACCCTTACTCAAGAACTAACTATGAATAATAAACTTCAATTAATAAATGCATTCTCCTTGAAAATTAAGCCCTTAATGCAGATGCAAGATGAAGCAATATTTAAATTGAAGCAATATTTAAATTGAATGACAAAATAGAATCAGAGGCGCTTAAAGACTTCTACATACACACATGGTTCTGATGGTTATCATTAACAGCTTCAGAGTTCAAAATATTTTCAAACAGTTCAGAGCTTTTAAAAAATCTTTTCAAAGAAAATAGCTCAGAGTCTGAACAAAAAATTTGAAAACAGTTCGGAGCTCTTTAGTTCTGAAGACATATCTTCCTGAAGAAAATCAAACTGATATCCAAGGCTCTAGAGGGGCTAGAGTCTTTTCTTGAAGAAAACCAAACTGATGCTTCTGAATTGGTTTCTCCAAGAAGGACTCCGAGTTGGTCAGATGGCTTTAGCCAAAATCTCAACTTCTCCCCTCTGCAAAGGTCATATTCTTAGGTGTGCAACCTTCAAATATGGCCTTTGAAGCGACCAGAAGATAGTTCTTAAAAATTTTAGTCTTGTAAACTAGAACTTATGTTCTCAATGAAACAAAGTTCATTACTTTGGCTTGTTTGTCTTTAATTTCTTAGTTCTTCTCTTGTCATGTAATCTAATCTTTTAGGAACATCTTATATTGTACTTATTGAAAATCAAATTTTATAAATAAGAGCTCAAGAGTTTGAAGTTCTGAATGTTCAAGATATGTTTGTTTGACAATCAATCAATTAAAGCAATATGCATTTGTTTGTTTAAACAAAAGATAAATTTTAGTTTCATTAAGTAAATAGAACAATCAATCAGATATTGTTAATCAAAACATTCATATAAGCATAGTGAATAATCAGAGTAGACTTAGCATAGAATCGAAAAATTCATGATCATAAACACTCTATCCTATTAATGTGTTTTAAAAGCTTAGTCAGTTAAAGAAATTATAGAAGAAATCAAGATAATCCTAATGTTAAATTTGTTAGGGTTATTATGATATTTTTCAGATTAGCATCTACTTTTTCACCATTCTCATAAGCTTGTTCACTTTGGCTTCAAACCTTCTAATAACACTTCCATAGACAGAATTCTTCAAGAGCTTGTTGATTGCCTTGATTGCCTTTTAGACTGTCTTAAGAGGTACATTCAGATCATTCATTATTGAGGCTAACCTTTCCCTAAGATTTTTGCCCAATATTTTATCTTGCAGTAGAGGATTCAGGATGATCCCTCACTGTGTCCTTTTGAGTCTGAATGTCTTTCTTCATTTGCAGCTTCATCTGTCCTTTTTCTCTTTCTCTTCACTTTTTCTTCTTCAACTTCAAACCCTTCTCCTAAGCTTTCTAGTAGTTGAATGTACTGATTGACAATACTACTAGAGATAGTAGGTATATCCATGTTGTTTTTCTTCATCAAGGAAGGTCCTAAGTGAGACTGAGGCACTAAGGGATTTGAGGGTTGAACTTCATGTCCTGACAGTAAGTTCATGTGAGAAAAGGTATGAACAGATACTGTGGAGGCTCTGATTTCCCTTAACAGACAATCATGACCTGCAGCCTTGATTATGTCAATCACCCCACATTGATAGAAGATCTCACTAAGTATCCTAGGGTAGATGACATTCACAATAGGCTTGTCCTGATTCTGAGTGCTTAAGACTGCTTTGCAAAGATGTTTGAAGATGTTTGAAGATGTATTCAGCCCAATTTAAGTTATATTTCCTAGAGAGAAAATAAGCAAAATGCCTATGATCCCATGACAATTTCTCAGAGTCATTATTGCTAGGAAGTATAGAACTTAACATTATTTTGGCTAAAATTCTCTGAGTGGGCTTCAGATCTTCTAGCTTGTCGCTCTCACAGCTTTTTCCTTTGATGTAACTCAGTCTTGTTATGATCTTTAGAAACTCAGTCTTCCTTACTTTATTGTGACCACAGGAGTAGTGAAATCCTTCATTTGGAATGGATAGCACTTTGGCTAAGTTTGAAGCAGTGAGAATTACTTCAAAACCACACACAACAGAATGCACTTCATCTTCCTCAATGATTCTTAAACCTAACTCTTCAGGAGTTTTGTATCTATTTTCAGCCCTTTCTTTTCTTCTTTTGGCCAGCTCCATATCATAATCTTCAACTGTCTTCAGCTTGCTTCTGATCCAGAAGTCTTTTACCAGAGCAGGATAGATTGGACCATTTAAAAGATTCATGTATCTAAAGCTCCCTTTATGATGAGAGAAGAACTTTAGAAATCAAACTGATTCTTTTCCAAACTATCAAAGTCCACTGGTTGTTCCATAACCAGGTTCAAAGATTTTCCCTCCATCTTAAGAGACAAATCTGTAGAAAACACTTCTTTGCAGGCGATGGTGTTGATTGGAAAATCTTTAGGGAAAGTGAACGAAGATTCTGAGACTGATGTAGAAGTAGATGCCATTATAGAAAGTTAGGGTGAAGAGTTTGCTTAAAAACTAAAGAGAGTTTTGTTAAGAAGATATTTGAAGACAACATAATAGAACCATGACTTCCCCTACTGGATTTCAGCTACTAATGGTCAATTTACTCTTAAATCGGCATATGAATTGTTGTTATGTGATTGTTAGGACCAAAACCATATTTCACTTTTTAATGCGTACAACTATTTAGGCTCAGTCTTCAAAACAAGCTTATAAGCTAAAAACTCTGTTTGGTAACGGTCATTTTGTTATGAGTTTACAGCTTATAGTTTATTTTTCAGACGCTATTTCAATTAGCTTATAGCTTATAGTTTTTTGTTGTTTCTTCCACTTTTACCATTATTATTTTACCTAAAACCCAATTTTACCCTTTGTAATTTATTTTAATTTCAAATAAATTTATACTTTTAATAAAGCATCCCTTATTTACGTTAATACAAACCATCTAATTTTTTTTAAGAGCATGATTATTGATTAATACTCTAGTAACAATTTTAAAATAAAAATGAATAATTGAGTTTTTAACGTCGCAGACCTTCGGAAAAATAAATTTACGTTGCAAAATGTTTCAATTATAATATACCCTTATTATTATTGTTTTGTACCAACTAATTTTTAATTATAATTATGCCCTTATTATTATTGTTTTGTACCAAAAAAATAATAATAAAGATGCAATATTTTACTATTAGTTTTTAGAAAATAAAATTCCAACGAATTAAAAATTAGTTTGATAAGATAAAAAAATTATTTTAGTAAATTTAATTTTTAATTTCATGTTAAATATTATTTTGATATTAATTAAAAATGTCATTTTATGTCATTTTACATCTATAAGCTATTGAACCGCTAATTTTACCAAACACTTCAATTAGCTTATCAGCTATAAGTTATAAGCTAGCTTATTAGGTAACTGCTATTTTTACCAAACAGAGCCTTAGAAGATTGCTTATGAGAGAATACTTACAAATGTGACTGGCTTACTAGACCGTCTAATCTAGTTCGGAGGTCAGTTATAACATCAAGTGGTTTCAACTCCATGCCGATCGTAATTACGGGGGATCGAACTGTGGTCCTCCCTACTAAGTTTAACATCAATCAATACTGAACCAACTAACAATTTGTAATGTGGGACGTTATTGATTGCATGATTTTCCACACTTTTTCTAGTTATATTATATTTTTGGCAAAATTACACTGCAGTATTTTTTTGTTAAATTTATGGTTATATTTTATTTTCTAGTTACTACTTTTTATTTAATTTTCAATGTAGGACAAGATCAAGGAAATTTGAAGAAAGTATGAATTTGATTTAGGGCCTTTTGTTTTAGCTTTTTCTAAAAATAAAAAATTATATTTTATAGTGTATTGTTTTTTTTTTTGAATTTTTTTAACAATGAATTTTTTTATAAAAGTTTCAAATGAAAAATTGGTTTAAATCATTTCTCTTAAAATGTAGTTTAAGTATTTAATCATTTTATTATAAATTTTTTTGGATCATCATATCTTAAAATCTCTGGGAAAAAAAAGCTATTTTAAATAGATTTTCATAAAATCCATTTTTGAGAAGTATCTTTTTTTTAAAGCTATGATTTTTATTAATTTAAAATCTCTATCTAATAGGAATATTTAAGTTATTAAATATCAAAATCACTCTTTTAATTTATAAAAAGATGAAGTTAAAATAACTTTTCTATTTTTAATTAAGTTATCATAATCAGCTTTAAAAATACAAACAAAAAACCTACTTTTTTTTTAAAGGTAAATCAAATGGGTCCTTATTAGTCTTTAAGTTCAAAGATCAACTTATGCCAGTGGGAGACTTCTTCAATGCTAAGAAAGTGGAAAACCAAATAAAAACAACTTATGTGCGTAGCCAGAGAGTCCAAAGCTGTAGCCGCCCTACCCGTTACTCCTGTATTCTACGTCTTTTCCATTTTACCTTTCCATTACTTAAATAACGGACGTTATAAAAATGATTTTTTTTTTAAAATGTCGTCCGCTACTTAAGTAGCGGACGTTATAAAGGTAGAGTGTTTTTGGAAGGTACTGTAAATAGTTTTAACATAGACCTTCAATCAGATTTTACTATTTTAGATATATACTTTAAAAAATAATATTACGACATATCTAAATGGTGATATCTGTGTAAAACTTTTTACACAGATAGTATTTATGAATTAAACTCAAACAATCAATAGCCAATTAAGTTTTGCATTGGAGATTCTTTTTCTTTCATAATAACCATGAATAAATCTGCCATTTGTGACAAAATATAAGAAAAATTCATCTTTTTTGGTTCGTTGCAAAGTAATGTATGCAATGAACCTAAAAAGGTGAATTTTACTTATATGTTGTCATGAAAAATTTAGTGGTAATAAATGCAGAAACATTAGACTTCAACTGTACAAGATTAATTAATAAAATGAACGTTTCAGAGGGAGATAGTTAGTATATGCCAGCATTTAACATTGTAAAGCTTTTTGACAATATTAGAACTAAATCAAAATACTAAACAATAGGTGAGAAAAATCCTACAAAGATCACTGTCTAACAAAAATGGTTTTCTTGTAAATCCTACCACCATAATCAAGGACTATTCAAACACTCCTTACGCGGTCAAAAAGAATCATTTGGTTATTCTTCTGAACAGTTTATACAGGCCAAAAACATTCTTTTCTTGCCAGAGGTAAGGGATGAAAAAAGACCTATACAATGCTGGTGAAAGCTCTCTATCCAGATAAGGTAATGCGGCAATAGCCTGAAATATGTATACGATAAATCCAAACGCAGTTAAAAGAAGATATTAGCATTTAATATGAGAAACTTTGTGAATTGTAAATGACTATTACCTCCCATGTTGATAAGTCACTTCCTCGGGTCAGGTAAGGCCGCTTTAGCTGCAACTCAACAAGGAAAGTGCAGGCATCGATATCATGTAGCTGCCAAATCAATGTTTGTCACTAGTCAGTTTCCTTCTAATAAAAAATTTTGAAGAGCCAACTAGAGGTGGGTTTGTTTCAAAGTATAAAATCACATTAACGATGAGAATATTATTACCAAGAATAACATTCTAAGTAATGTGTTCGGGTTTGTCGGAGAAAAAAGTAATGTATATGGTAAGTACTTGGGAGTAAGAAGTTATACTTGGTTCAGTCTTATTCTGATGGAAATATAAAATTCTCACCCTTTTAACATGGAAATAAAAAGTAGCAAAAAAAGGAATAATCAACATTTCAAGGAATCAACACCATACACCAGCCAAGAAAAAATAAATTACAACTTGAAACAAACATGAACATTACCTACCTCACATGTCTGAGAATAATAATATAACATAACTTGAATCAAGCACACTCTAGCAGACTAGTGCCTATATATGCAGTTAAAGAGGACTTACGTATTGTTCTTCTGATGCCTTGTTCTTGTTGTTAAAGTATGGTGGTGCAGCAGCAGTCCCACCTAGGGTAGAATTAAATTGGAAAGGAAGAAGACCTCCGAAACCATCATCGATCCATCGAACTTGTCCCACAAAATCTGGGACGAAAAATGATGATGGGTAGCGATGCCATTCACTTCCGACACAAAGTACAGAACCTACAACAAAAAGTAACAAAATGATATCAATAAACGGTGAAAATTTAAGTTACATTAGAAGGTAATGGCAAAACATACAGTTGCCTAATCAGACACATCATCAAGATACTATACCACATTAATGTAAATAAGAAAAAAAAACTATACCACATTAGAAGAAAAACAAAAATAGTTCAGTCTGTGACAATTCTGTAAAAGAAAACTTCACTTGGTGCAAACAGAATGAATGGGACATTGTTGTAAATTGCAGATCACAAAAAATAGAGGTTTGTTAAAATTTTGCTATGCAACAACACGATAACGCCACGATATCCTGTATTCAAATAACAGCTAGAATTCAAGCTACAACAATTTCCTTTTATGAACATAATTTCTCATTAAGTGAAAAACTAATCAAGGTTATCATATTGAAATCCAAATCGTGAACCGGAAAACCTATTTTTGGAATCATGAATCAAATCTTAATATGAATCGTGAGATACATATTAAAACCTATTTTCGTGAGACACTTGAAGTGCAAATTTAAACAATGCAGCAGTCTAGTTTCTTAAGGTGCCATTTACTTTGCTTTTTCAGTGAATTCTTCTAGAGATATTACCTAATTATCAATGTGGTAGTCTAGTTAATCAAACTAAAAAACATAAAAAAAAAATACAACCCTACAACAGAACCAAAAAGCCACCAAATGTTTGATCCTCACCATTTGCTACATCGTCGTGGTGCTCTAAAAGCTTGTAAATCTCTATAGGAGCTGAGTAACCATGAATCAGAGAAAATGTACGAGCATGAGAGGCATATAATATAATGCTAAGAACCACCGGCCTCAGAAACTTGGCTACCTGCATTTAGCAAGAGTCAAATCCAGAAAGTACTTATTTCTTCCATACCAGATATATGAAGATCTATTTGATTCTTGAGTAAAGTGATAACTCACCTTCACTATTATAGAAGTGTCAAATGAATCATACTTGTCACGGAAAAGATCAGGAAAGCTCTCAATGACAGCAGAAGCAGCAAGACAAATAAGTGGATATATTGGATATAGGAACCTGGATACAGGAAGAAGAGTGGAACAAAAAATATCAGTTATCTTTATCAGCGTAACTGTAGATTTTATAATGATAAAATCAAATACGAATATCACAATTATTTCACTCAAGTGCACAAGCTGGAGGAAAAGTTTTTACATTAAGCTATTTCTATAACTTAATTGCTTCTCATATAAGTTTAGCTATTTCTATAACAAAAATAATAAAGTCAAATTGTTTTCATATAAGCTATCCTGGAGAACTTATGAAAATAATTTGAAAACAACTTAAACACAAGTCATAAGCTGTTCCATAAGTTCTCTCAAATAGTCCCACAAGTGCTTATGTCAGTAGATAAGATCAAATTAGTCAAAAAAAAATTATAAATAAGAAAAAATTGAGGAAGGGGAAATTATTATTAATAATGGTGACACTGGCCATTTTACAAATGTTCTAGGTGGGACTTGAACCATGCCCCTTGAGGTTACAAAGTCAAGGCTAACACCTCTTGGACAAATAGGTCAATTCAAACAGACGCTAATGAGTACCCTGTTCGAAACTGTTTATCCTCTGAAATGCACAGTTAACTTAATAGTTACTACAATGCAGAAGATAACCAAACAATGGTCATCTAATCCAGGTTAGATTTATACAAAAGGGAGAGCAATAACCACCTCTCTGATAGGGTGAAAAATGAGGTGTGAATCCCCTTAATGAACAACTAATCCAAAAAGATAAGCACACAGAAAAGGGCTTAGATTTCTACAATTGATTTTTAACTAATAATAGGCCTAATAAAAGCAACAACAATAATAATAAACTAAATTTTCCCATATTCCAAATTTCATGCCACAGTTGCTCAATGTACAAAAGAAAAATTGTAATAATGTAAATCTTTTGGAAATTGATTTCACTGCAACTTAAAATTGAGCACTTCATTCACTAAAAGCTAGCCCGCCAATTAATAACGGTTTAAAGTTCATTAACAACAGAAGAAGCAATATTTTACAGATAGACTTGTATAAACCAAAAGTAGTGGAACCAAGATTAATATCCATTTTAATCGCATGACATACAATAAAATAATATACATTGTGTGTGCATTGTACAAGTGTATTGAAAATGGTTGTCTCAAATAACAAGATATGTTTAAATTAGTAAAAGAAGACCATGTAAAAAAATGTCAAACCTTTCTTCTTTATGTGCCTGCAAAGACATAAAACCCAACCAAATGTATAACGGAGATATCACAATCAGTAGGTCTGACGCATATTTCTTCTTAGCGATAGGCAAAATTGCCAAGAACAGCATAGCAAGAACAAAACAAAAGTTGAAATTGTTAAATCCATTCTTCAGATAAAAAAGAGGTCCTTCAGTCCCATAAAGATGGCTTTCACCGCCTCCAGCTACGTTGTATATTAGAAGATTTAAGACAGATGAAGTCCATTTTCCATAATAGTAATAGTCAGTAACTACGGACAATGCCTGTAATGTTACAACGGTTACAAAATTAACACCAGCATAAGATGCAAGCACAGCTATATACAACATAAAATGGTATAAGCAATGTATTAAAAAACCACACCAAACCAGCCGGTTCAATCGGTTGAACCAGGAACTGATGTGTTTGCCGGTTGGTTTGATCCTCGTTACATTGCAGTTTAGTTGAACCAGATTGAACAAGCGCTGAATGGTTCAACTGAACGATTCAACTGCGGTTGTCATCCAGTTCAATTGTGATTGAACTGATTGAATCAATTGAATCATGATCTAGAGGTCTCACTTGTTCGATCCTCACTCCAGTTTTTTTAAAATTGAGTATAAGCATAATTTACAGGCCACAGTAGGCCAATATGAGAGGGGGGGGATCTGACTTACAAGAAGGATTACTGATGTGACAGCCCCAGCAATAAATGCCGGTTTGAATTTTATATATAAAGAATAAAGTGTCACGGGAAGGAAAGCCAAGATTGAGAATGGCCAGCCAAGTATCACACCAATAGCAGAAACAGCAACTGCTGCAGCATGTTTATCGAGAAGAAATAAGCCCGATGCAAGAGAGATTGCATACATGGAAAACGAACTGGGCAAGAAACCTGGAGACAACAAATAATTGTCAATTGCTCAAATTAAAAACATTAACAAAATTGAGTTTCACGTCTTAAACTGGAATACTGAATCTTGAAATGCAGGATTCTCTTCAAAGGCAAGTATGCATAATGAAAAGAAAAAAGAGCGAAAGGCTCACTTACTTGTGCTAGCAAAGAAACAGCCGCTGGCTAAGCAAAGCATAGCAAGTGTATAAGAAGCAAGTCGTTTTCCATACTTTCTTGAAACAGCTACCACAAGAACGGTCTCTGTGACAACAGAGAGAAAACCGAGAAAAAATCTCACAGCATAGAACACTCTCACCTACAACAGTAAAAGACAATGGTGACATGGTGAGCATAAAGTGGAAATCTTCAATCTATAACAAATCAATAACCAAGCACAGGAGAAATCTTACTTTTTCGTCACCAAATAACCACAAAGCTGGTCGAGCCACTATTTCATGAAATAAAAGGTACAAATACGACCGAAGAGCAAACTGTGAACTGCAACACGCACACACACCACAACTCCATTGTCAATACGATAGAAAAAAATAGCTTAAACTAAACATAAGCTATTCCCAATCAAGAACTGACATTGAACCTCTAACCACGTACATAACAAACATCTATCTACCACCAGCACCACATCATGTTAGTGTCCAACACATGTTCTTTAAATGTTGTTGCTAATACTTCTTTTAGTTCATTTTTCCCCCAATATAGATAAAACCCTACAAGAGCATAATCAAAATGACCTTTTCCCCCCTTAAATTTCTTTTTCCTCTAATGACCGCATCTACAAGCCACACACACATAAATTATCAAACGCGGTATCCCCTATCAGAGCTTGATATTAAACCTCTAACCACATACTTAAGTAACTGGTACCACCAACGACATACCATGTTAGTGTCCAACACTTTTTTTACATTGCTAATACTTCTTTTAGTTCATTTCTCACCAATTATAGACAAAAACCCTACAAGAGCATAATCAAAATGACATGTCTTCCCTTAAATTTCTTTTTCCTCTCACAATCTCATCTACAAGCTACAAACATACAAATTATCAAACCCAAGGCATCCCCAATCAAAACTTAGTATCGAACCTCTGACCACATGCATAACAGACCGCATATCTACCACAAATGCCACACCACATTAGTATCCAATCCAACACTTTATTTTTTATGCTGTCACTACTTTTAGTTCATTTCTCACCAATTATAACCAAACCTAACAAAAGCATAATCAAAATGCCATTTCGCCCTCCCCTTTAATTTTCATTTTTTCTCTCATAATCTCATCTAAAATCTTACGCACATAAAAACTATCAAAATCCACTTCTCCCATTTTACCAAAAACCCAAAATCTTCACAACAAAATTCTAAAAACAAAATCACCATACAACAAACCCACTATTAACTTAAATCACAAAAAATACACAACAACAAAATCAAAATTAAACAAAAATTATATAAATAAAAAAGAGAGTTAGTTAATTGTTGATTACCTATATTCCCAAGTTTGGAAACCAGTTTTATAGAGAAGAAAATGAAGAGGTTCCCAATAATTGAAAACCTCATCACAATCATGAATGATATTAGAAGTAGCACTCATGTATCTCAAAAATCCCAAAGCAACAAATGGTAATAACCACTTTAACCCTTCATCTTTACCGTCCGATTTCGCCTCTTTGTCGAGCTTTGAGTATGACGACGATGATGGCGCCGGTGGATCCGATATCTGAGAGCGTCTTTGCCGTATAGCTGGTTGCATCATCGCCATTGATTGAAACTGAATGTGGAAAATGGAAATTTGAAAATTCACTCTCACAATGTTGGTTTTCAAAAGAGTTTGAAAACTACTAAAAAGTTATAACAGTGGAGAGTGGAGACAACACAATTTTCCTTCTCCCAAAGTAACTTCATCACTTTTTCTTTTGCTGCTTTTGTCTGCTCACATTTTTTTTACATTTCTTTCGTTAATTTTTAATTAGAGGTTAATGGACATGCATTGTCGTCGGTGTAAAATAGTTTTACACTGACATCCAATAAGAAACTATTATTTTCATATTATATAACTAGTTTCAAAATGGATTTAATTGATATGCACCGACGGTGTAAAATAATTTTATACTGTCAACCAATACCAACCATGTTTTCCGCCACATCACCCCACTTTACCCCACTTTCATGACATGACATGGCAAAATAATAGCTATTTATTGGACGATGGTGTAAAACTATTTTACACCGTCGGTGCATATCAATTAAACTCTTTCAAAATACCCATATAAAAGCGGGGTGATAGACCAATTGGTGGATTTTCATTGAATGCTTGTGTAACAGTGTTTTAATAAGGTTTTTTGTTTTACTTATCATGCTCAAATGTATAATTTTTTAATTAAAAATTACTAGGCTTTAATGCAGTTTTGATTCCCATATTTTGAAAAACTTACTTTTGATCCCCTATTTTAAAAGCCAACTTTTTGATCCCTATTTTGAAAAACTTGAAGTTTTGATCCCCAACTCATTTTGGTCAAATTTGTGATGATGTGTCAACCACATTGATGACGTGGCAGTGTCTATGTGTCAATCTCATATTTCATGTCATTATTTTTTTTAAATAAAATAATATGTATTAAAATAATTAATTAATTAATAATAATTAAAAAAACCGTAAAATTAACCTCTATAAATATATATATGATTAAAAATCAATAAATTATCCCAATATATAATTAAAAATCAGTAAATTATTCAAATATATAATTAAAAATCAATAAATTGTCCAAATATATAATTAAAATTCAAAAAATTACCCAAATACACAATTAAAATCACTAAATTGCACAAATATATAGTTAAAATCCAATAAATTACTCAAATATATAATTAAAAATCACTAACAACAATCTAATTCTCATCATCATCATCTACATCACTCTCACTAGCAACATATTCAAAATCATCCCCACTTAAATCTTCAGGTTCCTTTTCACTTACTCCCAGTTCTTTTTCCCTTGTTTCAGCCTGTTTCTCTGATGAGCTATATAAACAATAATAAAACACTGTCATATAAAACCATGGACATGTTTCTTTCAAAATGGAATCAAACACTAAAACCCTAAACATTTTTTTGTCCACCACCACTATTAAAATAATAGCAACTAAGTAACAATGGAGGACCATAACTTTTATTAAATGAAGACAACCGAAAGAGACGATATGGACCATAACAACTACTAAATTAAGTGTCTGTCAAACAAAAAAACTACTAAAATAAGTGAATACCACAAACATACCTCATACAATAATTCATGTTTTCCATCTTCTTGTTCAACTTTGCGATGACTTCAGAATATTATCTTGTAAAACGAGCGTAATGATGAACATGAGTGGATGATGAATCAAACATAAAATTGATAACATGCAGATGAATGATGAACACGAACGTGATGATGAATCAAAGAAGATGAAAGATTGAGTTAAAGATCGTCGAAGATGGGTGGCGCTAAGGTTCCATGATTTGAGAACTGGGTTACTATTTGTGCGTGTCTCATTCTTCTGCAATTCTTCCCTTTTGATCATCTGCGTTTTTTAATTATTGTTAATTATTTTATTGTTTTAATATTTGATTTAAAGATTTGATCAACAAAAATATTTGATTTAAATATATTGTTTTAATACTTGATTTAAACTTTTGATAAAAAAAAAAAACTGATTTAAATATATTGTTTTAATATTTGATTTAAAGATTTGATAAAAAAAACTGATTTAAAAAAAAATTAAAACATAATATTTTATTTAAAAAAATAATGACATGGAATATGATGTTGACACATAGACACTGCCACGTCATCAATGTGGTTAACACATCATCACAAATTTGACCAAAATGAGTTGGGGGATCAAAACTTCAAGTTTTTCAAAATAGGGGATCAAAAAGTTGGCTTTTAAAATAGGGGGATCAAAAGTTCAAGTTTTTCAAAATAGGGGGATCAAAACTGCATTAAAGCCAAATTACTATTTTTGGTTGTATTAACATGTATAATATGCACATGTTAGACAATTTTTTTAATGGGAAATGCTTATTTGCAAGAAATAGAAGAATAAATTTCAACCATCCATTAAGACCACTACCCCATGATTTCTATTAAAAAGGAAATTAAATTTATAATAAATTAAAATTATCCTTTAAAATAATGACATGTGTCTATTCTTGCATTTCTTGCTCAAATTCTTTCTTACAAAATAGCAATGCTCTTTTTTAATAAATCAGTTCAATATTATTATTATTATTATTACTACAGAGTTCAACTTTAAGGTAAGTAAAGTCTGACAAAAAATGTTTCTACAAAAACTACAACCCAAATTTACGTCGAGTGGAGGAAAACGGGTTACTCAAACTCAACCGGATATGAGTTTGAGTTCTACTTTTTATCTCTGTTGAAATTTGAGACGGATAAAAGATACCCAATCCTTATAAGTTTGGATTTTTGCTCATTAGGCCCCCTATAGTACTCTTAAGCCCCCCAAAAACCCGAAAATACCCCTAATTTTTTGGACTTTGGATGGTTGGGCAGTTACAATCCGAAAACGCTTAATTTCGGCACCCACGTGTCGAAATTAGTTAATTTTGGATTGTAACTGCCGAAATATAAAAAAAAAACTTGAAAATAAAAAACCATTTCGGAACTTAAAATCCGAAATTAGGTGCCGAAATTAGTTAAGTTTGGCACGTAGGTGCCAAAATGAACTAATTTCGGATTTTACATGCCGAAATATATAAAAAGTTCAATAAAAGACATTTCGGCACCTACATTTCTACATTTCGAAATTACAATTTTTTTTGAAAAAAAATTCATTTCGGAACGTAAATTTCAAAACCTAATAGGGGTAATTTGGTCAAGTTGGGAGGCTTTAGAGCAGCATAGAGGGACCTAAAAAACAAATTTCATAAGTTTGAGTTTGGAGAAGACAAAACTTGTCTATATCCCATTGACATGCCTAATGTGGTGTGCTTACTATGCATATCAAAGGCCATCTCTTCATGTAGTAGTAGTACTTCAATGAATGTTTCGTTTTTTCTTTCTTTCTTCGATAGAAGGTTCAATGTTGCATTTAGGGATGGACAACGGTCGGTTTCAGTCGAATTTGGACTGAAAATTGTCCATCCGAAACAAACCACGGTTTGAATATCTCAACCCACTTCCGTCCACTTAGAGCTTCGATTTGATCGGGTGACGGTTTGCATTGAGTGGGTTTGTCGAGTTTTGAATAGCTCAAAATACACCATTAAATTTAAAGAAAGATTGCAGGAAAAAAATATAGATGTGATTTTTTTTTTTTTAAATGAAGCTATGAAGGGTAAAATAACAAATTACAACAAAGAATAAGATAATATAAAGGGATCTAAAACCAACACAAAAATGCTAGTAATGGAGGGATGAGGTATTCTAAAATTGAATTGGCAAGTGGAAAGTGTAGAAATCGCTCATTGAAAATATAAATGCACGTGGAAAGAGAAATTGAAAATAATTTTTTTTTTTCTCATTTAATGTATTTTACCCACTTTCTTAAAGAGTGTGCAGTTTTTTCCCCACTTACATATAAGACTAGAGGGAGTAGCAATTTAATTCAAGATGTGTGTTTAATAAATTCTTGAGAAGAAAAACTATAAAATAACACGAACATTTTTAAGTATGTAGGTCTTTGAAATGTCCTCATGATATGTTGTAGCTCCTTGGGAGGGGCCTCTAAGATAATGATGGACAAAAAGAATCCTTAGTTAGACTAATGTGATCTTTGTGCAAATCAGGACTGGGGTAGCCCCACTAAGCTTATAGTGGCCCGTAACCATGTCCAATAGCGCTTTGGAGATACTTTTCGCAATGAGTTATAAAAATCTCACATCTCAATATGAAGAGCAACTCACGTTTCATCTTCCGAGGATAATATGTTAACCACTAACCGTCGGAGTTTTTAAAAAGTCCCCTACAACTTGTGAGGTCCACTAACTCTTTTAAACCTTTCTTTTTTTGACAAATAGTTAAAATTTTATTCAAAGCATCTAACCTCACCATTAAAAGTGATCACTTTCTCTACGATGGGATTAAGTGACCACTTAAGAAGAGTTTGAGCTAAATAAAAGGATACACCTAACAGTATCGAACAAAATTACAAACCACCTACAAAATTACTCAAAGCCAACATGACACAACAACACCACACAAACGAAACTATACCACACCAAAAGCCTAACCCATACCAAGATTGCAAGCTAGAAGTGGGATGATATCTAGGTTCAAACATCGGATTCCTACATATATAATGCAATGTCTCTGCCAACTGAGTTAAACTCGAGACCGGTCTTTCTTCTATTCACCTATTGAGTTGATAAAGTGTTTCTTTCATAAAAAAATATATAACTATCGGTAAACATAGAGCAAATCGACGCAATCCAAACCGTGCTTAATTAGATAGGATTCAATGAATTTTTTTTAAGGAAACAATTTAAATAGAATCCAAAAGCATACTCCCTCCGTCCCATATTATAAGGGGAAAAAAAAACACACTTATTAAGAAAACCAAAACTTGTCAAAAAAAAAAAAAAACTATTATGTTATGTACGTCTCAAAGTTGAACGAGTTTCTAGATTGATAAGGACTAAAATGAGAGTTGATTGAAACATAATGGCCTTCTCAATGCCCTCCAAATTGAAGAACCTTATTCTTATTTCTCCCATTTTTGTTGAACTTTTATTTTTTTTAAAGTTTTCACCACCAGTATCCGGCTCATTGGACCGCCTAATCTAGTTCGGGGGTCAGTTCTGACATCAAATGGTTTCAGGCTTCTTTTAATCACAGTTGCGGGGATCGAACCGTGGTCTTTCTTACCAAGTCCAGCGTCAATCACCACTGTACCAATTAACGATCGGTTGTTTGTTGAACTTACTGAAATTAAAGGTGTTCCGGTAATTCTAAACCCACCAGCTTTTAACATCCTGAAGATTAAGAAAATCACAGCAATAGAACAAATATTGTAGCACTGGAAGTAGTAGTGCTACAAGATTTAAAGACAAGAAATCTTATAGTATCCTAGATTTGAAGACTTGTAAAATATTTTTCTTTCTTTCAAGGACTGTTGTGACAACGCATGTCACTTTTAGAGACTAAAGTCAATGTTTACTCGTTTATGAAGATAAAAATTTGTGTCAGTATCATTCATTACTTTTAGGATACTTTTGTTATTTGATTTGATCATAGATGTATTAGGAGAATTATCAAGATCAATGTTTCATTAGCGGATGCTTAGTATTAGTAATGTTGATGCCGGTTGCTTCAGTGATGGTTCTGTGGGCCGGGGAATGATGACTAGAAATCGTAGAGAGGCTGTCCGATTTGCTTCTACCAGACTTGAGAGACTGCACAGCTCTCCTACATACTAGCTGAACTACTGGCGCTGCGTTGGTGGCTCCAATGGATCCTAACAACTGACCAAGATGGCCATTTTTTCCGTTGAAACTGACTCTGAAGTTACTGTTAAGTACCTCCATGGCCATATTTGCATAGCGGCTATTAAGAACATTATCTTAGACTGTTCTGATATTCAATGCTAAGGCACAGGTTCAAACTCGGAATTCTCTGCTTCTCAACACTTAGTGTGCGCGAGCTTTGCTTCTATACTCTTAGTCTTTAGAACAAACAAAAAGAAAGGAGGTCCCAAGTGGCGATTATTCTCATATTCTGATATCTCAACATATTTCAATCATTTCAAGTTCCTTCTAATAGTGTTGTTATTATATAATTGTTTCTAATGTTTTTCTTTCTCATACATATATCATTACATTATAAAATATTGAACAAGAAAGGAGAAAGTAGTACTCAACAAAATCTATGCATTGAAACATAACATCATTGCATTAACTCGTTTGTATGGTAACAAAGTAAGGAAAAACATCAACAAAACCTGATGTGAGTTTCTTATGAAAAGGAAAAGGAAAAAGAAGAAAAAAAAAAGCACTCACTTGAAGTGCTTGCAACTAGATTCATCTAGTATTTATGATATCTTAACACACTTAACATAAAGTAACAAATACAAGTGAAAATAATCACCAAAAATTAACCGGTGTTCTGCATGCCAGCAGCAATACCCTTCATGGTGAGAATGAGTGTGTCTTCTAAACCAGGAGCATATTCACTTGTTGGATTCAATGTTACAAGTTCATCGGCGGATTTACTTGTTTCAGCAGACTCTTTCGATACGTGGGGACGCACCTCCACCTTATAGTTTGGATCACGGATCCGTTTCAACGTGTAAGCTTGGAAAACGTTAAGGGTTGTAATGTAAGAATCACGGAGTCTGAGTCTTTGTTTCAAGTAGGGATCTCCTTCAAGAACTTCCTTGTGTGTAGCCACCTACCGATACAGCAGAACACGTTAAGGGTTGTAATTAAGTGTGTATAGCAATAGCAGTTATCATATAAGTGCTTGTAGGTATTTTTATAGCAAAAGATAAAGTAAAGTAAAGCTGTTTTCATAAGTTATTCCGGAGAGCTTATGAAAATAAGCTGAAAATAGCTTATTGACAGTTGACAAGTTCAAATAAGTCAATCCAAATAGGCCCTTAACTGCTAAAAGTTGGTGCAAAACTTAAATGTTCAAATTTACAAAGTAAAAGGACCCTTACCTGAAGAAGGAGTTTCTTAGTTTCTTCATATTTGTTCCTCAACTGTTCACCAAATGGCCACAGATCCTGTGAAACTAGGAGCCTATCATTCAGTGCTGCAATACCAGGGTCACCCTTAGCGAACACCATTTCAACTAAATCAATAGTGACCCTAAAGAAAGGCCATTGATTGTACATCTCTTGCAGCATTTGAAGATTCTTAACATCCTTCGCAACAACTTGTTTAAAAGCTGCTCCAAAGCCTAGCCATACTGGAAGATGAAACCTTGTCTGTGTCCATGCAAAAATCCACGGTATAGCACGCAGTGTTTCAATGCCTCCACTAGGCCTTCTCTTTGCCGGTCGACTTCCAATGTTCATCCTTCCGTACTCCATCTCTGGTGTAGCCTACATGACACAAAGGATATTGAAATAATTGTTATAATCTGAAAGGTTAAATATGTTTGTAGTTCCTGCAAAGTTACAAACTTTTGAGTTTAGTCCCTCCGTAGTATTTATAAAAGGCGAGGATAAAAAATTTATAGGGACCAAACTCAAGAATTGAATATTTTATAGGCACAGAAGACACCATAATCTGAATGTCATTTTGCTTAACACTGAAGTGAAAGTTAATGACTTTGTGATGTCTTACCAGACGGAAATACTCAACAAAGCGTGGTTCCTTGAACACAATTGAACGGTACTCCTCGGTAGCAATGACAGCCATTTGATCCATCAATGCACGCCATTCTGGTTTTGGAGAACTTGGGGGACGCATTCCATGTTCTAGGGTGGCAGCAGTGAAACGTTGCAGCGTTCTAAAGCACAAGTGCTCCTCTCCGAACGACTGTTCAATAACTTCACCTTGAACTGTCACACGAAGCGATCCGTGAATTGTATCTGGTGGTTGAGACAAGATAGCAAGATGAGTAGGTCCACCTCCTCTTCCAACAGTTCCACCACGACCGTGGAACATTGTTAGCTTAACACCGAATTTCTGAGCAACCTTTATGAGGTCCTCCTGAGCCTTATATAGCTGCCATGCTGCAGAAAACCTTCCAGCGTCTTTACCAGAATCAGAATATCCAATCATAACTTCTTGCTTCCCATGGATCCGGTTTATGTACCAGTCTATCGAAAACAACCGAGCCAAAGCAGCAGGAGCAGACTCAAGATCAGCAAGTTTCTCAAACAACGGAACGACTCTTAACGGATTCTTGATTTTGCATTCACGTTGAAGAAGTTCAACCGCCAGCACATCAGATGGAGCAGTTGCCATCGAAATGATATAGGCTCCAAAGTTGTCTGATGGAAGTTCTGCTATGACATGAAATGTCTCCAAAACTTCTCTAATTTCATCGGTTTGTGGTAGGTCAGGTCCAAAAAGCGGCCTTTTGCCAACCAACTCAGACAAAAGCCATTCCTGTCTTTTTTCTTCAGACCATTCTTGGTAAGATCCAATTTCCAAATGTTTGGTAATGGCATCCATCACATCCGTGTGACGATCTGACTCTTGCCTAATATCAAGTCTTACCAGTGACAGTCCAAAAGTGGAAACTTGCCTCAAGAAATCAAGAAGGCTTCCATCGGCAATCGCACGATCACCACAAGCACAGAGTGATCTGTAGCATAGTTCAAGAGGTTCCAAGAACTACACAAATTAACTAGTTAGTATCTTTCAAACAAAGAAAAATTCTTCAATAAAAAAAAATAGCATTGTTATTATGTAATTAAATGTTGTTATCAAATAAAAAGTACATAGTAAAATAATGAAATATATACCTCGTCAACATTGGTGAATGTGGCTTCTTCAGGAATTTCAGAATAGCCATGAGCTAGAAGATAACGAGACCGCTCACGAGTACGATAGAGCTTGTCCCTTACATCACCAAGTATAACACGGTACGGTTCATTCAAAGGAATTTTTTTCCAAAATTCTGCATCATGTAAGGAACTCAAGATTAACACAAAAAGTGAAATAACTAACATATATTCACAAATACACACAACTAACATTTAAGATCATCACCTATGTAGTGTTTTGCAACTTCATCTTTCTTGGAATTCCTGTGAAGTTCTTCTGCGCGATCACGTAGCTCATCATTGCAACGCCACATAGACAGCTAAAAAAACAAGAAAAGAAATAAGTAAAATGGAGCCAGAATAGTAAACAAATCAAAACGATAATTTCAAAAAGGCTGAAAAAGGATTACTTCAAACATAAGATCTTCAATCTGGGAATAATACAAATTAGCAGCCATCATTCTAGCGAGTAAGCAAACATCTCTCGTCACTTCAGGAGTCACTCTTGGATTACCTGCGTCATATTATATCATTTTATAAATCACATTGAATTCACATACGTACAAACATACATACATACATACATACATACATATATCTGTAGCAGATAAAAATCGTACCATCACGATCGCCCCCCATCCAAGAAGAAAACTGAATAAGAGGAGCATTATAGGGAACACGTTCGTTAATCCCTATGTTCTTCAACGCAGTATCAACACGGCGAAGAAATTTAGGGACACCCTTCCAAATTGTTTCATGGAAGTAACTCATCCCTGCTCTCATCTCATCTTGTGGTGTTGGAGGTGTCCTCTTGATTTCATCGGTACGGAATGCAGCTTGAATCTACAAGAAAATCATTTCAATTTAGCAAAAAAATCATAATAATGTTAAATCATTTTAATTTGATGAAAAAAAAAACCAAAATCGAAAGGCTTTGATGCTCACCTCCCTCTGGAGAGCTTCATCGAGCTCTTGCTTATCATCAGGAGTGATGTCTTTAGCATACAATTGGGATAAACAGTTCCTTACCCTGCAAAAAGAACAAACCGAAAATTTTCAATTTTCTTATCTATTTCTATTTGACAAATTCTCTTGAACGAGAAGTGTTCACGGTGAAACAAATGCTACATTTTGAAACAAACCTTGCATGCTTTTGAAGCAATGATCTACGAACCGACTGAGTAGGATGAGCAGTAAGAACCAGATCAACGGTCTGGTTCTTCAATGCATCAAAAACTTCCTGGGGAGACTTCTTCATGTTAAACACAAGTCTCTTGAGAGTTTCTTCGATGTCTGATTCGGTAGTTGCATTGCTCTCATCCCTAAAATCTCCTTTCTTCAACTTGTTTCTTCGGCGATGAGCAATCTGAACCTCTTCAGCTAAGTTGGCCAAGTTAAGCATGTGCGAAAAGGACTTAGCAACAACAATTGAATCTCCTGCATCTAAACTTGTTATCAAATTTCCAAGTTCTTCAAGTTTCTTAGGATCGTGCTTTCTTTCATACTCCGCAGAAAGTTCATACACTTCTTGAACCTGCATAACAACATTTTAACGTTTTAATCATTACTGTGAAAACATGTTTCTTTCTCATTATAGCAGAAAATAGAGATTTGTTCAAATTCCACTACACTACACTACAAGGCTATAGTGCTGATATAGCTACAATCTGACAAGACTGTACTAAATCGCGTATCATGGAACAATAGTGGTTTGTCTAAAGCATAAACGCATTATACGCTACGGCGCTATAATGCTGCTATAAGTGTGCAATCTAACAACACTTTGTACTAAATCACGTATCACGGAACAATAACTACTTGTCTAAACAGATCAAACCAAAATATAAAATAATCTGAACCGACAATTAGAGACCATGTTCCGTTTATTACACTTATTACATATCGATTTTCAAATACTTAATACTGAGAAATAAATCTAAACAAACCAAGACCTAATAGTTCGAGTTTGATATTTTTCGAGATAACTTAATCAAACATATATATAAAATATTCAAAATTTCATAAAGAAAAATAAAATACTATACATTGGATCAATGAAAATTCTCTCTAGATGACTTTTTTCATGTTATTAGTCAAACATATCAAAAAGTCATGTTTCCTTAAAACATTACAAATCAATAGCTTTGACCTAATACCCAAAATCTGTCAAAAGAACAAAATTTCCAATCTTTTTTCCACCAAACAAATCATAATTAAGACTTTTAGAACCAAACAATGAATAACCATAATCAATTAAAATCACATATACAAATCATAATTGAAGGAACAAAAAAAGAAGAAAAACTCACAGAATCTTTCAGATCCTCTCCATGTAAATCCTGAAGAATATCAAGAAATCGATCCAACAACAAAGCATCATACTCAATAAGTTTATCATCTTCACTAACTTTTGCTGGTACTAATTGTCTAAGCTGTGCATCAATTGATGCCATTTTTTCCATTTTGTTTGCCATTGGAGCAATTCACTCCTTCTTACCTATAAACAATAACAATTAAACCACTAACCAATAACCCTTAATGAAAAAAACATTAAAAAAATCAAATTTAACATTAAACAATTCAAAAAACCATGAACACAAAAACAATGGACGAATCAAAACAACATCATCATATTTTTTTTTTATCAAATTCTAAAAAAACAATGAAAGAGATTGACTGAGATATAGAATATATTGATGAGTGGTTGACACGTGTATTGAAATTGAAAGATATAACATAAAACTAGTAGTGTTTTGTTACATAACAAAAACTTAGGATTATTATGAAACAAAATAATGAAAAAAACATAGGATTTGTTTTGTTTTACCCGTGTAATGTGGCAGTAAGATATACGAGGAAGAAGAAGAAAAGGGATGGAAAATTGGATCAGAGAGACAGTGTTATGATCTAAAGTAGTGAAGTGCGGTGTCTTTATATAGAAAACTAGAGACATTTGTTACGTAAATTAACATATTTGTTTTTTTAAGTTTTATTCTATTTTTGTAGCATATAATGGAATATGCTTTTTATTTTCAATATTCCTTTAATACTTAGACTATACTTTAGAGGAAGGTAAGTTCACTTTATTTTTTGGTACAAGGTTCACTTACTTTTTTTTAGGTATACGAAATTATAAATACAAACCGGAGAAATCAGAGTTTGAATCTCGACCATGATATTCGACTTAGTAATTTCGGTATTTTTGTCAATTGTGATAGAATTTGTGAATTTAATTTTTTTTTGTTACAAAGCTAAAAAGGGGGGAAAAAGAGAGCTTAAGCTCTTAAAAAAACGACACTAAGAGAGTCGGCTGAGAGGATATCACGAAATTCCGGAGGAGAAGAACATTAGAAGAAGCCCCAAGTTTGACCATAAAATATGAATTTTTGAACTTAATAGTTCATGATATTTTTATTATTATATATATATATATATATATTAGACTCCTATTTTTTTTTATTATTATTAAGAATGTCACATTTTATTTTATTATTTTTAACAAATTAAAGACAAATTATAAATAGAAAAAGTTAATGATAGTTTTAACAAACTGATATTATCACGATTTTTCTATTATCATATATTAATTAGTCAAAATTACGCCAACGGTCCTTTAAATTTGATCGTAATTTTAGATTGACTCTTTAGTTATATTTTTCGTCCAAATTGGTCATTTATGTTACTCTCTATTTATAAATCATTATATTATATTTTGTGAATGTGTAAATTACGATTTTTGTTCTTTAACTAGGTATAAATGATATTAAGGATTTAAGGTGTTCGTTCGTCACACTTTACATTAGAGATGATTGACTCACTATTTTGAGTTCGTAATTTTGAAATTCCCGGATTAAAACTCAACCTTTGTATATTATAATATTCTTAATTACTAACTAAGCTATGTTCACAGGATGACACATTATTGCATCAGTTTAGAGGAAGTGATGGGGGGTTGCTAAATTAATTGGCAAAGGTATTGCATATTTAGCGGAACTTTGGGGAGTGTTTGAAGGACTCAAGTATGTTAGAAGGTTGAATTTTAGTGATGTGGATTTGCATGTAGATTCCATAGTGAGGTTATCAAAGCTATTACTTCTCGTGGGTGTAGGAGTATTAGAGGTAGGTCCCATGTCGAGAAGATTCGACGATTAATAGAGTTGGATTGGGAGGTGATAGTTTATCATACGTATCAGGAAGTAAATTAATGTACAAATGTTTTAGCTAATATTAGATGTAGTATAGATCATGGATGTAGCAAAAATCGAGATTTTAGTAGTAGGTTGCATCCCCGCTTAGTTTTGAGTAGGCGGAACCATTATGTTTTGGTTCTTCTCCACATTCTTATCGGATGATCCGGGAATTTTGCTATGATTTTCTCAACTGATATTTTGATATAGAAAAATCTCCTTATTTCTTCACCGCGGATTCTCGCGTCATTTTATTGAAAAGATATTAGATCACCGTAGAAAACTTTCAAATGAGTAATGCTTACCATTGTTTTAAGTTTGTCCTATTTATTTAGCAATCGGGATTGCGACCCCTCATCTAGTTTCTTTGTAATATTATTTTTGAGATTTAGGTCATCTTCATAAAAAAAATGACATGTACTTTGTGACAATTTGTATTTTATGCAATATTATGACACTCATAATGGAATTGAGAGAGTGCAATATATTTTTTGAAAACCGTTAATATGTGCCCTAAAGATATATATTTTTTGAAAAATGTTAATAGGTGCCCCAAGTATGTTAAGGAATCTAATGTAGAATTTTTTTTTTTTTTTAGTTTTCACCGCCAGTTTAATTTGGTTTGGGGGTTAGTTCTGACATTAAGTGGTTTCAGCCCCTCTCGATAGCAGTTGTGGGGGATCGAATAGTGGTCCTTCCTATCAAGCCCAGCGTGAATCACCATTGGACCAACTAACCAATTTTTTTTGGTCATCAAGTATAGTGTAGTGGCTATACTCACACAGTTAAATATGGAGAGGTGTGAAATCCAGGGTTCGAGCCCCGTCCACTCCAATAATATCTCTGGTAGCTACCATTTGAGCTGCACTTACGGGACGGATCAACTAACGATTGGTAATATAGAAATATTATTTTGGTAACATTGTACCTATGGTGGGAGGAGGAGATGTTGAGGGAGTGTCAGACTTTACTACTTAACATAGCCTTACAGGTACAGTCTTCAGATAGATGGCAGTGACAGCCTGATCCTGATAGAGGCTACTCTGTCCACAATGTCTATCACCTTCTGACTTCACAGGTTTCGGTTACTCTTCATGCAGCGAAAGGTCTCATTTGACACTCCCAGGTTCCATTGAAAGTGTCAATTCTCGCATGGCAGCTTTTACGTGACAGGTTGCCCACAAAAGCAAACTTAGTTTCTCGAGGCATCTTATCTTCGGAATCGCACTACTGTGTATCTGGATGTGAAGCGGTTGAATCGGCTCAACATTTATTCCTCTCCTGCAACACTTTCGGTTCTCTATGGTCATTTGTTGGTTCTTGGATTGAATCTTCATTGGTGGAATCTCACACTTTATCGGATCACTTTGTCCGTTTACTCATTCAGCAGGTGGTGCCAAGACGCGTCGCTCTTTTATGCAACTCATTGTTAGCGTTTGGGTTGTGTGGAACGAGCGAAACACTAGATTATTCAGAGGCTCGGCAAACTCTTCACAGCAAATGTTGGACAAGATCAAGACTTTTTCCAATAGGTGGTTGAAGGCGACGAGTAGCACTTTAGCTTTAACTACCATAGATGGTGGTCTAGTCTTTTCCTTTATTTGGGCCTTGTATAACTTTTTATCACGTTTTTATCTCTATGATGCTTTTGTAATTGTCCAAAATCTTCATCGGTACACCTTGTACTTGGGAGATTAGTGGTTTTGTTCATATATATATATGTGTGTGTGTGTGTGTGTGTGTCTCATTTTTCCTTGTTCAAAAAAACGTTAAGGGCCTGTTTGAAAATATTTTGGTTTTTAGTTTTTAAAATGTGTTTTATAAAAGTGTTTTAGAAAACAGTTTTTAAAAAGCAAAACACATATAACATGTTTCTGTTTTTTAGTTTTTAAAACAATAAAATTGGAAACAGTTTTTAAAAACAGTTTTTGAAATCAGGACTTTCAAACAAATTTTTTCTTTTTAAAATTTTAAAAATTAAAAAAGAGTATTTGAAAACTATTTCAAACAGGCCCTAATTTTTTTTTGTAATATTAATGCAAAATTTCTTTAATTGTCAAGTAGCCTAGTGGCTAGAAAATCCACCTTAAAGGTGAATAAGTGGTGTGTCCCGATTGGCTTCTGCACATATAGTGCGATATCCCTACCAACTGAGTTAAGCTTACGGGGATAATACTAAATTTCTTTATTAAATATGCTAGCTTAAGAGCACATATTGTTATTAACATGACCCATTTTTTTTTTCATCTCAATATAAAAATTGTATTAATGCACCTGTTTAATGTCATTAAAATACATTAAAGTTGTTTCTCTTTTAATCTGGAGCCTTTGTTAAAAATTGTAACCGATTATGAAATGATAAAATTATGAAATGATAAATGTGTTATAGTTTCTTCATAAAAAAGTGTCATAATTTGGTTAAATTATACTACTAATATTTAATTTCTTGTATGACTAATGCATAATCGGTGGTTTTTTTTTTTTGACAAGATCTCTTCTTCTTTTTTTATATTATTTGGATTTATAAATTACACACAGTTTAACTAATCAAAACTTGTTTTCAAAGGACGTAGCTGAGAAGATTCTGGAAACACCACTTGTTAGCTCGGTACGTGAGGATAAAGTGGTCTGGGAGGAGGAAAGAGATGAGTGTTATTCTGTGAAATCCGGGTATAAGTTAGCTATGCGTTACATAATAGGTAGCGACAAATATCATGTTGTGGGCAATTGGAATGGTATTTGGAAAGCTCAAGCTCCGCACAAGGCACGTCATTTACTTTGGCGCTTATGTAGAGGTTGTCTCCCGACTCGTGCTCGATTGTTGGAAAGGCGAGTGGAATGTACTCTCAATTGTTCCGTGTGTGATGAGGAGATTGAGGATGAGCTTCACATATTCTTTAGGTGTGCAGTAGCCCGGGATAGTTGGAGTGCAGCTGGTCTGTCGTCTGTCTTACATAATGCTACGTACCAACAAACTAATGCTATGGATCGTATTTTCATTGTTTGCAGCAATGAAAGTAGTGATACTGTTGGTAGAGTGGCTATGCTACTCTGGAGCATTTGGCACAATCGTAATGATAAACTTTGGAATGATAATGTCCAGATGCCACGTCAAATTGGAAGACATGCTTTTGGTGCTTGGAATGATTGGTACTCAGTACATAAGTTACAGAGTAATAATGTGAGCCGGACTACAGAAGCAGATTTGGTAAGGTGGGAGAAACCAGCTCTAGACTGGGTAAAATGTAATGTTGATGCTGCCTTTGTGTCTGGATCTGGTAGGACCTCGGTGGGATTGTGTTTTCGCGACAATAACGGTCATTTCATGGCTGGTATGACACAATGGCAGCAAACTATGATTTCATCTGTAGAAGGAGAAGCATGTGCATTACTTTTAGCAATGGAAGAAGCTAGACATAGAGGACTGGATCGAGTTCAATTTGAAAGTGATTCGAAAGTTCTGATAGAGGCCATTCATATGCAGCGTAGAGGCAACTCTGAGTTTCTGTCAATTGTTCATGATATCCTTAGTCTTATGTCATCTTTTATAAACTTTGAGGTTAAGTTTGTTAGGAGGCAAGCGAATTTGGTTGCTCATACTCTTGCTAGGGCGGCCAATTCTTGGGCTATCTTCCATAGATTTGAGAATATTTCCTTTTGTATTGAACATTTAATTTTTAATGAAATGCAGTAAGTTTGTTTGATTCAAAAAAAAAAAAAAACTTCTTTAAAAAAAAAGGATAAATATGTTTCTGGTCCTACAAATATTCCAAGTTTTATTTTTAGTCCCTCTAAAAATTTTCTTCTACTTTTAGTCCCTCAAAAATTTTCAATTAACACTTTTAGTCCCTACTTTTAAATCAACTCATGTGTAGAATTCATATTTTTTAATGAAATTTTCAAGAAAAATGTAGAATATTTTAACAATCACTCACAAAAAAAATTAGATTTTTTTAACAAAACATGAATTAAATATTAATTTTTAAGCATAAAAAATTTATATTAAATTTATGCTTTGTTAAAAAATTCAAAAAAAATTGGGAGAGATTCTTATAATATTTTAAACATTCATAAAAAAATTCAATAAAAAATATGAAGTTTATACATGAGTTGATTTAGAAGTAGGGACTAAAAGTGTTAATTGAAAACTTTTGAAGACTAAAAGTAGAAGAAAATTTTTAGAGGGACTAAAAAAAAACTTGAAATATTTATAGGTATCAGAAATATATTTATCCAAAAAAAAAAACTAATCAAGACAAATATATACATATTCTTTTTTATGATTTTATATACCAATTTTTTTGAATAAGCAGAAAAATATATAACAATTAAAGTAGTTTATCCAATTTAAAAAAATAAAATAAAATAAAAGCTGCTCCACCAATTTGGACCAGTTTTAATGTTGAAATCTTTGATCCTTTTTACACATATTAGATTACCAAAGTGAGTTTGAAAAGAAAGAAAAAGATATATCTTTGATGAAATTAAAGAATAAAATAAATAAAACAAAATTAAGTCCATTATGGCTTCACATTCCATTTCCACCACAAATATGATTCTTAGCTTTTGCTAAAGACAAATTAAAATCCATTCAAACACAGAAGGTGATAGCAGCTGTTTGTTTTTTGGAGGCAAGTTGATAACATTAATTCTATATTCACGGGTACGTATATAGACAAAAAATCAAAATAGTAACAAAATAATTATTAAGCTTATTTTAATACTATTATAATTTTATGTAAAAAATATACTATTATAATTTTTTTTTCCATTTTTATATTCCTTAATACTCCCTCCGTCCCAAAATAACTGACTCAGTTGACCACACTCACGTTTGCCAATGTACAACTTTGATCGTTAATATCTAAAATTATCTGAAAGCGACAAATTTGTGTTTATGGCCGCGGTGCTCAGAAACCCTTTGAGAGCGAGCGACGATTTGCGCACGCGGTGCTGCTCGATTGGCCATCTCAATAACGGCTGGCGAGTGGTGTCTTCTTCTCCGGTTAGACAACCGCGTTGGGTGGGGGGGGGGGGGGGGGGGGGGGGGGGGGGAGCCAGGCAGGGTGCTAGAAATTGGGATAGGTGGGGATGATTGGACTAATGTGGTGCGACGGAGAGGGAAAGCACAGCGACAGGAAACAGGAAGAGCTAGATCAGGAAAGACTTTGACGGGATTCGCGACAGCACGAACGACAACAACAGAGGGTGGGCGACTCTTCATGTGTTGGGAATCAGGGTGTTAAGCTGAGGTTGGGTACTGGCGTTGGTTTTTCGAAAGGTACAGGAAGCGGCTCTGCGAATGGGATTGTGTTTTCTGGTATGGTTGATACTGTGTATTCTGGTATGGTTGATACAGGGAAACATTTTACTGATTTTGATGATCCAAAGGCTGCCAATGCGTGGGCTGACGATGAAGATGACGGTGCGAGTTTCGGTTTCAAGAGGTTTGTTACTTTCTATTTTACAAACTTTCCGGAGCAAATTCGTCATTTTTATTTGAGAAAAGCTTTTGAGGTTTTTGGAATTTTGGAGAATGTGGTTGTGGCTAGGAAGAGGAATGTACACAGTTATAAGTATGGTTTTGTGAGATTTTCCAAGGTTAGAAATGTTAACAAATTGCTGACGGCTATTAATGAAATAAGTTTTGGGCAGTTTCGTATCTGGGCACGAGTGGCTCGGTTCGACAAAGCAAGTTTTGGAGAGCAAGAGAACAGGGTGAGGGCGCAGAGAAGGAATGTTGTAGGGAGTACTGGAGGTAGACAAGGGCGAGACAGGATCCGTAAGGGTGAGGGAGAAAACAGTAAGGGCGAGGGAGAACCATTAAGCAAGGGTGAGGGAGAAAAAATAAGTAAGGGCGAGATGGGGAAGTTGGCCGAGGGACGGCAGGTAAGGGTGGGGGAGGCGATGGTGGAGGAGGGATATGTGAAGGGGCGAGAGGATGAGGGAGAGGGTATGCTGAAGGAGAAAAATAAGCTCAATATGCAGGGGGAGAAGGTTGGAGAGGACGGGGGCTGCGTTGACACTCGTTTTCTGAGTAAACAGTTAGTGCGCAAATATCGGTCTAAGGAGAATGATGTTAAGTGGGCAAGACTGGGTGTGGTGGCGACGGTGCAGAAGGTTGAGGCGATAACTGTGGTTCAGGCAAGGATAGTCGACGCCGATTTTCAGAATCTTCATATTATTCCGTTAGGGGCGGATAAGGTATCATTCATACTTTAACTGCGGAGGATGTGATGATTAATTTTAATATGGCACGATAGTTCTTCGACCAAATTTTCTCGTCTATTGTAAGGTGGGATAATGAGTTGTTGCCCTTTCAGACGGGTGCTTAGTTACGGCTTTACGGTATTCCGTTACATGTGTGGAATATAGATTTTTTCAAACCGTGTGTCAGGGATTGTGGTAGGTTTCTACGGGTGGATGAGTGTACTTTGGAGAGAGACATGTTTGATTATGCTCGGGTGCTGGTAGCCACATCTTCTGTTGAGGTACATAATTTTACGGCCAACATCTTAGTTGATGAGGTACTGGCGGAAATTAAATTGCTTGAGGAATGGGGATATAATTTGGGGGAGGATGCATATTTGGCTGAGGAAGAGGATAAGCAGGAGCAGATGTCTGAACATGCGGGTGAACATAACGGCCATGAGCTCACTAACCATGTTGATATGCTGGTGGAGAATTTAGCAGATGAGATAGCTAGTGTCGAGGAAGACCTGCATGTAAATTCTAATAAATCGTTGGGAGATACGGGGGCAGCAGTTAAGGTCTTTTGTGGAGGGACTCAGGTGGATCCTTCTGTAAGGCGTGGGGATACCAATCATGCACCTATTAGTAATGCCACAGAGACTAATGTTTTGTTACGGTCAGTCGAATTGGAAGGGGGGTGGTATTCAGCTTTTACCGGTAACTATGTCTTCGGATGGTGTTCATCATTTAGATGGTAGAGGCAAAAGTAGAAGACGACATTCATCTTGTCCACCGGGAAAAGGCGGTCCTGTTATGTCCGGGCCGTGGAGCCTAGAGTGGTTCCATGAACATATTCATAGCGGTGCGGGTATTATTTTTTCACCAAAAAAGCAGGCAAGCAAGCATGAGAATCCACCTAAAGTGGCTGGCAGGGAGTCAAAAAGGAAGAAAGTAGGTGGGGTACTGTGTCACATTGTGCAGACTTTGAAGAAGGTGGTGAGACTACCTGACAAAGAATAGAGGGAGGTACTTAAGATTTTGAAAAAGAGGTTAGAAAACGCAGGGGTAGAAATCGCACTAACAAATCTGTGATGGGGGCTCAACAGAAGAGTTCAGGTTCAGATGAGTCTTCGGTGGCATCAGTTAACAAGGACTGGGAAAATTGGGTGGTGATGCACGGGGATGAGAAGGTGGCGGTGGAGGATGTACGGGGTATTGGGGAGGCCATAAATGTTAAGTTTAAGGGGGATTCAACGAATATGTTTAGTGTCTTGTCTAGGGGGGGTCGAGGTTTAAAGAAGGTGGAAGTTCCGGAGGTTGGGGAGAGAGCAGAGACGACGGGTGAGGGGAGGTAAAGAGGGGGAGGGTGTTGCGAGGGGTGTTGGGGGTTTACTATGAAGATTCTGTCGTGGAATGTGAGAGGATTGGGTGGGCTGGAGAATAGGGGGGAGGTCAGGAAGTTGATTAGTGAGAAGCGTCCGTTGGTTGTATGTATACAAGAAACTAAGTTGGGGGCTTGTGATGACTTTTTATGTGCTTCACTGTGGGGGTCTTCAGTTTTGGGTTATTCTTTTCGCCCTTCGGTGGGGGCGTCTGGGGGTATCTTGGTGATGTGGGACACAGAAGAGGTGGAGGTGTGGTCTACGGTTAGTCAACCTCATGTACTTATTATACATGGTCGGTTCATTCGTGCTCAAGAAGAGTTCTTTTTTTTAATGTGTACGCGCCTTGTGAGAACAATGCAAAGTTAGAATTGTGGGATAGGTTGACTGGAAGGTTATTGCAGTTGGGCAGGAAAAAGGTGTGTATATGTGGGGACTTTAATGCGGTGCGGTCTGAAGCAGAGAGGCGTTTAGTGAGTCCTGGCCTGCGTTCACATGATCAGGCTTCTTTTAATCAATTTATAGAAGATAATGATCTGATAGATTTACCGTTATGTGGGTGTAGTTTCACTTGGTACAGGGGAGATGGCTTATCCATGAGTCGTATTGACAACTTCTTGCTTTCAGAGGACTGGTGCTTAGTATAGCCTAATTGTGTGCAACAAGCTCAACTACGAGGGTTGTCTGATCATTGCCCTTTGTCTTTATCAGTAGATGAGGAGGATTAGGGCCCACGACCGTTACAAATGTTGAAGTGCTGGCAAGATATACTCGGGTACAAGCAATTTGTTATTAACAAATGGCAATCCCTGCAGGTAGAGGGATGGGGTGGATTTGTGTTAAAAGAAAAGCTGAAAATGGTGAAGAAGGCGTTGAAGGAATGTCATGATACTCACACTAAAAATGTACCAGGCAAAATAGACTCGTTAAAGGTTCGATTGTTAGTGTTGGATGGTAAAGGGGGGAGGAGGGGTTGACTGAGGATGAGATTGTAGAGTTGCATAATGTTTCATCTGATATTCACTCTTTGTCCCATATTAATACAAGCATTTGTTGGCAACAGGCGCGTCTTTTGTGGTTGCGTGAAGGGGATGTTAATTCTAAGTATTTCCATGCTATATTGTCGAGCCGTCGGCGAAGGAATGATCTAACTTCGATTGTGGTGGATGGTCAGAGGGTGGAGGGCGTGCAGCCCATCCGCCAAGCCGTGTACGCACATTTCTCTTCCCATTTTAAGGAAGGATGTGTGGATAGGCCGCGGGTGGATGAGCTTCAGTTATGTACATTGTCCCCGACGGAGGGAGGGGCGTTGGTTAAACCTTTTTCGGCTGAAGAAGTACAGACCGCAGTGTGGGATTGTGACAGCTATAAGAGTCCTGGCCTAGATGGTGTGAATTTTGGTTTTTTGAAGGAGTTCTGGGCAGAGTTGAAAAGCGACATTATGCGGTTTCTTTCAAAGTTTCATCAGAATGGTAGACTGGCTAAAGGCATAAATTCTACTTTTATAGCTCTTATTCTAAAGGTTGTTAACCCTCAAAAATTAAATGACTTTCGACCTATATCTCTGGTGGGCAACATTTATAAAATCCTGGCCAAGGTTCTAGCTAATAGGCTCCATCAGGTTGTTGGCAGTGTTGTATATGAGGTGCAGTCAGCGTTTGTGGCTGAGAGGAAAATTCTTGACGGGATACTAGTTGCGAATGAGGTAGTGGATGATGCCCGCTGACACCGAAAGGAACTTGTTTTATTTAAAGTTGATTTTGAAAAAACTTATGACTCAGTGGATTGGGGGTATTTAGATGATGTTATGCGTCAAATGGCTTTTCCGGTCTTGTGGCGGAAGTGGATCAAGGAGTGTGTTAGCACGGCCAAAGCCTCTGTTCTTGTTAATGGGAGCCCCACAGATGAGTTCCCTCTAGAAAGGGGGTTGCGGCAAGGAGACCCTTTGTCTCCTTTTTTGTTTTTGTTGGCTGCCGAGGGTCTGAATGTTATGATGAGAAGTTTGGTTTAGGCAAATCTCTTTACGGGTTACCGTGTTGGTACAGGGTCCCCTATAGATATATCTCACTTACAGTTTGCTGATGATACTCTACTTCTGGGAGTTGAGAGTTGGGCTAATATCCGCGCCCTCTTGGGTATTCTTGTTCTGTTTGAATTAGTGTCCAGATTAAAGGTTAATTTTCACAAGAGTATGTTGGTTGGGGTAAATGTGGTTGAGTCCTGGTTGGCAGAAGCGGCAACGGTCTTGGGTTGTTCGGTGGGTAGGGTGTCGTTTATGTATCTCGGTCTCCCTATAGGAGGTGATCCTCGCCGGGTGTCGTTTTGGGAACCGATGGTGAATAGAATCCGGTCGGTTAACAATATGGAAGATTCGTTTCTTGTCTTTCGGCGGTCGTCTGGTTCTACTTAAGTCTGTCCTAACTTCTTTGCCTGTCTATGCTCTTTCTTTCTTCAAAGCTCCGTCAGGTATAATCTCCTCCATTGAATCTTTATTAAATAATTTTTTTTGGGGTGGGGGTGAGGACCGGAGAAAAGTTTCATGGATTCGTTGGAGCGATGTTTGTCAGAGGGAGGAGTGTGGCGGTTTGGGGGTGAGGCAACTGAGGGAGTTTAACACGGCCCTGCTAGGGAAGTGGTGTTGGCGGATGTTAGTTGATAAATATGGTTTGTGGTATCAGACACTGACTGCTCGGTTTGGGGAGGAGTCGGGGAGGGTGTTAGAGGGGGGGGGGGGGGGGGAGATAGTAAAGATCCGGGATGACGAGGGAGCTGACGGGGGAATGGAGTGGTTTGCGCAAGGCATTGAACGGAAGGTAGGGAGTGGAGATGAGACGTTTTTTTGGTCTGATCCGTGGTTGGGTGGAGCCCCGTTGTGTGTGAGGTATCGGCGCCTGTTTGATTTATCTCTTCACAGGATGGGTACAGTTGCGGAGATGAGTGGATTAGGGTGAGGCGGTGGGGGTGAGGCTTGGTTGTGGCGGCGCCAATTGTGGGCTTGGGAGGAAGAGATGGTAGAAGAGTGTAGGGCTTTACTTTCTGACGTCGTATTGCAGGATGATGTTACAGATTATTGGGTCTGGCGGCCTGACCGAGCGGTGGCTATTCGGTGTGAGGTGCGTATCACTTGCTTACGTCTAGGGGAGATCAAGTTGTGGTGGCTACAACAGACTTAATCTGGCACAAACAGGTACCTTTGAAGGTTTCCGTGGCAGCATGGCGATTACTTCGCAATAGGTTACCTACTAAAGACAATCTGGTTTTGCGTCATATTATCCCTCAAAGTGCTCATCTGTGCGTGGCTGGATGTGGGGCACCGGAAACTGCTCAACATTTGTTCCTGTCCTGTCCTGCATTCACACCCTTGTCTCGACTACATGATCATTTTGTTCAGTTTACGCATTCCGCAGGAGGCCCTCTTGCCCGCCGTTCTTTTATGCAGCTATTATGGCTGTGTACCATTTGGGTGTTGTGGCATGAACGTAATTCTAGAATTTTTAAGACAAAGGAGATGACAGTTCATCAATTGCTAGACAAAGTCAAGGCTCATTCCCTCTGGTGGATGAAAACTTATAATGTAAACCTCGGTTTAACTTCTCATATGTGGTGGTCGAACCCTTTTGTTTGTTTGGGCATTGACTAACTAAAGTTTTGTTGATGTAAACGTTTGGTGTTCTGCTTGGCATGCCTTGTGCTGCGCAGGACTATTGGTTTAATGAAATCCATTTTTGCTTGTTAAAAAAAAAATCTTAAATTATCTATTATTAAAAATTATAAAAATGATATATTTTGAAAATACTCATCGAGACAAATCAAACAACATCTCATATGCATATATTTGCATGTACATATAAGTTGAAAAATATGATCAAAGTAGATCATATGAATAGTACACCAAATCAAATTTAATTAGGTCAGTTATTTTAGGACGGAGGGAGTATTAGTTTATTCTTGTTCAAAAAGTTCATAGCAAAATTTGAGTTATGCATATGACTAGGCATACATCTATTACGGTTTAAGGACCACAATAGTTTTCTTCTCTAAAATTGTGAGAAAACAAAAAAATCCAATACTGAAAAAGCAATCATTAGTTAATTATTTAACCTGGTTGGCAAAATCTCATAGAGCAGTTAAATATTATTGAACAAATCAACCAATCAAGCATAGAATCACACTCTAACCAAAGCCGCGCATTAGGGTTATTAGACAACATATTGCAGAGAGCTCAACACTATAGGGAGTGTTACTAAAAAACGAATCAAATAACTAACGTGATTAAGAATGACAATTGATAGAGCTAGCTAACTAGGTATACTTCACTCATATTTAATAACTAGGGTAGTCTAAGAACGACAACGTACTGGAGTTGATATGAGTCTAGAGGAGTTCCTCAGTAGAGGTATTGTACTTGCAAATAATTGAATGTTCAAGTGAAATGTTGATCTAGACGAATGAGAGGTTTAACATAATGGAATGCGTACGTAGGTACATTTCTTTGGGTGCTAAGGTTCGTTTTAGTAAAAGTGTTTTAAGAGAAGTGAAAAACTCATATGGTCGCCGTGGAATTCTCTCGGTGATTAATGGTGGATCATCCTATGATCTTCATCATGCAGTTATTGATTTCTGAACGGGAATATTGCAGGTGTGTTGGTGGTGAAGCGTACATTAATTGCATGTATACTCTCGGTTTATGACAATAGATCCTTTATTCTAGTTGGGTCTATTGAGTCTGATCTGAAATAATAACTACGAAAAAAGTTGACAATTTTTTGTTATTTTTCTTTTATAATAATTTTTAGAATATATAAAGATTCTATACATGTTAGGTATTTTAGGTAGAAGGATTACATATACTTTTTTTTTCATATTAAAATGTGTTTAGATGACTCTCTTATCTCTATCCAGGAGAAAACAGTTCACTTTTTATTTCTAGTGTTTCACTTTTCAATTTTAAAATTAAACACTTGTAATTTAGTATTATTAATATTTTTTGACTGAATTTTTTATTATTAATTATTGAACCAAAGATGCTTCCACAAAAAAATATTTAACAAAATATTATAAAAATAAAGCCATTATTTGTACTTTGATGGCTGATTTATAATTTATAATATTATTGTCATGGTCGTTGTGGTCCTTTTCTCTGTTTCTCTTAATTAATATAACATTTTGACAAAAGAAAAAGTAAATCAGAGGAAGTAAGCACACAGTTTTTCAACTTAAGAAATTAATTATATAAGCTAATAGACTCTATTGATTGGTTTGCAAGTTGGTGCATCATGACTCAACATGTGTTAACCATATTATATTTTTTATTTATATTTTAATTACTATGATTACGTTGGATCACTACTACTAGTAAGAAACTAACTCTATACGAGTCACTAAGCATGCGGTGATGCGAGGGTACAAAGAAAACTATGATTAATTAATGGATATGATATTTCATTATATAAATAAAAATAAAAATTAATGGCATGATAATATTCGTACATGCTTCATGGAGAGCAATCCATCCCATGTGGTTTTGGTTAAAAAAATGTATAATAGAAGTTCCTATTTATTTTTCTTAAATGAGGTTGTGTATTACACCGACTTGGTCGTGGGTTTTATTTTCAAAATGGGTAGAATTTTGGATTTGGATCACAACATTTTAGACAGAAAAATAGTGTTTTTTTAGATAAAATTAAATTTGAATAAAATAAGAGTAATGATGATGTTTAAAATCGAGGAAACAAGAAGTGGGAAAAAATAAATAGAAAAATAGAGAGAAATGAAGAAAAATAAAAGTTAGGATGAGATCGATCGTTAAGATTTTATGTGATTATCACTCACATTGTGATAATCGACTGTGATTCACTCATTGTATGTGTATTGTTGATCTCAGAGCATCTTTAATATTAGCCCCTTGTGCGTCTCTTAACATTAACATATATATGAAAGTTAGACGATCAATGTTCTTAAAATCTTAGATCTTGTGAACAGTAATAGGATGAGATCAATCGTCAAGATTCTATGTGATTATCACTCACATTGTGATGATGTACCGTAATTCACACATTGTGATGATGTGTATTATCAATCTTAGAGCATCTTTATTATTAGGCCGTTATGCATCCCTTCGCATCTATATTGTATATGACATCTCTTATATATTTAGTATTGGAGTTTAGTTTCCCTTATATATGTGGGTCTTGCATGTCCGTTATTTTTCTTGCACAACTCTTATGTATGAGACACAAATTGCCTCTGAAATTTCAAAATTCGTCAAATACCATCATGAAATTTGAAAATAGGTAAATACTCCATTGAAATTGTAAAATGTCAATCAAATTGGCCCATACTCCGTTATTTTGATGACGTGGGAGAGAGACGTAGAGATAGAGATGGGGGAGAGGTGGGGGCAGAGGGAAAGGGAGAAGGTTACAGAAAGACAAAAAAAGAGGGAGATCGACTGCAAAACCAACAACAACCTTAAACAACAAGAGCAAGAAGAACAACAACAACAACCTTGTAAAATATTCAAATAAGTCATTGAATGACGTGGCGCCATGTCTACATGTGCCATGTATGCATTTAACCGGCTACGTCATCAAAATAGACGGAGTAAACAGAGCAAGGAGCAATTTGATTGACGTTTTACAATTTCAGGGGGTATTTGACCTTTCACTCACAAATACATTGTCACTTAATATTTTTGTTTTGTTTTGTTTTCATCACAATATCCGGTCCACTGGACCGCCTAATTTGGTTCGTGGGTCAGTTCTAGCATCAAGTGGTTCCAGCCCCCTCCCAACCACAGTTGCAGGGATTGAATTGTGGTCCTCTCTACCAAGTTCAATGTCAATCACTAGTGAACCATCTGATGATTGTTATTGTCTTTTAATATTAAATTATTATAAAATATTACTCAAATGAATCATTCAATTTATATTTTATTTTGAAATAAATTTAAATATGAAAATATGACCTGTGGGATCCACTCTAGAGACTCATTTTAATGACTATTACATTATAGTAAAATAAACTTATGTTGATCTAAGAACGCTTAGATGAGATGACACATGTTTCTTTTTGCTTAACCAATGTTTTGAATTCGATCTCTGGCTTGAACATGCCGCAACATTAGAACTCTTAATTAGGCAGAGTTTGCCGCTCATTTGAGTCTCACAAGACTCGATTAGTCTCTATAATTGCGCGCAAAGGATACGTGATATTTATGCCAAAAAAAGTAGAAAAAAGTGTATGTTATATAATATTACTATGGCATGATGTGTCATGATGGACCTGTTAACTAAAAGAGATACAAAAATAGGAGAAGAGAAAGCGACTAGGGTTACAATAATATTCCTATGACATTGGTTAACATAAAATAAGGATTACACGAGAATTTATAATAATACCTAATGGACTCTAACTTACTAGTATAAAGGCCTAATAGCTTAAGCCAAATACTTTATTATCTAACACCTACCCTCAAACTCATGATGCATCGACAAGAAACATTAATGTGAGTTTGTCAAACAAAATACAAAAAATACCAAATAATATAAACTTCTAACACTACCCCTTAATCTAAAGCTTACTAAGCTTTAAGCTTGTTAAAAATTAACCCATAGACATAAACCAAATTAACTGATAACCAATGGAGTGCTGCAACCAAAGTGAGTTGTCATCATTGAGAATGCAACAAGAACCATCATCATTAACCATCCAAAGAGAGAAAACATCCAAATAGAACCAAGTCAAACCAAATCAAAGCAATCCAATATTCAATCCAAACCAACCAAATCAAACAAAACCATACCAAAAAGAAGAATCAGCAAATAGAGAGTGATGCAATCGAACAAAAGAAACAATAGAGGGAGAAGTGCAATGCAATCAGAAGAACCAATAGGGAGAAATGCAAACAATCAGAAGAATCAATAGGGAGAAGTGCAATGCAATCAATCAGAAGAAGAATCGATAGGGAGAAGTGCAATTGATTAGTAGAATCAATAGGGAAAAGTGCAATCAATCAAAAGAATCAATAAGGAGAAGTGCTTAGAAGAACCAATAGATGGAGAAGTGCATTGCAATCAGAATAATTCAACAGGGAGAAATGCAATCAAAAGAATCAATAGGGGGAGAAGTGCAATGCAACCAGAAGAATCAAAAGGGGAGAAGTGCAATGACCAATAATGCTTTCACAAAACCAAATCGAAAATCAAGAACACATTCCCAAACTTTTGGAAATCGACAACGGAAGCGACTAGTGGTTCAAGGCCGATCGAACCATGCTCTAGATACCATGTTAACTAAAAGAGATACCAAAATAGGAGAATAGAAAGCGGCGCAGAGTTACAATAATATTACTATGACATTGGTTAACATAAAATAAGATTACAAGAGAGTTTATAATAATATATAATGGACTCTAACTTACTAGTATAAAGGTCTAATAGCTTAAATCCAATACTTTATTATCTAACACCTACCCTCAAACTCATAATGCATCGACAAGAAGCATTGTGAGTTTGTCAACAAAATATAAAAAACATACCAAATAATATAAACTTCTAACAGGACCCTCTCATAAAACTAAAAAACCAAAATAAGAAACAATGCATTAGAGATGCTCTTGGTCCAATCTTAAAGTTGCTAAAGTTCTTTGCTTTAATTAAGAGCTTTAGGACCGCCAACGTTAACCATAATCGTTTATCATTCATGAAATTAGATTTAACACAATAACTCTATTAAACAGGTACTTGTCTTAGTTGTTAGATTTCGAATGGATGGTCAAAATTGTTTATACTCCCTCCGTTTTTTTTAATTGTCCGTTTAGAATAGTAACACCAATTTAAGAAATTGGATTTTTGCACTTTATCTTCCTATTATACCCTCATCAATAGAAAAAATATTCTCAGATTATTGTTATCAATAGAATATAACAATAAACAAATTGTTTTGTTTTTTTTTTTTTTTATAAAAAAATACTTCAGTTTTTCAAATATATAAAAAAAATATTTATTGAAAAAGATAAGTGTAATTAAAAAAGGGTACAATTGACAAATCGTACCCTTAAAACACAAAATGGATGGTTAAATAGAAACGCTAAATCCGACAAAACTGGACACTAAAAAAAAACGGAGGGAGTAATTAATTTTGTTAGTCAGTGGTCTAAATTTTTTATTAATAGTTAAGATGACTTTCAACATGTATTGTGTGTTACTTAACACCTTGATTGCTTGCTTCTTCTAAAGTGTAAGTAAATTGAGAAAAAACTAAGAATTGTATGAGGGATAAGATAGAGGTTGAAACTTGAAATAGCGGTGTTTGTGTAACAAAGATATGGAGGATTAAAGTTTGAATAAGCCGTGGAAGATGTTGAAGTTCAAAGAATGAAAACACCAATGTTAGAAAGCTATAACTAATTTGCTAAAAAGTTAAATGAAGCGTAAAGAAAAAACATTAAATTAAAGAAAGTAAACATTTCATTTTATTTTGGGTGATTTTTATAATGTCACAAGAGACACTATCTATAGACTATTACTAATGAATAATAAACTCAATGGGCCTAAGGGCCAAAGAAAGTCCAACTATAAATCAATTGAAATAAAAACACCTGCTAATATAAATACTACTACTCCAAAAAAAATATATAAATACTACTCTAAATAAAATTTATGATGATTTTTAATTAAAATTATTAAATATTGAAATACAAATTGTATCATTTATGAGAGTTAAATTGCGTAGAGAAATGAATGTAACGGAATTATTCATTTGGCCAATTTTTAAAATATAATATATATATATATATATATATATATATATATATATATATATATATATATATATAAATGATAATGTGGGCAAAACTTACTTTTCTATTGATTAAATCTTTTATAGTAAGTTTAACGCCAGTTGGTAGGACGGTGCATTATATATGCAGGGGACATGGTTTGAACCCTGGTCATCCCACTTATCCATCTTAAAATGATGGAATTTCTAGCCATTAGACAACTTGACAAAAAAAAATCTTTTATAAAATTGGTTAGTTTTATTGATTCAAATTTATTTTCTCTGAAAAATTGAAATAAAATCAACATATTATTGCACCCTAATTAACAAGCAATCAAACAAGCTTGGTTTAAAGATATTCAACTCCTAGGCATGTTTCCAATTTCCCTCTTTCAAATTGTTAGCCTTGTTGTTCTATTAGTACCAAGTGGCTATATGGAGTTTTCTAAACTTCGTTTTCCAACTACTTCTCATGTTGGACTTTTCATTGGCAAATTTTGACTAGTTAATTGCCTTTAAAGGTTTTAGCCAAACATGTTAATTGAATTTGGACCATCAACTTGAGTGAATTTGTCATAGCAAAATGAGTTCCACATTCTTTTTTTTTTTTTGTTTTTGTTTTATGAGCATGAGTTCCTGTATATTATTGGTTAATAAGAATCAAGCAAAAGGAATCTACTTTTTTTGTTTTTTTGAAAATGAAAAGCATGTTCATTTGGATATGCTCCTTCTGGATAAACTCAGATTTGCATAAATATAATAAAATGGTGTCCCGTAGTAAATCAGGTACATTTAATTTGGCATTTTAACATTGAACTTACGATTCATCAATATAATAAAATGGATATGCTCCTTAAGCTCTTTTAAATTAAGAAAATATAGTAAAATTTTTAGCTTCTTAAAAAAAATATAGTAAAATTGTAAATAATTGACATAAAAGCTTTAAAAAATGACAAGACCTAGCGGCTAGAATTTCACATTTTTTTTTTACAAAAAATATATATTACATATAATCTCCATATTAACTAAGTTATGCTAACACGGACTCGATTTGCCAATTTTATTTTTGGGCTAACTTCTTCAACAAATTCTCAATTTTACCAACAACACTCTCTTATATGCGACTTCTTGATAATAGTTGCACTTATACTTTATCACATTCTGTGGTAGTTCTTCCTTAAAAATGTGTGGACATTCAACTTTAATATTTGAAATTTGGTAAAAAAAACCATTTGAAATATAATTTCTTTTATGATATGTTGGAGAAAGAATCATTGAGAGAATATACCATTTGAGATCTAATCCAACTATTGTTAATGATCTCTTAATTGCCACAATATAGGGAAGGAGTTTTTGTATCTAGGCACCCATGACTCATTGCTAATTTTAAAATCAATAATACTTATTTTGGTAGCATTGGTTGACGTTTTGAGATAACTTCTATGAAAGAAGTTGACTTTATGTCACATTTATATTTTTGTATTATTTTCAAACTTCTCTTTTTTCTTTATATGGCTATTATTCAACTGCCTCATCTCATTACATATTGGAATACTTGAACTATGAGGTATGAGATGAGGTCATTATCACACTATAGACATCATGCAAGGTTGATAAGTTGAATTAGCTATAAGATAATATAATCACTTCAATTATACTCCTACGTGATTTTAAATCATGGTTAGCTTATCAAAACTAGATACATAATCACTTCTCTTCCTATCAAAAAGGCATTCGATTATATTACAATTTTATAAGTCAATTATTTTGGGGTACACCGCAACTGGGCCATATGCATGTGCAAATAATTCCATAATTATATACAATTATTTTGTTTACTTTATTTTTACTGAATATTTTGTTTACTCATTCCTCTACATCCTCCACTCTTTTCTAAAATATATACTAATTAAATCCTATTAAAAATTATTTACCAATTAATATGTATATTTAATTGTTGACAGTTGAATATATATATTTTTTGAAAGAAAAGAAAAATGGTTGTTGGTTCCAAAGAGGTCGGTCACATGCTTTATATTATTGACTACCTTGTAATCAATAAAAAAACATTTATTTTTTCTATCCCATTGTTTATAACAATAATTCATTCGGAATATATATAAAATTTTATGAGTTTACAATTTTTTGACTTATTGTAGTAGCCAACCAAATTCGTAACAGCAATCCTGTTATGAAACTATTTCGAGAAGAAAGGAAATGAAGGAGAGAAAGAGAAGAGAAAATTATGTAATTTCTATTTAATGTATGTCTTTACAATTCAGCATAAGTTCTATTTAATTTATAGTAAAATATTGGGCCAATGATATGTGCCAAAGTCTAATGAACATCTACTAAAATTATTATTCATAACAAATCTAATATTTTTCCTAATATTTTTACTATTTACAGTTCGGGAAAATCTTATCCCCACTCAGTGGTATCATGATGACACTATCTCGGAATATCTTATCCCCGCTCTCCGGGAAAATGGATATTTTCAAAAAATATTTTTAATCCTATTTCATTTCTTTTTTAATCGGAGTAATATGTCTACTCGACTTCTTATATTGAAAGTAATTTGGTATTCCTATTTCAACGGAACTATTTTTTTTTGACAATGAGACTATTTCAACGAGATATCTTGATACCATTATTATGGAAGAAGATTCGGGTAGATGTTTCCAAAAATAAAAATCTTTTTTAAACTTCCAGTAATTTGATATATTCGGGGTATGCGATTTTTGAAAAAATAAAAAATGGTTGCCAACCTTTTTTAACCAAAAATATATGGTTGCTAATATATATATATATATATATAAAAGAATGAAAGGTGTTTTTTTTACCTACAATGAAAGGTGTTGTGTCTCTATGAATATAACTCAGTTGATAAAGACATTTCATTATATATGCAAGAGTTGGAGTTCGAATTTTGTATACTCTATTTATGCACCTTAAAAAAGCCAAAATTGTAGCCACTAAATTGTTTGATAAAAAAATTCATGTTCTTTTTTTGTAAGATATAAATTTGAGGTGTGAAATAAAATTTTGTATTTTTTTTTCCTTGTGAATATGAGAATCCATTAAAAACGGGTAAAGCCCAAAGCCCAATTCTATACACATGCAAGAAAATTGCTCTATAGGCCCCTTTAGTTGCTCCCAAACCCCCTAAAAATCCCAAAATACCTCAATTTTGGAACCAAGATAATTTGGTTTAGGGGTGTTCATGGTTCATGAACTGCACTGAACTGAACCATTTATATGGTTCAGTTCAGTAACTGAAACCACTTTTTAGAAAAACCAGTTTATTTCTAAAATAAGTTCCAGTTCAGTTTATAAAACGGTTTATATTTTAAACTGGTTTTGTTTCAGGTAACTGGTTTTAAACTGATTTTTTATTAATTGGTTATTAAAACAGATTTTTTTATTATTTTGAGAAAAAAGTTAAAAAAAGACCACTAAAGTTTTAATAAAACTATTTAATTTAAAACCTTTTCTATTATTTAATAAATGGATAATTTTTAAAACTATTTTTTGTTTAAATTAACGTACTGATTTTTATTGAAAAAAAAATCAGATTTTTTTGTAAAAAAAAAAAATAAAAGACAGATTTTTTAAATCAAAAAACAGATTTTAAAAAATTAAAAAACAGTTTTTTTAAATTTTAAATAAAATAATAATTTCAATATTCTATTATATTTATTATAAAATTAAAATAAAAAAGAGGGGTGGAAGGTGGTGGTCGGCCGCCGCGCCGGCCGCCGGAACACGTCGACAATCAGCGTGGGGTCGTCGGAAAATCCGAGTCCACCGCCGTGGACCACCGTGCCGGCCCGGATGTCCGGCGTTGACCACCGGCCACCCTCCACTAGTTTAAAAATAATTATTTAATTTATTTGTGTTTATTATTTAAATAAATTATGTTTAGGCCTTAGTAGAACAATTGTTTATTTGTCCCGTGAGCTTAGCTCAATTGGTAGGACATCGCATTTTATATGCAGGGGACCGGGGTTCGAACCCTGGTCATCCCACTTATCCACCTTAAGGGTGGAGTTTATAGCCACTAGGCTACTTAACCCAAAAAAAGAAAACGAACAATTGTTTATTTTTTTGTGAGAGTAGAATAATTGTTTGGGCCTTATTGAAAAAAATCCGGAAAAATATCTCTATCTAGCCACCCTCAACCCATTCATAGGCTCTGTTTGGCAAAAACAGCGGATGACAGATAAGTTAGCTGATGACTGATAGTTTATAGCTGATGACCGATGACTGATAAGCTAATTGAAGTGTTTGGTTAAAACTAACGGTTCAACTACTTGATAAATGTAAAATGACATAAAAGAATATTCTTAATTCATATTAAAATTGATATTAATTTAATATTTAAGATACTTTAATTATTTATAAATAATTAAAATACATAATATTTTTGACGAAAAAAATTATGTATTTTAATTTTTTTCATCAAAAAAATTATGTATTTTAATTATTTATTTAAAAGTAATTTATAAACATTTATATAGTATTTTAATTTATTTTATTAAAGATCAAATCAATATTTATCGTCATTATTTTTACTAGGATATTTTTTTTCATTATATATAAACTAGTATTATATATAAATTAATATTTTTATATTTATTAGTAAATGTTATGTAACTGTCCATTATATTAAAAATGGATGACGTGATAGCATTTCAATTTTGTTTTTAGAAAGAAAAAACTAAGCAACAAAAGGAAAACATTGCAGTCCCGTGAGCTTGACTCAGTTGGTAGGACAATGCATTATATATGCAGGGGACCGGACTGGGGTTCGAACCCCGGTCATCCCACTTATCTACCTTTAGGTGGAATTTCTTGACAAAAAAAAAAGAGGAAAACATTGCATACTACATTTCCATCACCCTCTCCACACACTGCATTTTCATCCAAACAAACTAACCAACCAAACCTCCACTGACTCTGTCAACCGCCACCGTTTGACTCCGACCACTGCAATGAGTTTTATTGAGAATTTTATGTTTATTCCTCATGTTTAAGCATTTTCAGAATAGAGAGTTTCATACACATAACTTGAATTGTGTTTTTAATGTAAGAATAACATTGCTAACAAAAATTTATTTTCAATAAATTATATTTAGCTATTTTGATGATTATTTATTATTAAATATAGAATGAATGGAGGTATATACTATATACTGTTTTTTAACAAATTAAAATTAACTAATATATTTAATTAAATAGTTCCCAATAATACGAGGAATAAAATTAAAAACCACAACTAGATCAAAATAGACTCCCTAAGTCCTGTCCTTGTGCGGTGTATTCTGTTGTGTCGTCTTTGTGCGGTGTATTTTGTAAAATGAATATATTTATCTGAATTTAATAAACTTAAACTCAAAGTTCAATTGTAAAGACAATAAATTTTAAATTTGATCACTAACAATCAATGTACAACAAATGCTGGTGTTTCTATTTTGTTTTTAATCAAATGCGATCAACTTTTATTTGAGATAAAATATTATATAAATTTATCATTAGTATACTTTTTTTTTTTGTCAAGTAGTCTGCGGCTAGAAATTCTACCTTAAAGGTGGATAAGTGGAATGACCGGGGTTCGAACCCTAGTCCCCTACATATATTATGCATTGTCTTACCAACTCTCGGGACTATTAGTAGAGCTGTCAAAATGGACCGGGCTAATGGGCCGGGCCATAAGCCCACAGTCTTGGATGGGCCGGACCTAAAAATGTAGCCCAAAATACTATCGGGCTTTTCTGGGCCAAGCCCATTTAGCCCATGTAGAAATCGGGCTGGGCTAGCCCATCGGACTTTGGGCTGGCCCATTAGCCCATCATTTAATTGATAAAAACACATTTATGTCATTTTTGTAAAAATATTATCAATGAAAAATTGTCATTTAATTGAAAAATTATTATAAATAATATATTTAAATGTGTAAGCTTAATAAAAACGGTATATTTACCTAAAACTAGAGTTTAATTGATATTTAGTGGTGATGTAAAAATTATTTACACTTGCATCAAATAATATCTCTATAAAATTGATAATTATAAAGAACTAATACATCAAAAAGATATAAAAAATATTAAAAAAAAAAGAAAAAAGAAAATAAAATGGCCGGGCTGACCCATTAGCCCACAAAGCCCGGGCCAAGGCTTGATAAATAGTAGCCAAATAATAATCGGGTCGGGCCGGACTGACCCATTTATTTTGTCTGGCCCAACAGGCTGGGCCGGCCGGACCGGGCCCGGTCCGGTCCATTTTACAGCTCTAACTATTAGTATACTTTCTTAATTACCATAAAAATGCATATGTTCTCGATCTACCTCTCCAACACCTGTACTGGGCAAGGATTTTATTAATAAAATCTTATTAATTAATTAAATGTCACATTTGGAAACAAATGAGCTATTGGGCCGACACATGCTTGAACCCAAGCTGTGTGAAGGAAATTATAAGATTACAAACATTTTTTTGAAGAAGCTATAAGATTACAAACATTACAACACACAAATAAAATTACACAATCACAATTAACATAGAATTAATTTTTCAACTTAATTGTTACACTTACACACACGAACACAAACGATCAATGCACCACCGAGTTAGAGGAGGAGTACACATAATTGTTGGGCAATCTTTGGGTAGCATGCATGGAATACTAGAACTTGTAATGACTAACATGAAAAAGAAGAAAAAAAATGTTAGTAAAATGTGATGAAATTTTTTATATAAGATAAATTAGATATTTGCAAATGATGTAAAAAATGACTTACTACAATTGGTTGAGACAACAAATAGAGAAAGAAATATGATCAAAATATAAACAAAATGTGAAATTTGAGCCATATTTTTTTTCCTCCTTTGTATGTTATAAATTTGAAATTGTTTGATCACTTTATAAGAAAAGTTTTCAAGTTTTGCTAACTTTAATAAATTAGTTTTTAGGGCCGAGGAGTTGCAAGAAACCATTCATAAAAATATAATTATTATTAAATGTCTCTAAGACACATTAATGTGTCATGTTTGTCTCTTTCATTCACTCGATTAATCACTTAACATATATTTTTTTATTTCTCTTTCAGCATTTCATGATAGACAATGGAAACAAATCAAGAGAGAAATAATCCCTATTTAAAAAAGTTTTGTTCTTAAAAGTAAACTCCTTATTTATTTTTTATTCATTGACGATCGAGGTGACAATTATCCCACCATAACTTACTATATTGCAATCATGCCCTCCTTCTCAAAGTGGAAATAACAAAATTTAATTAATACTCCTTTAGTTTCTTTTAAGTGTCGTTTTGGATCACTTTGCACTAGTCATATAATTTACTTTTACCATAAATTTTTATTAATGTATAAAATTAAATGTTAGCTGATAAAATATTCGTCAATTATAAAAAAAAATTATTGTTCAATTTGTCTTAATAAATTTTTTATAATATATATATATATATATAAATTAAAGATATTAGTAATCAAAATTACGTATTGACATGTGTATATAGTCATAAAAGACGTCACTTAAAAAAGAACAAAGAGATTAAAAAAAAAAGTTTAATACAAAGACCTTCCCAAGGAATAAGCTTGACTTTACCGTGATCCATATGTGTAATATATAAGAGTGCACGTATGATTCTCACGAAAAGACAACAATTTAAGGAATGATCAAATATTAATTAATAATTAATTTTTCTTTTTGTGTGTAAATCATTCAGTTTATAAAAGAAAAGGTGGTTGATAATCTGAAATCTTTGTTGTCAACTTTGTAAAAAGGTGCAGCCGGCCTTAATTTTTTTAGGAGATAAATTCTTTTTTTCCTTTAAGTTTGTTCATTTTTTTCATTGAAAATGGATGGTTTTAGATTTTTTTTGACCCGAAATCACCCATGTGCATATCTTTTTATTTGTTTTAACCTAAATAAGTGATTTCACATAGATTATCTTTCTTTTGTATTTTTTTGTGTGATTTGGCTGTCTCAGTACGATGTTGTTTGCTATCCCGTCTTGTTGTGCGGTGTTCGTTTGATTGAATCGGCAGATCAACTTCGGCCAACTACTGATTCACATAGTGATTAAGTTCGTCAACGGTGCAGATCCGGAGACATAACTATTCCGGTTACTTTGATTTTACCACATTATTTGTAGGCATGAGTAAGCCGGTTTATGCTATTAACTTGGATGCTGTGAGCTTGTTCGCAGATTCATCATTTTCGTTTTTAGCGGTATTGAATTTGTACTCTACCGATTTGAATGAATGCATATTTTTATTTTAGGCTACATGGTAATTAAAAATTGATAAAAAACTGTCTTGATCAGCAAAATTCATATTTACATAGAGATAAATTATTTTGGGATACAAAAGTGGCCAAGGCCCGAGAAAAAAAAATCTACAGCAAGATGATTCTAGTGGTAGTTATCCCCATAACATCAAATAGTATCAAAGAGCTCAGTCTAGAAGGACATTGCTCACAAACACGCATCCCTGACTCAGATCACACCCTATATTGGCAAGGACATCAGCACGAGCATTGGCTTCACGATACGAGTGACAAATCTTAATTTCCCAGTCCATACCAAGTATCAGTCTAATTTGTTAAATAATCCTCCAACTAGCAACACTCCCATCTCTACCACTTTTTAGAGTTTGAACATACAAAGATATTTTATTATTTACTTTTTGATACATATTATCATTAGACAAGAAACAATAAAATAAAAATAAGGTAAAAATAACTTAATTTATCGATATTTATTATTTTTTAATCTACGTATAAAAATATTCTTTCAAAAATAAAAATATTTAATTAAATAATTTTTTCTATTTTTTAATAAAGTATAGAAAAAAATAACTTAACTTATTAATATTTATTATTTTTTAAAACGGAGGAGTACTTTTTTTTTTAAAACAAAAGAGACTTGCTTGAGAAGCAAGCCCTCAAAATATATTGATAAAAAAAAAAAGAGTACAAGAAATGAGGGGGGCAAACAACCCTACCCTCAGAAAAAGAAACACTAGCAGAACCTAAAATAAGGCATTCCAAGACGGTTTCTACCAAAATCTCCTTGCAAAACATGAGGAATAAGGTCCCACCATGTAAAACCTGGTAAGGATAAGCCTAATTTAGCCAACTTATCCGCACAATGATTTCCTTCTATGTATATTTGAGAAACATAGAAATTCATTCTGGAAATCAACAGTAAACAATTGTCCCAGTGGTTCCCTAGTGTCCAAGGCACAATTTTAGCAGAGGAAAAAGCAAGTACAACTAACATGGAATCTGACTCTTACCAAAGGTGACACCAACCTTTACAGTTTCAATAGCAAGCATAGTGTAACATCCCGTTTTATTTATTTATTTATTTATTTAAACTTATTTATTTAATTGTCATGTTTGTGTGATTTAATTAATTATGTGGCAGTAGATGAGGAGGTGTATTTAGTATAGTAGTGTTTTTAGGAGGTGTAGTTAGAAAATAGAGTTGAGCTTTTGTGAGGAAGGGCAATTTAGTAATTTAAGAAGGAGGACTTGACCTAGGTATAAGTTTGAAGTTTAGAGAGAGAATTCCATTTGTCATGAAATTTTGTGAAGAATAGAGAGAGAAGCTTAGAGAAGAGAAAGAGAGAAGAACATAGAAGCAAAGATCAAGAGGGGCAGATTAAAGGGGATAATTCTTGAAGAATTAGAGGTAAGAGAGTAGTTATATATGATTAGTGGGTGATTAAGAGGGGGGAGAAATCACATTTCTCTTTGCCCAAACTCTCTCACCCATTTATGCTTAAAAAGTTGATATTTTTTTGTATGTGTATGAATCAAAATGCTTCCTTTTATGATAATTTCTTGTTATCTAGGTTGTATGACGCTAAAAGTACATGTTGATGGTTTTAATTTCGTGAATCAAAGGATGTTCATATGAAATTATGTGTTCATGAGTTTTGAATGAAAAATATGAATAATCTTTGATTGATGATGTTTGTAAGTGATGTAACTTGTACTTCTATGTATGATAACATGATTATAACCTAAAGGAAACATCTTTTTAGAACTGGAACACGTTTTGGATGATTTGTGTGAGGAAGAGGAACAATCGCGAAATAGAGCAGCGATTCTGCAGGTTCGTCGCTAGGCGAGGATTAGCGAGAGCTAGCGAGGAAGCTCGCTGGGGCTCGCCAGTACTCGCCAACAAAATCCTGTCCTCTCTGTTTTGTCTCGCGACGGCGAGAGCTAGCGAAAGATGGCGAAGGCTCGCCAGAGCTCGCCAGATGGAGAGCAAGCTTCTGACTTGTCTCGCTAAGGTTCGCTATGGCGAGGACAGTTAGACTTGATTGATTTATTTGATGATTATGATGATGATGATGATAGATTGATGCATAGGTTGTTAGCCTTGTAGAAATACATAATTAATGATAGTATTTCTATATGATTGTTGATTGATTGATGATGATGAATTGAATTGATTTCAAATATATATATATATATATATATATATATGTGTGTGTGTGTGTGTGTGTGTGTGTGTGTGTGTGTGTGTGTGTTATATATATATGAATTGATAGATGGTGAGTTGGTGATATCATGTGTTGATGCATGAAATGTTGGTTGGTATATGTCGCGGTGATTTTTGGATATCGAGTTATTAATTAACTTCGAATCACAATTTAATATTCCACCACCGATCTTTAATTTATCCGAGGGAAAGGGAAAAAGTTCGAAAAAACCTATTTTTTAGAGAACAAGGTTCGGGGGTTGGTTATACGAAGGGAAGGTATTAGCACCCTAAGTATCTATAGTACTCTATAGGAACCTCTTGTTTTTATTCTATCTATGCGCTTTATTTTAATTGCTTGTAAAAAAATGTATAAGTGGGAAATTAAAATAAATGATAAAAAATGCTTAAAGAATGAAAAGAAGAAAAATGTTTTTTGTTGATTTTATTGATCGGAGAGACAAGTCTCATGCCTACGTACCCGAAGGATCAAACCACCGTAGTTCGGGGTAAAAAGACGAGTAAATTTGTTTGTTTGATTTTAAGGATTTGAAAATGGTTTTAAAATACCAAAAGCCAAAAGTGGCAAAATGTGAGTTTGATTGATGTTAATTTGTGAAGAAAGTCTATATGATTAAGTTGATTGAGATTTGATTAAGAAAATAAGACGTGGACACTTGGTTTAAAATCCAAGGTTTGTTGAAAAAATGTTTGAAGTGATAAAAGACACTTGGTTTAAAATCCAAGGTTTTTGCATGATTAAAAATATATGAATGAGACAAATGTACTTGGTTTAAAATCCAAGTTTTAGGCGAGAGAAAAAAAGGACACTTGGGTTAAAGTCCAAGGTTTTAACGATAAAAGACGCCGTTGGTTTAAAGTCCAAGGCACTTGGTTTAAAATCCAAGGTTTTAGCGATAAAAGAAGCCATTGGTTTAAAGTCCAAGGCACTTGGTTTAAAATCCAAGTTCGCGGTGATAAAAATACTCTTGGGTTAAAGTCCAAGGTTTTCAAGATAAAAAGACGCCGTTGGTTTAAAGTCCACGGCACTTGGTTTAAAATCCAAGTTTGTGATAAAAAGAACTCTTGGGTTAAAATCCAAGGTTTTCAAGATAAAAAGACGCCGTTGGTTTAAAGTCCACGGCACTTGGTTTAAAATCCAAGTTTGTGATAAAAAGAACGTTTGGTTTAAAGTCCAAGGTTTGGAAAGTGTATGACGACAAAAAGATTTGGTGCTTGATGATGTTGAAAAGGAATTGTGTTGACTTTTTGAAAGAGGTTTTGACCTCATTTTTTAGAACAAAGTGATTAATTATTTTTGAAGAGGTGTTGACCTCATTTTTGGAGAATAAAATGACTAATTATTTGATTGGTATGTTGGGTTAAAAATAAAAAGGTAGCGCTAAAATTAATAACGTCGCAATAGGCAAAATAAGCGCGAAGACGATCCGTAATGATATTTTGATCAAAACGGTGTCTTTTCCCTCGGAATTTAAAATTACGCATATGGACAGAATGCGATAAAAAATAAATATGCATGAGATGCAATTTTCATTTAGGGTACATTGGCCTAATCACACTCTAAAATCTATGCAAGAAAATAAATATGAAATGATGCAAGAGAGGGGGTATGCTATGCACTTTTATTTAGAGTTTACATTTGGCCTATTTACATCCTAAATTCAAAAGCAGAAGTAAATAGCAATTAATAAGCGATAAATACTCAATGTTACGATAATAAAATAACGGTAAAAAAAATGATGAATAAATCGATGTAATAATAAATATGATATATAATGGGTAAATAGCATAACTCAATAAATACGAAACCAAGACAATGAAAATAAACCTCGACATCATGCTTTACAAGGCTAAACAAAGCTAAAATAGCTTATGCCAAAAGCACTTATCTCATAAGCTTAAAAAATAAAATTAGCTAAAAATAAATAAAGACATAAAGCAATATTAACAATTTGTTTTAAATATCAAATAAATCGGAAAATAAAATAAGCCTCGACATCATGCTTGATTGGCTAAAAATAAAAGCTAAAATAGCTTATGCCAAAAGCACTTATCTCATAAGCTTAAAAAATAAAAATAAAATTAAGACAGGGGGGTGTGAATCATAAAACGAAATAACAGGGGGGTGTGAATAGCAGTACAATAGTCAGGCCCAGACCCACATAGGCCCATCTGTAAAAAAACAAACAAAAAAAACAGGATCAATTCTGGCCGTCTGATGGATCAGACGGCCTTGATCTAAAATTAAAGAAGGAGAGATCTGAGCCATTTGATTAAAATCAAAGGCTGCGAAGAGAAGGTTCACGGTGTGCTGCGATAGACACGCGCACACCGGATCGGGTTGGGGTATATATACCCCAAACCCTAAAAAATTTCACAATTTCACTCCTCTTCTCTCTCTCACCGCCGCGGCGGCTCTTTCTTTCTCACCCTTCTCTCTTCTTCTCAAACCGCGGCGGATCTCTCACCTTCCCCTCTCAGCCGTCGCGGCAGCTTCTTGAAAATAAAACGAGATTCTCTCTCGGTCTAATCTCTCAACCTCTTCCCTCGATCTCTCTGTTTCAATCTCTCTTTTGTTCTAAAAAACCTTCGAAGAAAAAAGAATGGAAAAAGAAAACCACCTTGTGATGTGATTTCGTTTTCTGTGTTCTTGGTTTTGGATGAATGATTATGATTTTTTCGATTCTGTTTGGGTGTTGATGGTGATGATGAATGCTGTTTCGTTGATTCGGTTTGGTTTATGGGTTTTGGTTCTGGTTTTGCGGTTTAGTCTGATGGATTCTGGGTTTTGGTGAGAATGAGGATGATTGATGAAGATCTGGGTTGATGAACAAGGATGATGAATTTCGTTTATGATTTTGATTTTCTGTTTTTTTTTATTTTGGTTATGATGGTTTTCGGCTGAGGCTGGAAATTTTTTCTTGTCCTCAGTTCTGATTTTTTTCTTGATATATACCCAAAGCTAGGGTTTTGAATACTCAAAAGAGGGAACAAGGACCTGAATTGGGACAAACTGGTACTGTCTTTTTGCTTTCTGCAGAAAAAGCTCATGCAAAGAGGAAGTTGACTTTGGACAATTTTCTGATTTTTTAATCAGAAAAAAAAAGGACAAAATAAGATAATAAAAATAAAATAATTAAATTAATTAAATATATATATAAAAAACGAAAATAGATTAAAAAACAGAAAAGTGGAAATAAAACAAATAAGTAAATAAAATAATAAAAACTGGAAAAAACAAAATAATAATAATAATAATAATAATATAAATAATAAATGAACACAAAAATGAGGTATTTTAAAATACCTCTCTGCCGAAATTTCGTCAGAAACGAACAAAGAAAAACCCGTCGTAAAAAGACGCATAAAAGCGATTGGTCAAAAAATGGGGTATGACAGATGCCCCTATTTAAGTTTCTTCCATCGGAGATAAAAAGAAAAAGATGATTTTTTGATGATGTTTTTTTTTTGTTTTGGTTCGACGGTGGAAGAGACTTAAATACAGAATACATCATTTTTTGACCGGATTAAACTATAAAATGCTATGAGATGATGTTATGAGTGTTATGTTTATGAGTGTTTGAATGTAATGAAGATTATTTGACAAGGGTAATGAAGACAGAAAGCGATAAAGTCCTGTGTACGGACAGAAGTAAAGACTGAAAGCGATAAAGTCCTGTGTATGGACAGAAGTAAAGACGGAAAGCAATAAAGTCCTGTGTGCGGACATAAGCAGATAAAGTCCTGTGTACGGACAGAAGTAAAGACAGAAAGCAGTAAAGTCCTGTGTATGGACAGAAGTAAAGACTGAAAGCGATAAAGTCTTGTGTGCGGACAGAAGTAAAGACAGAAAGCAGTAAAGTCCTGTGTATGGACAGAAGTAAAGACTGAAAGCGATAAAGTCTTGTGTGCGGACAGAAGTAAAGACAGAAAGCAGTAAAGTCCTGTGTACGGACATAAGCAGATAAAGTCCTGTGTACGGACAGAAGTAAAGACAGTGTCCACCAACATTGTGGGATGGTAAGGACAAGTAAAGGCAGTGTCTACCAACATTGTGGGATGGTAAGGACACAACAAGGAAATAAATTGTTAGCTGTCATTGTGGGAGAGCGAGACATGACAAGAATATGTATTTGTCTAGACCAGACACACTGGAAATGACTTCTTTTGGGGAAATCAACCGTAAGTTTGCAGTTGATTGTTCGCAAAACCTGCTACTGGAAATATGCTTGATGGAGACATCTCTGGACCAGACCCACTGGGGATGACTCTTTTTTGTGATGTATGATTGATGGAGACATCACTGGACCAGATACACTGGGGATGACTCTTTTTTGTGATGTATTGAAGCAGGACACGTGATGGTCAATGCAGTATGTATGAATGATTTTGTCTGCATGTTGCATATGAATATGAATATATGTATGGACATGTGAATGATTGTAAGTATGTATGCATGTATGTATGTATGTATGAATGATATTTGTACACGACTGGATGAGACAAAAGCTTGATCAGAAAAGATGAACATTGGGCCGACGTATCCGTACAACCACTCGGTAGTCCTCCGCTGGGGACACTATCGTTATAGGTGAAATAAATCAGATCCTCGGGGTAAAACCCGGTATGGTGTGTCAATCCATGTTAAGAGTAATTGCTTCTTAGGGTAAAGCCCATCGGTCAGGGGTCTGGCAGAAGTCGCCATTTTGTACACTGAAACCGAATATTCCCTCATGGTCTTTGCTTCTACAGTCATGCTTTTGCTTTTTTTTGCTTTTTTTTCTTTTGAAATCCCTAACTTTTGCCTGGATCGCCCTTTCAGGTTTTCAATCCACCGGGAATATACTTCTTTTTTGTTTTGCCCCTAATTTTTGCCTGGACCGCCCTTTCGGGTTTTCAATCCACCGGGACGCTCATTTTTGCCTAAGCCACCCTCTCGGGTTTTCAACTTAGCGAGCTGTTCTTTTTTGCTATTTTTTTGATAGAAAGAAACAAGACTGATATGATATGCAAACTTCTCCAAGAGATGTCATTTGCTGTTGGTATGCAAACTTCCCAAAGAGATGCCGTTTGCTGAAGATATGCAAACTTCTCAAAGAGATGCCATTTGCTGATGAATACTGACCATTTGTTGTTGAATGAGCCTTCCAAAACGGGTCTCAGCTTCTTCTTTCACTGGGGAAAAGAAAATCATACAAGCTTTTTGAAGATAACCACTTGCTGGAGATTTCTGGAGAACAGTCAAGTTCAGTATTCAATAGAGGAATATTGGACCACATGCTCAGCATATTATAGTAACACACATGTCCATAAGAACCCAAAATATCAACTCGATGATTATTGGCTCAAGGAGGAAGAAACATAACAACTATCTTGGCAGATCTGGATTGTCCCTGGAAACCACTTCAGGTGCCCCAAGTGAGTGAAACCTTGACTTTGAATCTTTGAAGTGTATGCCTCTGGATGTAAAGACTTGCCCCTGATTGGCGGGTTCCTGAGGTAGTTTGCCCCAAGTCAGGAGCGCTTTGAATTGATTTGCTCTTGATTAGACCATTTGATTGAATTTCTTTGATGCCAAATATAAATTTGCAGACAAAATTGTTTCTTTTGAAAAAGTGTTACTGATGTAATGCACATGCAAGTTTTGGAATCGCAAAAGTTTATATAAAACATATGTGGTGTGTGTAAAAGATAGTTATTCAACAAACAGGTGGAGTCAGTTTTGACAAAAGTTTTGCTGATTATGCTTTCAAAGTAAACCTAGCTTCAATTAGGTCTTTTGAGGGTTATAACGTGGCCTGATTCATGGTTCGAAAAGAAAAGATTATTAGGCTCAAAATTCTGTTTTAACCCACCCACTTCTTTGATGTCCTTCAATCCTACATTCAATCTATTCATCAGACACGCTTTGGTTGACAAGAGGATTTTTGACAATGATGTTTGAGGTTGACACTTTGATGAGATTCTTGAAGTGGCAATCACTTTTCATTCACAAGCTTGTTTTCAATATTTTGCTCTTAATCCCTTATTTTTGCATGGACCATTTTTTTGGATTTTGTGGTCCATCGGGATACCCTGAATTTTGCCTAAGTCTTTTTACCTAGCGGGCTTTTTTGTTATTTTTGTTTGTGTTTTTTTTTGTTGTAAGACAATTGTGACTGCCACATGTTATGGTGAGTTTTGTCTACTCATGACTTCCTCTATCTCAACAAGTTTATCCTCTTGTATTGGGATGTATCATTGAATTAATTGAAAGACTACCCTGCCCCGGGACAAGATTAAGGGTTTTTTTTTTTTGTATAGAAAGAACACCAACATCTGGCTCGAAGGGGTTGACTACGGATTATCTCCTTATGTCTCCGGTGTTTGGGAAGTGAAACAATGCCTTACATCATCTACCGGGTCTTACTAATGAAAGCATATATCAGCAATTTTAAACATTTAATTTACATCATTCTCCCCTCAAGTTTGTAAACAAAAAAAAGTGAAATATAAAAACATTGCCATTTGTGATGGCACAAGAAAAGAGTGAACACGAATGGATGGATTCCAAAATATGCATGTTCATTGTTTAGAAATTTAAATTTAAAAGATACAACCTTAAAATGTAAATAAATGCTTGGCAAGAAAGAAATTGCAATTGAACATAAAAGGCCTAGTGATCCTAGGGACGAACTTCTTGATTCTCTCGAAAATGACAGAGGACTCATGATTAAGCAGAGGATGAACTTTGAACATTAGGGTTCTCATTCTTGAAAGATAGAACCTTGTTACGGACTAAATCCTGAACAGCTTTCTTGAGAGGATAACAACGCTCTACATCATGGCCTGGGGCCCCTTGATGGAAGGCACAAGTTAAATCACTGCGGTACCAGGGAGGTAGTACTGCGGGCACAGGGGGAGGTGGCCTTGTCTGGACAAAATTTTTAGCAAGTAAAGCGGGGAGTAGGTCGGCATATTTCATGGGTATGGGGTCAAATGGAGGACTTTTTTGAGCGCGGTTATGATTGAATGATTGTTGGGGAGATGGTAGGTGATGAGATTGTGGGTATTGTGGTGGTAGTGCTATGGCTGCAACATGTTGATAAGCTGAGTTTCTTGAATGATGTCCTCCTTGGGCCACCATGCCAACTTCAAGTTCTTTCTTCTCTGAAAAGTTGTTGCCATATCTCTTGGCAGTATTAGCCGGAGCTTTCTCTCTTGTCAATCGTCCCTGTCGGACCCCTTCTTCAAGTCGCATCCCCATGTTTACCATCTCAGTGAAATCACTGGGTGCACTAGCAATCATTCGTTCATAGTAAAATGAATCAAGAGTATTTAGGAAAATCTTGGTCATTTCTTTTTCTTCTAGTGGTGGACAAATCTGAGCGGCAATCTCTCTCCATCGCTGAGCGTATTCTTTGAAACTCTCTTTGTCCCTTTGAGACATACCTCGAAGTTGATCTCTATCTGGAGCCATGTCTAGATTGTATTTGTATTGACGGATAAAAGCCTCGCCCAAATCATTGAATGTTCGGATCTTGGCGCCATCTAAGCTCATGTACCACTTCAAAGCGGCACCTGTCAAGCTATCTTGAAAGTAGTGGATTAGTAACTGATGGTTGTCCGTTTGAGTGGACATCTTTCGGGCGTACATTACCAAATGGCTCTGAGGGCAGGAATTTCCTTTGTACTTCTCAAACTCGGGGACCTTAAACTTAGGTGGGATCCTAACGTTTGGTACCAAGCAAAGGTCATGGGCGTTTTTGCCGAACAAATCCTTCCCACGAAGGGCCTTAATCTCGAGCTGCATCTTATCAAACTGATCCTGAAGATTATCCATACGGCCGTAAGTCTCTGGATCCTCCGCATGATAGACTGGTTCGCTCACATAAGGAACGGTGTGAGCTACGGAAGCTGGAATGGTCATTGTTGACTGAGGGACACACACAGTAACTTGAGGAAGAGTCATCCCAGGTTGGGGAACAACAGTAGCATGTGGCAAAGTAGGAGTAGGGACCTCGGGAACTTGGGGTCGAAGCCCTTCATTAAAATTCATAGGCATGCCCCAAGGATAACCTTCGGGCATGACGTGCTGATGTGTGTTGATGGGTACCACTGGAACCGGGGCAGAGACGATTTCAGAAATGACCGTAGCTTGAGGAGGAGGGGTTGGTGGCCGATTCTGCGCAGCCATCAACGATGTCACCATGGCGGTTAGCTTTTCTACTTCAGCCCGGAGAGTTGTTACTTCCCCATGGAGCTCAACATTCTCTTGTTCAACTTGGTCCATTCTCTTCTTCCTGTTTGCTCGAGTGTTGTACGTGCGAGATGGTTGTGGGCGTGGTCGTCGGGCCACTTTGACTGAGACACAGAGGAGAGAAAGAATGTGAGACTCGATTTGTTTGAAACTCATGAATGTTATATGATGCATGATGTGTTTATGCTAAAATATACAATTTTTTTTTATTTTTTTTTATCGAAGGACTTACCTCAAATTAGTTGTAAATATTTAGATATGGATTTTGTAAGGAGGAAAAAAGAAAAATTTATTATGTGTCATTTGAAATGAATGTTTACAAAAAATTTGTTTAAGTTCTTCGATATCGGATGAGGAAAAAGAATTTATGAATGAGTGCATGCATGCATGATGCGGAAAACATGGTGGGGTTAACGTATAATGCTGGAGTCAAAGGTGAAGCCCTCCCATATGGTATGTACTAGGGTTCATTTGTACCTGCATGACGGGTTCTACAAAGTTCCCAAAGTCATTAACCGCCTCATGAACACCACTGGATTACGTGACTACTCTCGTTCCAATAATATTCACAAGATGATCTCGTTTGAGTGTAGTCTCGCGTGACAACTAAATTCAAGACTTACTCTTGATTAGTCACCGCACTACGCCCTAAAAAGGCCAAGAGGGGTTAAAGGTAAATCTAAAGGTTCTCGGCTTCTCCGGACACTCACATTGAAAGTAATAACACCATCATGACTTATCATGACGACGAGTACTACCGTCGTGAGGCCTCCACCGAGCGGGATCATATCACATGTGCTTCATAATCTAAAGACATGTCACTATGATTTCATCCCATCCTATCTTATTGTGTCGCTCAAGCCCGGGTTAGGACTTATCTCACCACTCAAGAGATCCCAAGAAAACATATATACACATATAAACAAATAAGCAATAATAGCGCAAAACAAAGATTAAAACAAGTTAGGTTCAACCCGCTTGGTTGTCCCCAGTGAAGTCGCCATTTCTGTCGCGGTGATTTTTGGATATCGAGTTATTAATTAACTTCGAATCACAATTTAATATTCCACCACCGATCTTTAATTTATCCGAGGGAAAGGGAAAAAGTTCGAAAAAACCTATTTTTTAGAGAACAAGGTTCGGGGGTTGGTTATACGAAGGGAAGGTATTAGCACCCTAAGTATCTATAGTACTCTATAGGAACCTCTTGTTTTTATTCTATCTATGCGCTTTATTTTAATTGCTTGTAAAAAAATGTATAAGTGGGAAATTAAAATAAATGATAAAAAATGCTTAAAGAATGAAAAGAAGAAAAATGTTTTTTGTTGATTTTATTGATCGGAGAGACAAGTCTCATGCCTACGTACCCGAAGGATCAAACCACCGTAGTTCGGGGTAAAAAGACGAGTAAATTTGTTTGTTTGATTTTAAGGATTTGAAAATGGTTTTAAAATACCAAAAGCCAAAAGTGGCAAAATGTGAGTTTGATTGATGTTAATTTGTGAAGAAAGTCTATATGATTAAGTTGATTGAGATTTGATTAAGAAAATAAGACGTGGACACTTGGTTTAAAATCCAAGGTTTGTTGAAAAAATGTTTGAAGTGATAAAAGACACTTGGTTTAAAATCCAAGGTTTTTGCATGATTAAAAATATATGAATGAGACAAATGTACTTGGTTTAAAATCCAAGTTTTAGGCGAGAGAAAAAAAGGACACTTGGGTTAAAGTCCAAGGTTTTAACGATAAAAGACGCCGTTGGTTTAAAGTCCAAGGCACTTGGTTTAAAATCCAAGGTTTTAGCGATAAAAGAAGCCATTGGTTTAAAGTCCAAGGCACTTGGTTTAAAATCCAAGTTCGCGGTGATAAAAATACTCTTGGGTTAAAGTCCAAGGTTTTCAAGATAAAAAGACGCCGTTGGTTTAAAGTCCACGGCACTTGGTTTAAAATCCAAGTTTGTGATAAAAAGAACTCTTGGGTTAAAATCCAAGGTTTTCAAGATAAAAAGACGCCGTTGGTTTAAAGTCCACGGCACTTGGTTTAAAATCCAAGTTTGTGATAAAAAGAACGTTTGGTTTAAAGTCCAAGGTTTGGAAAGTGTATGACGACAAAAAGATTTGGTGCTTGATGATGTTGAAAAGGAATTGTGTTGACTTTTTGAAAGAGGTTTTGACCTCATTTTTTAGAACAAAGTGATTAATTATTTTTGAAGAGGTGTTGACCTCATTTTTGGAGAATAAAATGACTAATTATTTGATTGGTATGTTGGGTTAAAAATAAAAAGGTAGCGCTAAAATTAATAACGTCGCAATAGGCAAAATAAGCGCGAAGACGATCCGTAATGATATTTTGATCAAAACGGTGTCTTTTCCCTCGGAATTTAAAATTACGCATATGGACAGAATGCGATAAAAAATAAATATGCATGAGATGCAATTTTCATTTAGGGTACATTGGCCTAATCACACTCTAAAATCTATGCAAGAAAATAAATATGAAATGATGCAAGAGAGGGGGTATGCTATGCACTTTTATTTAGAGTTTACATTTGGCCTATTTACATCCTAAATTCAAAAGCAGAAGTAAATAGCAATTAATAAGCGATAAATACTCAATGTTACGATAATAAAATAACGGTAAAAAAAATGATGAATAAATCGATGTAATAATAAATATGATATATAATGGGTAAATAGCATAACTCAATAAATACGAAACCAAGACAATGAAAATAAACCTCGACATCATGCTTTACAAGGCTAAACAAAGCTAAAATAGCTTATGCCAAAAGCACTTATCTCATAAGCTTAAAAAATAAAATTAGCTAAAAATAAATAAAGACATAAAGCAATATTAACAATTTGTTTTAAATATCAAATAAATCGGAAAATAAAATAAGCCTCGACATCATGCTTGATTGGCTAAAAATAAAAGCTAAAATAGCTTATGCCAAAAGCACTTATCTCATAAGCTTAAAAAATAAAAATAAAATTAAGACAGGGGGGTGTGAATCATAAAACGAAATAACAGGGGGGTGTGAATAGCAGTACAATAGTCAGGCCCAGACCCACATAGGCCCATCTGTAAAAAAACAAACAAAAAAAACAGGATCAATTCTGGCCGTCTGATGGATCAGACGGCCTTGATCTAAAATTAAAGAAGGAGAGATCTGAGCCATTTGATTAAAATCAAAGGCTGCGAAGAGAAGGTTCACGGTGTGCTGCGATAGACACGCGCACACCGGATCGGGTTGGGGTATATATACCCCAAACCCTAAAAAATTTCACAATTTCACTCCTCTTCTCTCTCTCACCGCCGCGGCGGCTCTTTCTTTCTCACCCTTCTCTCTTCTTCTCAAACCGCGGCGGATCTCTCACCTTCCCCTCTCAGCCGTCGCGGCAGCTTCTTGAAAATAAAACGAGATTCTCTCTCGGTCTAATCTCTCAACCTCTTCCCTCGATCTCTCTGTTTCAATCTCTCTTTTGTTCTAAAAAACCTTCGAAGAAAAAAGAATGGAAAAAGAAAACCACCTTGTGATGTGATTTCGTTTTCTGTGTTCTTGGTTTTGGATGAATGATTATGATTTTTTCGATTCTGTTTGGGTGTTGATGGTGATGATGAATGCTGTTTCGTTGATTCGGTTTGGTTTATGGGTTTTGGTTCTGGTTTTGCGGTTTAGTCTGATGGATTCTGGGTTTTGGTGAGAATGAGGATGATTGATGAAGATCTGGGTTGATGAACAAGGATGATGAATTTCGTTTATGATTTTGATTTTCTGTTTTTTTTTATTTTGGTTATGATGGTTTTCGGCTGAGGCTGGAAATTTTTTCTTGTCCTCAGTTCTGATTTTTTTCTTGATATATACCCAAAGCTAGGGTTTTGAATACTCAAAAGAGGGAACAAGGACCTGAATTGGGACAAACTGGTACTGTCTTTTTGCTTTCTGCAGAAAAAGCTCATGCAAAGAGGAAGTTGACTTTGGACAATTTTCTGATTTTTTAATCAGAAAAAAAAAGGACAAAATAAGATAATAAAAATAAAATAATTAAATTAATTAAATATATATATAAAAAACGAAAATAGATTAAAAAACAGAAAAGTGGAAATAAAACAAATAAGTAAATAAAATAATAAAAACTGGAAAAAACAAAATAATAATAATAATAATAATAATAATATAAATAATAAATGAACACAAAAATGAGGTATTTTAAAATACCTCTCTGCCGAAATTTCGTCAGAAACGAACAAAGAAAAACCCGTCGTAAAAAGACGCATAAAAGCGATTGGTCAAAAAATGGGGTATGACAGTATACAAATGAATTTATATCGATGAAATGTTGTGACACATCATTCATGTATAAGTTGTGTCTAATAGATGGTGATAATGGATGATGAAAGGATTCTTGTATCCGATATAGATGGTGATTTGGTACCACATGTAGATACTAGTCGGAGTAACCGTGCTACGCACGGAAACAACCATATTTGTGTAATTTATTACACAATTTTCAATTAAGATTTTAAAATTTGTTAAATTTGGCTTAATATTACACAATTCATAAAGCTATCATTCTTCTGAAGATGGATCAAAATATAATGCATAGTCATACTACATGTCAACACATTGTGTTAAAATAACAAACAACCTAATGACAATATTTGATATAATATTACACAATTTAAAAACTTAAGATTAAGTAATATATAACTGTTAATAAAAATAAAAATAAAATATGAAATATTAACAACATCCAAACAAAGAATTTTTTAATTCATATGTAAGATAGGAAAAATAATATATACACCGTCGACAATTAATCATAATCGTAAAAATATTGCAAAAATATAATTTTTTTCAAAATTATTTGAAAAATGACTCAAATACTCTATTGATATGTGATGTATAGATAATGTTGAATATTTTATATTGACCTTCTGCCAAAACACACTATTGGAAGCAAGATTTCGGTACGCCCCCCGTGTTTTGGAATATATTATCCTAGTGGGGTTTTGTGGGGTGATGTGGCGAAATACATAGTTGTTATTGGTTGACAATAGTGCATATTCCTTTTTCTCATAAAATATTGCATATAAATATTTGATATATTCACAACATTTTTCTTTGGTATAAGGAATCGATAAATATATTAATCATGTACCCCGTAGCCTTTTTCTCATAATTTACACTGCAATTTTAAAGGTTGTGTTTTTTATTTTAAAAATTATCCTATTGAACTAATAATTTGTATTTCTTTTATATTTATTTATGATAAAAAAAAAGATGTTTTATCTTTTATTAGTTTTTTTTTTTTTCCTAAATCTTTTATGGTCATCTTTTATATGGCTTAGGTTTTTCTATATTAATGTCATCTTCATCGACTAAAATTCAGGTTGTTATCATATAAAAAGGGAGATTAAATTCCTGCTTTCTAGATTTATATCATATACATCCACTATGATCTAGCAATGACCTTTATCTTAAGTTTACACTTGTGACTCCAAGTAACTTCCACCATTCACTTGACTACTTAAATAATGAATATATGCTTCAAATAGGTATCCTGTGAAACAGATTGTGAATAACATTTCAAGGCAAAGAAAAGAATCAACACAATAAAACCACAAATTTTTGTATTCCAGGAAAAGAATCAACATTTCAAGGCAAAGAAAAGAATATACACAATAAAACCATAAGAAAAACTGTGTAATAGCAGTCAATGATATTGTATTATTAATTATTAGTAGCAAACATCATACCTGAATAAAACCATACCTGAATAAAATACAAAAATCGAAAGGTTAAGAAATAGAAATCTAAGAATCATCAGTGTGAGTGAACAAAGGCGGAGCTGTGAGAAGTTTGCAGAGAGATGAGCTTACCGTCGTGTACGCTGATTACTCATTCTTTCTCGTCGCCGTCGTGTGCGATGATTCCTCATTCTTTCCCGTTGCTGGATTTGTCAAAAGAGAAGGAGAAATGAAGCAATCAAAAAAAAAAAAGAGAGAAGATAAAGAACTGAGTGAGAGATTGAAAAGGGGAATTTGAATTTGGTTGCTCTGTTCTGTTCAATGTTGAAAAGGAAGAGAGATTAAAGCCATGAAATCTGCTGTGGTGTAGTGATAACAGTCAGACTTTTTGGACTTTTGCGGGTTACACAGTTTTCTTATTGGGCTGGATTTTTTTTTTTTTTTAATTTTTTTTTTTTTTATTGAATTGTTTTTTTTGTTTGTTTGTCAATTATAGGCCCGAAATGATACAAAAGAGGGAGGGAAATTCAAACTCTTGAATTTTACTTCCAACTTAAGAAACCTAATATCACAATAAGTTTAAAATGGTAAAAAAATCAAATTTTGTATTAGCAAAGACAAAAGTTACTCGTTTATTTTCTTCAAAAACTTGAATCTTCATCCAAGTCATGCATCCAACATGGCAACCAAAGCTAAATTTGGTATGAAAGTAATAATAAAAAATGATGATTTGGCATTGATGTAGTTAGGTAAAGACAAATAAGCTTTCTTTCCCTAACATGGGTTTGGGTTTGTATATTATTAAGATGTCTAGGAACATACATTTGAAGGTGATATTAGTTGCATTAGGAAGGTGAAATCCTTGATTTGTGCTATGTGTTGATGATGTGATAATTGAATAATTGTGTGTAAGGGATGTATTATTCTTGTTGATCATTGATGGTGCGAATAAGATTATGTATATTGAATTGATAAATGTACATATCTTGTTGCTAGTGTTGACTTGCTATGTATATGATAGAGAGATGAATAGTAGATGAATATATGAATACTATTTGATGAATTGAATTAAATGTTAGTATCTTACTTTCATTTGTTGACATGTTGATTATATGTAACTAACTCTCTATTTTTGTGTTTTGTGGATTGTTGGGCGATTTAGATTCTCAGGCTTGAGGATTTGCTTTGCTTTAGGAGGAGTACCCGACATTTGTTGCTAGTATTCAGGGTGAGGAGATTAACTACTACTCCTAGTGTCGTACCTTGTCCATTTACTCTGATGGTTGTAATACCACGTTGGGATTTAGTTTATTTTGGGGTTATGCCTAGTGTCGTTTTAGACTTTGCTTATTTATGGTGATGTAAGGCTTTAAGCCAAGTACTTGTTTATTTTAATACCTTGATGATAAGATATTTGTTGGTGATTATGTGGATATTGGTTAATTATGACTATTAGACTCAATCATGATTTTTATGGATGAAGATGCTTAGCTATTCCGCTGCAATAGTTATGATAAACATGATTTGTAATTGAATTTTTATGCTATTGTTGGATGTTTAATTTGACATGTAACCAAGGTTGTCAGAACCGGACCGGTCATCAAACCGACGAGCTTACCGGTTCACGGTTCAAATGGTCGGGCCGAGGTTCAACCGGATCGGACCGTTTTTAATTAAATATATATTTTATTTAATATATAAATAAAAATATATAAATAATGACTAAATATTCACTAGTTTCACACATAAAAAAATGTCATAAAGTCAATATAAATTAGAAATAAAATTTATAATTCAAACCAAATTAGAAATTATATTATAAACTAAGTTCCAAAATAATACCATAACATAATTGACAACAATACATACTATCAAGTGCCAAGTTAAATGCAACATAGTGCCAAAATAGTGCAATAACTAACATTCATTGCCTAGTGCAAAGTTAAATGCAACATAGTGCCAAAATAATGCCATAATATCCATCGGAAACATAATAAAATTAAAAACTAAAATCTAACGGTGCCAAGTTATTAATAATATAAAAAAAAACTATTAATAATTATAGTCATCAAGATTTGTTTCTCCATAATCAAAGACATTTGGAATGTCAACATCTTCACCATTTGAACCATCGTTATCCTCTTCAACTAGAAACTCCGAAGTGTCAAATTCATCATCACCTAATTAAAATAAGAAATAGTAAAACTAGTAAGTTTGATTACTTCAACTTTCAAAAAGTAAACACAATACATATTCGATATAACTAAACTAGTAAGTTTGAATTATTTCTACTTTTATCACCTTTGTTGTTTCTCAATGAGTTCTCAACAATTGGAATTGCATCATCATGATAAAGAAGATTTTCAATCTCATCAATATCAAGTTCAGGAGGTGCTTCTTCATTTACCCAAAAATCTATGTCATCAATAGAATCGTAATCAATGGGATCATAATAAATATTGTTAGGTTTTCCCCTACAATAAAACATAGCTTTAAATTGAGAGACTATTATGATATATAATAAGCAACAAGATTTGTAACTTGACATAAATTAAAATTAGGGTTTTACCCCCCTGCAAAGTTTGTAAATTTTGGTTTACCCCCTTGCAAAATTTTTTTTAGGATTAATCCCCTGCAAAATGAAGATTCATTCAATTACCCCTGTTGACAACTAGGCATAGAATATTCATTTTTGATGATGTGGCATGTCTAGGTGGCTTTTATTTTATTTTTGATTAATTTATTTAAAAAATAAGAAAAAAAAATTAATTTTTTTTTCTGGTTTCAATTTTCTGATTTTATTTAAAATTAATGTCAATTTTTAATTTTTTTAAAAATTCAATAATTTAAAAAAATTGTCAATTTTAAAATATTTTCTGATTTTTTTTTAAAAAAAAATTCTGATTTAATTTTTTTTTTCTTGTTTCAATTTTCTGATTTTTTTTTAAAAAAAGGCAATTTTTAATTTTTTTTTAAAAATTCAATTATTTTAAAAAAAATCAATTTTAAATTGATGTTCTCATTTTTTCAAAATAATTGTCAATTATTTAAAAAAAAGATTGTCATTTAAAAACAAAATTCTGATTTTTTTTAAAAAATGTCAATTAAATTTTTTTAAAAATTCAATTATTTAAAATAATTGCCAATTTTTAATTTTTTTCCTGATTTATTTTTAATTCAATTATTGAAAAAAAAAATTCAATTTTCTAAATTTTTATAATAAAATGTCAATTTTATTTTTAAAAATAATTAAATTAACTACCTTTTTTTAAATAATTGAATTTTAAAAAATAAGATCTAAAAAAAATAGAAAAAAAAGGAATTACTTAAATTGACTATTTTTAATTGAATTTAAAATTAAAATAAATTTACGTTTTTTTATAAAAACAAAATCTGAAAAAAATTAAAATTGACATTTTTTTAATTAATTGAATTTTTTTTAAAAATTAAATTGACATTTTTTTAAAAAAATCAGAATTTTTTAAATGAATATTTTTTTTATATAATTGAATTGTTAAAAAAAATCAGAATTTTTTTTTTTTTACTTTTTACTGTTTTTAGTTTTTTTCTTATTTTTAAAATAAAATGTCAATATTTTTTAAATAAATTAATCTAAAATAAAAGTCACCTAGACATGCCACATCATCAAAAATGAATATTTCATGTCTAGTTATCAACAGAGGGGGGTAATTGAAGGAATCTTCATTTTGTAGGGGGTTAATCCTAAATTTTTTTTTTGGATGGGGTAGACCAAAATTCGCAAACTTTGCAGGGGGTAAAACCCTATTTACCCTTAAAACTATACCTATTTTGCAAACGCTAATTATAAGCAACATAGACAAGATCATTAAGTCTTTGATGTTCTAGTCTATTCCTTCTCTTTGTATGGATACGTTCAAAAACACTCCAATTTCTCTCACACCCAGATGAAGAAGAAGTTTGACCAAGAATACGAATCGCCAATTTTCGCAAAGTTGGAGCACTACCTCCATATATTTTCCACCATTCAGCTACAAAAGAAAAAATACAAATTATATGTCAAGAAATGTGCATAAACATAACTATTTTTAAATATAAAACAATAACTATTTAAATATAAAACAATAAGGCTATGATTTAGTGTTCACCAGGTTGTATATTGGCCGCCACAACAACAGCACTTGAGTTACCAAAAGTCCCTTTCCGATCGCGATACATTTGCATCTCTTGAAAGGCTTTGGATGCGTCAGGACAAAGGGATTTTACTTCAAATAATTTAATAAGTGCTTCTGTAACCCTACTCTTGTCATTGAAGTCATTACCATATTGGAATGTAGGATTAAAAAAGTAAACCGCTGCATGAGAAGTAGAGTCTATAATAATAATTCATTTACACATTTACTATTCATAGTTGACCCGTTTTTAGATTTTTAGAAAAGAAAATTTTTGACAAATAAAATAGATCCATTTTTTTTTATTTATAGTAAAATTTCGCCGTTCGTTTTATTGCATTTTTCTACCTTAGATGCTTTTGAGGCAAGCTCTTCAACATGAGGCATGAAAGATATATCCTTCAACAATAGATTCAAACAATGAGCAGCACAAGGAGACCAAAAAATAGAATCATATTTTTCATGAATCTTTCTCCCAGCAGCTACATAATTGGCCGCATTGTCCGTAACTACGTGAACAACATTTTCTGATCCAACCCAATCAATAACTTCGGAAAACAAATTACACAACATTTGAGCATCTTTCACAACACCTGATGCATCAACAAATTTCACAAATACGATACCTTGAGGAGAATAAACCAGAAAGTTTATTAATGTTCTTTGTTTTTCGTCACTCCACCCATCAGCCATTATAGTACAACCATCCTTAGCCCACTTAGATCGATAGCTTTCAACAAGTAGTGAGCATTCCCTCTTGCAATCTCCCAACAAATTAACCCTTATGTCATGATAAGTTAGAAATTTGAATCCGGGCCCAATGGAAGCAATTGCATCAGTAGCTTCTTGACAATATGGTGATTTGATTGCATTGAATTGAATGTTAGAATAAAAAAAACCATCTAGCAATTGCCATCTTAGCTTTGTGTACTACTTCCTTGCTAGCAAATGCACTTTTAGAGTTGGTTGGGAGCCAGGAGTTGTCCTTGGAGTAAAATAAGTAGAGTTAGAGCTACTTGATTTTCGTTTTCCTTTGTTAGAAACCCCTTGGCGTGGTGGAAGTGGAGCTACTTGCTCATAAGTTTGAGTTTGAGTTTGACTTTGATCACCATATGTATCATCAAGCTCATTGTCTTTCTTTTTCTTATTAGCATGTAATAGTTGATCCATTTGATGACAAACATCATCAGGAACATGCTTACAACCTCTTACATTACCCTTTGACTTTGCAAGATGTTCCTTCATTCTGTGTATACCTCCTCCTTTCCAACTTTCCTTACAATAGATACAAGTTAACACTTTTGTATCTCCTTCCATTCTTAAAGTAACATGCTGCCATGTAGGATCTGTTTTCCCACGAGTTCTAAGAGATGATTCTTGTCTAACACTAGTAGCAGTAGGAGGATTCTCATTTGTTGTTTCCTACAAGATAACCATTTTTTTTAATCAGATAAGTAACAAAAAGATATAGAAAATAACAATTTAGATAACCAATTTTTTTTTATCAGATAAGTAACAAAAAGATATAGAAAATAACAACTTAGATAACCAATTTTTTTTAATCAGATAAGTAACAAAAAGATATAGAAAATAACAACTTTTGCACTCTATCAGATGATTAACAAAAATATATTGAAAAGAACAACTTTTGCACTCTATGTATCTATCAGATAAGTAACAAAAAGTCCTATAACAACGGTTTGAATATTCCCATAAACAATTCATGATCACGACAGTTTGAATAGAGTCCTATAATGTTTAATTATTGGTGGATTGAGCAAATTTCAATATCAAGAACAACTATCAACCTTAACCCTAAAAGTAAATAACAAAAAAAAAATAAAATAATAATAACAATAAAGATCATAACAAGAACAACAACAAAGATCATAACAAGAATAGAAGGAAAAAAAACAGAACATAATAAAAAGGTTCAAAAAAATAAATAAAAGTATAAAACACTCACTTTAGGAATAGAAGACATTGATGGACTTGGGAGAAGAAAACGACAGCAGAGGAGTGGAAGGGTTGATCGCCAGCGCAAGATCAGAAAGGGGAAGAGTTGATCGCAGTTCAAAGAAGGTGGGGGAAGAAGAACAGTGTTTACGTGAGTTTGTTTTTGGGACTGAACAATACGATACCTTTCTAATTCTTTGTTTCCAAGTTTCCACCTTTTTATTTAACAAAACGGCGTCGTTTTTTATTTATCGTGAGTTTGCATTTTTTTTATTTTTTTAAAAAAATAAGCAAAACGGCGTGATTTTGATGCAGGCAAAAAAAAAAAAAGAAGAAGAGGGGAACCGCCGAACCGCTCGAGCCGGCCGGTTCACCGGTTTTTACCGGTTCAGCGCCGGTTTTTCACTGGTTTATGTTCAGGCCGTTTTTAAGGCTCAACCGGACCGCTTTGACCACCGGTTCCCGGTCCGACCGGCCGGTCCGGTTTTGACAACATTGCATGTAACGCTCTACTTGTTTCTACTTGCATTTATTGTTTATTTGGTCGAAATTTTTGGGTAGATTTAAGTAGGGTGTTACAATTGGTATCAGAGCAAGGTCGATACATTGGAATCAATTAGGCTTAGTAACACTTTTGTACAACATGTGTAGGGTGCACTGTTTGTACTTTTGTTGTGACGTTTGTTTGTTGATTGGAATTAATTGTTCAGGACCATGACGTCGACACGTGCTAATGCTCATATCGCGGAGTCACTTGCTACCTTGACTCACATTTTGGCAAGAGGTGATGATCCAGCTAGGGATGGAGAGAAGCGCTTGGATAGGTTCTTGAAGCACAAGCCATCTTTCTTTGTTGGAGGTTTTAACCCGGATGGAGTGGTTAAATGGGTTGAAGAAGTTGAGATTATTTTTTATGCAATGAAGTGTGCTAATGAGAACAAGCTTGCCTTGGGAACCTATGTGCTTAGGGAGGAGGCAAACCAATGGTGGAAGAATGCTAAGTTGAGACTAGGTGAAAGAGGTGTTGTCATTACTTGGGAAATGTTCAAGCGGGAATTCTTTAACAAGTATTTTCCGGCGGATGTGAACAATAAGAAGGTGGTGGAATTCATGAAGTTGGAACAAGGGAACATGTCGGTAGCGGAGTATGTGGCTAAGTTTGAATCCTTGTGTGCATTTAGTCCTCACTACAATACCCCGGAGGCGGAGAACGACAAATGTGTTAAGTTTGAGAGTGGTCTACGTCCCGATATCAAGCATATCATTGGGTTTGCGGAGATTAGAAACTTCACTACTTTGGTGGCAAAGGCTAGGATTTGTGATGAAGATGGGAAAGCTAAGAGTAACTACTTTAAGGCGGTTAGAGGAAAGAGTCAAGACCGTGCCAAACCTTATTAGGTTAAGGGAAAAGGGAGTGCTAGAGGTGGAAAGGGAAAGGAGAAGGCGAAGGATGACAAGTGCTATAGGTGTAGTAAGATTGGACACCGTTCTTTTGAGTGCAAGAAGGAGAAAGATGTGTGCTACAATTGTGGAAAGGAAGGACATAGATCTAAGGAGTGCAAGGCAACTACTCCCACTTGCTTTAACTGTGGTGAAGAAGGTCACAAGAGTCCGGAATGTAAGAAGCCGAAGAAGGTTACCGGGAAAGTGTTTGCTTTGAATGGAGAAGGAGCTGATCAAGTTGATAATCTCATTAGAGGTACGTGTTTCATTCATGACACTCCTTTAATTGCGATTATTGATACCAGAGCAACACATTCTTTTATTTCTATGGATTGTATGAAGCATTTGAATATTCCTGTTTATGAAATGGCTGGTTGTATGAATATTGAGACCCCTGCTAGTGGTTCGGTAATTACTCGTCTTGTATGTCGTAATTGTCTTGTAACTGTGTTCGGTAGGCATTTTTATATGGATTTGGTGTGTATTCCACTTAGTGGTATTGATGTTATCTTTAGGATGAACTGGTTAGTCTTTAACCAAGTTCATATTAACTGTTGTGAGAAGATAGTGATATTCCCGAAGTCGGAAGGAAGTTTATCCTTGATGAACGGAGAAGAGGTGAAGGAATCTTTGAATGATCATGGAGAATTGTTCATGGTGTTTGGATCATTGAAGCTTGAAGGTGGAGCCAAGTTGGAAGAGATACCAGTTGTTGGTGAATTTTCGGAGGTATTTCCTGAGGATATATCTGATTTACCACCTGAAAGAGAAGTTGAGTTCGGTATCGATTTAGTACCTGGTGCTAGTCCAATATCAATGGCACCGTATCGTATGTCGGCATTAGAATTGAATGAATTGAAGAAGAAACTTGAAGAGTTACTAGAGAAGAAGTTTATACGTCCAAGTGTGTCACCTTGGGGTGCACCAGTGTTGTTGGTCAAGAAGAAGGAAGGGAGTATGAGGTTGTGTATTGACTACCGTCAGTTGAACAAGGAAACGATCAAGAATAAGTATCCACTTCCGAGGATAGATGATTTAATGGATCAATTGGTTGGAGCTTGTGTGTTTAGCAAGATTGATTTGAGGTCCGGATACCATAAGACAAGAGTTAAGACTGAGGATGTTCCTAAGACTGCTTTTAGAATAAGGTATGGTCATTATGAGTATACAGTGATGCCATTTGGAGTTATGAATGCCCCTGGAGTTTTTATGGAGTACATGAATATGATCTTTCATTCATTTTTGGATACGTTTGTGGTAGTGTTCATCGATGATATCTTGGTTTATTCTAAGTCGGAGGAGGAGCACAAAGAGCATATGAGAATTGTGTTGCAAGTTTTGAAGGAAAAGAAGTTGTATGCTAAGTTGTCTAAGTGCGAGTTTTGGTTGAAAGAACTAAGTTTTCTTGGTCATGTAATTTCTAGTGGAGGTATAGCAGTGGACCCCGCAAAGGTGGATGTTGTATTGAAATGGGGAACACCTGAGTCTGTTTCTGAGATAAGAAGTTTTCTGGGATTAGCTGGTTATTACAAAAGGTTTATTGAAGGATTTTTGAAGATGGCGTTACCTTTGACCTCGTTGACTCGAAAGGACCAAGCGTTCGTTTGGGATGAGAAGTGTGAGAAAAGTTTCCAAGAGTTTAAGAAGAAGTTGACTACCGCGCCTGTGTTGGTTTTGCCCGATGCTAAAGAATCATTTGTGGTGTATTGTGACGCATCGAAGTTGGGACTTGGTGGTGTACTTATGCAAAAAGGAAAAGTTGTGGCCTATGCATCTCGTCAGTTGAAGGTCCATGAGAGGAACTACCCCACCCATGATTTAGAATTGGCGGCTGTAGTGTTTTCTTTGAAGGTATGGAGGCACTACTTGTTTGGATCAAGATTTGAAGTGTTTAGTGATCACAAGAGTTTGAAGTACTTGTTTGACCAAAAAGAATTGAATATGAGGCAACAGAGATGGTTAGAATTCTTGAAGGACTATGATTTTGGGTTGAGTTATCACCTTGGGAAAGCCAATGTGGTGGCAGATGCTCTGAGTCGGAAGTCGTTGCATATATCATCACTTATGGCGAAAGAGTTGGAGTTGATTGAAGAGTTTAGAGACTTCAGCTTGGTGTGTGAAGTCACCTCCAATAGCGTGAAGTTGGGAATGTTGAAGTTAACTAATCCTTTTCTTGAGAAGATCAGAGAATGTCAAAAGGAGGATGAGAAATTAATGAAGAGAGTGGCACTAGTGATTGAAGGACTTGAGAATGACTTTAAGGTTGATGAGAATGGAGTAGTGAGATTCCGAGGTAGAGTTTGTGTACCCGATGTGCCCGAGTTAAAGAAGATGATTTTTGTTGAAGGTCATAAAAGCGGATTAAGTATTCATCCTGGATTGGTTAAGATGTACCAAGACTTGAAGAAGTTATTTTGGTGGCCTAGAATGAAGAAGGAAATTGCGGAATATGTGTATGCTTGTTTGGTTTGTCAGAAATCAAAGATTGAACATCAGAAGCCGTCTGGTTTGTTACAACCGTTGTTCATACCGGAATGGAAATTGGATAGTCTTGCTATGGATTTTGTTGGAGGATTACCAAAAACGGCCAAAGGGAATGAAGTGATTTGGGTTGTGGTTGATCGTTTGACGAAGTCGGCTCATTTCATTGTTATCAAGACGGGAACGTTGGTGCCTAGGTTGGCGGAGATTTATGTTGAGCAAATCGTAAGATTACAAGGTATTCCATCTAGCATTGTGTCAGATAGGGATCCGAGATTCAATTCTAGATTTTGGGAAAGCTTGCAAGAAGCGTTGGAAACTAAGTTGAGGTTGAGTTCTGCTTATCACCCTCAAATGGATGGTCAATCCAAAAGGACAATTCAATCTTTGGAAGATTTGTTAAGAGTATGTGTTTTGTAACAAGGAGAGAGTTGGGATTCATGTTTACCTTTGATCGAAATGGCTCCTTTTGAAGCTTTGTATGGGAGGAAGTGTCGTACGCCACTTAGTTGGTACGAATCCGATGAGAATATGGTTTTGGGTCCCGACATTGTGCAAGAGACTACGAAGAAGATTAGAATGATCAAAGAGAATATGAAAGCGTCTCAAAGTCGGCAGAAAAGTCACCACGGCAAGAAGAGGAAAGTTGTAGAATTTCAAGAGGGGGGTCATGTATTCTTGAGAGTGACTTCTACTACCGGTGTGGGAAGAGCATTGAAGTCTAAGAAGTTGACATCGAAGTTCATTGGACCGTATCAAATTTCGGAGAGGATTGGGAAGGTAGCTTATTGGAGTGCTTTGCCGGTAACACTATCTAATTTACATGATGTGTTCCATGTGTCGCAACTAAGGAAATATGTTTCGGATCCATCTCATGTAATTGAATCGGATGACATTCAAGTGGAGGATAATTTGACCATGGAGACAATTCTGTTAAGAATCGAAGGAAGAGAAGTAAAGAAGTTGAGGAACAAAGAGATTGCCTCGGTGAAAGTCATTTGGGGAGGTCCCGCGGGGGAGAATGCGACTTGGGAGTTAGAGAGCAAGATGAAGAGTTCGTATCCCGATTTGTTTTCAGGTAAATTTTCGAGGGCAAAAATTCTTTTAGGGGGGTAGAATTGTAACATCCCGTTTTATTTATTTATTTATTTAATTAAACTTATTTATTTAATTTTCATGTTTGTGTGATTTAATTAATTATGTGGCATTAGGTGAGGAGGTGTATTTAGTATAGTAGTGTTTTTAGGAGTTGTAGTTAGAAAATAAAGTTGGGCTTTTGTGAGGAAGGGCAATTTAGTAATTTAAGAGGGAGGACTTGACCTAGGTATAAGTTTAAAGTTTAGAGAGAGAATTTCATTTGTCATGAAATTTTGTGAAGAATAGAGAGAGAAGCTTAGAGAAGAGAAAGAGTGAAGAAGATTGAAGGGGATAATTCTTGAAGAATTAGAGGTAAGAGGGGGGAGAAATCACATTTCTCTTTGCCCAAACCCTCTCACCCATTTATGCTTAAAAAGTTGATATTTTTATGTATGTGTATGAATCAAAATGCTTCCTTTTATGATAATTTCGTGTTATCTATGTTGTATGATGCTAAAAGTACATGTTGATGGTTTTAATTTCGTGAATCAAAGGATGTTCATATGAAATTATGTGTTCATGAGTTTTGAATGAAAAATATGAATAATCTTTGATTGATGATGTTTGTAAGTGATGAAACTTGTACTTCTATGTATGATAACATGATTGTAACCTAAAAGAAACATCTTTTTAGAACTGGAACACGTTTTGGATGATTTGTGTGATGAAGAGGAACAGTCGCGAAATAGAGCAGCGATTCTGCAGGTTCGTCGCTAGGCGAGGATTAGCGAGAGCTAGCGAGGAAGCTCGCTGGGGCTCGCCAGTACTCGCCAACAAAATCTTGTCCTCTCTGTTTTGTCTCGCGACGCCGAGAGCTAGCGAGAGATGGCGAAGGCTCGCCAGATACTCGCTAGAGCTCGCCAGATGGAGAGCAAGCTTCTGACTTGTCTCGCTAAGGCTCGCTATGGCGAGGGATGGCGAGGAAAGTCAGACTTGGTTGATTTATTTGATGATTATGATGATGATGATGATAGATTGATGCATAGGTTGTTAGCCTTGTAGAAATACATAATTAATGATAGTATTTCTATATGATTGTTGATTGATTGATGATGATGAATTGAATTGATTTCAAATATATATATATATATATATATATATATATATATATATATGTATGTATGTATATGTGTGTGTGTGTGTTATATGTATATGAATTGATAGATGGTGAGTTGGTGATATCATGTGTTGATGCATGAAATGTTGGTTAGTATATAAATGAATTTATATCGATGAAATGTTGTGACACATCATTCATGCATAAGTTATGTCTAATAGATGGTGATAATGGATGGTGAAAGGATTCTTGTATCCGATATAGATGGTGATTTGGTACCACATGTAGATATGTCTAGGAACATACAATTGAAGGTGACATTAGTTGCATTAGGAAGGTGAAATCCTTGATTTGTGCTATGTGTTGATGATGTGATAATTGGATAATTGTGTGTAAGGGATGTATATCTATTCTTGTTGATCATTGATGGTGCGAATAAGATTATGTATATTGAATTGGTAAATGTACACATCTTGTTGCTAGTGTTGACTTGCTATGTATATGATAGAGAGATGAATAGTAGATGAATATATGAATAATATTTGATGAATTGAATTAAATGTTAGTATCTTACTTTCATTTGTTGGCATGTTGATTATATGTAACTAACTCTCTATTTTTGTGTTTTATGGATCGTTGGGCGATTCAGATTCTCAGGCTTGAGGATTTGCTTTGCTTTAGGAGGAGTACCCGGCATTTGTTGCTAGTATTTAGGGTGAGGAGATTAGCTACTACTCCTAGTGTCGTACCTTGTCCATTTGCTCTGATGGTTGTAACACCACGTTGGGATTTAGTTTATTTTGGGGTTATGCCTAGTGTCGTTTTAGACTTTGCTTATTTATGGTGATGTAAGGCTTTAAGACAAGTACTTGTTTATTTTAATACCTTGATGATAAGATATTTGTTGGTGATTATGTGGATGTTGGTTAATTATGACTATTATACTTTATCATGATTTTTATGGATGAGGATGTTTAGCTATTCCGCTGCAATAGTTATGATAAACATGATTTGTAATTGAATTTTTATGCTATTGCTGGATGTTTAATTTGACATGTAACGCTCTACTTGTTTCTACTTGCATTTATTGTTGATTTGGTTGAAATTTTTGGGTAGATTTAAGTAGGGTGTTACACATAGCACCAATCAGTTCAGCATTAACGAAGAGTGGTAATTTCAGATAAAAAATTAATCCAAAACTACTCCTCTCCGATAGATGAATGACAAAGAAAAGTTAAATAGAAAAAAATATTTAACACAGGGAGTATTATTTTATTTTTGGTGGAAGTTCAAGGCTAATTTATTTATTTATTTTGAGCTTGTTTAGGAATACATATTGACATAGAGCATCGAAAAACTCTTCACATCTGCGAACAACTATTCACTAGTACGACTGATTGAGTCTTCTTCCATTCACACTTGGTTAAGTGGATGTGTTCGGTTCACCAACATACATGTAATTTAAAAATGATGATAATGTGAGAACTATATTCTCTATATTTGACGAGTATCGTTTCAACGGACTAGTAAAGTTATACGCCAAAACATAAATCATAAGTGCTACAAATACCAAATAGGACGTTAATATATTCCATATTTAGTGACATTAGAGATTAATAGGTATAACAAAACTCTCGTCGATTGCTGGACACAAAAACATATGATGAGCTATACGTGTAAACATATTTGAAACATATGGAATATATAATCGATGACATAAGTGTTCTGGTAAAAACTTAGGGTGGTAAGTAATTAAAATGTATGTTGATAGCAAAAATTGGACCTTCTCATTCATTATAATCACAAGTATTTATAGGGTACATGAAGGAAAATTTTCCCACCCTTTTCTTCTCCTGATTCATCTCCACGTTCTCCCTATATACATTGATCGTTTGTTTATTATCTATCTAATCATGGGGAACGTGGGGTGAACATGTAAGTATTCATAAATCGTGCTCCTAGTCACATAGATAGTGGGAAACAATCGGAATAGATAGTGGGTAAAAAACGGTTATGCCGGTAGATCATGGGATCATGGGTATCGTGGGTGAGTCACCTTCTCGCCCTGTCAAAGAAAGATGTCTCGCCTTTAGGTCACCCTTTTAGCGTGTTTGGGTTGGATTCTTCTATGTGCATTGGGCCTTTGTCTATTGGGCCTTTATCTGGATCCTGAAACAATATGTGGGCCTTGCTAACCAAACCCCCTATATTTTAAACTAGTCCACAACCCCTCAAGCACGAGGCTCAATGGAGGCGAAGTGGTGACCATGGACGGGTTTTTCGCTGGTAACCGCACTGTCACGTGGCTACTTTTTCGGGCACACCTTTATCCCACGATGCAACTCCTTATTTTGGTGGGAGCCGCTATAAATAGGACCTTAGAGTTGTTTTAAGTCACACACATTTCTTCGCATTTTATCATACAATCCAGCTATGGACTCTCCCACCTCTGTTCTCGAATCCCCTGTTGTCACAACTATCAAAGCTTTGAAACGCTTGCTTCGCCACGACATTGATGACCTGATAGATCAAGTAGATGACTTCTCTACTTTAGCAAAGGATCTTAGGCTCGCCTCAGGGAGGTTGACCAACAAGGAGCTGCTCTTTCTGGAGAGGGTGATGCACCTTAAAGGCGAGTTAGCCTCTGATGCAGCTTTCATTGAATCTGTTGAGGACGCTCATTATTGCCACCATGAGATGGTCTCTAACTTGTTTGACCAAACCTGGCATCTGAAAGAAAGCATGAGAGTGCACGAGGAGGTAGTGACCCACCGCATGAAGGTTCTGGAGGACTAGCTAAAGGTCTTGTCCAAAAAGAAAGAAGAGCTTCGTCTGAGTAACAAGGATGAAATTGCCATTTTACTGGCCAAACGTCGCAAACTTGCACGTGTTAAGGTCAAGACGAAAAACTTAGGAGAGGGGCTTAAGAAGATCACTGAAGACCTGGTGGCAACCAAGAAATACAAACATGCTCTGGAGGATATGCAGATCATGGCTTTGGACGCAGCCTGTAACACTCAAACCCATTCATGGCTTTGGACGCAGCTTGTAACACCCAAACCCATTCACAAAACAGAGAGTTGGCAAATCATAACCAACAAAATACAAATGAAAGAAATATACTTAACACTCCATCATATTATCATGCATAAACTAACTCTCACAAACATAATCATATATTCTCTCAATCTTAAATCATACATACAATTATCCACATAGCACATTGAAACACAAATTGGAAACAATGCTCATCACCAAGATTCAATCAAACAACTCACACAATGTCACATATCAATTATCAAGTACATGCACACATTTCCTAATGCAATCTAATGCTAATTCTCATGCTATGTCACCCTAGACATATCTAATGCATGTGGTACTAATCGTCTTTATTAAAGTATCTCACCTCTAATATCCGTCTTTATCGAATAAAATCCGATATCCGTCTTTATTGGAATATCCAATATTCCTATTTAATACATGAATGATTTATGTACAACCACAAACACTTAATATAACACAATATTAAGTTTTACTTTATGATATGAAACACTATCCATATCCGTCTTTATTAAGATATCTCACAATCTTAATATTCGTCTTTATCGAATAAAATCCGATATTCTTCTTTATTAAGATAACACAATACCTTAATATACTTCTTTATTAGAATAACACAATTCTAATATTCTTCATTTATATATATATATATATACATATCATACATTCATCAACAACATCTACAAATTATTATTAATTAAAACATCCTCAACATTCGTTATATTAATAAAACATCGTCACCAATCATTCAATAATTAAATCATCATCAACTATACACAAGAATACAATTAATCCATGTTATAAACAAGTAATTGCATTTTAAACAACATGAAAATAAAGTTTTGGTCTGCCTTGCTCGCCCGGCGAGACCCGGTGAGTGGAAAACATAATGTTTTGAAGAAACTAGCGAGTGCTGGCGTGAGGCTCTCGCCGACGAGACCCATCGAGCTTATCCAGCACTGGATGCTCTGCTCGCGAGTTCATACTCAAAATCATCCAAAAATCCCGTTTTTTAGTTCCAGATCCCAAAAAATGTTGTTTTCAAGTATATAACATATATATAAACATGAAAGTACACTTAGATTCACAGATCCATATGATTTCATACCAAAAAGTAAGAGATTTATATTTTTATTCAAAAACTCATAAACTTCACCAAATCTCTACAAACATCTACAAATATCCGTTTTTACCCATCAAAATCGTTCATAGTATTAGTTAAGAGTTTAATAAACATGTTTGTAATCAAAGATTACATTTTTATCAAGAAAATCATCCCCATAAAGCCCACGAAAATGAGTGGTGAAAGTTAGGGTTCGGAGAAATCGACATTCTCCCCCTTCTCGAGTCACTCACGATTATGACAACTAACTCTCGCACCTTAACTCGACGATTCTCGGATCTTGGCTCTTGATTCTCTCTTGCCCTAGCTCTTCTCTTCTCCTCCTTCTCTCTTCTTTCACAAAATAGTCACAAAATGTGACTTTCTCTCTCTAATGGGGTATTTATAGCTCTCCCCAATTTGTGAGACATAGGCCCAATGGGTCATAAACTCGCTCAATTAACTAATACTCTCGATAATTAATAAATCGTCACAAAATGAAATAATAATAATAATAATAAGCCACATCAATATATAAATATACACATATATACAAATAACGAATAAATGAAAATCGAGTCATTACACAGCCCCAAATGTTTAGAATTTTGTAGCTTTTGTTGTCGTTTCAATTGTTTTTCCCTTTCCATCATTTTCTTTATGGTAATCATTTCTTTTTAGTATTTTCCTTAATGTACTTGTTCCTTTTGGATGAATGAAATGAATTTCTTTTCTTAGCTTCCTGTTTGCACACATATTAACAAATAGAAAATAATAAATTTTTAAGTAAACATAATAATTTCGTCCCTTTTCCTGGGCGAATAGCATATCACGCCCTAGGGCGAGATACATTTTATGGTTTACATAAGGCGTTGTGAGACCATAAATACCACTTTACTCTTTTCTTATGATTTTTCACTTCTTCAACTTTCTTCAAATTTCCACCTTTTCTCAGATCTAGTCTCCTTCTTTACTTCCGGATTTCTAGTGATAAACACGCCACATACTCCATCTCTCCCGATTTTTCCGATTCTCAACCGTTTGACTTCTAAAAGGTATTATCACGTTCTTTTTCTTTTCCTATGTATTTTTATTTCTTTGTTTTTAGATCATGGTTCTTTTGCGAGAACTGAGTGATTCAGAGGATAATTCCTTAGAAACTTACCCCCTAGGTTCTGATTGGGAACGAAAAGTTCGTTCCCATTATACTAGGACATACGGTACCCTCAATACGAACAGTTATTTTTCGGAATTATGGGGGTTCCAAGTAAACTCTCTAGTGACTTCGAGTTGGGTGGTAGTGATACTAGTAGTAGTGGAGACAATAGTGACTGTGTCATTATCTCTCCTTCTTCGTTTACCCAAAAAAAACCCAAAAATCGTGCGTTGATTGTTGCAGACTCCGTTTCGACGATTTCTACTTCAATGTAGATTTCTTCTAGGTTCACTACTCACGAATTCGTATATACTTTTAGAAAAGAGGTTAGATTGTTTGGTTCGAAGAACGATAGCCATATTATAACTGATCCCGTGAGTGAGGACGAGTTCGTTACTACCGTAAACACCGTAGAACCCCACTACTTCTATATGTATACCCATGTTATCCAAACTCTTAACCTTTGGCTTCCCTTTACTGCTTTCGAGAGACAAATGTTAAAAATCATGAATGTCGCCCCTAACCAACTCCACCCTAATAGTTGGGCCTTTATGAGAGCTTTCGAAGTAGTTTGCCACAACCTAGAGGTAGTTCCCACTGTAGGGATCTTTTTCTGTTTTTTCCAAATAAATTTTTTTTCTCCTTATTCTCTCATCTCCCTTAGTAGTCAAGTCAACCGGGGGCGTTTCTCTTTGTACGCCTCCAATTTTAAAAACTATAGAGATACCTTCCTCCGCTTCCATTATGGTGAGGGTTTCAATGACCTGCTTTTTGACAATTCTGGGGAACCCTTATTCCCCTTCTATTGGTCCTCTTCCCCTAGGATTATAAGGGGAACAAAAATGGAAAGCCTTAATAAATATGAGCGAGAAGCTGTTACGTTTCTCGCCACTTTTAACGTTATGAGCTCTAGCGATCTGCTTGCCAGAGAGACAGCCCCCGAATCCTTAGGGGAGTATATGTGTAAGTGATCTTTATTTTCTCTTTTACTATTCTTAAGTTTCCTTTCTCGAAGTATATGTTATTTATTTTCTGTTTTACTCACTCTCTCTCTCTTACGTTTGCTTTGTAGCTTCTATATCGAACCTTTCAGCATATGAGAGGATGACTTTTGTTCTAAAAGCCAGAGAACTAAAGCAGAAGGCTGCTGCTGCTGCCTCGGTGAATCCTCTATCACAGCTGGTGGTAGATGAGTCCGCCCCCAAAGACACTAAGAGGAAGAACAAGGAAGAGTCAAGACGGATCTCCCTTGCCATTCCCAACAAAGGGGGCGATTTCTTTGCTGAAGAAGAAAAGGAAGAGGAGGGGGAAGTTCTAGTGGGCCCTGCTAAGAAGAAGAGAAATACCCATGGTAAGTCTGGGCGTGGCGTCCTTGCTGGAGCAAGCAGCAAAAATCAGGGCGAGACTGAGACTATTACCAAAGTGGACGTCCTTGTCAGATCCGTCCCTCCTCCTATTTGATGTGGCGATAACCCTGCCAAAAAGAAGAAGAATCAACTGTCCTCAAGCTTCTGGACGCAGGGTTTGACTCGTTGTCTTATGTTGATGAGGAGTTCTAGAAGTACGGCAACTCGTCCTTCTTCTCTGACACTAGCTCTAAGGATTTGAGGAAAATGGCCATGAACTACCACATCAGAGGTTCTAAGCTTAGCTACTTCCTCTCTGCTCGCCAAGAGCTTGAGGTTATGGAGGCCAACAACAAGATCAAGCTGGTGGATGAGAACTTGGGTTCCATTGAGAAGCAGTATGCCGCCACGAAGGCGAAGTTTAAGAAAGACATCAAGGACCTCAAGGCTAGCTGCGAGGAGAAGATAAAGGAGGCGGTGAAGGAGAAAGAGGATGCATGGGCTAATGAGAGAAAAAACCATGTGCACGAAATAAACCACTTGAGGGGGGAGTTGAAGACGAACAAAGAACAGCTCTCGCCTCAGCGAACAAGGAGAGGGATGAGGCCGTCCTACATCGTGATCAGCTGTCTAAAGAGAAGGACATCCTTATCAGCAAGGTGGAGGGCTTACAGGTGGACTTAGGCTCCCAGTATGATGATGGTTTTCAGTTTGCTTTGGAGCAAGTGAAGATCGTCTTCCTTGAGGTTTACATGGCTATGTTGGGCGAGCTGGGTGCCCCGAAAAAGATTGTTGATGGAAAGCTGGTTCTCTTCACTCCTCCTAGCTCTACTTAGTTATTTTCCCACTTTTTCTGATGTACTTAGGCCTGCGTGCCTTATTTTGTAATATTTTGAAATTGTGTTTTTGTACTCGCCTTCGGGTGTTATCTATTGAACTTCCTTCCGTTAATTAATATTCATGTTATGTTTTAATCTTATCTTTGTTTTTATTTTGTATGCTTATTCCCTTAGAATGTTTATCCTTTGAGCTTTATACTCCCTTTTTATTCGCTCTTTACTATTTTCAACAGTATTTGTGCTTAGTTTGTTTCTAACCTTCCCCACTCCCTTGAAACTTACACCCAAAACACTTTTCCCTATGTGGTCAAGTTAAAAGCAGTTCCTACTGTGCCTTGGGTGACGTGTTCAAAGTGGTGCCACAATTTTCTCTTTGTTAAAACCCTATAAAAAGAGGTCTTTCCCTACTAGTTTCTCACACCTTCACTCATTCTCTTCTTTTCATTCTCCCTTAACCTAGAATCATGGATAACCTATCCAAGAAATCTATAGCCGCTCCTATGCGCAAAAAATCCAAATCTAACTCTTCTAAGGTCGCTTCTTCCAAAGCTTCTTCATCCAAGGCCATAATAAAAAAAACCCAAGCAAAACAAGCGTCAGATTAAGGAGGTGGAGGCCTCGAATTCTGACAAAACAGACACAGATTATGCTGAGTTTTTGAAGACGTACAATCCTGAAGAGGATTCTTGGGATTCAGATCAAGAACATTCCCAAGTGACGTTCGAGTCCAATGTAAAAACCCTGCCCTGGAGAAGAAGCTTGAGGTTGTGTCTCGTTAGATTTAGGGCTGTTATGTGATAATAAACCTTGCTTAACTTGCAGGGTTTCATTAGAATCTTAGGCTATAATAAACCTTGCTCAAATTGCAGGGTTTCATTAGATTCTTAGGCTATTATGTAATAATAAACCTTGATTAATGAATTGAATAAAAATTCTCTTTTGTCATTGCTTTTATGCTCTTCGTTTAGTTTTGCATGTTTATATTTTCAACCATTCTATTCTCTGCTTTTTTGGATGCTCATAAGTGTATTTGTCATATCTTGATGATGGCTTAGAAAAAATACCTTTCTTCTTTGGCGAGGCACTCGCTTTTGTGCCGACTCGCCTACTGATTTCTTGAATGAATCGTTGGTGATGCCGTTGTGCTCACCTGATAATTTCGCTCGTCAAAGCGTTAGACTTACATGACGGCGTGGGAATTAAACTTCTTAGAGGATGTAGTCCTTTTTCGTTTATTCCTTTATAACCGATGCCTTAACCTTACACGGATTTGCTAATTTTACTCGCCAAAACCTTAGACTTACATGACGGTGTAGGAATTAAACTTCTTAGAGGACAGAGTCCTTTTTGTTTATTCCTTTATAACTGATGCATTAGCCTTACACGGTTTTGCTAATTTCACTCGCCAAAGCCTTAGACTTACATGACGGTGTAGGAATTAAACTTCTTAGAGGACAAAGTCCTTTTTGTGTATTCCTTTATAACCGATGCCTTAGCCTTACACGGTTTTGCTGGTATTATATTTTTCTTTTTTACCAGGATAATTTCACTCACCAAAGTCTTTGTCTTACATGGCGGTGTAGGGATTTAACTAACTTCTTAGAGGATAAAATCCTTTAGGTTTGTTCCCTTATAACCGATGTCTTTAGTCTTACACGATTTTGCTGGTATTATATTTTTCTTTTTTACCAGATAATTTCACTCACCAAAGCCTTAGACTTTCATGCGGTGTAGGAATTAAACTTGTTAGAGGACAAAGTGCTTTATGTTTATTCCTTTTGAACTTGTTAGAGGACAAAGTCCTTTCTGTTTATTTTGTCGTGAACTTCTTAGAGGACAAAGTCCTTTTTGTTCATCTCTATATGGCTGAGGCCTTAGACTTACACAACGTTGATCCTTTTTGATGTTTGCAATTTGTTTGTAATTTGCTGAAAATCGAACTAATCAAATAATTAAATAACACACTATAATCTTTCTTAAAACAGTGGTCCTCAATAAAAACTCATGCCCTTGCAAGAGAAAAGAGTGTCCCAATATTCTTTATTCATCATCTTCTTGATTTCAGTACATATAAGAGGTTGGAGTACATATTTAAAAATGGAAACTAAAATCTAAAACTTGTTTAAAAATTGAAAAATAAATGTGATCCCGCCTTGACGAGATCACTCACAGACCATATCGCCTAGCTGTCGTAGAACCTTAAGTTGGCGACGTTCCAGGTCCTAGACATGACTTCGCCATTCATGGTTTCGAGCCTATAAGTTCATCCCTTGAAAGCTTCATGGATTCTAAAAGGTCCTTCCCAATTAGCTGCCATCTTTCCTCCTTATCTCTGCCATAGCTCTTTTCAACACTAAGTCTCCTTCCTTGAACTTCCTAGGAATGAATCTTGTGTTATACTTCCTCGCCGCTCTTTGCTTAGTGTAGAATTCCTTGAAGAGAGCTTTCTCCCTTAATTCTGGGAGTAAATTCAAACTTTCCTCCAGTGCGGTGTTGTTCTCTTGTATTGTTACTTCTGGGAATGACTTTTGCGATACCCTTGCCTTTGGCCTTCGTTTGCTTGCCAATTTCGGTGGGGCTGTGAGCCATGCCCTTTGTTGTTGTTGCTTTTTGCATCCTTTTCCTTAGCGTCCCTGGAACGCTTTTCTGCATTGCTCTCCTCTCCCTTGATATAACAACTTGCTCTCTTGATCACTTTTTGCATTGAAGCCGCAGGTTTTTGTGCCAATGATTCATTGAAGTGTCCTGCTTCCAAACCATTGTGGAAAGCAGCCACAAACATCTCTTGATTGGGGTTTGACACTTTGATTTTGGCTTCGCTTAATCTGGCTAAGTATTCTCTGAGGGTTTATGCATAGTTTTGGCGGATAGCGAATAAGCTAGTTGCCGTAACTTTATGTTTTTCGTTCCAGAGAATTGCTGGATGAATTTCTTGTGAAAATCAACATAATTTTCTATGGAGTTTCTGGGTAAATTCATGTACAACGCAGGGGAATGTCTTTGAATGTCCCTGAAAGGAGCTTGCACCTAAGGTGTTCTGGTGCGCCGGTGATGGCGGTTTGGGTTCCAACTGCCATCAGATGCTCTAGTGGATTAGTCTTCCCATCAAACATTGGTAGATGTGGGGATTTGAAGGTGTCTGGGACTTTGGCATCCCAGAGAGCTTGAGCTAAAGGCTTAGACTCAATGAGGATTTCATCATCTGAATCCGCATTTTGTTCTGCCTGCTCCTTTTCAATTGTTGCCCTATTTTTCCTTGCAAGCGTCTGATCTCGTCCACTACAGTTTGTAGAGTGACTGTTCCATATGGTTTTGGGTTCCTGACATGGATGAATCTTTTCTTGCGATTTTACTTCCTTTTTGGGTGGTCGGCTGGGAATCGTTTTACCGTAGCCCCACGGTGGGCGCCAAAATGTTCTGATAAAAACTTAGGGTGATATGCCAAGTAATTAAAATGTATGTTGATAGCAAAAATTGGACCTTCTCATTCATTATAATTACATATGTTTATAGGGTACATGAGGGAAAACCTTCCCGCCCTTTTCTTCTCCTGATTCATCTCCACGTTCTCCCTATATACATTGATCGTGTGTTTATTATCCACTAACCATGGGGAACGTGGGGTGAACATGTAAGTATTCATAAATCGTGCTCCTAGTCACAGGGATAGTGGGGAACAATCGGAATAGATAGTGGGTAAAAAGCGGTTATGCTGGTAGATCATGGGATCATGGGTATCGTGGGCGAGTCGCCTTCTCGCCTTGTCAAAGAAAGATGTCTCGCCTTTAGGTCACGTTTTTAGCGTGTTTGGGTTGGATTCTTCTATGTGCGTTGGGCCTTTATCTGGATCCTGAAACAATATGTGGGTCTTGCTAAACAAACCCCCTATATTTTAACCCAGTCCAATAAGCATGCATATTAAATGATTAAACAATGATATCTAATCCCAACAAAATTCTTTAATTGCAATTTTCACTCTCTTCACTAATTGTTTGATAACATTTAAGCCTCTTAAATCACTCTCTTCACTAATTGTTTCACAATATTTAAGCCTCTATTCACTAAATAAGTAAGCCAAGTAAAATTGTGGAGGTAAAGGGTAAAGAAGCATTACTTTAACCATCAAATATGTCATGTTAAGGGAATGCATGTTTCTTAATTTGATTTGTTTTGAGGTTAATTAATTTAACCTTGGTATATAGACACACATGTTGGATAGATTCTGGTGCCACAACTCACACAGGAAGCCTATGCTAGGTTTTATAAATTGTCGGAAAATAAGTGATGGTGAAAGATACATCTATGTGGTTGATCACAAAACAATTTAAGCTGAGGCAATTGAAAATTTGAGATTATTGATAAAGACTAATTTTATTTGAATATTTATACAACTATTTTTGTATTGTCTTTCAAACGAAATTTAATTTCTATATTTTTGTTTTGAATATGACCAGCTTTTTACGATTCTACAGACCTTCAGTTTTTTGAAGTTGTTTAGACTGATTCTCCATCCAACCAGTTGAATCGTCTCATCAAATATTACTATTAACTTTATAGTTTATTTATGCTAACTTATATTTGAAAAATCTTATATATATATACTTATTCAAATTTACTTTAAATTTTATTTGAAACAAATTTATATTTAAATTTTATAGTTATTTATTACCCGTTCTTAGCACGGCCTCATACACTAGTTTAAATAAATTCATAACATAATTTCTTTATGATAAAATACATTTATGGCACACTATTAATTTATTTCACAAGGGTCCTTCTCCAAGTGACAATAACAAATTTGTTGCACAATGTTTTAGTTTATTTTACAAACAAACCCATCTCCGAAAGAATAAATGTGATACAACCACATATTTTTTTGTTATATATTGGATACAATGAGGTTTGAACCTATGATTTCATATAAACTACATAAATCTTTTATAACTAAACCAAACCTAATCTTTATTATTGCAACCTTAAACCACTATTGAAATGTAAAGAAATTTAAATAAAAGTGCATAAAAATTATAAGAGTAGAAATAACGTATAAATAAAATTATATAGTGACAAACAATATTAAATTATTTTCAACTCAAGTGCACGTACAATAGCCATAAACACACCACGGAACTTTAGGAGCAATACACGTAATTTTGCGACAATCATAGGGCATATTGCAGGGAATATTAGTAGTTATAACGTCTGTAAAGAACAAAAGAATTATTACTAAAAAGTGATAGAAATATTTTATATAAAATAAATTAGATATTTGTAAATGGTGTGTTAAATGACTTACTACTACTATTGGTTGCAACAAGTAATAGAGAAAGAAATAAGATCAAAACATAAAAATGATATGAAATTTGAGCCATATTTTTCCTCCTATGTATGTAATAAATAGATATTATTTTATCACTTTATATGAAAAAATTTCATGTTTTATTAATTTCAATTAAATAGTTTTTGGCTCTTAGGAGTTGTAAGAAACCATCCATAAAATAAAATTATTACTAAATGTCTCTAAGGTATATCGATATGTCATGTGTGTCTCTTTTGCTCAATGCACCACTTTACTTTCAATAAATGTTTTTTATTTATCTTTTAACTTTTCATGATAGGCAATAAAAATATATCAAAAGAGAAATAATAGTGATAAAAATTGTAATTCCCCTTTAAAAAAAAGCTATCTCCTCAAATATAAGCCTTTATATATGTACGTTAAATGCATATTTTGTTTCCAAATAAAACTCCCATTAATATTCTGTTTCATCAATTCCACTACTTTGTCCTTGTTCCTTTACTCTACCATTTGGAGTAATAATAGTACAACTAGTACAATACGCTCCTCTTGATGATAAGATTGAAAATAAGAACGTTATAGAGATGTTATCCTTTATCCATGAGCTGCCATCTAACAAGGAATGTATTAGAAGCTTTGGATTTATCAAATCAAAACATTATGTAAAAATAGATTATGCTTCGGGATAAGTATGACTTTAGCTTCTGAAGGTCTTGAAAATTTTAGCTTATGAATGGCATGAGACATCAGCATCTGAGGGTCTTCAGAGTTCAACTTTTGATGCACTTCGCCAGTGTAGCCTCTGAAGGTCTTCAGAGTTAGATGCTTCAGAACTTCACAAAATCTCTTCAGAGTCAGCTTCTTCAGAATATTTCATACTTCAATAATTTAAAAGAACCTTTTCTTCGTTCTGACCAAATGTGTTCTAATAAGGGACTTTATCCACATCAACAATCTGCACACTTGATTAAAATTATTAGTACTACCAATTCTCTATTCAATACTTTGTTATCATCAAAACTTTAATAAGAGTTTTCTTTTAAAACTCATTTTGTTCCACACTTTCGTCCCAAATTATAAGGGAAAAGAGCTCAATTTTTTTGTCCCAATTATTATAAGAGAAAAAAAACAAAATTTCTCTTTTCCAAGAATTATTTCTACTTATCCTCATAAAATTAAATGCAAATTACATATAATTTTTTTTCTCTCACATTTATCAATAAGCAATAACCAATGCAAATTCTTTGTACATCTTCCCATGAAACATATTTCAAGAAAAATACAAAAACACATACTCCAAAGTATTATGTTTTGGTTTTTCATAATAAGTGTGATTTTTATTTTTCCCTTATAATTTAGGACAGAGGGAGTATATATATATATAATATGAGCAAAGCAACATATGATTAATGCTATTGTGTTTTTTTTTTACTGAAAATAACGATATTCATTCGTTTCAATAATTGATAGAGTACATCAAATGTAAATACAAATTCAACATTGCTAAAATTAAAATGGATGAATCTGCAAACAAACTCACAACATCCAATTAATAGTGTACAACGGCAAAATGGCTACAAATAATATGATAAAATTAAAGTCACCGGAATGTCTGTGCTTCCGAATCTATAACGTTGATGCCCAAATCATGATTGAATCTGCAATTGATTGATGATGATATTTTAATATGAACTAAACGAACACCGTAATTAACAAGACGAGAAATCAATCAACGCCGTACCTAGACGACAACCAACACAAACGCCGCACTCGGACGACGAAATCTCAAATACAAAAGAAATCAACTAAAAGACTCAATGTGAAAATCACTTAGATTGAAAATAAAGAAAAAAATGAAAAGGGGTGATTTTAGGACAAAAATGTCTCAATCTCAATGCTCTTAATATTACCTAAAATAAAATACATAAAAAGATAAAAACATTAATATACTACTATAATTTATCTTAATTAAAAGATGAAAAATTAAAGGTAGGCACATTAATATTCAAATAATACCTTAGGAATATCATTATGCAAAATGGACTAATTAATAAATTCACAACCTAAGCCACTAGATTTGGTTAAGTGGTGAGAGATTTGGGTAGTATGCTAGAGGTTTTGGGTTTGATCCTCAACTTTCTTCTAAACCAAAAAAAATAAAAAAATTCACAGCCTACATCCTTATAATTAAGATAGGAGGAGTAATGAAATTGCAATTGTTACAAATTTCTTTTGGGTCAACTTTTCCATTCACTTAAATAAGTTTCCACTCCTTCAAAAAATAAATAAGTTTCCACTTTTGTTTAATTTAAATTTTCTTTAATGGTAAGGGTCTATAGCCATTTACGATAGATATATAATGAATTTACTTTTACCACTTTATTTGTTCCAAAAGCTTGATATACATTCTCTTTTGCCTCTTAAGACCGATAATGAATGGTCTTTGTCTTGTCTTTGGTTGTCAGTTATTATAGTTTTTATCTCCATTTCTCAACTTTTACTTTTTGTTAATACATAGCTTCATATAAAAAATCCAATTAGGTTAAGTTAAATTAAATTAATTATTTGGCAAAAGATTTACTTAAAATAGCTTGGAGATTGTTTGTATGAGTGAGTGCAGAGGCCTTTTGATCTTAAATTATTTATCATGCATGGAGTCGCTCCATACAATTATGCACTATGAACAATAATTATTAATTAATGACAATAGAGATATTTAAATAAATTATTTAACATTTTATTTAAGTCTATCATGGGCAGCCTTGACAATGTGCATGCTATGTAATCGGACCTTCATTTTTGGGGCTTTAAAAAAATTATAGATAGATCTTTACAAAAATATAAAAAGGCTGATTCATAAAACTAAAATGAAAAAGTCGAATTATATGATAGTAAATCTGTAAATATTTCTTTTTTTAACAGCAAAGAAAAATCATATTAATATAAGAGAACTGATTGAGAATTGGTCTCCCAATACATTCAAATGACCTCAAGAGATGTTGTTCTTTTGGGCTGCTTTTTTTTTCAAGGTAAATGTGACAAGGTCACCAAAATATAGATAAAACCTCAAGAGGTTAATATAATCTTTTCTAATCTTTTCAGGACAAACAATAACAAATTTATTACACAAATAAAAGTGTGAGAAAAATCATTACAACATTACGAGTGTGAGAAAAATCAACGCGACTTACAAATTAAATAAAATTATACAGTTTCATAAAAAAACATAAAAAAATATACCGTCGCAATTAACATAAAATTTAATTTTCCACGTAATTGCTACTACTCCATTCTTAATTATAAGAAAAAGTAAAAATGTTCTTATAATTAAGAATGGAAGGAGTATACTTCCACACACGAACACAAACGGTCAATGCAGCCCCGAATTAGAGGAGCAGTACACAAATCTGTTGGGCAATGGCCGGGTAGCTTGCAGGGAGTACTAGAACTTGAAATGACTAATATGAACAAAACAAAATGTTACTAAATTGTGATGAAATATTTTATATAAGATAAATTAGATATTTGTAAATTGTGTGAAAAAATGACTTACTACTATTTACTGCCGCAATAAATAGAGAAAGAAATACGATCAAAGTATAAATAAAGTATGAAATTAGAGCCATATTTGTTCTTCTTTGTATGTAGTATAAATAAGAAATTTTTTGATCACTTTATAAGAAAAAATGTTATACTTTGTTAACTTTAATTAAATAGTTACAAGTGCCGATGAGTTGCAAAAAAACATTGATAAATAAAATCTTTTTTTTTTTAAATGCCTTTTAGATACGATTAAAATGTTGTATTAATTATCTTTGTTGTTCATTCGATTTATTACTTTATCTAGTAATCTAGTGTCTAGATTCACTCACACTTTTTTTTTTGGTGAATAATTCACTCACTTTTTTTTTTTGACAAAAGTGAGAAATTCACGATTCGAATTTTGCCCCTCCATTAATGTCTCTTAGGCATGTACATAGGTTGGGAAAATCGGATTCCGGATAAAATTAGACTTATATCTCAAAAATGACTGACACACTGACACAATAATGCTATGGTTTTTTTAAATATTTTTTTATATAAATATCAAATGTTTTGTTTTTTCATTTGAGAATTAAAAGAGAAAAGGCTCAAGAGGTTTGATACTTCAATTTCCACAAGTTATATATATATATATATATATATATATATATATATGAGGAGGCATTCGTTGATTCCAGTAGTAAGTCTCCATTGACTTACTCCGTTTAATAATTCGATATCAGCAATATATTTCTTCAATTCAACCGTTGAATTCAAAGATCTTATCGAGTAGATCAACTCCACAAAATTTTATAAAAATTAAAAAAATGTATTTATATATTAAAACTATTGAAATTCAACGGTTTTTTTAAAAGTTTGTCGTACGTTCAATTGAAGTTATCAGAAAAAGAATCAAACGGTTTTGAATTTTTATAAAAATTTGTGGAGTTGAGCTACTCAATGAGATATTTGACTTCAACGGTTGGATTGAAGAAATATAATGTCGATATCAAGTTATTAAGCGGAGTAAGTCAATTGAGACTTACTCCTGGAGTCAACGGATCCCTCTTATATATATATAAGAACTTTCAAGTAAGAAGAATTTTAAAATAAGAGGGTGAGAGGATTAAATGTGAGTCATTAGATTAAACATATGGATATGATTAGAATTTAATATTAGTGAGCAATGAGAAACTTTCCTTAGCCAAAGACATTTTCTCTCTTCCCTCACCGAATTTGACTAAGGAAAATTTATCATTGTTTATCATTGTTCACTGAATCTCGCTTCCTCTTTCTCTCTTGTAGTCTTATTTCATTGTTTTTCCTTTTTCTCCCTTCACATTTATTAAAAAATAAAAATCTTAATCTAGACCTATGGAATCATGTTTATCATATTCTATTGCTTACAATTAATTGATGATATAATTTATTAAGTTTTCTATCCCCTATAAAAAAAATACCCTTATGTAGAAACAAAAATTTAACCTGCAAATTGTCAAACCCAAATCTCATCTATCCTTCAAACCGATGAAAGCGTAAGTGAGAAAGAAGAGAAAAAAAGCTATACTTTAAAAAATAATATAAAACAATGATCTTGGTGGGATTAATACCCTAGATTCATAACTGGTGTACAAATTAGGTTTCAATTTGCAATGATAATCGCAAGAAGCAATATAAGAAGGGGTAGAAATTAAATCTGTTATTATTAGGAATTGATTGGATATCGATTTGATTTGGGAATCGCAAGAAGCCATGTAGGTCTCCCTTGGTGTGAAAATCATATGAGCCGTTGGATTAACAATATTATGATGTACTGCTTGTAGGTGATAAATTTCTTTTTTCTCTCTTTTCATCCTCTCTATGCAGCTTTCACGGATCCGGATCTTCTTCTTCTGAAACCTTTACATCAGTCTCTCAACCTTCTATATACATCATTAGATATATCCAACGGATAATGTAGGAAAACAATAAATACACTAAAATAAAAATTCAAAAATATAAAAGGAAATAAAATAACACCAAAATCCACATTAATTTATCCATCAAATTTCTAAAAATTTTATAATACCATTAATTTTTTTCGTCACTTTTTTATTTATCTTCACATAAAAAAAGAGTAATGCATCACACCTGATAATAAACTAGCAGTAGTTTTTATTATTTATTCTTTTAAAAATTATGAACATTTTTATTATGACAAAACTACACTACTTATTATATTAATAATTTTAAAGATTATTCTTTTGAAATCATAAAATTTTAAAAATAGAAGTAACCGAAAAATGTAAAGTATTTGTGTGTTAAAATTATAATATAATATACCAAATAATGTATTTTTTCATAAAACAAAATTAACAATTCTTGAAAAGACAGCCTCCAACGTGACTTTATTTTGGTGTTGAATATTGATTTTGGTTAACTAAGAATTCTTGCAAAAAAATCAATAATATTACATGATTTTTAAAAATTAGATGTGTGGATTTCAATGTTATATTTTATTTTCTTTTATATTTTAGATTTTTATTTTGCCGCATTAATATTTTTCTTTATCATCAATCAGATATATCTAACAATGTACATAGAAGGTTGAGAGACGGATGTAGAGACTTCGGAAGGAGAGGATCCAAATTCAGCTTTCACCTTTTCTCTCATCACCTCTTGTTTCTCTACATCTTTTCATCAGAGTGACATTGATGATTCAGACTCAAACAATAAAAGATTCATCACAAGTTTTCATCGTTGTGTTTTTTATTTTATTTTTTAGCCCTTTTCTCATATTTCATTTTTTTCTTCCAATTCCTTCTTCCCCCTAGTCTTATTTTCTCCAATTCTTTAAATAGTATGGCAAGTACTAACGAATGCTTTGGTTAAAATTAGAAAAATTGAAATCCATTATTATTATAATTATTATCATTGTTATTGTGGTAATTAAACACCAACCAAGAAGCTTCTACAAAAAAAAATTAATAAAAGAGGAGATGATTGTGAGTATTTGTGTGAGGATTTAATGAACCTTAAATTTATAATTCTTCAATTGCTTGGTTAGATTTTTCCATTCACTTATGAATATTTTATGATGTAGGAATATAGATCAAGTGATTGCTTGGTTTGAAATTTCAATGAATTTAATAGGAGATTAAATTGGGAGATTTTTTTCATTATTACTGGTTTGAAGTTAAAAAGGAAAAACACACCGAGGAAAGAGATGATTTAAGCAGAGAGAAAATAAATTATCACCTACAAACAGTACAACATAATATTGTTAATCCAACGGTTCATGTGATTTTCCCATGATGGGAGACCTACATGGCTTTCCCATGCTGGTCAGTGCCTTCAAGAAGGCTATCATGCTAGCTAGCACTGGTTGCTTTAATTTCTTTTTTTTTTATTGGAAAACCCAAATTTGGGTGGAAGCTGGTCGTGATTACGTTGAAGATGAAAATGATTGAAGAGAATTAATTGCCTACATGCATTGTCTAACCGAGACAAGTCAGATCTCTACACTTATGTTAACAATAAAAAATTGATTTTTTGAGGATAATTCAGCTGGTAAATATATTGTAATATGTAGGAGTCAGAATTTGAATATGAAATTCTCCATTTATTTATTTTAAAAGATAAAATTCTGACCATTAAATTACTTGATAAAAATAAAAATATCACTTTACCAAAAAAAAAAATCAAAATTGGACTTGCAATAAACATAGGTTCAAGATTAGCATTCATTTCCATAAGTTGCTGGCTACTTTTGTTTAATAATTTTATCTAATCACAACTAAAATAATTTTGTACTATCATGTACACGTTTCTTTTTCCATAATTAAATCAATAAAGTCCCATTACTTGATCTAAAGGTAAAATTTATTTCAACAATAAAAATTTATTAATCCAACAATAAAAAATGAATTTCACTTTTATATGATAAAACTTATCTCAGTTGTACCATATTATTTATCTTATTTAATTTCCTTCCCTATGTTACACTCTATTTTGTTTTTTTTCAACACGCTAAAATGAAATATATATTAAGAACCGTCTCCTCAGCACAAGATGTACTGAGGTAGACTCCAAAAGTTTACAACGGTTTACATAGAATCAATGAGAAGAAACCATATACAAGTCATACAAGGCCCAAACAGAGCAAAGGATTAAACCACCAACTATGGTAGTTTAAAGCTAAAGAAGTGTTCTTTGTCTTCAACCACCTAAAAGAAATAAGTCTGATCTTATCCAACAGATGATGAGAACTGCATGCTGAGCCTCTATTTTGTTATTCTCACATGCTCCCACTGTCCTTGGTATTTCTATTTTGTTTTAACCAAATTTGATCAACTTTAATTTAGATTTTATTTTTTTTAATATAAAAAATTAGAGCACCAATTCACAGTATGGAAGTTCATAAAACTCCAAAATATTTACAAAGATATTTACATTTATCTTCTTTAATAGCCATTACATGGTATCCAAATAGCTGTTCTTTCACATTAATAGACCAAACCCTTAAATTTAGATTAATCTTATCATCATCATCATCATCATTAGAATAAACCCAAGCTAGGTGGACAAGAGTATTTTCGGCATATTAAATAAAGTGAGAATATAATTTTCTTTAAGATAAACAATAACAAATTTATAGCACACTTTTAATTTATTCAACAAAAGGTAAAAACTATAAATAAAAGTGTGGAAAATATTACATGTATAAATAAAATTATACAGTTACAAAATTATTTTTTAACTTAATTGTAACACTTACACGCAGGCACAATAACGATCAACACACCAAAGAACTTTTGGAGCTATACACATATTTTCTGGACAATCAGAGGGTACTTTGCACGGAGTATTAGTACTTATAATATCTGATAAGAATAAAAGAATTGTTACTAAAAGATCATGAAATATTTTATACAAGATAAATTAGATATTTGCAAATGGTATGTAAAATGACTTACTACTACTACTATTGGTTGCAACAAAAAATAGAGAAAGAAATATGATCAAAATATAAAAATAATATGGAATTTGGGCCATATTTTTTCCTCCTTTGTATGTAATAAATAGAAATTTTTTTTATCACTATATAAGAAAAAATTTCATGCTTTGTTAACTTCAATTAAATAGTTTTTAGCGCTTAGGAGTTGCAAGAAACCATTCATAAAATAGAAATTATTGTTGCATGTCTCGAAAGTATATCACCGTGTCATTTTTGTCTCTTTCACTCAATGCACGACTTTATTTTTAATATATATTTTTTATTTCTCTTTTAACCTTTCATAAGTGACAACCTAAACCTATCAAATTATAAGTCACCTTTAAAAAAAAATTTCCTTACAAATAAACCTTTGTGTTAGATGCAGTTTTTTTTTCAAACATACCCCTCATTATATTAATACTATTAATTTATTTAAGAAGATTTAAAATTAAGTTAAACACATTAATATGCAGATCATTATGCAAAATGGGTTTAATAATTTTATTGCCTATTTTTCTTAAGGCAGTTGTTAAGAAGTTTTAGGTTCAAATTTTACATTCATTTTAATAAGTTTCCTCTTTTGTTTCATTTAAATCTTCTTTATTAAGACTCATAATAAATTGATCTAAGTTGTAAGAGTCTGGGGCATCTTAAGCAAGTAGTCTGTGGTTCAATATATAACTCTTATGTATGAATAAAATTGAATTTTGAGGGGAAGAACTCAACTTTGTGTGCCATATCGGTTCTTCAATGGAGATTATAATCATAGTAATCAACAGTACGTAAAATTTAAAATCATAACCTGAAGACAAGGTCTGAAGTGACACGTCAACATCAGAAGCCTCTAAATTGTCATTGTCAAGGTCAGAAGTCAAGTTTGTCTTCTTCTGATCATGTTCAGATTTTATCAAAGACTGTCTTGGACAAAGGGATTGAACGAATACTTCTTTATTCAGCCATGAATTTCAAATGTCTTAGCAACAATATTATCCATTTGAGGCAAAATTTCAACGTCCTTATTGAAACTTCTCTGAGACTCAATATTTGTGCAAAGTCTTCTCCAACGTCATGTGTATGCATATATAAGGAGTTGAAGACTTGAAGAAAGATCAAGACTATGAGCGCTATTTATAACGCCCCAAAATTCAGAACTATTTATTTTATTTGGATTTGCCTTATTTTAATTATTTGGTTAATATTTATTTAGAAAGGAATTAAGAGAAATATATCTTTTTTTGAAACCATATTTTTTGGGTCACATAAATTAAAATATGTTTTGGAAACAAAATTTGTTAGGAATTGCTTAACTTTTGGAGAGAGATAGATTTTGTTATGACTTTTAGAAAGATATATTTTTAATCTTAGAAACAAAAAAATAATAGATTTTCATGAGAAATAATGAGATGAGATTTTTAAGGGAAAAACAAAATAATAGATATTTTAGGAAGATTAAATATTAGAACAAATTAGTTAAAGATTAAGATTAATTTTATGATTAAGAGAAACTTAATAATCCTTATAAATAGGTTAAGTTAGTGACAACTTAGGATTAACAAAAACAAGCAATAACCTAGGATCATATATCATCAGCAAAACTTAAAGAATCTCTGCAAAAAATCTAAGGTAAGGGAGTGAGTGAGTTCACATATAGGGCTAGTGTTAATTTTGAGAGTAGTCGAGGGGACCTTGCCCTCCTTCCCTTTTTCCCTTCTTTTTGGGTTCTTGAATTATCTATGATTCTTTTTATTTTGATAATATGTCGAGTCTAATTGACGTTGAGTTAGTTAAAAATCTAAAAATAAAGTCGAGTTAGCCATGTAATGATTGAGTTGAGTTATGATTGCTTATTTGGTTTAAATGTCTCATAAGTCGAGACATTACGTTGAGAAATTATGTTGGGAATTTCGTTGAGAATTATGTCGAGAGTAAATAAAGATGCTGAGATAAAAATAATGCCGAGTAAACAAAGATGCCGAGATAAAAATGATGCCGAGTAAACAAAGATGCCGGGTAATAAATGATGCCGAGAAAAAGGATGCCGGGAGGATTGTTCAATAAAATAACTATTAATTAAATTCTTGTGTCTTGTTGTTATGTTAATGCATTTTTTTTAATACTTGTGATATGTTTGATCGTCTAAATGACGATATGTTGTTTTCCCTATTCTTATGTGTTAATACACCGCTGCCTTGTGTGAATATATTCGCACCCCTTGTTATTTGTGTTTTTTGGATTGGCCCTGCGATTGTTAAATCGTAGTATCTACAAGTTATCGAGTTTTCGAGTTCGAGAAACCCGCTCTGGTTGTGATACTTGAGAATGAGTCTTAGAGTTTATGATATTTTATCACTTGTAATGTAAGATAGTTATTCTTCTTTATAAAGATAAAAATTTAGTCATGTTTTTTTAAGGAAATAGAGTCCTTTTTTAGTTATTTAATTGTTAAAAATTAGGGTTGTTACACTATTGGAATATACCAAAACTTTGTCAAAATCTTAGCACATTATTAATTTATGCATGTCGTTCGAAAAGTAAGGTTGTTAACGATGAGAGCTTGTAAAAGTTAACCACGAGACATACAAGTTTAAGGGTTCCTTATTCTTGATTAGGACACAGTGTCTTCAATTGCAATAGGGTGATTTTAGTATGCGGCAGCATATCTCACTACTTAAGATTAATCCGCTAGATAAAAAAAGGAATAATAATAAATATACCGCCAGTTACCAAGTAGGAGAAGGAGAGGGATTCGAAAGCACTTAACCTATCTATCTCATATTACTTCTTTAATCTTTTATTTTCTTCTTCCGAATCAAAAACATTCTCAACTACAAAGTGAATTCAAACTATCTGATTACTAAACGAAACTAATCGATTTGGAACATTCCTTGTGGAGACGAACTCATTAATTCATTGAGAATTTATTACTTGAAACAAAAAATAAGGGCAGAAAAATATAATATTTTTGTATTTTTAATAATATTTCTTGTAGTGTTCTTGTAGTTTTCTTGTACCTCAATAGCAGTGATAAAGTAAGGGCAGAAAAATATAATATTTTTGTATTTTTAATAATAAAGCAAAAAAATAAAAATTCCTAAATTACACTAATTGCCTTGTAAACACAATCCCCGACAACAACGGTAAAAACTTGATTGACCCCTGACAAGTGTACCAGTGTATCGTCGAGTAATAAATTCTCACTTGAATGAGTTCTTCTCCACATGGATCGTGCTAAAGTAACTAGTGTTATTTAGAAATAAGATTGTTTGCATTCACTTTGTAGATAAGTTGGATAAAAGCAGGAAATAAAAGATAAGATGAAACAGGAGGATAAAATGGCTCGGAGCTTTCGAATCTCTCCCCCTACTCCTATTTGGGAACTAGCGTTATATCCTTTACAATTAGTTTTATTATCCAGTGGATTAACAAAATAGTGAAATGTGTTATTGCATACTAAAATCACCTTAAGTGTAACAGCACGGGCCCCATCTCAGGCAGTCCCGACAGTGCCACCTCATGACCTTCTCTACCCACTCACTAGTAGAGTTTTTGTCTTCCGTGGGAATCGAACCATGTACCCTGATTGGTAGTGGGAATGGATTGAACATGTATTTTATCTCCAGGGTATATGGTTCGATTCCCACGGAAGACAAAAACTCCACTAGAGAGGGGGGCGGAGAAGATAGTGAAGTGGCAGTGCCGGGACCGCCTAATATGGGGCCTGGGCTGTTACACTATGCACTGAAGACACTAGACGATGATGGACTAGTTAGAAATCATGCAAGCATTAATTCATGAATGTTAATTCAATAGCCTCCGACCTAGGGTGCTTGAGTTACCTTTCCCGTTGCCAGCTAGACTAAGTATTCCAAATCCATACTTAGGGCTCTGCTACGGCGTCAACAAATTTCTCAGGGCAATTTACAAATACACCTACTTGTAAATTGTGGTGTAAAACATATTAATAAAATTAGAGATAATAAAAATAATTGTAATGAATATAAACATTCTCAAATATTCATAAGGGAATTCATCTACTTGACCCATCCTAAGGAATTTACCTAGAGCATAATTATAACAAAACAGTTAAATTATGCATAGAAAATAACCTTGATTCTTTGTGGAGGAAGGTATCCCCTATGGTGGGATAGTGTCTTCCCTGGAGATCTCCTTTCCCTCCCTTGCTACTCCTTGAAGCCTTGAGCCTAGCCTTCTTTCTACTCCCAAGTTGTTGTTTTATGAGATATTTTCTAAGATGTGTAAATTGGTGGAGAAGGGCTCTACTTATAGTTTTTCTTGTGGACTTGGACTTTCCCATCGTGGCACGTGTCACGATGTCTCACATCAAGGCATCGTGCCATGATACATCCCATCGTGGCATGATGGAGTTTGATCTTTTTCAATTTTTTGTAGATTTTCTTCAAATTTATGACTCCTCGTGGGACGATGGTTTGACCGAATTTCTTCAGTTTTTTGCTCCTTTTTGCATAATTTCTTCAACTTTTTATTCTTGAACAAGTAACTTCATTACATATGTGTTTTGTCACCAAATGACCCCCTGAATACTACTAAAATTACATTAAATGACCTAAAAACATACTAAATAATATCATGTAAATTCCTGTCATCAGCGCATGAGGCGACGCGTGAAACACGTAGTTGTCCTTTTGGCATGCGCGGGGCGGTGAAGGTTCACTTTGGAACTTAAGTTAGTGATGATACAAAAGAAATGGGGGGTTTGAATTTTGTTTCCCTTTTTAGAAAATCTTTTAAACAACTATTTATAACACAATTAAAACAATGTTCTTTATCAAAGGATATGTGTTTTGATAACATACATTTGATTTCCGATTTTGAAGAGACGAGTGCACATCATCTTTGTAACTAAAATGGTATGTGGCTTATCATGAGACTTTTATAAATCTTCATTTTGTCACTTACATATACCTAATTTTTATGAGTATATATTCGATTTAAAATACAAAAAAGTGAATAATTATAATGTATAATGAATAAAACATCAAACAAAAATATTCTATAGAGAGAGACAACTATTATAGTGAACCGAAACCTCCAAGCATATAAAACTGGTTTTCTTTCGAATTAATCGGAAGCCCATCCCCTGAAACAATAAAAAAGCAAGAACGAAGGTAAAACTAATAGACACTCTAATAACATTGTAAATATATATCCAACAAGTGAAAATAAAAGAAGAAGAAAAACACATTTTGAATTGTAAAAACAAAGGATTGGATTGCGAAAGTTTTAATTTTTTTGCTCCATGTCTTCCTTTATATACATTAATATATACTATATACTTAACATAAAGTAATACTATTATTTTGAATTATTTACATTATAGTAAACTTTATTTTATATTGCCACATCACAAACATGATTCCTGTAGTGGAGAAATGAATTATTTAAATAAAAAGATGTTAAATTTTTTAATGAAATATTTGTTAATATTAAAAATTTAACTCATTTATTTTTATAATGGTCATTCCTATGTTTAAAGTTTAACTTCAAAATTATACAAAAATGATGCAATATATTTTTTTTACTAAATAAAATGATGCAATATTGTATTCTGCCTAGTTTTATATTAGTGTTAAGGTAAGAAAAAGACACTTAAGTGTCATTAGGGATGAATGGGTAGGGTTTGGGTAGGGTACATAGTACTTATCCCCTTACCAGTAGTTTTAAAAAATTACCCAAATCTATCCACATGCGCGCGTGTGTAACAACTTTTGTACCCGTACCCATATTCTATAGATACCTAAGTACCCATGTTCGTACCCGTTATCCGCTTTTGTGCTAAAAGTAAATTGAATAAATTATAAAATATCATATCATTTTAATAGATTTAAAATATTTCAAAGATTTTAATGTTAACTCACGAAAAATATAAACAAAACTATTAATAAACCTATTGCTAAAGGTCATTTCTCTGTTGATATATATATATATATATATATATCATATCAGGTACAGATACCTTACTACCCGAACCGCATTGAGTATGAGTTTGGGGTTCTATTTTTCATATCCGTTGAGATTTAGACGGGTTTGGGGAAACCCGAACTTTAAGGATTTGAGTTAGGAAAAGGAAAAACCCGTTCCCACCCCATTGTCATGCAAAATCATATGGGTTTGGGGCTGGGTGGGTACTAAGCTATCCATACCCACACCACACCCATACCCACTCATTTTTGTGGGTGATTACTAATACCGAAGCCCATACTCAAAATACGGATTTTTATCCTACCCATTGTAGGTATTATTTACAGGTACCCACTAGGTATAACTCAAATTTCCTTCCCTAACTGTTACGTTGGATTAAGTTACTAAGAGAATGTCACCTGTTAATTTGCACATTGAGAAGAAATTATAAGAATGACATGTGTGCTATTTACTTTGAGTAAGACAAATATATATAATATAGATAGATTGTTCACTTTTAATTTAAACAATAGGACTTTATCCAAATGGAGAATGGCAAAACGACCACATCTTTATTATTGCAACCTAACTTATCTATTGAAATGTAAAATAACATAAATAAAAGTGTTTGAAAAATTCTAGAAGCACCGAATATTACACGTATAAATAAAATTATACAGTTTCAAACAATATTATTCTTTTTTAAAATTATTATTTTAACTTACACGCATGCACAATAACGATGAAAGCACCATCGAGTTTCGGGAGCAATACACATATTTTCTGGACAATCGGAGGGTCTTTCACAGGGAATATTAGTACTCGTAGTATTGTCTGATCAGAACAAAAGAATTATTACTTAAAGGTCGTGGAATATTTTATATAAGATAAATTAGATATTTGCAAATGCTATGTAAAATGACTTACAACTACTATTGGTTGCAAAAAGAAATTGAGAAAGAAATATGATCAAAATATAAAAGTAATATGAAGGTTGAGCCATATTTTGTCTCCTTTGTATGTAATAAAAAAAAAAATATTTTATCACTATATAAGAAAAAAAAATTCATGCTTGGCTAACTTCAAGTAAATAGTTTTTAGCCCTTAGGAGTTACAAGAAACCATTCATAATATAGAAGTTACATTTACATGTCTCTTTAGACTCTTTCATACAATGTACTACGCTACTTTCGATATATATTTTTTATTTCTTTTTTAACCTTTCGTGATAGACAACATAAACATATCAAATGGGAAATAATTATGATGATGAATATAAGTCACCTTAAAGAAAATGTTTTTCCATTAAATATACCCCCCGTTAATATTATTAATTTATCTTAGAAGGTGAAAGTTAAAATCAAGTTTAACACATTAATGTAAAAATAATACTTTAATTAGGAAGATCATTATTCAATATGAGCTTTATAATTTCACCTTCTATTTTTAGTTTAAGGTTCAAGTTTTACATGCATTTAAATAATTAAGCTTCCACTTTTGTTTAATTTAAATTTTCTTCGTTAAGACTACAATGAATTGATCCAAGTTGTAAGTGAAGTTGATGAAATCATCTTCACAAGAAAGGGGTATTTGAATGATCACTCCTTTTTTGGTTTAAAAGTTGGATATGCACTTAAAATTATTTCTCAAGTTTAAACTTGAAAAGTTCATAATATTTGTTAACTTCAGAAAGTTCTAAAGGGTAAGTCAAGTTAATAAAAACTGAAATTCTGTTCTTCAGATGACAAATTGTTCCCTTTGTATGATGTCTAAGACAACGTGTACGACAATTGTGATGCAGGATGTAAATAATGAAAGTAGTAAAAGACACAAGTATTTGTTTACCTAGTTCGGTGAAACTACACTTACTCTAGGGGATACCAATCCAGAAAAAGAAGACCACTACTTTGAATTAATACTTAGTTGTTAAGATATAATGTGAAAGAGAGAATTGATCAAAACGAAACTCATTGTATTATGAATTATGATGGAAATGAGTACATCACTGCTTATATACAAGAACTAGAGTGCATAGTAAGCAATCCTAAGCTACCACTAGTGTATAACTACCTAAAAGTTAGTTACAAATAGTTAGGAGTTTGTTATTGGTAGTTATGATCTTCGTGTGATCATTACTTGCTGAACAAGCTTCCTCACATTTGTTACTTGTAGAGGAAGAAATGTTTAGGCATGTAAATGACATGTAAAATAGCATAGAACCAAAAATGTTTAGGCAAATTTGACTGATAAAGTAAGGCTCTAGCAATGATTAAAATGTGTTGATGCTTCGTCTCCACTCTTCCATTCTGTTGTGGAGATTGCACACAACTTGTTTGATGTATTATACCTCTTTGGGAGTAAAAATCATTTATAAGAAATTCTGGTCCATTATCAGACCTAACTATTTTGACATGATGATTAAATTGAGTTTGAATCAAGTTTATGAGATGCATGATATGTTGTCTAGTTTCAGACTTGTTTTTCATTAATATAACCCATGTATATATGCGAAAATCATCAACAGCAGTAAGGAAATATGAATGACCATGAATAGATTTTATTGATAATGGACCCCAAATGTCAAAGTGAATTACATCATAAGCATGAGATGCTTTATTGAAACTATTCTTATAAGGAAGTTTCTTATGTCTAGCAAAGCGACAGACATGACAAATTCCATTTTGATCTACAGTTACATAAGGAAACTTGGAATGTAAGCTAACTAGTCTACATGGGATGGGTGTCCTAATCTAAAATGCCAAATGGCTGATTTAGGTATGGTAGGTATATTTGTGCCATCAATGGCAGCAACATGTGCCACTCTATCTTTCAGATTCAAGTAGTATAGTCTTTCATGTTCATCAGCTGAACCAATCATCCTCAAGCTCTTCTGGTCCTGAATAAGACATTTTGAACAAGTGAACTTTATGGGATAATTGTGTGAATGACACAACTTTGAAACAACAATCAAATTTATTGAAAAATTGGGCACATATAACACATTTGTAATGGTAAATGAGGATGAAAAACTGACAGTTCCAGAGTATTTTGCAATAGCAAAAGCTCCATTAGGTAACTTTATGTTTATAGGATTGATTTCAATGTATGACTGAAACCAATTTAAAGAAGGAAAATGCTACTTTTAGCGAAACATTAGTTCACGAACGTTTCACGAAACAGCTGTCAATTGATTATTTACTAACCTCCTTGTTTTCAGCTACACGTCCATGTATTCTATGCCATGTAGGAAATTATGATTGGTTGATTCTTATTCGCGATGAGTTCGTGATGATTTCTCTCGGGAGATATAGCATTGCTATTTAAAGAACTACATATGTGATGGCTAGCACCAAAATCTAATATCCAAGTACTAAGATGACATGTCGTATAAGAATGAGAACATATATAGCTAAGTAAATGTGAGAGGACATGAGTTCAAATCTTGGTGAGAAATTTTTAAGTTGTCGTTGTAGTATAGTGGTAAGTTTTCCCGCCTGTCCCGCAGGTGACCCGGGTTTGATCCCCGACAACGGCGCTTACAATAATTTTGTCATGTCTTCGAGTCCCACCTTCTCCAACTTTTTCTCCATGGCTGCAAAATTGATAATTTTAGTAACCAAAAAAAAGAAAAGAATGAGAGCATATATACCTTTATGAATTCCTGATGTATGATCAGTATTCATGGATGAACCAACCTGGTTTGAACTTGCAGTAGGCATGGAGGAATGATTTGAGATCTGAAGAAGTGACATTAATCTATCATACTGATCTTGAGAGAGAGTAGGAGTAGATGATGTAGCTTGTGTGTCAATGTTGCATCCCTCAGCTACAACATTGGCAGAGTAAGATTTCTTCATGTGTGGAGGAACTCCATACTTTTTGAAGCAGTTTTCAATCACATGATTGTCTTTACCACAATATGAACAACCACGAGAGGAGGATTTGGAACTAGAAGCTCTACCAGACTTAGCAACATTAATGAAAATCTTGGATTCATCAATTGAAGGAAAATTTCCTTGCCTCTCGTGTTGAATAACCATGGAGAACACCTTGTTCATAGGAGGAAGAGGTTCCACAAGCAAAATTTGAGACTTGACTACAGAAAAATTCTCATTGAGTCCAGTTAAAAAACGAATGGTGTGAAGAATATATGATTTCTTCTAGAAGCTTCACAATTACAGCGAATATGACATGTGCAAGTGGGAATTGGAAGATACAACTCAAGTTCTTCCCAGAGAAGTTTCAATTTGGAGTAAAATTCAGTTACAGATCGATTTTCTTGCTTCAAATCATAGATATCGTGTTGCAATTCAGAAATACGAATCAAATCACCTTGAGAGAAGCGTTCACGGAGATCATTCCAGATATCAACAACATTCTCCAAGAAAATCACAGATTGAGCAATGGATGATGAAACAGAGTTCAATAACCAAGACGAAACTAACTGGTTGCAACGATTCCATGCTCGAAACGATGGATCAAACGCATTAGCAGGTGGAGGAAGAGTTCCATCCACAAAATCCAGTTTCATCTTCGCGCCAAAAGCTCTTTTCATTGATCGCGACCAAGAATGGTAGTTAGAACCATCAAGAGGTGGTGAAACTGTAACAGAAGCAGGTCCATCGCCAGGATGAACATAGAATGGAGAAGAATGATCGGTGGAAGGATCCGGCGGTGCAATTCGTGGTGGCATTGTCGCCGGAGAAGAAGAAAGAAGAAACGGTTACGACGGCGGAAGAGATCGGTTATGGCGGTGATACCATGTTAAGATATAATGTGAAAGAGAGAATTGATCAAAATGGAACTCATTGTATTATGAATTATGATGGAAATGAGTACATCACTGCTTATATACAAGAACTAGAGTGCATAGTAAGCAATCCTAAGCTACCACTAGTGTATAACTACCTAAAAGTTAGTTACAAACAGTTAGAAGTTTGTTATTGGTAGTTATGATCTTCATGTGATCATTACTTGCTGAATAAGCTTCCTCACATTTGTTACTTGTAGAGGAAGAATCTTTGATATTTAACATTAGTCTTACAACAAATAACAAAACTTATTGTTGCTTATGAAGGTGTGAAAAACACAAGAGGGGGGGGGGGGGGTTGAATTGTGCTTTGACAAGTTAAAACTTTTTCTCTAGAAGGATTGATATGCAGCGGAGTATAGAGATAAAACACAACAACAATAAAAAGCAGTGCTAAGGATAGAAAGACACAAGCAATTTTATACTGGTTCCACTCACTATCGAGAGTAGTCCAGTCCCCTTGTCTTCACAAGAGATTTCACTATAATCACACAAGATTACACAATTGCTCAAGCACACAAGCAAGAGACTTACAAATCTTATATAAAATAAGATATGCTAAGTTTAACTAAGCACCTAAGACTTTCACTCTTTTGAACTTTGAATAACAATTACAGAGTAGTACAACTTCTTAAAGAAAGTAGTCAGAGTTTAAAGTCTTGTGCATATAGAACTTTGATAGCTTGTAGTGTTCTTGTGTTGTGATTTTGCGAGAGAGATTTTCCGGTTCACCAAGTCTTCTATTTATAGGCAGTTGAAATGTAGACGTTGGAGATGACCGTTGATGGGTTTACGATGTCAGCGCAATCCTTGCTGCATAGATACTGGAGTTTTTTACCTTATTCCGAAAGAGGTAAAAATTGTAGCTATCATCTTCTTTGAACACTACGATGTTTGCACAGAAGAGGTAAACTTTCCCAAATGTCTAGGTACTCTTCCTTCTGAGGTGTTGACTTGATTCAAATAAAAATGTCCATTTGGTACGCAGAGGAGACTCCTTCTTTTAATAGTTATGCTTTGGAAAGATGTTTCGGAGTACTGTTGAAACTGCTTCTGAGTGCAAACTCTTGATGGCTTCTGATGACACTAGTTTTATCTTCTGAGAGTGTTCAAGTCCTTCAGAGCCTCTGAATCAAGTCAGATTCTATCTTCTTGTATTTTCCTGCATTCTTACAAGATAGATTTTTAGTATGCCAACTGTGAATTAATACTTTGTTATCATCAAAACTTCAGTATGCTCATAGGGCTTGTATGGAAAACCATTCTTGTTCCAACAGCTTATGTCTTTTCTTTATCCTAGTGTTTCTTCTACTTAGAGGTTCATTCCTCAAAAATATGATAACCTACCCACTTTCCCAAAATCACCCAGCCTGAATGATTCAAACTTCTTCAATCACGAAGATATTATGAATTAACTAGCAATATTACCTACCTCTAAACCTAGAGAAGGTTCACCCTTTTGCAACTGCACAAGTAACTACTACTTGTGAATGATCACAGTATTTTACTCGCAATAAGCTCTAACTTAGAGTATCTTCAATTTTTGCTCGTACTTTGAGACGCTGGCTTGAGTCTTATATAGAAATGCAGCCCATGTTGTTTAGTTTGAGTTTGAGTTGCATCATGATAGGAATTAATTTTAAAACAAACTTTGTTTTAATATTAACTGTATAAGATAAAGATTCAAATACATCTTTTCCTAAGTTAGTTATGACTTCAATCATATCTAACACATAGGTTTGTTAACAAACTTTTGTAACAAATCTTTAATCAACAGACAATATTTAAATCACGCTTTATAACAAACTTAGAGAGATTCACGCGCACTTCATATGATAAGATTGTTTGACTTAATGGCTACGACTTAGAGGGGGTGAATAAGCCGAGGTTCAATTTTCAAAGTTTTTCCAAAATGAATTTGTATAAAAAATGATTTACAACGCGAAAGCGGTTCTAGATCAAGTGTATACCCGAACATATTGGAAAGAAAGACAATGCGACTAAATTAAAACGCATGAATTGATTAAATGATAAGAATACTAAAGATATATTTGATTGATTAATTTCATGACAAAATTAACCAAATTAAATATGCAATCAATGAATTAATATGATTAAGCACAATATCGATACACTAGTTTCAACAAGATAAAAGATATAAAACTAGTTTAGAGGTTTAATCGAACACTTTAATCAAACACTTGGTGTTCGTTGTTGAGGTTTTCCTTTGAAAATGTGCAACCAAGTGTTTTCACAAACACTTGGTGTGCATGAATCTCAACAACAACAAGCAACAAGCAATCAATTAGAATTCTAAAGATAATTCAATATATACAAATACACAAGGAATAATGAAAACGATAAAGAACACAAGAGTTGATTAGGGAGTTCTTGGATTTCGTTTAGTCCTCGCTATTCGTCCGGTACGTCACCCTCTCAATTTTCAAACGAGAAATTGAGAAATTTATTCCTCGAAAAGATTGTTAAGAATGATCACAAAAGAGTTTATGAAACAATACTTCAATTTAACTCCTAAGCTCAAAACGATCTTCAATAAGATCAATCTTTCAATCCTCATTTTTCAATCTCCAACGATCCTCGAATGTGAGTTTCAATCCTCCTTCCAATTCTTCACCAAGAATCTTGGACAATTCCCTTGAATCTTGATTGAAATCCTAAATTCAATTCACCGATTGAATTTCCAATTCTAAGTACTCCCTTGACGTTGTTCTTCAAACCCTTGTTCCAGCCCAATATCAAACCCTTGATCAGTTTGGATTTTATATTCAACTCTCTTAATCAATCATCTTGTTGATGAACATTGGAGAAGATGATTGAACATTGGTTTGTGTTGATTCTCTCAAGAACTCACAAGATCTTCAATCTAAAGAACACCCTTGGAAGCAATCTTAGCTGTCTCTCACAAGTTTACAAACTATGAAAAAGTCTTATCAAACGATGTGAAAAAGTTATGGAATGAAATTTCCAAAGTGCTATTTATAGAGGAAATAAATGACATTGCAAACAAGGCAAATTTTAAGTGACACGTAGGATGAATCAATTTACAAACTAAGGCTCTGTTTGGCAAAAATAGCGGTTAGCTGATAAGCTAGCTTATGACTGATGGCTGATAGCTTATAACTTTAGCTGATGGCTGATAAACTAATTGAAGTGTTTGGTAAAATTAACGGTTCAACTGACTGATAAACATAAAATGACATAAAAGGACATTCTTAATTTATAATAAAATCTCTTGTAAAAAAACATTATAAAATCTATATCCAATTAATATTTTAAATTTAGTTATTTCAATTTATTAATTTTATTTAGTCAAAAAAAATTATTAATTTTATATATCTTTTATATATTATTGAATTAAATTAAATTTTAAATTTATTTTTATTTCAATCATTATACTTTATAAAAAAAAATTAACATAACAGTTTTTAATTTTTTATGTCTTTTATACCAAATACAAAAATCAAAACTAATGAAAATAGGGTGACAATATGAATACATATTTCGTCATTTTTATTTTTAATAGATATAACTTTTATAACAAATATATAAACTACTAACAAAAAAAAAAAATATATAATGGATAAATTAAAAGTATTACAAAAGAAAGGTGGTGATGATACATAAAGTACGTATAAATGTTGTTGTAAAATACATAGGTGTTGTTGTAAAAAATAAATATAACTGACCGAAAAAATAATAGGTCAATATAGTGAGAGAAAAAAAATGGATAGGTACAAGCGAAAAAACAAAAATACAAAACATACCTATTTTGTTTTAAATGTAATAAATTTTAAAGGATAAAATGAAATTAGGATATACTCCCTCCGTTCTTTATTAAGTGTCCATTTTTGTCGGATTTAGCGTTTCTCTTTAACTGTCCATTTTGTGTTTTAAGGGTACGATTTGTCAATTGTACCCTTTTTTAATTATACTTATCTTTTTCAATAAATATTTTTTTATATATTTGAAAAACTAAAGTTTTTTTTTTTAAAAAAAAACAAAAAAGTTTGTTTATTGTTATATTCTATTGATAACAATAATCTGAAAATATTTTTTTTGTATAACAATAAATCTATTGATGAGGGTATAATAGGAAGATAAGATGTAAAAATCCAATTTCTTAATTTTGTGTTACTATTCTAAACGGACACTTAAAAAAAAAAACGGAGGGAGTACTTATAAGGGTAAAATTGGAAGAAAAATTGAGAAACTATAAGCTATAAGCTCATAAGCTACTTAAATTAGCGTCTGGAAAATAAGCTATAAGTTAGTAAAATAAGCTATAAGCTCATAGTGAAAAGTCTGTTACCAAACAGGTCTTTTAGCTTATAAGCTATAAGACATAAGCTATAAGTCAACTTTTTAGTCTTGCCAAACAGACCCTAAGTATATGCACCAGCTCAAGAAAAAAGTTGAAAATAAGAGAAATAATGAACTCGTGTAAGAACTGATGCAAAGAGGTATGAATCGATGGGTAAACATGTTTATGCATCGATGCATAATGCCATAAGTTGGTTCACAGAAGTCCCAAACATGTTTTTGTACCGAGTCAGACCCCACAAATTAATACAGAAAACATTATGACTTGACTTAGGAAGGCATGAATCAGTTCAATCTTTCTTTGCACCGGTGCAAGAAATTATGGGAACCTTGCATCGGTGCATGCCTTGTATGCACCCGCTCATTAGAACCTGATTTTGAAAAATTACAAGTTCAAAGCTGGTTTTTGCAACTCATTATTTCACTCTATTTTTGACATCATTCAAAAACAAAGAGAATATAAATGTATTTACATTCTCCCCTTTTTGATGATGGCAAGAATTTGAATGCTAGGCCAATAGTAGAAGTTAATCATTTTGAAATAAAACCGTCATTATTTTTTATGGTTCAACAAAAGCAAATTTCGAGTCCAAATTTTTATGATCCCTTATATGTTTCTATTTTTCTTGAATATTGTGATAAGACTTAGGTTGTTTCCTTTTTCACTAAGAGATAAAGCTTGGGTTTGACTGCATCATCTTCCAACATAATTTGTAACCACATCGGAGCAACTAAAACAAGTTTTTCTTGTTAAGTACAATCGTCCTTCCAAAACGGCCCAAATGAGGAATCAAATAACAGATATAGATAGATAGATAGATAGTGTCATACCCTAAATTTTTGCTCACCTTTCTATTATCATATTGGTTTTTGTCACATTTTCTTTGGAATATATGTGAATTAGCCTATTTGATAGCAAAGAGAGTGTTACAATTGCAAAGGTCACGGGTTCAAATTCTACTATTGTCCTTTTTGTTTTTTAAATCATTAACTTTTGCATAAATAGCCAAAAATTCAAAAATATGTTGATTTGTTTAAGTTTTTATTGTTAGCAACTTAAACAAATATGTTAAATTTTTATTTTCATTTGGTAATATTACTATTATATTTTTCTTTTATTATTATTATTATTATTATAAACATAAAAACAAAGAATCTAAAGTCAAAACAAGCACAAAAGGGAAAAATCTGGACATTAGGCAAATCAATCCCAAAGGGGAATGTCTTCATTCAGTCATAAACCACGTTCAACTCATACGATTCCATTTCAAATTAAAATAAACAAGCTAAACCTAATTTTTCTTCTTATAAAATAACTAGCTACGTGCAATGCACGGGTTAATTTTTACTTATAATTAAAAATATAAATTATTGTTATGAATATTATTAGTGAATGTCATATAGGTCATTAATCCATGTAACACTAATTGTAGTGATGAATAATACAGACTTTATTATCTCGCTTTTTCTCTCCTTCATCCCCTTTCTTCTTTATTCTTACTCATACTTTTTTCTTACACAAACAAACTTAGTTCATTTCATTAATAATAATAGATTCAATACATGAAGGGCAGGTATTAAGAATTTGGGGAAACGAGACGCTTGAGCTAAGTCATGAGCAACTTGATTAGCTTGTCGCCTTACATAACTGATTCTACAGTTTTCATATAAATTAACTATATATGCTACAACACCGATCAATAATAGCATCAAACTCTGTGTAATTCTCCTGCTTAGAGTGAAGAGCTTGCACCACCTGAAGGCAATATGTTTATATATAGTTTCATAACATTTATTTTATATTATGATATCAATTTTTCTATAATATTTTAATAATAATTAGATTAAAATGTACATTTTTATAATAATAAATTTAATTGTGCATTTGGTTACCCTATTTTTAAAGGTCTAATATTATATTTGTTTGTGTTAATTTTGCACTTCCGATGAGAAATAATTGTTCCACCAATGAACTAAAAGTGTATATTAAATTTTTATACGCCTTGACTGGCACATCAGCCAATATAGAATCCAGTGCAATTTCTCTAAAGAGAAAACACAATTTGATTACTAATGCTAGAATGATACAAGTACACATTTTGAGCTCCTTTATATAGGAGAAGAGTAGCTACAATGACCTACTATACATGTAGACAAGTGTTAAAATCAACATGATGGAACAATACAAGTGTTAAGATCAACATAACAAGTGTGCTACATGCAAATATGCAAAAAGACAAGTGTTGGAGATAAATTCTACAAGTGGACTACATGCAAAATATGATGGAGGAATCCTATGAGATATGGGCTTGGACAAAAATGTATGGGTTGTGCTTCTCGGGCCTCAATCATTCTATATCATTCTCCCGGGATTGGAAGAGACTCGTCCTCGAGTCAAGGTTGTCTTTATCTTCTTTGAGACAACACCATGAATCTTCTGAGTCTGAGGTGGTCGCAGGACAAAATCCATACTGACATTTTTCCAAGGCGGTTTAGGAACTTGTAGTGGCATGTATAACCCCATATTCCGACTCTTGGCATGGTCCTGAGGGTTCGTGCTATAAGCTCCAGGGACAAAATTAATGACATGATGAATATCTCCTATCTGTGGAAATCCATGTTGAACTTCTTTGAACTGTACTTTAGTGATTAAAGACAATAATTGCTTGGACTTGTTCTTGTTGTATCAAGTTCACTCGGTGGTAATGGAGTTAACTTGATTTTAGTTCCATCTTTGATGAAAGAATAGGTGATGGCATAACGATCTTGGTGGACACGACGATCATATTGCCAAGGTCTTCCAAGGAGAAGGTGACATGCATTCATTGGGACAACATCACACCACACTTGATCTTTATACTTCTCTCCAATGGAAAATGTAACAAGACAGCGCTTTGTAACTTTTATTTCACTTCCATCGTTGAGCCATTGCAACTTGTACGACTGAGGATGACTCTCTGTTGGGAATTTCAACATATCCACCATGTAGTTTGATACCACATTTTCACAACTTCCACTGTCAATAATAACATCACAAACGTTTCCCGCAACAGTGCAACGAGTATGGAAAATGTTGTTTCTTAACCAACGTGCTTCTTCGGTGGACGCATGTAGGCTTCGTCTAATCATTAATGACTCACCCTGATCGGCAACAACGGTTTCTTCATCATAAACTAGTTCTAACTCGTCTTCTTTTTCAAAATCATCTCGAGTTTCTTCAGCCTCTTCATAAGCTTCTCCTTTGATAATGGTTATTGTTCTTCGGTTAGGACAATCAGAGGCTATATGTCCAAAGCCCTGGCATTTGAAACATTGGACGACCTTGGTTTTATTTTGAACGGAGGGTTTAGGCAAAGGCTTATTTGAGGAACTAGGTTGTTCAATTGGGTGTTTGTGTGGATATAAAGAATTTTCCATAGAGGAAAAGTTCTTGTAGGATGACCCTTTTGGTAACTGCTCCTCAACTCGTACTGCGAGGCGGATAACATCATCAACTGACCAATATTGTTGGAGTTGGACAGGATGAGCAATGTCAGTGTTCAATCCCCCAAGGTAACGAGCTATCGTTTGTTCCTCCTTTTCATGAATATCACACTTCATCATCAACTTTTCAAATTCTCTAGTGTATTCTTCCACCGACAAATTCTTTTGGCGAAGATTTTGTAGTTGAATGAAGTTATCTTGGTAGAAATAGACAGGTAAAAACTTACTTGTTAGTTCTCGTCGCATTTTCTCCCAAGTCTTGATCTTTCTTTTTCCTTCACGTTCACGCTTCCTCTTAAGATTTTCCAACCATATGGAGGCGCGCTTCTTTAATTTGACGGCAATGATCTTTACTTTCTTCTCTTCGGGTACCTCCTTGTACTCGAACACTCAGTCAACAGTTTGAAGTCAATCTACAAACTCATTGGGTTGAAGTTTTCCTTCAAAATCAGGAATTTCTACCCTTATGTCGTCACTTTTGGATGATCTTCGAGTCGGTCGTCGATGTCTGGTTGAAGAAGAGTTGCTACTGGATGTGTCGACTTCGGATGCTTGTTGGTATTCATCCAATAAAACTTGTTGAGCATCCACTGCCACTTGTAACTGTTGAATTTGTCTTTTCAAATCTTCCAATTCCATATCACGTTGTTGGCGTCTTGGAGGCATTTTGAATTTTTTTGGGTTTTTATTTTTTATTTTTTTAGGGAAGGGGTAAAATTGTAATATGGAAAATATTGGGGCAGAACTACAATTTTCAGAAACACCAGGGGAAAATTTGGGGTGAAATTGTAATTTCTGGAAGTTCAGGGTCAAAATAAAAATAAAGAAAGTGTAGGGGTGAAAGTGTAAATAAAGAAAGTTTAGGGGTGAAAATGTAATTTGGTGGTCTACTGCTGACATGGCGAGGGTGACACGTGGCAAAGGGTGGTTGAGCTGAAGATGACGTGGAAGATGATGTGTATGCTGAGTTGTATAGGTGATGTGGGACATGTTGACGTGGCAGGGGTGGACATGTGGCTGATGTGAGTGGATGATGTGGTGCTGATGGAGCAGGGTGGGTGACGTGGCACATGACGTGTCTCGTCTTCATCCTTTACAGGCGCGTAAAAACAGAGCACGACGCGTGTACTTCCAAAGGCGGTGCGGGCGAGTGGACTGGAGTTTGGCCGTGAAATTTCGTATTCTTGGGTTTTTGGACATCCTGAACACGATGGCGGTGTTAGTTTTGCGAAAAAATGGCCGCAAAGTAGAGTTACATGGGAGGCTGCTCTTTTGCACTAAGAACACCTCAAAACACTCAATCCTTCCGTTGATTTTCTCACTCAAACTTAACTCCGAATTTGGAACCTTGCTCTGATGCCAAGATGACACAGGAGCCAAGAGAGAATCCACTCTCAATTTCTCTAAAGAGAAAACACAATTTGATTACTAATGCTTGAATGATACAAGTACACATTTTGAGCTCCTTTATATAGGAGAAGAGTAGCTACAATGACCTACTACATGCAGACAAGTGTTAAAATCAACATGATGCAACAATACAAGTGTTAAGATCAACATAACAAGTGTGCTACATGCAAATATTTAAAAAGACAAGTGTTGGAGATAAATTCTACAAGTGGACTACATGCAAAATATGATAAAGGAATCCTATGAGAGATGGGCTTGGACCAAAATGTATGGGTTGTGCTTCTTGGGTCTCAATCATTCTATATCATTGACCAAAAATCAAATCTTTGACCAAATCTTAAAATTTTATTTTTTTACGTTAGTTTTGAAATTTTAAAACTTATAAGTAAAAATTTGTCAAAAAAAAAAACTTATAAGTAATTTATATTAACATTCATTCATATACTTGAAAATAAATTCATCATCGTGGTCCTATAGTTTAGTTGGTAAATTTTGACATTATTAGGGAGACCGAACTTCAAACTCTAGTTTTTCCATTTCTCTACATTGAGTCTAGCCACTAATATAACATCGAGAACCTTCATCCCGTGTATAAAAATTCGGATGCTCCACCTATCATAAATAAATCTAATAGAATTTTATTTTGTATTTAGACAACATAATATATAATGCTTCATTCAATTATTCTACTATTTAAAATTTTATTTAATTTAATGTAAGATTCTAATTCAGAATTTATATTAAACATTCAATCATATTCATCCTTGTAACCCCGTGGTCCTATGAATATGCTCAATTGGTAAATTTTGACATTATTAGAGGAATCAAACTTCAAACCTTAGATTCTACATTTCTATACATTGAGTTTAGCCACTAATATAACTTGAGAACCTTCATCCATTTTTTAAAAATTCGAAAACTCCACCCATCATATACATATATATATATATATATAAGAAATAATGATATATTATTAATAATATTTGGTATTTTTAAATTAGACAATATAATATATAGTGCTTCATCCCATTATTCTTATATTTAAAATTTTATTCAAATTAACGTAACATTTAAATTCATAATTTATAATAAACATTCATTCATATACCTGTAAAATTATCATCCCCATGGTCGTATGAATATAGTTCACCTGATAAACGTATAAGGAAATTGTAGAGCTTAAAAATACAATATTTTTTGTTAGAATGATTGTGAGACTTTTATTTAGATCTTCAAACATATTATTTAGTATTAATGGAGTGTGACTTTATTTAGACCTTCATCAAACATATTATTTATTATTTATTGTTTAAATTTTATTTACACCTTTAAATATATTATATATTATTAATAGTGTGTAATGCATCTGTGAACAAGGAATACCGTAAAAGTGAAACAAAAAATGGACACTCATACTCATTTCAGGAAAAGAAAAATTAAAAGTGAATTTCAACCAATTCATTCTTGATTTCCAAAACATAAACACATAAAAAAGAAAACAACTCATTCGATATTATCGGTATCAATTTTGGTAAGCTTTAAATCGGAAGAAAAATCAAATCTATTGTCAATGACTCGAATCTAGACGTCATGAATTAAAAATTTATATTAGAATTATTGTTTAATAATAATAATAATAATAATAATAATAAAGTTTTAAGGTTTTAATTTTTCATTGATATTATAGTTTTCTATACACTCTCGCCGCCGTTCAAAACCTTTTAGCAATGATAATTCATACTTGTCCACCATTATAATAATGATTTGTATTATCTTTTGGTTGATTTTAAGCAAATTCAGGGACAACTAATCATATAATATGGAAAGGGGGAAGTCGATCGATAGAGAAAATTGATAATAACAAAGTGAAGTTTGATAAAGCTTTAAAATTGTTAGAAACATAATTAAAAGCTATTCCCCTGGACAAATCAATCGAAAACAAGAGCAATTTTATGATGGAACTTTTTATGCAAAAATAAAAGCACCATAGCAGTGAGTTCAAGAAAAGGAAGAAGAAGAGACGTGATTTCTTTTATCCGCTATGGAGTCTTCACCCGAACAATTAAAATGAATAATTGTCAGCCGTTAAGATGAAAAAAAGGACGGATAAGATTTGGTGTCAATGAATTCGTTGACACCTGGTGTCAACGGATTCTGACTCATTATATATATATATATAGGTTTGTTAACTTAGAACCACCTAAAAACATGAAGGTGCAAGGTGCACTTTTTCATTTTGGATAAAAAAATCATTCATATTTATTATTTAAAACTATTAACTTGAAGGATAGTTTTGTAACTCTCATTTAAAATGTTCCCTAATTTGCACATACTTTGCTAATTTACACCTACTTTATTTTAAAAAGGAACACATTACTTAACATGGAACACTTCATTAATCGGACAAAGAAAGTTGCTTGAAAGACACATGACTTTCCCACTTCAATTAATTATTTTCTTTAATTAATTAAATATTGACATAACTACCCTTCTATTTATAACATATTTTGTTGGAACAAAATATGTGTTAATACACACCCTTAAGTTTTGATAATAACAAAGTATTAGATGGACAATTGATGGTACTAATGTTTAAATTAAGTGCAGGAGAATTGAACGTTTAATCAAGAGCACACTTAATTTAAACTCTGATAAAACCAATGGAAGTCTGAATATTTAGACTCTGAAAGAGTTCAGATGCTACAACGTGGTCAGAAGCTATACAAAGTTCAGAAGCTCAAAGTAGATTAGAACGTCTGAAGCTGTTCAGGGACTCAGAGGAGTTCAGAAGCTCAAGGATGTTCAGAGGCCTACAAGAGTTCAGAGGCTGTCTGCTAGTCATAAGTCATTCAGAGGATGAAGGCGTTCAGAAGCTGAATTACGAAGGACTATCAGAAGCCAACCATTCAAAGACCAATCAGACTCCAAGTTATCAAAGGTTCATCAAAAGCAAAGGAATTCCCAGTCATCAGAGGGCTACATCAACTACAACTTATCAAGCCTGATGACTTGTTCTAAGGTCAACTAAATTGCAACGGTCACAAAGGATGTGATCCCTCTCTCTAGGAGCTAGTTGTACCTTATAATTGTACTATTGGACAGACAACAAAGGTGAAGCTTCTCTGCAAAGGAAGACGTGGCTTTACTCAACGGATCTTCAATGTCTACAGCTGTCCAAGTAACAACGGGAATTTCTCCAACGTTTCAATGTCTTTCTCAACTCATACAAATATGCCAAAGAAAGAATTGATGACTAGCGCTCACCATTAGATAAAATCTCTCAGAAGAAAGTGAGAATTTGCATTGTAATAGATAATTACTCTCAAATGAAGTGAGCATAGAAACTAGCTTAGAGCCTCTGAAGTTATTATGTTTGTAATAAGTTTTAAGCTCTTAAGTTAGTAGTAAGTCTTCTGCTTAGTGTAGAAGCAAGCAAGTCTTCTGCTTAGTGTAGAAGCAAGAAAGTCTTATGCTTAGTGTAGAAGCACGTAAGTCTCAATCTTAGTGATTAGAGCAGTGAAGTCTTAAGCCTGAGTGCTTAAGCAAGGAAGCCTCTGATCTTGTGTGATCAGAGCAAGGAAGTCTCTCTGTCTTGTGTGACTTAGAGCAGGAAGTCTCAAGCTTGTGTGCTTGAGCAAGGAAGTCTTTGATATTGTGTGATCAGAGCAAGGAAGTCTCTATGTCTTGTGTCACTAAGAGCAGGAAGTCTTGAGCTTGTGTGCTTGAGCAACTATTGTAATCCGTGTGATTATAGTGAAACTCTCTTGGAAACAAGGGGACTGGAGTACTCTCAATTTGTGAGGGGAACCAGTATAAATTGTTGTGTGTTCTTCTCTCTCTCACTCTGTCATTTACTCCTTCATCAGTCATAACGCCATAAGTTAATTGTGTGAATAATCCGCTGTGCTTTAAAGACTCTGAAAAGGTTTAAACATCTTGGAAAGTTTTTAAATATCCAAAACACAATTCAACCCCCTTCTTGTGTTTTAATCCACGCACCTTCAATTGGTATCAGAGCTCCGGTTCTGTTGGTAAATCACTTAACCGTGAGACAGTCAAGATCCAAAGGAGAAAACCTCCATGGCTCAAAACATGGATGAGTGGAAGCTGAAGCTACATAAACAAGTTGCTGATCTTAGCAAGAAATTTGAAGATGAAATGAGCTTAAATGAAGATCTGAGCAACAATCAGAATCCTTCCACTTCAGGGGCTAATCAAACTTCTAGTATTGCGTCTACAGCTACTACTCTTTACCTCATTAGTGATGATAATGAAAGCATTCAGTGGGCAACAGTAAATGGCTTGTTAGATCAATATGAGGAGTTTAGGATGGAGGAAAATGAGAGCATTGAGAAAATGAACATAAGGTTTCAAGCTATAACAAGCAAGCTTGAAAAGCACAACAACAAACTCAGCAACAACGAGCTTGTAAGCAAGTTGCTGAGAAGTTTGCCTCTGAACTGGAATGAAATTCCAAACTCTATAGAGGAAACTGAAGACATCAACTCAATGAGTCCTAAATCATTGATTGATTTACTCAGAGTCCATGAATTGGCTCTGAAGGAGATGCAAGAGCTGAAACGTGAAGAAGCAGAAGCAGCAAGGAAAGGAAAGCAAGCATTGGAGCATGAAGATTTTGTTGAAGAACCTGATGAAGAGTATCTTGAAAGGTTTTCAAGAAAAATTCAAAGATGGTACATCTTCAAGAAAAATGGAGGAAGACTAGCTAAAGGAATGACAACATGGGATGTACTAGACAACTTCTCAGAAGATGAGTCTGAAAGAGCACCAAGAGCTGAAGGATCAAGTTCTGAAGATAGCTCAGACTCTGAAGACTCGGGCTCTGATGAAAAGTCAGAACCTGAGAGCAAAGAAAGTATCCAGAGAACAATATATCAGGTATATTCTAGTCTTTCCAAAGCTAAATTGATCAAGCATCTTAATAAGATCGTACTTAAACTCTCTAATAGTCAGCAGAAGTATAAATAGCTTAAAGCAGACTATGAGAATTTAAGTAAGCAAGCAAATCACTCTGAAGGTCTTGAACAAAAAGATTTTATCAAAACCAAAGACCTTGAGAATGATTTTGCTATATGTTACAAACCCCTTGAGCACTCTCTGGTTCTCAAAGAGTACTGTAACATCAATGCTGATCAAAATAAAATTGTTTCCATGCTTTGCAACCTTAAGACCAACAATACTAATGGGATTGGATACTCTAGTAGTAAAACATTAGAGGATCCAAGCTCATCAGTTATTGATGGAAGCTTCTCACTTCCAAACCTTTACACTACATTTGTATCTGATAGCTCTCAGATGAAACAAATGGAGGATGAAGATTTGGCAACTAATAGTCTAGGACCCTCATGCAAGTGGGTACCAAGAAACAAAATTGTTTACTTGATTGCAGGTGAAACTAAGAATCTGAACCTTCCAATCACATGGATGCATGTGACTGTGAATGGAAGAAGAGCAATTGTGCATAAATGGCATATTCTTGAAGAGTCAGATGGACAAGAAGATGAAGAGGAATACATAAGGAGCAGGAGGGAGCATGAAGAACTTGAAGCTTGCTTTGAAGATGACAACAACTCAGTGTGGTGGAGTGATTGCTCTGGCTATGACTCTGACTACACTTAATCAAGAAAGCTTCAATGCAAGGTAAGTATGCTTAACTCCTGAATGACATATTCAGAGGAATAACTCTCAAAGGTTGAAAATGTCTTCTTAGGATACACAGTGATAAGTACTAAAAACCTTGAAAAATCCTGTCTGAACATATTTTCTTGTATCCTGAAAAGACTTGTTTTTCAGCATCTGAAGCTCTTCAAGTTTAAGCATATGAAGAATCTCAGACTCTGAGAAACGTTTACCTCTGATGGTTAAGCCTCTGAATACAAAATGAATTGGAAACGTTTAATTTTTTTTTTAAAAGAAAACGTCTTGGCGCTAATTAGACAACACGTACACACCTTCTGATTGGTTTGAAGCAGCTAATGATGGTTTACTTTCTCGTTTAATCTAATGTATTGTGTGCCTTAATTTGTTTTACTGTGTTAAACAAAATCATTTAAATACTTGCATACTTTACATTATCTCATTCTGTTGTCTTCAACATCTCTTGAACCAAAACTCTCTCTATATTTTTAGCAAAAACTCTTCACCCTAACCATCTGCAATGGCATCTACTTCTTCATCTGTCTCAAACTCCTCGATCACTTTTCCTAAAGACCTTCCGATCAACACCATCGCTTGCAAAGAAATGTTTCCTACAGATTTATCTCTTAAGATGGAGGGAAAATCCTTGAACCTGGTTATGGAACAACCAGTGGACTTTGATAGTTTGGAAAAGAATCAGTTGGATGTTCTAAAGTTCTTCTCAAATCATAAAGGGAGCTCTAGATACATGAATCTTTTAAATGGCCCAATCTATCCTTCGCTGGTGAAAGATTTCTGGATAAGAAGCAAGGTGACAGTAGAAGATTTTGATAAGGAAAAAGTTGTGAAAGCGACAAGTTAGAAGATCTGAAGCCCACTCAGAGAGTATTAGCCAAAATAATGTTAAGTTCCATATTCCTAGCAATGATGACTCTGACAAATTGTCATGGGATCTTAGGCATTTTGCTTATTTTCTCTCTAGGAAATATAACTTAAATTGGGCTAAATATATCTTCAAACACCTTTGCAAAGCAGTGTTAAGCACTCAGAATCAGGACAAACCTATTGTAAATGTCATCTACCCTAGGATACTTAGTAAGATCTTCTATCAATGTGGGGTAATTGACATAATCAAAGCTGCGGGTCTGGACTGCTTGTTAAAGGAAATCAGAGCCTCCACAGTATCTGTTCATACTCTTTCTCACATGAACTTGCTGTCAGGACAAGAGATACAACCTTCAGATCCCTTAGTACCTCAGTCTCACTCAGAACCTTCCTTGCTGAAGAAATGCAACATTGATATTCCTACTATCTCTAGTGATATCATAAATCAGTACATTCAACTACTGGACAGTCAAGGTGAAGGGTTTGAAATCGAAGAGAAAGAAGTGAAGAAAAAGAGAAAAAGAACGGATGAAGCTGCAAGTGAAGAAGGACATTCATAATCAAATGGAAACAGAGAGGGATCATCCTGAATCCTCTGCTGCAAGATAAAATATTGAGCAAAAACCCTAGGGAAAGGTTAGCCTCAATAATGGATAATCTGAATGTACCTCTTAAGACAGTTTGAGAGATGGTCAAGGCAATCAACAACTTTTTAAGAATTCTGTCTATGGAAGAGTTATTAGAAGGTTTGAAGGCAAAGTGGACAAGTTTATGAGAATGATGAAAAAGTAGATGCTAATCAGAAAAATGTCATGATATCCCTAACTTCATTTTTAGACAACTTCAACATTAGGATTATCTTGATCTCTTCTATGATTTCATTAACTGTTTTTTTGAAGAAAGCTTTTTATGACCATATAAATTCCAAATCTGTGTTAAGTCTATTCTGATTATCTACTATGCTTATATAAATGTTTGGATTAACAATATCTGATTAATTGTTTTCTTTACTTAATGTAACTAAAATTTCTCTTCTGTTAAAACAAACAAATTTAGGACATTCAATACTTCAAACTCTTGAGCTCTTATAAAATTTGATAAGTACAATATAAGGTAGTCCTAAGAGATTGAATTACATAACAAGAAAAGAATTCTTAACAAGAAATCAAAGATAAACAAGCCTAAGTAATGAACTTTGTTTCATTAAGAACATAAGTTCTGGATTACATATAAGGTTTTCCCAAGGATTATCTTCTGGTTGCTTCAAAGGCCATATTTAAAGGTTGCACGCCTAAAAATATGACTTTTGCAGAGGGGAAAAGTTGAGATTCTGGCTAAAGCCATCTGACCAACTCGGAGTCCTTCTTGAAGAAATCGAATCAGAAGCATCAGTTTGGTTTTCTTCAAGAAAAGACTCTAGCCCCTCTAGAGCCTTGGATATCAGTTTGATTTTCTTCAGGAAGATATCTCTTCAGACTCTGAACCGAGTTCTTCTGTAAAGGACACTGGCTTTGTTTCCATTGGTTTCTTCTTATGTTTTCTCCTATCTTGACTGACTCTCAGTGAAACTACTTTCTTCTTCTCTGAGCGTTTCATTTTTTCTCTCTCAAGAGATCTATCAATAACCTAAGATTATTCTGTGTGAGTAAAATGACTAGGTATCTCTCTCCTTTTATAAGCATAATTCAATGGCCGAGTATTAAATGTGTTCAACCACTCCTGATTTGACGGCATTGAAAGTTGAATTTCTATTAATTGCTTATATTACCTTTTTGATAATGACAAAAGGGGGAGAAAGAATATTGGTAAATCAATTGTTGGAAGAAGCGAAATTACTTGGCTTTTTAGGGCCTTGTAGTGCTTCAGAGAGAGAACGTAGGAGAGTGATCAAAATAGTAGCATGAGGTACATGTTGTGTTATGACAATCTGATCTTCGAGGATTTCAAAATATTATACTAAAGAGCTCTGAACTGTTTTCAAATTTTTGTTTAGACTCTGAGCTATTTTCTTTGAAAAGATTTTTTAAAGCTCTGAACTGTTTGAAAATATTTTGAACTCTGAAGCTGTTAATGATAACCATCAGAACCAAGTGTGTATGTAGAAGTCTTTAAGCGCCTCTGATCCTATTTTGTCATTCAATTTAAATATTGCTTCATCTTGCATCTGCATTAAGGGCTTAATTTTCAAGGAGAATGCATTTATTAATTGAAGTTTATTATTCATAGACTCAAAGATTATCACACTATGGAAAGAAGAAGCTTGCAAACCTTGTTCCTTACATAGTGAAATATGAATAATTTAAGTCATATAATAAAGTATTTCTGAAACTGATTAAAATTAACTATGGATACAAAATAGGGGGAGCTTACAAACCTAACCCTATGGGTTATCAGACTTAGGGGGAGCTTGCAAAACTCAGAAGCCTAATGTCAACATAGCTGATTTTTATCAACAACAATTGTATTTAATACTTGTGTTTGTCATCATCAAAAAGGGGGAGATTGTTGGAACAAAATATGTGTTAATACACACCCTTAAGTTTTGATGATAACAAAGTATTAAATGGACAATTGATGGTACTACTGTTTAAATTAAGTGCAGGAGAATTCAACGTTTAATCAAGAGCACACTTAATTTAAACTCTGATGAAACCAATGGAAGTCTGAATATTTAGACTCTGAAAGAGTTCAGATGCTACAACGTGGTCAGAAGCTATACAAAGTTCAGAAGCTCAAAGTAGATTAGAACGTCTGAAGCTATTCAGGGACTCAGAGGAGTTCAGAAGCTCAAGGATGTTCAGAGGCATACAAGAGTTCAGAGGCTGTCTGCTAGTCATAAGTCATTCAGAGGATGAAGGCGTTCAGAAGCTGAATTACGAAGGACTATCAGAGGCCAACCATTCAAAGACCAATCAGACTCCAAGTTATCAAAGGTTCATCAAAAGCAAAGGAATTCCCAGCCATCAGAGGGCTACATCAACAACAACTTATCAAGCCTGATGACTTGTTCTAAGGTCAACTAAATTGGACAAACAGCAAAGGTGAAGCTTCTCTGCAAAGGAAGACGTGGCTTTACTCAACGGATCTTCAATGTCTACAGCTGTCCAAGTTACAACGGGAATTTCTCCAACGTCTCAATGTCTTTCTCAACTCATATAAATATGCCAAAGAAAGAATTGATGACTAGCGCTCACCATTAGATAAAATCTCTCAGAAGAAAGTGAGAATTTGCATTGTAATAGATAATATCTCTCAAATGAAGTGAGCATAGAAACTAGCTTAGAGCCTCTGAAGTTATTATTTTTGTAATAAGTTTTAAGCTCTTAAGTTAGTAGTAAGTCTTCTGCTTAGTGTAGAAGCAAGCAAGTCTTCTGCTTAGTGTAGAAGCAAGAAAGTCTTCTGCTTAGTGTAGAAGCACGTAACTCTCAATCTTAGTGATTAGAGCAGTGAAGTCTTAAGCCTGAGTGCTTGAACAAGGAAGCCTCTGATCTTTTGTGATCAGAGCAAGGAAGTCTCTCTGTCTTGTGTGACTTAGAGCAGGAAGTCTCAAGCTTGTGTGCTTGAGCAAGGAAGTCTTTGATCTTGTGTGATCAGAGCAAGGAAGTCTCTATGTCTTGTGTGACTAAGAGCAGGAAGTCTTGAGCTTGTGTGCTTGAGCAACTATTGTAATCCGTGTGATTATAGTGAAACTCTCTTGGAAACAAGGGGACTAGAGTACTCTCAATTTGTGAGGGGCACCAGTATAAATTGTTGTGTGTTCTTCTCTCTCTCACTCTCTCATTTACTCCTTCATCAGTCATAACGCCATAAGTTAATTGTGTGAATAATCCGCTGTGCTTTAAAGACTCTGAAAAGGTTTAAACATCTTGGAAAGTTTTTAAATATCCAAAACACAATTTAACCCCCCTTCTTGTGTTTTTCTCCACGCACCTTCATATTTGAGTAGTAGTAATTGGTTTTTTTGTCCAAAACGAAAAGGTGCACCTGAAACAGAGAAAAAAAGAAATCCATCTTCTTCAAAACACATAACCACCATCATCTTCACCTCCATTAACAACAACACCACCATTAAAAATTACAACAACCACACAAATCAACACCACCATGCTTTCTTAAAAAACAAAAACAAAATGGAGAATTCGGCAGAAGAAAATTTGAGAAAAGTCATTCACTCTTTTCATATTCTTTTTATTTTTTTGACAAATTCATATTTATTTATTTTTTTGACAAAATCATTTTTTTTTTTGACAAATTCATATTCTTTTTTTGTATAAAGCCATTCACGTTTTCTTTTTATTGTCTTATTATTGAATATTGGTTGTGACACTTATACTTACTATATCTTGATATGCTTGGTTTGCTTATTGTTCAAAGCAAAATAATATTAGTTCATACGTGTAAATAGGTCATTAATTTAATTTTAATTTTTAATCTATGTTGTTTGTGTTAGCACTCTTTTAAAATAAAGTAATGGTAGTACACCCTAACTAAATAACTGAAAAGGGAAGGATATAAAACCATTTTTCATATTGACCTAAACTAAAAAATAATAATTTTTAAGGACTACTATCTATTTGGTCTTTTGATGTAGGAGGGCTAGTTTGAATTCCGATTAGTTTTTATCTTTTTAACTTAGTTTTATTTTCACTATTATTAGTTGTTACTATCTTTTTAAAGTTTGTTTTATTTTCATTATTATTAGTTCTTATCCTATTTTTAAGTTTGTTATTATTAGGATAATTATCTTTTAAATATAAAAGATAATAAATTTAGAATAAGTTAGTTATTATCTTTTTTAAAGTTTGTTTCTATTGTAAGCCTATTTATAGGCAAACATATTTGAAAGGAATTCAAGTTATAGTTTATCATCAAATTTTGAGAGTTTATTCTCTTTCTTGTGGATTCAAGAAATCTGGTGGATTCCAGAAACCCCTTTTGACAGGTTTGTCGCTTGCAACCTGTGTTCTTATTATAGGATTAGCGATTGCTATTCCTTCCCGCTTCCGTACTGCGTCAGTTGGCATCAGAGCAGGTTTTCCCTGTTCTTTCGTGAATTGAACAACCATGGGAGATCAACCAATAACCAGGGCAGACCTCAAGGGTACCGCGGCTTTTACCACGACCCTAACTGCTTTGAATGTACAAATAGCGGCGTTAGCAAAGTCAAACAACAACGCCGACAACAACACCAACAATAGAAACGATAACAACAATGACAACAGAAACGACGACAACAACAACAACATAAACGATGACAACAACAACCGCAACAAAAGGGGAGGGGGACCAATTACGGTTATTAGGGTTCGTAATAACAACAACCCTACTACTGATGACTCAAGTTGCGATGATGAGGAAGTCGTGACCGAAGAAGAATCTGGCGAGAGAGTGAGTTTTGTGCTTCAACAGATGTTACTAGCATCCAAAGAGGAAGGTCAACGCAAAAATTTGTTTAAGACTCGATGTTCCGTCAATAACAAAGTATGTGACCTAATAGTAGATAATGGGAGCACGGAGAACTTGGTGTCAAAAAGATTGGTGGATTATTTCAAGTTGCCGACGGAGCCTCATGAAAACCCATACTCTCTTGGCTGGGTCAACAAGGGATCTCAGGTACGAGTGACAATGTCCTGCAAAGTTCCCATATCCATCGGCAAGCATTATAGAGAAGAGGTACTTTGTGATGTTCTTGATATGGATGTTTGTCATATTTTACTTGGTAGACCTTGGCAATTTGATAATGATATTACTTATTGGGGACGGGATAATGTGATGTTATTTACTCGGGGCACCCATAAGATTGCTATGGCACCTGTTTTACAATTTAATAAGAAACCAAAAGAAACTGAAGTAGTTGCCGAATAAGATGCTTCAGTTGAAGTCGACAAATCCAAAGATGAGAAAAAAGAGATAAATGAACAGGATGATTTGGAGAAAGGTGATGCAGATGAAGGTGAAGATGAAGATCAGAAAGAGAAAGAAAGACATGTAACAAATTTATCGTCATCAGCAACACAATATGATGCGACTTCAAGGATAACACAAACAGAAGAACATATGAACATAATAGGAGGAAAGCATGGAGGAGAAGAGACTTCAACTAGGATGAGAAAATTTGTCTTGTGCAAGTTTGGCGGTCCACAATTAAATGTCAGCCTACCTGTGGTAGCTCCGTCTATGACAGATGTATTTGTGCGAAATCCGGCAACAATCTCACCGCTACCAGAGCCCCCGGACAACAAGATACAGACGGCAACTTCCATCCTAACAAAACCGCCGCATCACAACCATCACATTGAACTTAAGGAATTACATGAAAATTGGGTTCAGTTCAGGTTTTACCATAAACCTTATGGTAACAGTTCTTATTTTTTTCATCTATTACATTAGAATTGCTATTGTGTACAATCCCTTCTTAATAATGCTTCTAGTTGTGGATTCCATGTTCTCAAAACCAGAAAAGACGTGAGGTATTCGTTAGGATATATAGGTAGAAAATTGTTTGAAAAGGGGAAATATTATTTAATTTGTTGGAAGATTTACAAAGGTTTAGAGACACCGTCGATAGTTAGATGCAAGCTTGGGTTCGAATGTGCCAGAGTGATGGTTGTAACCATTATTCATGAGGATTATGAGTACTGTCTCTATCTACTTATTGAACTATTTGAATACGCAATGTTTCACAGTGAGTTTTACCAATTCCAGAATCAGTTTCATCAGCAGGGGTGGCGTATTACTTTCCTATCATATGAGAATTGGAAATGTTGGAATACCTTCTACAACCTTAAGGACAGGGTTGGTTCTCATGGGGTGGTTAATGATACTATTCATGTTGTTTGGGTCCAAGATCTATTAGCACAGATGCTTCATATTGAGATAATTATCAAAGACATCAAAACTGTTGAAGTTGGAATGACGGACAGAATTAAACGCAAGAAATTGCTTCCTTCACCATGGATACAAACATATTTACAATCGATTTATGTGCTCCAATTTGTTCCACACATAAATGTTAGTTTTCAGAGTGATACACTTGAATTTTCCCATGTTCAAATTGTGGAGCCACTTGAAGTTGATACTTGGAATTCTCAAACTTTCCTTATTAAGTACAAAGATTATTACCTAGTTAGTGAATTTGATGTTCGTGGCAACAACTCAAGCATGCTAACTGAGGTGGGTCAAACATTCTTTCGTGATAAATTTTCAGTTCCTTGTGTCATCTTTGAGCAATGGGACCCCGGTGGTCATTTGGATGTGTTGACACGAGACAGATCCTCTCAGTTCACTCAATGGGATCCAGGAGGATGGTCTCTTAGGAGTCAACATGCTAGGGAAGCTCTTTATCGGAATGAGAATTTGATAATTAAAGCAAATCAAGCAGATAAAGATCTTTATCAAGATGAGAACTCGGGGTCGAGTTCTTTCGAGGTGGAGGAGTCTGATGTAGGAGGGCTAGTTTGAATTCCGATTAGTTTTTATCTTTTTAAGTTAGTTTTATTTTCACTATTATTAGTTGTTACTATCTTTTTAAAGTTTGTTTTATTTTCATTATTATTAGTTCTTATCCTATTTTTAAGTTTGTTATTATTAGGATAATTATCTTTTAAATATAAAAGATAATGAATTTAGAATAAGTTAGTTATTATCTTTTTTAAAGTTTGTTTCTATTGTAAGCCTATTTATAGGCGAACATATTTGAAAGCAATTCAAGTTATAGTTTATCATCAAATTTTGAGAGTTTATTCTCTTTCTTGTGGATTCAAGAAATCTGGTGGATTCCAGAAACCCCTTTTGACAGGTTTGTCGCTTGCAACCTGTGTTCTTATTATAGGATTAGCGATTGTTATTCCTTCCCGCTTCCGTACTGCGTCATCTTTGAATTTTTTAGAATTTTTTAGAATATAAAATTGTGACAATTCTATTGTTCTAAAGCTCATTTTCTTAAATAAATTAAGCAAGTCCTTTTTTATGTACAAAAAGTCTTCTTTAAATTATAAAACATAAAAAGTACCAATTCAAGTTTCTTTCCTTTTAAATCAGTTCACATTAAGTAAATTTTTATAATAAACTTGAATTAAAAAGGAGTGTGTATGTCTGACGTATGTCATTTCTTTTTTGATTATCCGGATTCTTGACGTATGCCTCATGATTCAGATAATCGTCATTCTCCATCAAATAATTTTTTTGCTTTAGCGCAGTCAATAATTAAAAAAAAAACAAAATCAAATTTCTTTTCAAAAATTAACAATTTTTTATCCATTCTAACGTGATATAAATAAATGTTTAAGCCTCTCACGTGCTAGCATATAAGCTACGTTTAATCACTAGAATGCGACCTAAACATCGTTCTGTAAAATCAACCAACCTATACATTGTTCTTTAAAATCAACCAACCAACAAATATTTTATATCACGAACTACGAGGACTTGAGTTTCCTATCGCACACTAGAGAATACGTAGGAGCAGAATTCAACATCTTGTCAAGCAGAATAATAAAAAACTAAATTTTTCTCCTTTTGTGAAATTTTTTAACAATAAAAAGATGCAAGCAACCTTTAAGTTAAACACTCTTTTAACCCAAGCTAATTAGGAGGTTTTCGTTGAGTACAACAGATGTGAGGGATGTTAATATCTTCTCCTTGCATAACCGACTCCCGAAACCGCAAATGGTTGTAACAACCATCGACCTTTCCATCCTTAAAGGATTTTATCGTCGACGTTTCCCTTTAAAAATAAAATTTTGGTGGCGACTCTATAGTCATTTCGAGCGTTAGTACGATCGGGAATTTTTCACGGCGCGACAGATAGATTGTACACTTTTAATTTATCCAACAAAAGTCCTTCTCCAAGTGATAATAACAAATTTATAGGTGAATTATTCTGTATACATTTATTTTACAAACATATCCTTTTCCAAATGGAGAATGGCAACACAACCACGTCTTTATTAATGTAACCCAAATTAACTATTGAAAGGTAAACCAGACATAAAGAAATATGTGAGAAAAATTCTAAGGGTACCAAATATTACACGTATGAATAAAATTATACAGTTATAAACGATATAAAATTATTTTTGAATTTATCTGTAACACTTACGCACACTCACAATAACCTTGAACACACCATTGAATTTGAGGATGCTTACACATATTTTCTGGACAATCCAAGGGTATTTTGCAGGGAAAATCAGTACTTATAATGTCTGATAAAAACAAAAAAAAAATGTTACTAAAAGGACATGAAATATTTTATAGAAGATAAATTAGATATTTGCAAATGGTATGTAAAATAACTTACAACTACTACTATTGGTTGCCAAAAGAAATAGAGAAAATAATATGATCATCAAAATATAAAAGTAATATGGAATTTGAACCATATTTTTCTCCTTTGTATGTAATAAATAGAAAATTATTTTATCACTATATAAGAAAAAATTTCATACCTTGCTAACTTCAATTAAATAGTTTTTAGCACTTAGAAGTTGCAAAAAACCATTTATAAAATAGAAACTATTATTACGTGTCTCTAAAGTATATCAATATGTCATGTTTGCAAAAAACCTTTAATATATATTTTAACATTTCATGATAGACAACATAAGCATATATCAAATAATAAATAATTTTGATGATAATCTTCTTCATTTTTTTATAAGGGGGAGAACATCTAAACATCAGGGGACAAAGCAGGGTACGTTCTCATCCTTTTCCTATATCTCCTTATTAAATTAAAAAAGGAAAAAAATATATACAAAAATCGGGGGACATAGACCTAACCTAGTGAGTCTCATAGGAAAATGAAACAAATTGATTACTACCAAATTGTGATGATAATCTACTTCTAATATAATAAAATTGATTACTACCAAATTTACTTAGTTGTCCTTATTAATTTTAATAATATTTCAAATTATATATATATATATATATATATATATATTTCATTGTAATTTTACTCTATTGAAAATATATGGATAAGAAAATAGGAAATCAAACTAATTAGTTCAAATTCAAAGAAGCAATCGAAAAAAAAAAGAACATCAAAGAGGAAATTCAAATTAAGCAAAACATTATCTTTATTTGAATTTTCCTTAATTTTAGCAAAACTATATTTTTATTTACTTTTATATGAAAAATACAAAATTAATATATTGATAAATATTAAAAAAAAAAAATCACGGGATAAATGTTTGTCGTTGATATTTAAAACGTACGTTACAGGACAAATATTTATTTATAAGTTCTACAACAAAGAACCTAATTTATTTTTTTTTATAAATTAAGAACATCTACACATAAAAAAATAGTCAGGCATTCCAACAAAGTTGACATCCAAAGTATTCTCCCTCCTCTGCCTATATTATATAGGAGTATGTATAAGGGGGACTAGGTCTTACCCTAGACAACAGACGGTCTTAATTTCGAAGCAAAAGATAAGATTCTATTTTTACAAGATAAAAGAAATTATCTATCAATCTATAATAATCCAGAAAGTTTATATGATATTTTTGAGAAAAGTACTATGTAGTTCGGTATCTAGGTAAGCTTAATATCTCCCCTATAAATTCATCTCTAATACATGCAAAGAAAGGCAAAAAAAAAAAAAAAAAAAAAACAGAACACAGTAGCTGAGTAACAACAGCAGCGCAGCATTGTTTCAACTTTAATTTCCAAGTCTTGATCAGAACCCTAATTTTTGGGTATAAAACTAAAGCCAAAATTCAGAACAAAGGAGGAATGAAAACCAAAAAATTGGGAAGCAGAGAAAAGACTGAAATAAAAGAGCAGAACAGATGGAAATGTTAGAATATGCATAATTTGGGAAAAGTGGAGAAAACCTTATAAAATCTTTAATATAGTGAAAATCAAAAGAATTCATATTTGATAAAAGATGGATGAAATGTGTACATCAAGCTTCTATTTATAAGATTAAATTGAGAAACTAACTTCTAACTAATTATCAATTCTAATCATTTCTTTTTTTTTAATGGCAAATATATATATATATATATATATCAAAGAAGAAAATACTGATACACAAGTAGCACTGCGCTCCCAAAATAAAGAAAAAATACAATGAAGTTAAAAATTGAAAACTCGTAAGGTGCCTCTGACTAGACTGAGAGCCGCCAATCTCCAAAATAGTCATCGACCAAGAAGAGAGAAAAAGAAGAAACCAGAAAGAAAGCCACACCCCTCCAAGATCATCAAAACCACAGGAACACCACCACACAAGACTCTAACGGTTTCAGCACAAAATAGGTTGGACCTCCCACACATAAAGAGTGCACGGGTTGGCAGGGTTTTCGACTAGATACGATTTATCAGGAAAAAAATTTCACCCTAATCGACTAGATATTCAACAGATAAAGATCCCCCAACAAAGATTGAGTAATTCCGAGAATTCAAACTCTAAAAGAATGGACTATTTTAACGGGAAACAAAGAGAACACAAATACACTTCTAAATTCATAGATTCTTGTTCATAGAAATCTCCACTTTCAAACAAACATCAACAACACAACACAATCACGATCACCTTCAACATTCCCCAATCAAAACGACCATTTTAACCAACATCCCTTTGACCGTCCTTGAGTTATTAGAACACAAGTTCTACAATTTGATCGTTCTTTAACTTACATTTAAAATCATTTTTCACTAAATAACCTCCTTTTAATAATAATAAACATTAAGAATTTGATCGATCGAAAAATGGAAAACTTGGGTAGACACCTGACGCTTCTCTGAATGTGGAACGCGATCCCATCTAGATCACGTTCAAAGTATTCGTCTTTCGATTAAATTCTTAATAAAATTAAACGAAAATATAATAAAACAATCTTTTGTGCAAATGAAAAAGGAAAAATCGGGTAGACACCTGACGCTTCTCTGAATATTCGGAAACGAAGTAGGCACTTTACTTTCGGTCGAATATTAATTCGTCCTCCGTTTAAAATCAATCTTAATCCATAAAACTTTATTCTTTTTCGCGCCATGTGTGCTTAATTCTTTTTCTCAAACGGATATTATCGTCCAGGAGCGAGTCCTTCTTTTTCAACCAAACAAACTTTCTCGGCCGAGCGCGACCAAATTATTTTCATAAATAAAATCAATTACCAACACACAATTATTTTTTACCAAGAACTACATAGTTTTTTTAGCAAGATGTCACTATTGTCAAGCACATACTAATAAAAAAAGCTTTTCTTTTTCTTTAAATCATTTTTCTTTCTCTTTTACTCTTTGTGGCGCTTTCGGTATTAATAAGAAAACAAACATAAAACTAACACTTAAATATGCGCTATAATTAACGGTTCTCGTTGGATACAAAGGATGCGAGGGGTGCTAACAACTTCCCCTCGCATAACCGACTCCGAACCCGAAATTTGGTCGCAATGACCTTATCTCGTTCTCGAAGGTTTTTATCGACGTCTCCATTTTCCAAAAATAAAATTTAGGTGGCGACTATACTTTTTAGCAAGCGCTTACCACCTGCGCATTTGATTTTGCCCAACCGATTTTACCAATAACAAATTTAATATCATTTGTAAACTTTTCGTTTACATGGGCATGTGCTTCAGTTGCAATAATATTATAAGTATAGCACAACTATAGATAAAGGTTGATAACTTTTTCATATATACTTCTTTTTTTTAAAAAAAATATGTCTCGTAATATAGAGATATAAGATCTCCTTGATTTCTTATATATATATCAATATGATACTCATTTAGATGAATATACTTATGCTTGATACATTTCTTTGAGTTTTAAAAGAATATATTATATTCAACGTACCAAAAAAAAAAGTTTAACTACATTTTTAGTTCCTTATTTTTATTTTAGGTTTTAAGTTGGTACTTTATCTTTTAAAAGTTTTAAATTGGTACTTTCCGTCAATTTTTTAACTATTACAGTTAAATTTGGACACGTGTCATCTGTCCAATTGTGCCACGTGTCAAAATTTAACGGTAATAGTTAAAAAATTGACAGAAGGTACCAACTTGAAACCTGCAGAAAAGACAAGGTAACAACTTGAAACTTTTAAAAGATAAGTACCAACTTAAAACCTAAAATAAAAATAAGGAACCAAAATTGTAATTAAGAAAAAAAAAGAATGTTTATTTATTTCCTTCACGTAAAAATATGTTAGCGCTTCTTGAGCCATTTTTTTGTTTGCAATGCATACATGAATAATTTTTAATAGTATAATAGTAACATTAAATTATTCCAAAAGAGAAAATATTTCTTTTAGAATTCCCCTTCTATTTCATCAAATAAAATAAGACAATTATCACACGAGATAATGATCATTAAGATGAATGATAAACTGGTGGTTTCAATTCATATAATGGGTATAAAAATAGAAAACTAACATTTAAATGATTGAATAAAAATAATAGATAACACATTAGTCGCTTACGCGGTCCTAATTTTCTCTTGAAATTTTTTCTTCTTCTTGCTTCAAAAAGGGATGATTTTGGGTCGTTATTTGACCCGGAATCACCCATGTGCATATTTTTTCCTAGCTTTAATCTAAATAAGTGATTTTCACATAGATTAAAGTTTTCTTGTTTTATTTTGTGATTTCTTCTTTGCAGTGTGTCTCGTCTTCGTGCAGTGTTCGTTTGATTTCCCGTCTTTGGTGTGATGTTTGTTTGCTTTCCTGTTTTTCGTGGTGTTCGTTTGGTTCAGATTGACAGATCATCTTTGATCAACCACTGGTTCAATCAATGACAAGATCATCAATGATGCAGATACAAAGACATTTTCGGTTACTTTTATTTTGTCACATTATTTTTAGGCTTCAGTATGCCGTTTTATGTTATTAACTTGAATGTTGTGTGTTTGTTCGCAGATTCATCCTTTCAATTGTTAGCAATATTGAATTTTAGCTTGTATCTGATGTACTGTTTTAGTTTGAATGAATGAATATTTTGTTTTAGTAAAAAGAAATTAATAGATAACAAATGGTTCCTTATGTTCCAATGGCTTATCATTTTATTTAATTGTCAAGAATTAAAATATTTAAAATCAATAAAGGTTTATGAATCAATAAATATTTAGAATCAATCATATTTGTTTATGAATCTTTGTCAAAAATAAATAAATATCTGTTCACAATTTTATCTTGTTTTATAACAAAAATATTTGGAACCAATATTCTATCAAAAAAATATATTTTGAGCCGACATATAAGATGACAATTACCATAACCATAATATGGTCTATAGCCACCAAATTTGTGATGTATAGATACAAAATTGCATAAACTAAAATTGTTATTATTAGGACCATTCATGGTTCAGTTCAGCTAAAGAACCGAATTGAACTAAACCGAACCATAATAATGATTCGAAAAACTCAAACTGAACGGTAGAGGCAGTAGAGGCCACCTCATATGCTCTTGTGGCTTCTAGGGCCCAATCTTGGATTTTGCAAGATCATATATTGAGAGACAGTGGAGGATGTGGTATGGACTTGGATTTTGACAATGCTTTGGACGGTATTCGGGATAAGATTCCGACTTATGACTTTAGCAATTTTGCTATTAAGGACACCGTCTCCCCTAAAGCCCAACATGTTTTGGCGAGTGTTCTTTTTGGTAAAATTGTTCAGGACATGGAAGTTGATTTTAACATGACTACCAGGCAAGAAGCAGTTTTTGGGTGTTTAAAAGCGGCACATGCTCAAGACTTTCTTCTCGCTATTCCCATCGATGGGTTAAGCCAACACATGTCACCGGTTGAGTATCGTACCATCCTTAAGTACCGCCTCATGATTTCAATATTTCCCAAGGATGAGATTTGTCCTGTTTGTCGTAAAGCACGTCTCGACATTTTTGGGGAGCATGCAGTTCATTGTAGGGAGCTTCCCGGCTTCAAATACAGGCATGACTTGGTTAGAGATGTGCTTTTTGATATTTTTAAGCGTGCGGGAATCTCTGTTAAGAAAGAGGCACCAATGAACTTCTTGACTGACCCACAAGAAGTGAGATCGACACTTCGGCCAGCGGATGTTCTAGTGTTTGGATGGGTAGGTGGGAAACATGCTTGTGTAGATTTGACTGGAGTTTCCCCACTTGTGGGACTAGGGGTTGGTGATTTTACCGTGGACGGGCAGCCCTCAAAGCTGCTTCAAGCAAAATGGCAAAACATGAGAAAGCATGTTCTGACAATCAACACGTTTTTATACCTTTTGCTTTCGACACTTTCGAATTTCTAGCACCAGAGGCTGTAAACCTTTTGAAAAGAGTTCAAAAGGTTATGCATTGTAATGTCGTGACGCCTAGGTCTAGGGATGTGGTTTTTCAAAGATTAGGTTTTGCTATTCAAAAAGGATTAGAGGCGCAACTTGTTGCCCGTCTACCTTTTGCTAATGTGTAATTATTTTTTATATATATATAAAAGGACTAGGTGTTTTCTTTTCAAAAAAAAAAAAAAAACTGTTATAGTTTATAGCCAAATTGAACCGAACCAAACCGTTAAACAGAACAAAACTGTCCTTATGGTTTACTGAATTTTTTCAAGTGGGATTCAGCAATATGAAAAACATGAATCACAAGACTATAAATCTGGGGTATGCTAAAAATTTGCTATACTGATTTCTACAACCACTATAGTACTATTACTAAATGCTTTAGGTATTGCTATTGCTACAAATCCATGAAGCAACTTTATTTTGGAAAAGACAAAAAATAGAGGGAAAGAAAGTGAGAGAAATACTAGTATATATTACAATGCAAAAGCTAAGAATGACTTGATAAGTTCATGAATGAATGCAATTGCAAGCAAAAGGGATAAACACAAAACAATCATCGGTTCATCACAAATATGTAAATGCAGCAGCAAGAATATCAATTAGATAGAACAAGCTTCATTAAATATTCATTTAAACAGTGAAAACCTACATAAGCCAATCTACGGTTACGGTGCTAATTGAAAGCCAAAATCGAAAAGAATATCTTGACACAATTTTAGTTTATAAGTCTTGAGTTTGCAATTTGGTTATTAATAGTTTGGTTTGGTTATTTACAGTTCGGTCCATAGTTAGAGAACTGTCCTGAGTTTAATAGTCCAACTCATAAACTTATAGAATGGTTCGGTTATTTTCGGTTTAGTACAGTTCGGCAGTTCAATCGGTTCGCAGTTAATAATGAACAGTCATAGTTATTATATATACACAATAGGAATAAATTAATCGTTAAGCTTTAAAACTAAGATTATATACCTATTATAGAAAAAACAACTAAATAACGTGTTATGAAACTATTTCTAAACATGGGGAATAATAGAACAATTTCGACATTTTTACTGGTTTAACTATGATTTATAGACATTGTCCGATAATCTTTTATTTACTATGCATTCGATAAAAACAATTAAAAGAGATGAAGGAAAGAAAGAGAAGAGATACTATACTCTTGTATTTCTTATTCTAAAGTGTATCATTTACATTATAACATAGTCATATTTATAGAATAATACATGGGTGATGACTAACGACATCCACTATATTATTCATTACAATTTAGTTGTTATTGAGAATTGAACCGTGTCCCTTTAGGTTGCTGGTAGTACAAACTAAAATATCATAAAAATTGGTATTTGGTTGTTGATAGAATTGGAACCACGTCCCTTTCATTGAAGTTTCTCCTAGTGCTATATTAGTGTTAAGGTAAGAAGAAGACACGTAAGTGCCACGTTGGAATAAGTTACTAAGAGAATGTCACTTGTGAATTTGCTCCTTAAGAAAAAAAATTTGCGCGAACCAATACGTCCACTTTTACGTGAACCAATTTTTCGTATAGATTTGAAAATGACAAGTACTATTTTCTTTGAGCCAGATAGATAGATGGATAGTGCACTTTTAATTTATTTAACAAAAGGTCCTTCTCCAAGTAACAATAACAAATTTATCGGTGAATTATTCGGTACACATTTATTTTACAAACATGTCATTTTCCAAATGGAAAACGGCAATGCAACCACATCATTATTATTGCAACTTAAATTAACTATTGAAAGGTAAACAAGACATAAAGAAAAGTGTGAGAAAAATTTTAAGAGTACCATTTATTATACGTATAAATTAAATTATACAGTTACAAACAATATAAAATTATTTTTGAACCTATCTGTAACACTTACCCGCACACACAATAACCATGAATGCACCATTGAATTCGAGGATAAATACACATATCTTCTGGACAATCAAAGGGTATTTTGCAGGGAAAATCAGTACTTATACTGTCTGATAAAAACAATGAATTGTTACTAAAAGGACGTGGAATGTTTTATATAAGATAAATTAGATATTTAAAAATGGTATGTAAAATGACTTACAACTGCTACTACCGGTTGCAAAAAGAAATAGAAAAAGAAATGTGATCAAAATATAAAAGTTATTTGGAATTTGAGCCATATTTTTCACCTTTGTATGTAATAAACAAAAAATTATGTAATAATTATATAAGAAAAAATTTCATACTTTGCTAACTTCAATTAAATAGTTTTTAGCTATTGGGAGTTGCAAGAAACCATTTATAAAATAGAAATTATTGTTATATGTCTCTAAAGTATATCAATACGTCATGTTTGTCTCTTTCATTCAATGCATCACTTTCAATACGAGTTTAGATTCACTCCATTGATTTATCCGGATGAAACCTGAAGGGTAATGGAGGGTAAACTAATGGAGTGAATCTGAACTCTATACTTTTTATTTCTCTTTTAACATTTCATGATAGATAACATAAACCTATCAAATTAGAAACAATTGTGATGATAATTATGAGTCTGTTATGAACTATTTATAAACATGAGGAAGAATATAGAAGGGAAGAGATGAAGGAGAGAAAGAGAAGAGAGAATAGACTATTGTATTGTATTCACAAGTATGTCATTACATTGTAATATATGTTCTATTTATAGGACAATATATGGGCCAATGAATATGGGTCAATACTAATGGACATCTGTTGTGCCCTAAATTTTGCCCACTCTTTTATCAGATATAGTGTTTTATGTTGCATTATCTTATAAATGTGTGAAGTAGCCCGTTTGGTAATGAAGAGAGTGTTTTGAAGGAGTTGTAAGTGCAAGGTCCATGGTTTGAATCCCACTTGATTCATGTTGTTTGCTTTTTCTATATTTATTTGTCTTTAACTTTTACTTTCATGAAAAAAATCACAAACTACTTTTTTTATTTTATTTTATTATATATATCTAATTTTCGTTTTTTTTATTTATTTATTTAGTTTTTATTTTTATTTGTTATTACTACATAAAATCCAAAAAAAATCAAAAAAAGTAAAAGAAAGAATCAGTGAGTTAATGGCAAACCAATCCTAAAAGGGAAGATCTTCATTCCTTCATAAACCTCATTCAAGTCACATAAATTCATTCCAAAACCACAATTCCAACCCTAACCTTTGAATATAAATTGAATCAAATTCTGACAAGAGGGGGGACAATCCGTAGAGGCAAGAGAACCAAAATAATAAAAAAGACAGCAACGTTGTTGCTGCGCCACAATCATCTTCAATCTCTCTTCTAACACAAAATCATCACTACAACCCTTATCACATCATCATCATCAACAACATCACAACACAACCCATAAAACCTTCATCTTCACTTTTCATCTACAACAATCTTCCAAAATCCAACACCACCATCAAAACCACCTTAACCCACAAACCATGATCAAAAATAACAAGAGGAAATAGAATAGAGGAGAAACAGAACATAGAAGAGGCAGCAATGTTTCGCCGCCGCCGCTGCTGAGTCCAACAAAACCGATATCCAATCGCTACGCTGCAGTAGACCGGTCGCACCACTCCGTCGCAGCCGCACGCACCACGTGATCTTTCTCTTGCCGTCTGCTTCACACTCTCGGTTCAGTCCCTCTCTCTGCCTCTCACGCGTATCTGTTTTCATTCTTTTTATTCTGTTCTTTTTTATCAATTGTTATTATTATTATTGTTATCATTATTATTTTTGTTTCATCTTGTTAATTGGACTGTTGTTTGGCTATGGGTCCCAAATCCATCTATGTGCACCTCTCAAACTTGCTAATAATAATAATAATAATAATCTAATTCTAATAAGATAAAAAAATTGCTACCTTTAATTTGCCGTTTTGAAAATAAATAAAACCATAAAATACATCGATAAATAAAAGTGGATTAAAAAGGGGACCGGCGGATGTACATTCGTTCATCTCTCAAATAATCGACGTTGGGTGTACACCTTGCCGACCGATTATTTGTCTTCCATAAAAAACATCAATAAATAAAAGTGGATTAAAAAAGAGACCGGCGGATGTACATCCGCTCATCTCTCAAATAATCGACGCTGGGTGTACACCTTGCCTACCAATTATTTGTCTTCCACAAAAAAACATCAATAATAAAATATTGGATTAAAAAGAGACCGGCGGATGTACATCCGCTCATCTCTCAAATAATCAACGCTTGGTGTACACCTTGCCCGCCGGTTATTTGTCGTCCACATTTAAAATCAATCTCAACCAATCAAAACATTATTTTTCTCGTGCCCTCGTGCGCTTAACTGGTTTTTTCTCAAATGGATAATATCGCCCAAGCGCGAGTCCGTCTTTTCAATCAAACCATTTACCTTTTTCGGCAAGGTGCAACCAAAAAGCATTTTCACAAATAAAATCAACCAACACACAAACATTTTCTACCCTAGAACTGCGTGTAGCTTTGAATTTCCCATTGCACCCGGGAATACGTAGGAGCGGGATTCATACATCCTGTCAAGCACACTAATAAAAAACAAACTTTTTCCCCCTGGTACATATAATAAATAATTAAAAGCATGCAAGTAAAATTAAACACTTTTTTTTAACCCTAAAATTAACGAGAAGGTTCCCGTTGAGTACAACGGATGTGAGGGGTGCTAACACCTTCCCCTCGCATAAACGACTCCCGAACCTGGAAATGGTTGCGATGACCCTCTTTCCATTGCTTTTAAGGTTTTATCGATATTTTCCTTTTCCTCCGGGAATAAATAAAGTTCGGTGGCGACTTTACTGTCTAGCGAGTGCTTTCCGCTCGCGCATTTTTCCACCCGCTTCAACATCCACTATATTATTCATAACACTCCCCCTTGGATGTCCATGAAGGATATGCCTCATTAAAACCTTACTAGAGAAAAACTCAATGGGAAAAAAATTCTAGTGAAGGAAAAAGAGTACAACATCCTTTTGTGTGATAATCTGCCTCGTTAAAAACCTTATCAGGAAAACCCAATGGGATAAAACCATGGTTAAGGGAAAAAGAGTGCAGAACACATTTATTTCTCCCCCTCATAAAGATAATTATATATGAGATGAAGAATGCCACTTAATCTTCTATACTAGTTGATCGGAAGCTTCACTTGGCGATGACTTTGTAGAAAGATCTGTTTTATCTCTTTTGATATACTCTTCTTTGAATTAGCCGTTGATATCATCTTCAAGTTTCTTGTATGTGTAGAATCACAAACCTCAACAAAATCACATTCTGAGCTTTTCTGGATGTAGTGCTAAAACTTTCACATAATTTGGATGGTATTGTTGTATTTTAAAATACAAATTATATACTTAACTTTGTTCCAACATCGTTGAGTTTATTGATATTGACAAGTAAAATACAACAACATGCATAATTGGCTAAATCCAATAGTAACCTCAATTGAACTATGGTACTTTCAGACCAATTCAAGTAACCCATTATATCAAATAATGGGAAATTCAAAACCCTTATTTCACATTTTATTGGCTTTGAGAACACCGTCTGAAAATTCATTATTTTGAAGAATGTCATGCTCTTTGATTGCATCATAAGGCTCGGGATGGTCTAACCGGTCATGCCAATCATGTTCGCTTTTCCATATGTAGAACTTTGCCATTAGAAAAATGATACTGCAATATTTCAAATAATATTTTCTCGCAATTTGAATCCTCCAGGGATTTTCATATTTCCTTATTTTATCTTCATACTTTGATATTAATAGTTAGATAAAATAATAGAGTTCAAAGTAAAAGAGTCTCTAAATCACACTTGAATTCTCATTATGCTTCCCCTCAAAGTGTGATTTCCACCACATTGTTATAAACATTGTTTTGGAATTTCATAGATATCTACCGGAGAATCACTAGACAATTTCGAATACACCATCATGTCCTTTATGGGGCAATTTAATCATATTTTGATAAAAGATCACAACTTGGATGAAATATTTGCTTCAGGAAATATTTCAATTGTACATAAAATCCATCAACCAAATATTTTCTCTAAAATTGGACAAATGTTGTCATTCTCATATTCCTCATTTGGGAATACTAAAATAGTTATACAACATGCATTTTGCTTGTATGCGTACACAACGAGATTTATTCATTTTATTAAGTCATCTATTCAATATTTGAAATTATATGTCTCATGGAGATTAAATCCTTCAAGGAGTTTTATATAATCCACACTAACAAGTCAGCCATATAAATATATTATGACATTTTTCAAATAAATTGAATTAGGTGAATATTTCCCTTCACAATCAATGGAAAACTTTTAATATTTGTATTTCAACATTTTCTATTCACACGAAAATTGATTTGTATCTCATCATTTTTACATCTTCACTATGCAAAGTGAGTTCAGTTACGTAGCAATTGCATCTTTTCATTTAGACAATCATTGTGTTGTCTATAATTCTCAATAGACATTGGTTCATGATCCTCATTAACTCTTATCACAAATAGCGCTATATTATATATAAAAATATCATCAACGTTGACTTCCTTTCGGTTCCATCATATTCCATTCGTGACATATTCGTCGAGATCTCTTTATTATCATAACTTTCAGGTACCTGATAAGTTATTCTGGAACTGAAAAATGAAGTATGTCAAATGTTCTTTTGAAATTTTCATATCCTCACTTGGGTCATCTTTCTTTTTAGCTCCTTTCTCATTTGAGGATTTTTATCATTGGAACCGATTGGCCACGCTTCAAGGTGGTTAGACTCATTTGCAATATAAGATAGTCCAACGGGGACATCCATTTTGATTGGAGCATTAGCAGCTGATAGTTAATTTCATAAACTTTGCAAATGATTTATCTTTTGAACTTTTGGTTCAAACTACTTTATATGAGGATCAAGATGAGATAATAATAATAACAATAACAATTTATTTCAAGTGATTCCTTTAATTAGCATATGCTGCAAGATATTATATATCAATTTTGATTTACATATAATACTTATCAAATACTTTTTGAAAATGAGCTCTCTGTCAAATCAACTTCACAAACTTCTAGTTGTGAGTTGATTAACCATTTAGTTGATGCGTCAATTAAAGTCATAAAATATCTAAATGGTAATTGGTGAATTGATTTACAAATATCACATTATATACATTCTCAAAATTGTGAGACTCAATTTTTCAAATTTTCAACTTCCTTTGGAAACTAATAATACAAATTATTGGATTGTAAAATCTTCTGCCTCTTCAATACATATCCAATAATATTATTTTTCGCATCATAATAGATCCGGGATAACCCACCCGGTCTTGCCAAAGACAAACTTAATATGATTTGTAAACTTCTGGTTTACAATAATTTATGTTTCGATTGCACTAGTATATATATAAGTGTAGTATAAACTTCTGGTTTATAACTTTTACATTACACTTATTTTATTCAAAACATGTGTCGAAATATATAGATATTCGACATCTCTTCATTTCTTGTTTCAATATATGATATTCATTTAGATGAATGTCCTTATAACTTAATAAATTTCTTCGAAGATTTAAAAGAATATAACATTAGCTCTTTTGAAGCCTTTAATAAGTTGGAGTATTCAACAAGAAATTAATTGATAATTATATAGAGAATTTCTAATCTCTAATTTATTTAATTTTTTTTTTTTTAGAATACTCCGATAAATAATAACATTTTTTATATATAATTGCACATTTATTATTACAAAGGAGTAGATAATATTGAAGACAACTTATCTGTATATGCAATTATAAAATAAGTCACGAGAGGATAAATTAACACATCAGTAACCTCCAATAGTGTGACTTTCATCATTGCAAATAGAGTTGTTGAGAATTGATGACTTTACGATATATTATCGTAAGATATTTGACGCACTACAAGAAAATTGCCATTTACCAACGGAGGTTTTTAGTGACAGCCGCATATGCCGTAGGTATAGCAGCCCTATACCCACGAAAAAAATTATTAAATGTGGGTATAGATATGTTTCATTAAAAAAAATTGAAAATTAAAAATTAGAAAAGGATAAGTTTATACTTTTATTGTTTATGCAATTCATATTTTTTTATTTAATTGTGGGTATAGATTTGTTCCTACTTTTATGTATAGATTCAGTTTTTTTTTCTACTTTTATATATAGATTCGTTATATTCTGTCTATATTTTTTTTGTTTTTTATCTTATATTTTTTTCAATATTTTTTTATTAATAAATTCGGTGGTAATCATGTTTTTTTGTTTACAATACAATGTTGTCAATGAGGATTTAACCTAGGTCCTCATGCATATCCCTCACTACTATAACAAATCTAGTGGCTTTTGTGGTAAATCAATTTTATTACTTGTATTGTATAGTATAATAATAATATATATTCTTTAAGAAGTACAGTATTAAGGAACTTATGGAGAAAGAAAACAAACTCACTTTATACAAAACAAAAAAATACTTTATATAAAAAAAATAAAAATAAAAAGAGAGAGAAAGGAACACTCAAAGCAGGATACGTAACAAAAAAAAAGAACAGGATATAACATCGCTACTCATCAATCTCTCAATTTCTCTCTCGGACTCTCGCATGAATCACTTTCTTTAATTCTCTTCTTTCGATTTCTATCCACGGCTAATGGTTTTTATTTTGATTAGGGTTTGATTTCTCAGTGAAAGGTGTTAAGAGAGAATGTAAAGAAGAGAAAGAATGAAATTGAAACTCATCTTTATTGAATTCAATTGAAAAAGTTTACAAGTTCTGCTTATATACAAGAGGCTAGGGTGCATCATAAGCAACTCTAAGCTAGCACTAGAGCATCAACACCTTAGAAAGTTAGTTACATATTGTTGAGAGTTAGTTACAAGTAGTTACACTCTTCATTTGATCATTACTTGCTAGAGAAGCTTCCTCATAATTGTTACTTGGTGAAGAAGCTATCTTGTTATTTAACAGCCTCCCACAAGCTGATGCTTGATATATGTCACACAATCCAAGCTTGGCTATGAAGTGATTGAATTTGGCTGTTGGCAAAGCCTTTGTGAGGCAATCAGCAAGCTGGTCCTGTGTGGAGATAGGCAAGAGTCTTAGCAATCCTGCTTGAACTTTTTCCCTGACCAAGTGGCAGTCTATTTCAATGTGCTTAGTTCTCTCATGAAAGACTGGATTTGAAGCAATATGTAAGGCACTTTGATTATCACAAAAGATAACTGGTAGCTGTGTGCATTCAATCTGTAGGTCCTTTAAAAGGTACAATAGCCAAATCAACTCACATGTAGAAGATGATAGAGCTCTATACTCAGCTTCTGAAGAAGATTTTGATATGGTCAATTGCTTCTTTGCTTTCCATGAGATTAATGATGATCCCAAAAAGAAACAATAGCCTGAAGTTGATCTTCTTGTATCTAAGCAACCAGCACAGTCAGCATCAGAGTATCCAATAATTTGGATATCTGAGTTTCTATGAAACATGAGACCTCTTCCTGGATTATGCTTCAGGTATCTAACAACCCTACAAGCTGCTTTGTAATGTGTGATGGTAGGATTATGAAGAAATTGACTTAGTTGCTGTGTGGCATAAGCTATGTCTGGCCTTGTGTTTGTCAGATACAACAATTTTCCAACAAGTCTTCTGTATAGACTAATATACTCAAAAGGTTTTCCATTATCATTATGTAGCTTTATGGATGGATCCAAGGGAGTAGAGGCTGGTTTGGATCCAAGCAGACCAGAATCATTAAGTAAATCCAAGCAATACTTTCTCTGAGATACACTAATACCTTCTTTTGAGTGTGCTACTTCTAGACCAAGGAAATACTTCACAATGCCCAAATCCTTGATTTTGAAGTTTGTGTCTAGAATAGTTTTGATCCTGTTGATTTCACTTAGGCATGTCCCAGTTAGAACAATGTCATCTACATATATAAGGAGAGCAGTGAAATTATCTTGATTACTGAGAGTAAAAAGTGAGTAATCAGATGTGGATTGTTTGTATCCCTCCTTAACCAACAAGGATGTGAGTTTCTCATACCATTTTCTACTAGCCTGTTTTAAACCATAGAGACTTTTGAGGAGCTTACAGACTTGATTTGGTTTAGAAACAGAAACACCATCTGGTATGACCATATATACATTCTCTTGTAATTCACCATGTAGAAAAGCATTATTAACATCTAGCTGATGTAAATACCATCCTTTGATAGATGCAATAGCAAGCAAAGTTCTCACAGTAGTAAGCTTAGCAACTGGTGAGAAAGTATCAAAAAAATCAAGTCCCTCAATTTGATTATAGCCTTTAGCAACAAGTCTGGCCTTATATCTTTCTATACTCCCATCAGACTTGTGCTTAATTTTATACACCCATTTGCAACCTATAGGCTTGATATTAGGAGGCATGTCAACAATCTTCCAAGTACCAGTTCTAGATAATGCCTCAAGTTCAGAATTCATAGCTTGTATCCAATTATCTGACTTACAAGCTTCAGCATAGGTCTTAGGTTCAGTGTGTTGTGTGAGAGACAATGTGAAGACACTATGATTACTAGATAAATTTTCTAAAGAGTGATAAGAAGAAATGGGATAGATAGAACCTGTGGATGATGAAGTAGTAGCTGATGTCTTTGAAGATGTGCACACATAGTTTGACAGATAGGATGGCTTATGTATTGCTCTTTATGGTCTGGAAGGTAGTTGGTTAGGTTCTCTGTGATTGTCAGAAATGGGAGGATCATGTGTATTAGTGGCAGTATGATGGTTAGGTTGTGAATCAGTGATGGTGTTAGGTTCATGAGGAATGAAGGGTGTGTCAAATTCATCTGGTATGTCTGGCATAGGTGTAGTATCAGTGTATGAACTTGGTTCATGGTCAAAGTCAAAATTTGAATGATAATGCCAGTTAGTTTTGGTGGATGTGTCTAAGTATGGGAGAATATGATCATGATGTATGACATTTCTGGAAATGAAAATGTTCTTTTCACTTAGATCAAATAGAATTGTGCCTTTGACACCTTGCTTGTACCCTAAGAAAACACATTTTCTTCCTCTAGGTGATAGTTTTGTTCTGTTAACACTTAGAGTAGAAGCATACACTAGTGAACCAAAAACTTTCAAATCATGCAAGTTTGGTAATGAATTGTTTAGCATTTCATAAGGAGATTTGTTTTTCAAAACAGGTGTGATAATTCTATTTATGATGTAAGTTGCATGTAAAACAGCATAGCACCAAAAATGCTTAGGTAAGTTTGACTGATACAATAAAGCTCTAGCAACATTTAAAAGATGTTGATGCTTCCTCTCCACTCTTCCATTTTGTTGTGGAGATTCCACACAACTGGTCTGATGTAAAATGCCCTTTTCAGAATAAAAATCATTCATTAAGAACTCAGGTCCATTATCAGACCTAACAATTTTGACTTTATGATTAAACTGTGTTTGGATTAGATTTATAAGATGCATGACATGTTGTCTAGTTTCAGACTTATTTTTCATCAAAATAACCCATGTGTACCTGCTATAGTCATCAATGGCAGTAAGAAAATATGAATGACCATGAATGGACTTTATTGATATAGGACCCCAAATGTCAAAATGAATTACATCATAAGCATGTGATGCTTTATTAAAACTACTCTTATAGGGAAATTTCTTATGTCTAGCAAAGTGACAAATATCACAAATTCCATGTTGATCAATTGTTACATAAGGAAACTTGGATTGCAAACTAACTAGTCTACTATGGGAAGGGTGTCCTAGTCTGAAATGCCAAATAGCAGATGGGGGTATGGTAGGGAAATTTGTGCCATCAATAGCAGCTACATGTGCAATTCTATCTGTGAGATTCAAGTGATACAATCCTTCATGTTCATCAGCTGAACCAATCATCCTCAAATTCTTCTGGTCCTGAATAAGACATTTGGAACCAGTGAATTGTATTAGATAGTTGTGTGAATGACACAATTTTGAGACTGCAATCAAATTAACAGAAAATTTTGGCACATACAAGACATTTGTAATAGTGAAAGATGAAGAAAAATTGACAGTTCCAGAGTATTTTGCAATAGCAAAAGCTCCATTTGGCAATTTTATGTTTATAGGATTGATTTCAATATATGATTGAAACCAATTTAAAGAACTACATATATGATGACTAGCACCAGAATCTATTATCCAAGTGCTAAGAGTACATGTAGCATAAGAAGAAGAGTTTATACCTTTGTGAATTTCTGATATATGATCAGAATTCATGGATGAACCAACCTGATTTGAGCTTGCAGCAGTATTGGATCCAAGATTTGAATTCTGAAGAATTGACATTAACCTATCATACTGATCTTGAGAGATTGAAGGAGCAGGTGTTGTAGATGAATCAGTGTTGCTTCCCTCAGCTACAACATTCACAGAAGAAGATTTCTTCATGTGTGGAGGTACTCCATACTTCTTGAAGCAGTTTTCAACCACATGATTGTCCTTGCCACAATAAGAACAACCTCGAGAGGAAGACTTTGAGCTAGAAGGTTTTCCAAACTTAGCAGCATTGATAGAAATTTTGGATTCATCAAGCAGTGGAAAATGACCTTGCCTCTCATGTTGAATAACCATAGAAAAAACCTTGTTCATAGTTGGAAGAGGATCCATGAGCAAAATTTGAGACTTAACAACAGAGAAATTGTCATTAAGACCAGTCAAAAAACGAATTGTATGAAGAAGAAGATGATTATTACGAGCAGCACGCATAGCATCACAATTACATCGAACACGACATGTGCACGTTGGAATTGGAAGATATAGCTCAAGTTCTTCCCAAAGAAGCTTCAATTCAGAATAAAATTCAGTAACAGAGCGATTTTCTTGCTTCAAATCATAGATATCGCGTTGTAATTCAGAGATACGAATCAGATCACCTTGCGAGAAACGCTCACGTAGATCATTCCAAATGTCAACAGCATTCTCCAAGAAAATGACTGATTGAGCAATGGATTCAGACACGGAATTCAAGAGCCAAGAAGAAATGAGTTGATTGCACCGATTCCATGCACGAAATGAGGGATCAAAAGCATCAGCCGGTGGAGGAAGAGAACCGTCGACGAAATCGAGCTTCATCTTTGCACCAAGAGCTCTCTTCATCGCACGAGACCATGAGTGATAATTCGAGCCTGTGAGAAGAGGTGAAACGGTAACAGATGAAGGTCCATCTCCAGGATGAACATAGAAAGGAGAGGAGTGATCTATGGAAGGATCAGGTGGTGCAACACGCGGCGGCATTGTCGCTGGAAAAAAAAATAACAGAAAACGGTTATGGCGGAAGCTGGATCTGTTATGGCGATGATACCATGTTAAGAGAGAATGTAAAGAAGAGAAAGAATGAAAATGAAACTCATCTTTATTGAATTCAATTGAAAAAGTTTACAAGTTCTGCTTATATACAAGAGGCTAGGGTGCATCATAAGCAACTCTAAGCTAGCACTAGAGCATCAACACCTTAGAAAGTTAGTTACATATTGTTGAGAGTTAGTTACAAGTAGTTACACTCTTCACTTGATCATTACTTGCTAGAGAAGCTTCCTCATAATTGTTACTTGGTGAAGAAGCTATCTTGTTATTTAACAAAAGGTGTTTAAGAGGATTAGATCAACACTCCCCTCTCTAAGCTCTACGTTTGATTTTGGGTAAGGTTTCTATTCCACACTTTTCTTCTTCAATTTTGTGGGGTTTTTTTCTGTCATGTGTGTATTTTTGTTGTTTGATGCCTTCGATGCTAGTATTTGGAAGCCTCGTTTACCGTAAAAAACATTATGAACTCTTTACTCATAATGTAAAAGTTTCTTGATGCCTTCGATGCAATATCGATATGAATTGAATTTTATTCATTCATAATATATGAGGATGGATTATTAGATGCTTCGATGACCCGAAAGGAATCAAATAATATTATTTGTTATATAAATTGTTGCTAGTATTTGGATGCTTCATTGACTGTAAAAAAAACATTATGAACACTTTACTCATAATGTAAAAGTTGCTTGATGCCTTCGATGTGATCATGATATGAATTGAATTTGATTTGTTCATAATATAAGCGATAAATTATTCGATGCCTCAATGACCTGAAAGGAATCAATGAATATTATTTGTTATATAAATTGTTGATAGTATTTGGGTGCCTCGTTGACTGTAAAAAAACATTATGAATTTTACTCATAATGTAAAAGTTGCTTGATGACTTCGATGTGATATTAATAGGAATTGAATTTGATTCTTTCATAATATAAGAGATGAATTATTGGATGCATCAATGAACCGGAAGAAATCAATTAATATTATTTATTATATAAATTATTGATAGTATTTGGGTGCCTCATTGACCGTCAAAAAACATTATCATAGTTGTTAATCAAAAGTTGCACGATGTATTGACAAGATTCCCAAACCCAAAAAATTGAAAGCTTCTTTTTCTCTGAAAATAAAGAGTTGCGCAATAAACTTAAGCAAATGGAAAATCAAGATAGTACAAATGCGGTGTTGGCAAATGTGTTGTCATTAATGATTTGTTGGAGAAGATGTGAATGACATTTTACGAGCTGCAAGACAGGTATATTTTATTTTACTCTTTGTGTTCATATTTCGAATATTATGAAAACATCAATTAACTTGAGTTTGTAATTTGATCTCTTTTATTTTCTATAGGTTACAGATGCTTCTAGTGCCCCCGACCAAACGGATTCTCAAAGTCCATACATTGACGGAGATTGAAGAGAGCGATTAGAAGTAAACAATGTAAACTGTTGTTGTTTATGGCTCGGTAGGAATGTCATGTACTATGTTGTGGGTTGTAAGCCGTTAGAGTTTATTGTTTGGTAGGGATGTCATATATATGTATGTTTTTAGAGTTGTAATTTTGGGATGGATATGATTAGAAGTAACAAGTAGTTCTCTTAAGTTAATTATTTGGTGCAATTTCAATTTTGGAAGATTTAGCTAGGTGACATTGTTTTGGTGTTTTAATGTACCCCGTTAGTTTGTAAGACTTATTAGTTTTTTTAATCAATATAACGAAAATTCTCTTTTATAATTATAGTTGACTTGGTGTGTAGAAAATATGCATATTGGCAAATTATTATTATTATTTAAAAAAAATGTACAATCTGTCAAAAAAAAAAGATGCAAAAAAATAAATAAAATTCAAACCTATACCAACGGAGAAATTCGTGGGTAAACCGATTTACAATAGTTTGTAATTTCCGTGGGTATAGCTCTTAGGCTAGTCCAACGCCAAAAAATACTGTTGCTATAGGCTATAGCAATAGCAAATTGCCATGGGTACAGCGAGATAAAGTAGACGGAACAAAATGCCCGTGGGTATAGGTTTTATGGCCTGTACCCACGGATTTTGGACCTTTAGCAACAGCATTTCGCCGTAGCTATATGTCAAGTTTCTTGTAGTGACGGTATCATATCAAATAGCACACAAATCAACGACAAACCGTTATATCATAATAAAATGTCTATAATAATAAATCAATGCAAGAGTAATTCAATTTTCAATTACCTTAACAATTGCTCAAAATAATAAATTCAATAATATTTTGCGAGTGAGCATTCAAATAACAACAAGGAAATATAAAATTTACAAATTCATATAAATAACATTCGGTGTAATAATTAACAAAATTGAGCCTAAAATAAATTCCCAAATATCACTTTAACAAAATAATTCATATTAGTGTTATAACTTTTAAAATTAATGAGATTTTCTCATTTAGGCTCAAATCGCGAAATTATATGGTTTAAAATTATGTATGATTTTCACATTCAATCAAAACACCAAATATTTAAAGATTTCACAAAATAAATTCAAATCATAGAAACCAAGGATATGATATTAATATCAAACAAATATTCTTGAATTGAATATAAAAAAAAAATATTCTTTGTATAAAATTATAATTTTGTTTTCAAAAGAAATAAACTATCAAATTTATTTAATTATGGAAGAAAAATAATTCCTTAATAAGACACAATTCATACCATAAACACTCAAGTATCTGAATGAATTCATAATAACACACAAGACAAAAGTCTTGTTTCAAATAAAATGAATAAATCATGAAGAAAGTATGAAGTCAGGCACACCTTTTATCTTATACGATGACAATTGCTCATGAACAGAAAAATGAAAGCAATAGGAAACATCACAATTGCCAAATATAATGTAAATAAATAATTCCTTAATTCGTGATTTAAAAGTTCGAGTCAGTTTCAGCTTGCGAAAATCCAAGAGGCAAGGTAGCATCACAATTACCAAAATTTAATAGAAATAAAAAAATCACAAATTTTATATTTGGTCAAAATTTTAATTCTTCAAGAATTCAACCATCAAAGAAAATTACAAATTTCAATCCTTCAAAGATGTTTGATGATTATTAGTTCTTCAGGAACTATTTCACAAATATAAATGATGTTCAAGAACATTACTTTGAGCAATTCTACAAGAATGCTTTATATTTAGTTACTAGTTCTTCAAGAACTATACTATCAATATTTATAAACAATAATTATGAAAAGCCTTTCTTTGACCAGTCATATATGGATATTATATTTAAGTTCTTCAAGAACTACACAAGTTATTTTCATAAACGATGATAAAAAAAAAACCATTTTCTTTGATGCTTTATAATATTAGTTCTTCAGGAACTATAATGTAAATGATGCTCATATACAGTGTTCAAGAGCAATTTATTCTTGCGCAGTCCTTCAGGAATGTGCGATATTAACTTTTTAGTTCTCCAAGGACTATGTCCAAATGTTCAAAACAATAATGTATATAATTCATACTTTGAGAAGTCCTTTGTTTCAATATTAAGAAGATTTCCTTCTATAGTTCTTTAGGAACTATATCACAGTTGATTTTCATAAACAAAAACAACTATCAATGTTTGAGTAGTCTTTTAAAGATGTTTTAATGTTGAATTCTTCTGGAATTCATCAAGATTAAATATGATAAATAATATGGACATGAAATAATGAAATAGAGTATCTCAAAAAAAAATACTATTCATCAAGAAATTAAGTGGTCATATGGAATCAAAGGTCACAAAATTAATAGAATTAATTGGTCATAATGCATACTCCCTCCAGTCTCATATATAAGAAATAAAAAAAAAATTTACAAAGTCTTAAATATAAGAAAAAGTTAATACAATCATTACATTTATTTTGAATATTCCAATTTTACCCTTTGTTTTACTTTTCCCCATAATAAATAATAATTTAATTTAAACAAAAAGTAAGGGTAAAAGTGGAAATGACATGTTTTTCCTAATCATTTACTCCACTTTCTTAAAGGGTGTGCTTTTTTTTTTGTTTCTTATATATGAGACCGGAGGGAGTATTCCTTAACTGATATGAGTAATGAATTGATTGATAAAATAAAAGAAACAAATGAATTACCATTAAAAGAAAGAACTGATATGAGTATCATATCCCTTGTATTTTTCTTTCTTACTACAAATTCCATTCAATTGTCTTAATCATCAATCTTTTGTAATAATTACATACAAGTATTTACTGTCAATAAAAAAAATTGGCATATGGATGACATATAGGTTATAGAAACAATATATGATAATAAAAAACATAGATTATAATGAAATTACATATTATCAAAATTCTAAAAATAAATTTGATAAGACTATTTTAGGGATATATGTATATATTGAATTCTTCCGGAATTCTTCAATAACCCTATAATAGATCATATCAATTATTTGTACATCCTTCAGGGATGTATAACTATTGAATTCTTCTGAAATTCATGGAGAATAAAATTTGGATTTTTAAGTTCTTCAAGAACAATATAATTAACAAATTGAATCAGTTATTTATGCAATCCTTCCGGGATGATGAATATTGAATTCTTCTGGAATTCAAAAGAAATATAGGCTTATGAATCTTCAAGATTCATATTTTAAAATTTCATCTTGCTATGATTCTTCGGGATATTTTAAAAATATCACCATGATGCTTCTGGTCCATAAGCTATGAATCGATATCCAAAAAGAAATAAAAAAAATCATACAAAAAAAAATAAAATTAGGAATTCTCCATAGAATTATTTAAAAGAGACTATCGTGCTGATAACGTGTTATGAACTATTTATAAACATGAGGAAGAATATAGAAGGGAAGAGATGAAGGAGAGAAAGAGAAGAGAGAATAGACTATTGTATTGTATTTACAAGTATGTCATTACATTGTAATATATGTTCTATTTATAGGACAATATATGGGCCAATGAATATGGGTCAATACTAATGGACATCCACTATATTATTCATAACATAGTCACCTTAAAAGAAAAAGGTTTTGTCCTTAGATGGGTTTGTAAAATTAATGGTATTATTTGGTGACTCATAATTATCATCACAATTATTTCTCAATTGTAAAATTAATTGTGATGATAATTATGAGTCACCTTGAATATAAACTGCTATGTAAGCTCTTAAATGGGTTTTCTTTTCTGAACAGTCCCCTCGTTAATCCTATTAATTTGTCCTAGAAGATGAAAAATTAAGTTTAACATATTAATTTACAAATAATACTTTACGAAATCTTTATGCAAATTGGGCTTAATAATTTTACCACCTATTTTTCTTAATGCAATTGTTACAAAATTTTAAATCAGTTTTCACTTTGGTTTAATTTAAATTATTTTCATTAAGACTAACAATGAATATATCCAAATTGTAAGATTCTAGGCCCCTTAAGCAAGTGATAGGGCTTTAATCCCTAACTCTTGTGCACGAAGAAAATTGGGTTACGAGGGGAAGAACTTACCTTGGTTTTCCCACGTATTTTCCGACGAAGATTAGTCATAGTTAAATGGCAGTGAAAACTTTATGTCTAAAATGTTTTAAGCGGAAAAAAAAACTTCATTAAGTTATACACATACACTCTTATGTTATTCTCACAAAGATCCACCGACATTGGTATTTTTATTTAGGGATGACAATGGATAGGGCCTGAGTAGCGTACTATGCTACCATCTACATTCCATTACATAGATATGTATCCGTATAGCAAATTCAATACCCATACATGTACACATATTTGTTATCGCCACTTTTAATATAAGAAAAAACCCTTACGAATTCATTTATCTTATATTTTGTAATAATTTTGTCATTTTATTTTCTTGGTTATTAATGTCCTTTATTTTATAGCATGCACGAAGATTTCCTTTTTCAATTTTTCGTTCAAAACACATGTGTTATTTACAAACTGTTCTGGACTGGGCCAAGAGCTGGCCCAAAACCGCTCCTGCTCGGGTCACGGAGCAGGCCCAACAAGGACCTACTCCTGCTCGACAGTCAAGCACATCACGTGCTCCACGTGATCCTCGACACGGTTGCTCCAGCTCTATGCCCAATATGTGGACTCTGTTTCGTTCTCAATTTGGACACAAAATGTCCCTCCTCCCATTCCATATCGTTACCAAACATGGTAATAAAACAACACCGGTGGAATTAATATGAGTGACCGACGACGGACTATGCCGCTGTTTACATGAAACTAACTAGTAAAAACAACAAAAATAGTACGTAAATAAAATGCAAGAAAAATGAGAGAATGGGGGAGAATGAGAGAGTGGTGTGATTTTTTTCACACAATGGTTCCCCTCTTTTATGGAATTATTCAAGAAATGTGATTGGTTGAGCTGAGCCTAGTCACGGCTGCATGGGAGACTTTTTTTTTACCACCGACAGGTTCGGTTTGTGGGATGCGAACACAGTTCGCGGAGTATCATGCGAATGGTGTTTTTCAAATTTTTGTTATTTTACACACTCGCATCCTAAGTAGGGAGAAGGTAAAATTGGAAGGTGGGGGACACGTGAGAGTCACGGAAGGTGCGAAAAGAAGAAGTCGGAATATTATTGGCTATATGTTACTAATTTGGCCCAACGAAATCTTTTCTAAAATTTATTAGCACAACTTAAGAAATTTAGAACATAAACTTAAAGACAAACAATAACATTTATTCCATAATTTTTTAATTTATTCAACAAACATGTTCTTTCAGAATAACCTATTTATTGCACACTTATTAATTAATTTTACAAACATGTCCCTTCTCCAAGTGGAGAATAGTGACATAACCACAGCATTATTATTCCAATCCAAAACCACCATTAGGAAATAACTAAATTAAATTGATACAAAATAAAAACTCAATACCTAGATCTTCCCAAGGGATAATCTAGACTTATATCATTACTTATTAGGCACCTTAATATAACCAACATGTGTGGTATTAGCAACTTTAGTAAGAGTTTGAAGATCATAAGCTATCCAACATCTTGAATTATCCTTATGGTAAAAATACCCAACACACTTGCAATCCTTGGTACATTTATTTCCACAATTATCTTCACTAACTCTATCACCAATAGTGTATTTGCTCATATAATGTTCAACACCTTCAATTTTATAGTAATGAAATTCACTTGCTTTGCATACTCCTAAAGGCTTAGGACTACACTTATTGCTCCAACCAAATATTCCATTCTCTAATGGACAACCAACACATTGATTATCCTCACAAAGCCCAAATTTTCCACATCTTTCTGGCAATTGACATTCACTCTCATCAAAATCTCTATCAAATAGAGTATATGTCACTTTCCAAACACCATCACGTACATCTAGGAAATATGTGTGAAATTTAATGTTACCATCAATTCCAAGCCTAAGATATGTCAAGGTACTATTGTTCACTGGCCTACCAATAATTCTATTACCAAAAGTTGAAGAATTAGCAACAAAAAAATCAAATCCAATCTCAAAAGATTCTTGATCAGATTTTAGTGTGACATTTTCTAATGAACCTTGTTGAATTGTAAACCAATCAGATGAAAACCAATAGAGAATAGGTTTAGGTGAATTTTTACTCTTGTAATATAAAGCCAAACCTTTGGGCTCTAAAACTAAACTATAAGGCCCATCTAAATTTTCTTTTTCTGAAAGCCTACTAACAAGTTTTGAAGGCCCACTAGCCTTTAAATATTGATCTATCAAAAGTGTATCTGTTGGATGATCAAAACTTTGCCAAATAAATTTACCTTTAGAATCAATTAAAACCATGTTACCATTTGAAAGTAACCTAAAGGCAACAACACCTTTATTAGAAGTATTTGTTTGCCAAACAATTCTTCCATCAGCATTAGCTAAAACAAGATTTCCATCAACACCTAATGAAAATGTTGCATTTTCACCAACTGGGTTGCCTCTATTTGCTTCCCAGACCCATCGAAAAAGGCTTTCCGATCGTTGAAGGCCGACTCGAAGGGCTAGAGTGTAGGCATTTGGTGTAGTGTTGTAAAAACCAACTTGGAATGGAGCATTGAATATGCTTATCATTCTATAATCAGCTCCATATTCTACTATGAATGGTCCAAGTTCACCTGAATTTACAAATTTGAAGGTTTCATTTTGTGGAACTATGGCTTGAGCAATGAAGGTTGAGAATGATAAGAATAGTAAAGTGAGAAATGAGGTTTTGGGGTGAAGAAAAATAGACATTGTTGTGTGAATTTTGGATTGATATTGAATGAGTTTTGCAATGTAGGTTGTTTCTATTTATGGTGTTCAATGTGATGTTTTGGTCAAAGTTGTCAACTCAAATACTATATAGATAATGGATTTGGATCTGAGTCCACGTGAGTATGTTTGTTCAATTCTTTTTTACTCAAATAAAGAGAACTAAAAAAAATGAATTTAGATGCTCTCCAATTTTTTTAATTTCATGGTTGGTAAATTAGAAAGTAAAAAAATATATTTAAAAAGGAAAAAAAAAAGAATGAATGGTGAAGATTACTACAACATGACTAAAATGAGAGAAAAATTTGTGATGATCCAAATCCATAAAAAATAGTATGTAATATAACTAATCAAAATTGTTCTTCCTCCATTCTTTTTTAAGTGTTTTTTTAAATAGTAATACCCACTTCATTTTTTTTTTAGTGTCCATTATCGTTGGATTTAACGTTTCTACTTAACTATCTGTTTGATATTTTAAGGGTACGATTTGTCGATTATACTCATTGTCAATTAGTTTTATCTTTTTCAATAAAACTAATTAATGCTATATATTTAGAAAACTAAAGTTTAAAATAAGAATTTATAGGTGGATTAAAATTAGCGTATAATAGTAAGATAAAGTGCAAAAATACACTTTCTTAATTTGATGCAACTATTTTAAATAGACACTTAAAAAGAAACGAAGGAAATACTAAATTAACGAACTATACTTTTGCACTTTATATTCTTAATATGTCCAAATTTTAATTTACCAACGAGGTTGTATTGGCTTATTTTCTCGATTGATAGATGATCAAATTCTCTTTTTAATAATTTTATTGTTTACTTGTGATTAGATTAAAAGTATTCTAAAAGGGAATATTATTGCGATTAACAACAAAAATAAAATACTACTAAATAAAAAAGACTGAAATTTTTAAAGACCAAGATAGTACTAGACTACTAGTTTTATAGGATGCCAACTGTAATATGCGTCCGTGTTCTAGGCTGTCCGCGACAATAATGAAATAATATTTTAGTACTTTGCTTGATCAATTTGAACATACCATATTTATGCGTGTCTTTGGATAAGATAAGCTTTGTAGAAAAATCAATTGCTTTCTAAAGTTAGCAACAAAATATTTTGTTATTCTTTTTCTTATAAAATGAAAAGAAAATGATCAATAGTTAATCTAGTGGTGATCGGCGCTGGAATTAGTATAATGGATTATGGTTTGATGAATGGACTGAAACTACTTGATGTTAGAACTGTCCCCGAACTATATTAAACAATACAACAGTTCGAATACTAGTGGTGAAAACAAAAAGAAAGAAATTAAATTAAGGAACAAGTCTAGAGGTACGGACACACATTTGATGTTTGTTATGTTGTACCAATAAATAGTCTATATATCATCACATTTTGTCTAAACAAGTGTATAATTATATAAGTGCATTTGACACTACATCTTAACTTAAAATATTAAATTTATGGGTCTCTTACTTGTATAATGTTCTACATACACTTTTAATGTGACACTCTTATTGAGTTTTTCCATCCACTTGCACTATTGTTGTTTGTTAACAGACAACCACCCGAACATTTTCGACAGGGAGATTATTCACACAAGAAGCCGATTCAACTATCAGTTATAATACCACTATTGAGTCATGAGTGAATCGGTAGATCATCATGTTAGACTTTAAACAACCATATAAGTGATCATCATGTTAGACTTTAAACAACGGTATAAGTGAATTTAACTCTACCCCTTAATGCAATAACTATACAATTTTTTGTAGTTTTACTATATTAAGTTAGATTTTTTAATGAATTTGTCATGTGAATCTCTAACTAGACCAACCATCACATGCAAAACTCTTGAAGTTGAGATAGCATATGTACTTCGTATTGTTAATTTACTGGACTATAGATTGAGATTGGTTATTCGTTTGGTGCACTAAAGAATGTCCAAAGTCATAGAACCACTGGTAATTGAAAACCAATCAATTTTTGTCCCTCCAAATCTGATAGACAATAAGACCAAAGAAAATATTTCAATTATCATATGAAAGTGTATATATTTAGAAGTTTTCAAAAAAAAAGTATATATTTAGAAGAAAGATTCCATTTAAGCCAAGTATGAAAATTAAAGCTAAAATATATATTTTTTTGTCATGTAGCCTAGTGGATAGAAAATCGACCTTAAAGGTGAATAAGTGGACTGTTCTGAGTTCGCTCCTGCATATATAGTGCGATGTCCCTACCAACTGAGCTACGCTCACGGGACTAAAATATCTACTCTCTTGGTTAGATTTGATTCGCAGTACAAAAATTTTATGATTATTATATTATAATATACTTTAATTTTAAATGTTAGAGTAAATTACATTCTCCTCCTTTGAGGATACTTAAATTACACTAATCTCTCCTCTTATGTTAAAATATACACTTCCTTCTCCTCGCTCTCATACAAATTATAATTACATTCTCCTCTCCTTAAAAGATGCTTAAATTACACTACACTCCCCTCCACTCTTATATAAATTATACTCCCTCCGTTCCAAGTCTTTGGTCCTTTTACCTTTTTAATTTTGTCCCAAATCTTTAGTCCTTTTAAGAAATCAATTCACAATTAGTTATACTTTACCATTTATACCCTAAGTCCATTCGTTTACTGGCGGAATATTCCGCCACTAAGTATTATTCTATTTTTTTAATATTCTGGAAAATCTACTGGCGGATTTGCATCATTTTGTGGAGGAATTTTCCCTCAATAATTTATTGAAGGAAAATTTCGCCAGTAACTTATTTTAAAATCTGTTTGTATTTGAGGCTTTTCTTGTAGTGCCTTACTAAAGTTAAATCATTAATTAAAATATTTTCTCTTTCTTAATAATGTATGGGTAAAAAGACTTAACTTATCAACATTTATCATTTCTTAATCTTGTGCAAAACTCTAAAAGGACTAAAGTTGTGGGACAGAGGGAATAATCACACTCTCCTCCCTTGGAAAGAATCTTGAATTTCATTCTAATCTCCTCTTATATTAAGACCTAAATTTATCACATTTAATAAAAAAAAATTGAACAAGCAAAACTGGATTTCATTAAACCAAAAGTCCTGCGCAGCATAAGGCGTGCCAAGCAGAACACCAAACGTTTACATCAACAAAACTTTTGTTAGCCTATGCCCAAACAAACAAAAGGGTCCGACCACCACATATGAGAATTTAAACCGAGGTTTACATCATAAGCTTTCATCCACCAGAGGGTATGAGCCTTGACTTTGTCTAGCATTTGATTAACTGTCCTCGTCGTTGTCTTAAAAATTATAGAATTTCGTTCATGCCACAATACCCAAATGGTACACAACAATAATAGCTGCAAAAAAGAACGGCGGGCAAAAGGGCCTCCTGCGAAATGCGTAAACTGAACAAAATGGTCATGTAGCTGGGACGGATCAACTACAGAGATGCCAACCCAATTTCTAACTAAACCTCACAAGGGTGCGAATGCAGGACAAGACAGGAACAAATGTTGAGCGGTTTCTGGTGCCCTACATCCAGCCACGCACAGATGAGCACCATGGGGGATATTATGACGCATAACCAGATTGTCTTTAGTAGGTAACCTGTTGCGAAGTAATCACCATGCCGCCACGGAAACCTTCAAAGGTACCTGTTTGTGCCAGATTAAGTCTGTTGTAGTCGCCACAACCTGATCTCCCCTAGACGTAAGCAAGTCATACGCACCTCGCACCGAATAGCCACCGCTGGGGTCAGGCCGCCACATCCAATAATCTGTAACATTATCCTGCAATACAACGTCAGAAAGTAAAGTCCTACACTCTCTACCATATATTCCTCCCACGCCCACAATTGGCGCCGCCACAACCATGCCTCACCCCCACCGCCCCACCCTAATGCACTCATATCCACAACAGTACTCATCTTGTTAAGAGACAAATCAAACAGGCGCCGATACCTCACACACAAAGGGGCACCACCCAACCACGGACCCGACCAAAAAAGCGTCTCCTCCCCACTCCCTACCTTCCGTTCAATGCCTTGCACAAACCACCCCATCCCCCCCCCCCCCTCAATTCCGTCGCCATCCCGGATCCTTACTATCTCCCTCCACCATGAAGACCCTCGTCTCCCCCCCCTGTAACACCCGCCCCGCCTCCTCCCCGACCCCGTACCGAGCAGCCACTGTCCGATACCACAATCCAGATTTATCAACTAACATCCGCCAACACCACTTCCCTCGCAGGGCCGTATTAAACTCCCTTAGTCGCCTCACCCCCAAACCGCCACACTCCTTCCTCTGACAAACATCGCTCCAACTAATCCATGAAATTTTTCTCCGGTCCTCACCCCCACCCCAAAAAAATTATTTAATAAAGATTCAATGGAGGAGATTATACCTGACGGAGCTTTGAAGAAAGAAAGAGCATATACAGGCAAAGAAGTCAGGACAGACTTAAGTAGAACCAGACGACCGCCGAACGACAAGAAACGACTCTTCCATATTGTTAGCCGAGATCGGATTCTATTCACCACCGGTTCCCAAAACGACACGCGGCGAGGATTACCTCCTATAGGGAGACCAAGTTACAAAAACGGCACCCTACCCACCGAACACCCCAAGACCATTGCCGCTTCTGCCAACCAAGACTCGGCCACATTTACCCCAACCAACATACTCTTGTGAAAATTCACCTTTAACCCGGACACTAATTCGAACAGAACAAGAACACCCCGGAGGGCGCGGATATTAGTCCAGCTCTTAACACCCAAAAGTAAAGTATCATCAGCAAACTGTAAGTGTGATATATCTATAGGGGACCCTGTACCAATGCAGTAACTCGTAAAGAGATTTTCCTGAACCAATCTTCTCATCATAACATTTAGACCCTCAGCAGCCAACAAAAATAAAATTTAGCGAATCTAGGTAACTTCTAATGCATATATTTTAATGTAACTTCATTTTAATATATATACATTAGATTTAAATGCTAATTAGAGTAAATTTCATTCTCCTTCTCCCATGATTAAGTGATTTTTTCAAAAAGTTGTATTTCAAAAATGATTTTTATGAAAATTTATTTGAAATAATTTCAAAATTAAATGATTTTTTTAAATTTTGATATCCAGAAAAAGATACAAGAAAAACGATGAAATACCTAAAATAACATTTTAAGAACAACTATTCAAACTTAGTCAAATAAAATAAAATAACTAATCAAACCAAATTTTCATTTAAAGCTTTTATAAAAAAAAAAATTTGTGAATATTTTTTACACAAAATTATGCAACACAATAAGAATCATTTTTAAAAAAGCCAAACAACCAACCTAGATTCGCTATATGCCAACATCAAAAGATGAAAATGAGAAGGTTTGGCAAATGTAGATCCTAGTCGAAAATTTGCAAGATACTGGCAGTCCCAAAAGAAAATTCAATTTTAAGATTTTATGGGTAAGAGAGAGAGGAAGCTGAATATATATATTTTTTCCTTGATTTTTCTTTAATTGAAGTTAATGTTTTTGGCCAAAAATTAATAAAAATGACCATTGTAACCAACAGTCATATAGTTAAGGGACTAAAACATAACTTTTTTTAAAGGTCCAATGTAAAATTAAAAATATTTTTAAGAAATCAAAATACTAATTAATCATATTTTATTTAAATGACAGCCCAAAGAGTTAATCAATTTTTAATGTTTTTTTAACAAAAATAATAAAATGACGACACTAAGAGGTAATCAATTTTCTATGTTTTTTAATAAAAATAAAAAATATTTAGTAATTTTTTTATTTTTATCATCCGATTTTTAGACAAAAAAGACCTTCATAATCCATAAGTCGATAGAGAGATAAATAAAATTTGTTAATAAAATATAATTGTAATTTTCTTAAATATTTTTATACATGATAATCAAATTAAAGGGCTAAAATGCAATTTAGCCTATATTTCAATACATGATAATCAAATTTTATAAACATTCAAATCCATTTATTTTCTTTTTCTCTACTAACCCTAGCCATCATCACTTCCTTTCTTCTTCTTCTTGGTCTATAGGAGAGGAGTGATTTAACGTCAATTCTGACTTGAAATCGCCCCTACAAATTGTTTTTTCTTCTTCTCGTTATAATAAATAAATGTGATTTTCAAATATTTGTTTGTTTTGATTTTTCGTCTTCGTACGGTGTATTTTGTTATCTTGTCTTTGTACGGTGTATTTTGTTTTCCTGTCTTTATGCGGTGTTCATTTATTTTAGGTTGAAGAATTATAGTTACTATCTAGTGCAGATTCAATCAATATAGATTTTACTGTCATCAACGTTTCAGATTTGTAGACGTGGATATTCCGAACACTCCAATATAGTTATATTTCTATGCGTCATCAATTTGTTGTTTTATGATATTAACATGTGTGTTGTGAATTTGTTGGCAGATCTATCCTTTTTAATTTTAGCGACATCGATGTACTCTATCGATTTGAATGAATGAATAACATTTATTTGTAATAAAAAATAAACATTTAATTTCATAACTATATATTATCATGTATTAAAATATACTTATACAAAATATGTAAACAAATATTTAAAAAATTACATTTTTCTTTCTTTCACGGATGAAATTGCATTTTATAATCTTCATTTGTGACCGACACAGATAAGTTGAATATATAATAACAATAATATTGGATATGAGATTTTAGAAGATAAAGTAGTGATGATTTGCATATTTATATATATCTGATGTTGAATAACACGCACAATTTTTTATTCCATCATCTGAAGTCTCATAGTTAGTACTCTCTCCTCAAAAATTTACTTTTTAGATTCATTGATACTAATGTATTTAGATTATAATATGGATTACATACATTAGATTCTCAATGAATTTAAAAAGTAAAATATTAGAATTTGAGAGGCTTATACCCAACCACAAAGCTAGCTTGAGAGTTGAGGTTTGCACTACTTTATAAAGGCTATCTTTGCCATATCTCTAGTCAATGTGGGACTTCTAACACAACCCTCACGCCCAGCACTATTGGACTTAGTGCGTGGAATCAACAACAATAATGGGTGGCCCAAATATGGGAGGTCTCACCACAACAAACAACAAATGAATTTAGGATATGCTCTGATACCATATTAGAATTTGAGAGGCCTATATTCAACCACAAAAACTAACTTGAGAGTTGAGATTTGCACTACTTTATAAAGATTATTTTTGCCATATTTCTAGTTAATGTGAAACTTCTAACATAAAGTCTCTCTTATATTAATGACTAGATGGAGTATGTTCGAGTTCAAATCTGATAATCTATGCAATTAATACTCTCATGTAAGAAAAGCAACAATGTTCCAAAATATATGCCAGGTCAGCAGAATTTAAGTTGGTCAAATATTTAAGCAGTTGCCCATTGTTTGTGTTCAAATTTCAAAACAAGCTATCCATATACATTTTCTGGTCTTTTGCATTGCTTTAAGTTACTTTTAATTTACGACTCTCTTTTAATTCATTGATCACAAGAATAGCACACAAACTGTAATGACTAAAGATTAAATTATTTTTTAATTCATCATTATCCAATCATTTCTATATTTTTTGCATCAAATAAAAATTCAAAAATACTTTCAAATGTTCATAACAGCTCAAATCTATTTTTTAATGAAGTTATTGTTATATCAACAACTGACACAGTACGAAAGCGGGAATGAATAACAAACGCTAATCCTATAATAAAACACAGGTTTGCAAGCGACAAACCTGATAAAATGGTTTCTGGAATCCACCAAACTCGAGAAAATTCTCTATATTATTATTGAATCAAAAAGTTGTCTCTTAAAGCTACAATAGTTTACCTAAAATAGTAGGAAAAATAAAAATATAATAAATCTAGCTAGAACATAAAAAAATAATAAATCTAGCTAAAATATAATAATAATAAATCTAACTAAAATATAAAAATAATAAATCAATCTAAAATATACTAAAACTAAATATGGACTATTCCGTTTACGCGCTACTTCCTCTTAAATCTGGCGCGGCCAGCCTTCCTACATCAGTCTCTTCCACCTCTAAAGAACTCGACCACGAGTTCTTATATTGATAAAGAGCCTTAAGGGTAGCAAGACGAAGCAGAATAAGCAACCTATAAGGATCGAGTAATGTAGCTAAAATCTCAACTTTGTCTTTATCCGGCGGCTTAGGTGGCAGAGCTTGTTGTAGTAGTGCCATCGCAGTTCGACCACAGTCTGGGGACTTCGTAAGCTCCTGCATAGCTATTTCTTCCACGCTCTGCATCTCAGTTTCTTTTTCGCGCCCTTTCCGATCTATTGATTTTGAGAATAGTGAGATATCAGTCAGAATCTTCAAGGATCTAGGACCAATTCCATCGCACATGATTGTGTGATGGATTCAATTTTGTTTTCATTACTTCCTTTTTGTGTTTCGCCTCTGTTTGGACGCGGATTAAAGGAGCAGATTGCACCTTGAGGTTGATGACGTTTGAAACCATAGCTGATTTGGTGTTATTGGTTTCAAAATCCACGACTTCATTTTGTTGGGAATCTCTAGTAACATCGTGAACTTGCTCGACTTCATCGACCTCTTTCTTCTCATCTTTAGATTTGTCACCTTCATCTGCATACCTTTCTCTGAATCATCTTGTTCATTGATTTCTTTCTTTTTACTAACACCATCTTCAAAATTAACAACAAATTTTATTGACTTTAACTCTTTGTTGTCATCACTTTTTTGCACTTCGTGTTTCTCACTCTCATGTTCCTTTGCTTCAAACTTAGCCGTTGCAAGTTTAGAAACAACGTGTCCTTTACCCCGACAATGTCGTCGAAAGTTGTTGTTGTTGTTGATGTTATTGTTGTTCATTAAAAGATTTGATAACATCGTAACCTGTGCAGTCAAAGCAGTTATGGCTGCAAGGTTTGCCCTGGTCACTAGTTTATCTCCCATGGATGATCACAATATGAAAAGCACAGGGAAAACCTGCTCTGATACCAACTGATGCAGTACGGAAGCGGGAAGGAATAGCAAGCGCTAATCCTATAATAAAACACAGGTTTGCAAGCGACAAACCTGATAAAAGGGTTTCTGGAATCCACCAGATTTCCGGAATCCACCAGAAAGATTAATTTGGAATCCACCAAACTCGAGAAAATTCTCTATATTTTTATTGAATCAAAAAGTTGCCTCTTAAATCTACAATAGTTTACCTTAAATAGTAGGAAAAATAAAAATATAATAAATCTAGCTAGAACATAAAAAATAATAAATCTAACTAAAATATAAAAATAATAAATCTAACTAAAATATAAAAATAATAAATCAATCTAAAATATACTAAAACTAAATATGTACTATTTCGTTTACGCGCCAAATAATTCGGTTCGTAAAAACCGAATTTTCTTGGCAAATTTTTTTCATACCCCCGAGGGCAAAAACGTCAGTTTGGAGGGTAAAAAAAAATGGGCAGGGGTCGAAAAAGCAATTTTCATGTTTTTGTTCCTTGAATCCAATGGAGAAATGGACTACCGAAGTGGATCGGTTAAATCCTTAGGTTTTGGAGCAAGCACAATAACAAATATGGGTGTAAGCCCAGATCATAACACAGCTTATTGAAAATTGAAATTTACTCTTCCAGCCCCTACGTTTCTTTTATACGCCTAAACACGGAAAAAAATTCGGTAAATAAAAACCGAAATTTTTTTGTGTAAAATTTACACTAAATTTCTTTTTGGTAAATACAAACCGAATTTTTTTACGTGTTTAGAGGGGTATAAAAGAAACATGGGGACAGGAAGAGTAAATTTCTTGAAAATTAGGTACAGCATATGGAGCAAAATCGAACAAAAGACTTAAACCACAAAGAGACATTGGCACTACATCTCCTAAATTTCTTGAAAACTTCATTCACCTAATTTTTTTTTTAGCTCAATCCTAATTGATGTGGGATTAACACCTTATAACAACTTGCACTTCAATCTCAACTTACACGTGTGGTTACTAATCTTTCTTTTTTCAAAGATTTATAGATGAAAATTGATAAATATTACTCATTTCTTCAATTTTGTCAACATAAAAAGAAACTCTTTCCTTTAATAAACACTAGTTTATTATTACAGTAGTTCATAATATCAGAAACTCTTTCCTTTAATAAACACTAGTTTGTGGTTTTCATTTTAGAAAACCGAATCAAATCAAACCAAACCGCAATACATAACTTAACTTTATTAACTAGTAGTAATCAACATATTACGTAGTCCAACTTAGCAAGTCCAACCTAAATTGAGTCCATAAAACAGTAGGCTGTCGAAACATATCATTTAATGCGATCCAAAACTATACTATTGATATTTAAAATAAGTTGTTATGTATATGAAATTTATGTTTACGCATATTATATCATGTAAACAATAAATAAATTAAAATTTCCTATGTTTATTCCGTAACAAGTTGGTAATATCGTCATAGTTTTTATATCGCGATAAACCGCACAAACTGAACCAACTCTAACCACATTGATTTGATTTGGTTTGGATGACTTTTTTAAAACCAACCGAATCAAACCGAACCGCATGCATTTTTATCTCGCGGTTAGGATGACTTTTATGCTCAAAATCGAACCAAATTGCACCGCAAACACCACTACTATTCATGTGGCCTTGAGAATCTGACCAGACAGTCGTGAGCTATTGTAGTTGTGACAACAACAATGGCGAAAATAGTAGCTGGAATGTGGTTGCAAAAAAAAATTGTTAAAATTTTCTTTTTAATCGAAAAAATCATCCATTCTACATTTTAGCTCTGATGTTTGTGTTATTGAATGAAATCCTAATTCAAAACAAACTTACATGATTTAATTTTAACTTTCCATAACTATAAATTTACTTGAGCAGAAACATTGCAAATGATTTATCAAATTAAAGCTTTCATCACATCTTATATTAGCTGATACATGCATAACTATTTATCTCACACTGTGTGGAAAATTTTAATTTCCCTATCTAATTCCAACAATTTCTTGATTTTCTTAATGAGCTTCACCCTTGCCACTCCACATTATGACCAATTTATTAAACATTGAGACACTACATTAGCACAAACTTTTACAACTTTTAAACCTCGCATTCAAACATACTATAATCCTTATAAGACTCCCCAATGTTCATCAATGTATGTTGAGTATCTCTCTAAATATTTGTTAAAGCCACATATCCATTCTCCCCAAAAACCTCGAATCTGTGATTGGGTATCCCTTCCGGCGGTGGGTAATAGCGGTGGTATCCTCTCTATTTGGAGTAAATCGTTAGGATCCCTTGTGTTTTCTTTTACGGGGGGTGGTTTCGTGGGGGTATGTTTGGATTTGGTTGATAAACAAGTTAGATGTTGTGTGATTAATATTTATGCTAAATGTAATTTAGTAGATAAAAGACGATTATGGAGTGATATTCTCATGACCAAGAGGGGCTTTGGGGATATTGTTTGGTGTGTGGTGGGTGACTTCAACTCAGTTGTGAATGCAAGTGAAAGGAGGGGTGTTAATTCGAGTGTGGTTAGTAGCTCTACCAGGGAGATGGCAGAATTTAGGCAATTCTTAGAAGAATTAGAATTGGTTGATTTACCTCTCATTGGAAGACTCTTTACTTGGTTTCATCCGAATGGTATAACGATGAGTAGGCTGGACTGAATTTTAGTTTCGGTAGATTGGTCTCAGTTGTGGGGAAATCCTATTGCTCGGGTGACACACAGGGATGTTTCAGATCATTGCCCTATTATTTTACATTATGATTCCGCAGATTGGGGCCCCAAGCCTTTTCGTTTCAACAACTTTTGGTTAAAAAATAATAAGTTCAAAGATTTGGTCTCAACATCTTACTGGCTGGATGGGATATATTCTTAAGGACCATCTCAAGGGCCTTAAGGTTGTTATCAAGAGGTGGAATGAGGAGGTGTATGGTAATCCAGTGGAGCGTAAGACCAATTTAGTGGAGAATATAAAAGTTCTTGATCTGAAGAGTGAAGAGTCGGGTATCTCGGAGGAGGAGGTGAAGCTTCGTAGAAGATGGTTTGAGGAGTTGTGGATGTTGTTGAAAAGTATTGACGCGTCAATTTTCCAACGGTCTAGGGCGAAATGGCTTAAGGAAGGTGATGCAAATACTAAATATTTTCATTCTACGGTTAAGATAAGAGGGAGGGTAAATAAGATCTCGTCCTTGCTTACGGAAAGCGGTTGGGTGGAAGGTCCTTCTAATGTACGTCAGGCCACGGTATCTTTTTTCCAAAAACACTTTGCAAATGTAGAGTGGGAGCGGCCTACTTTAGATGGGGTGGAGTTTCCAATGTTGTCCGACGACAGTAACAACTTATTGATAGCCCCGTTTACCTTTGAGGAAATTGAAGAAGCGATTAAAGAGTGTGATGGTTCGAAATGTCCAGGTCCGGATGGTTTTAACTTTGCTTTCATTAAGGAATTTTGGGCTTTGATAAAGCATGAGGTGAGAATTTTCTTTGATCAATTCCATGGAAATGATTGTTTTCCAAAGTGTCTTTTATCTTATTTTTTGACGCTCATCCCTAAAATAAAATCTCCTCAATGCTTGGGTGACTTTCGTCCCATTTCTTTACTTGGGTGTTGGTACAAATTGTTAGCTAAGGTTTTGGCAGGAAGACTTGCGAGGGTGATTGGTATCTTGATTCCAAAGACACAGTCCGCGTTTTTGAAAGGGAGGCAATTGGTAGAAGGAGTGGTGGTGGTGAATGAGGTTATTGATTTTGCAAAGAAAGCGGGAAAGGATTGTTTGATTTTAAAGGTAGATTTCAAAAAAGCTTACGACTCGGTGGATTGGGGTTTCCTTGATTATATGCTTGGTAGATTTGGATTTTGCCCAAAGTGGCGGGCTTGGATGAAAGCTTGTGTGTGGGGTGGAAATGTGTCGGTATTGGTTAATGGTAGCCCTACTCAAGAGATACCAATAATGAGAGGTCTTAAGCAAGGTGATCCCCTGGCTCCACTTCTGTTTCTTTTGGTGGCTGAAGGGTTAGGTGGGCTAATGAGACGAGCGGTGGAAATTAATAGATTTCGGCCTTTCTTAGTGGGTGATGGTGCGCCAGTGTCTTTACTGCAGTATGCCGATGATACGCTCTGTATTGGTGAGGCTACGGTTGAAAACCTTTGGGTGATGAAAGCTGTGTTAAGGGGGTTTGAGATGACATCCGGCTTAAAAGTTAATTTTTGGAAAAGTTGTGTTATTGGGGTTAATGTCTCAGAGGAGTTCCTTGGTATGGCGTCGGATTTTCTCAATTGCCGAATTGGAAAAACTCCTTTTAAATACCTTGGGCTACCCGTGGGTGCTAATTCTCGGAAAATGTCAACTTGGGAACCAATGTTGGATACTATAAGGGGAAGGCTTAGCTCTTGGAGTTGCAAATATGTAAGTTTAGGGGGGCGAATTGTTTTGATTAATGCAGTTCTGAACGCAATTCCAATTTTCTACTTATCTTATATGAAGATGCCGACAAAGGTGTGGCGACAACTTGTGAAGATTCAACGGAACTTTCTTTGGGGAGGCCTCTCCAACCGAAGCAAAACTTGTTGGGTAAAGTGGGATGATATTTGTAGACCAAAAAATGAAGTTGGGTTGGGCATCCGGGACCTTAGGCTAGTCAATACTAGTCTACTTGCTAAATGGAGATGGAAGATATTGTCACATGGGGAGGAGGAGGTGTGGAAACAGATTGTTAAAGCTAGATATGGAAGTGATGTGATTGGAAATAGATGTCTGGGGGCTGCTGATATACCAAGGTCAACTTCAAATTGGTGGAGAGACATTTGTAATTTAGAGGGTGAATTTAGCTGGTTTAGTTCGGCGGTGGGGAAAAAGGTGGGAAGAGGAGATTCGACGTCATTTTGGAATGAAATATGGATCGGTGATCAATCTCTTCGACAAAGATTTCCCCGTCTGTTTGGTATTTCTTTGCAAAAGCAGGAAGTTATTCAAAATTTAGGTTGTCTGACAGAAGGTCGGTGGCAGTGGGAACTGTTGTGGCGTCGAGACCGTTTTCAATGGGAAGAGGATCAATACCGCGAGTTTGTTGATGTTATAGCCCCGTTTGCCCCGGTGGATAATCATGATAGATGGTTGTGGCTTGGTGATGGGATTCAAGGTTTCACGGTTAAATCAGCATATATGCGGTTGGAAAATTTAGTGAATAACCGTCGGATTTTGGAACCTGTTGAGGACTTTGTGTTCAAAAGGCTTTGGAAGTGTGCGGCACCCTCAAAGGTTCGTGCTTTCGTTTGGCAATTGTTATTAGACCGTGTACAAACAAAAGCGAATTTATTTAAGCGTAAGATGTTGCATTCTGACCAACAGACTTGTGTGTTGTGTGATGGGAAGATAGAAACAGCAGTACACTTGTTTCTTCATTGTGATTGGGTTGCTAAGGTTTGGTATGAGATCACTAGGTGGCTAGGATTTACTCTGATTATTCCTCCTAATCTTGCTATTTCTTTTGCTATGTGGGCTACTTGTGTTAGCAACAAGAAAGAAAAGAAAGGGATTTGCTTAATCTGGAATGCTTTTATGTGGGTGGTGTGGAAGACGCGAAACGGATGTATTTTTAATAATATGGCTGCAATCTGTGAGGAAGTGGTGGAGCAAATAAAGGTTATGTCTTGGCAATGGTTTATTGGGAGGATGGCGAAGGCCCCGTGTTTGTTGTATGAATGGAAGTGGAGTCCGATCGATAGTATGAGAAGATAAAAGTGGTGTGCTGTTTCATATTGCCCTGCTGTTATGGCTCTGTGCGTTTTGTTTTGCTGCTATAGTTTGTTTGGGGTTTTTCTGATATCCTGAATTTTGTGTGTAGCTGTTCAATTTATTTATGCTTTTTTCTCTTGTTTATCCCTTTGTACTGTTTGTGATCCTCAAAACATGCCTTATGTTTTGGTGGATTTTGTTAATAAAAGTTTTTGCTGCTCAAAAAAAAAAATGTGTACAATAGTTTTATTTCGAGCAATACCTTGATCTTCCAACATGATAATGCCTCTTTGTAACAACCTGCTTGTTTCATAATTTGTTCTAAGAAAATCTTTTTGGCCGAATGAATTCCTCGATTCGAACAGAACCACGCAAGTGATAAAACTCTCCCCCATGACTTAGTATTCATGGATTCAATTTAAACTCAAAATCATTAATTATTCCTATATTTGAACTATTTCATGTGAGTGTTCATGGGTTGACTTTTTTCTTTTGGTGTTAGATGAAATGATAAAAAACACATGAAACCCACACACATAACTGTAAGATTTTTGTTTGAACTCGACATAAAATATTCAACTTAATAATATTGACATTTTCAGTTGAATTTGGATTTATGATTGATTGCTATTGTTATAGGTAAAGAGTTAATTAATTTAGCATAAAATACAAAGGATAAGAATGTCCTTTCTCCATCAAAGGTTAATTAATTGATTCTTATTGACCTAAAATAAAAAGCAAAAGAAGTCACTGATATTGATACGTGATCTTGCATCATTATAAGAAAGCAAAAGAGTACGAGAATAAAAAATAAAAAAGTTGATAACGTTACTCCCTCCGGTCGTTTTTAAAAGAAATAATTTGGAGAAAAAATTTGGTCCTTTTTATAAGAAACTTTGACCAATTTTCAAATATTTTAAATGTTTAATTTCACTTATACCCTTATTTATTATGAGAGAGAATATTAAAAATAAGTAAGTTAGTTGAATTGGTAGTAATTAAATAAGGGTATACATGGAATAAATTTAAAATTAGAAGAGTATTAAATGAAAATAACTAGGTAGAATGTGTTTACTTAATATGTGTAATTTTTTCAAATTGATCCTTATTAATTAGAAAGGACATTTACTTGTTGGAAGACATTTAAGTTTGTCTATGCCATTTAAGTTTGCAAATCTCAATTATTTTGTTATCAAACTTTAGTGCATTTATTATTGTTTTAACTCATTCCAAAATCTCTCATAGATATGGGTGATACGGGTAAACATGGATTACTCCTTTCAAATGTGTAATTAAAACTTTCACAATCTTAATGGAATAATTTAAGCAATGATTGTGAGTATATTGGATTTTGATGTTGATAATTGTTCATAATCTAAAACATTTTGTGGCTTTTGCACCTACAAATTAATCAAATAGCAAAAAAGGACAATTTAGTTTAGAGATGTAATCATTTTCTCTCAATTATTGGCATAGCTAGAGAAAGTTACTCTATTTTATCATCATCATCATCATCAAATTAAAGATAAGAGGATGGATGTGAATCAAACCATACATTAAACCATACATAATTTTTATATCTAGCAATATGTGTTAGAACATAGATGCTCTCCATTTCAAACCATATTTGTTAGATAAAAAAACTCTCGCAGTTATTTATCTTAATTTAAAATATTAGTTATTTAACTTTGTCAAAATCTGTTTTTTTGTTTCCGAGTATTCTCATAAGGTGTGGTGTGGATTAGGGAGTTGACTTGGAATACAATATATTTTTTTTTTTAATAACACTCTCTTTCATGCTCTTATTTTTTGTGATCTACAAGTACACGATTTTTAAAATATTAAAGATATAATTTTAAAGTCGTTTGATTGACAACTATTTAGATAATTTGAAAAGTTAAAAATGATCGTATTTTCAATTATAAAACTTTTGAAGCAGATTCCGTGATTTATATTATCAAACTGCAGATTTGGTGGTAGTTTAAAGTGAAATTCAAATTATTCGATTCTATTTTAAATGTTGTATGCAAATCTATTAATTAATTTGACTCTTGTTTAACATCTTCATTCTGCACACCTTATGCTAATTTTTTATTTTTATATAATTGGTTCTTTGATTGCTTTAAAAAAAATTAGTTATTCATTTAACTCTCAAAATGGTAGAGAAGTTGTCCTTTTTTGACTCTCAAAATAGTAGAAAAATGTATATGTAGTACTTAAAGTGATAATGACTCGGATGCAAAGAAATTCTTGATATGAGCTTTCCAACTCAGATTTTAGGCTATGTTTTGATAGATGGAAAGTGGTGGAATGGAATGGAATGAAGGGGAATAATGTAAGATTTCATTGTTTTGTTTTGTAAAAAATGAATGGAATGGTGTATGATGGAACTCATTCCATCCAATACCACTCATTCTTCCATTTTTTCATTCCTCCCAATTTTGGGTGTATCAAATGGAATGGAACACATTGATAATATAAATACAATTTTGTCCTTATTTTTCTATTTCAAAAAGCTTTTCGTCTTCTTTCTTCTTGTTGGGGATAACTAGACTAAATAGTCTCTTGAAAATTGCGGAATTAATTCTCTCAACCACCTGTGCAATTAAATGGACAACCAGAAAATTCCAAGCAGAGCAAAAAATAGAAATAGCAAGACACCGATATTTAACGTGGAAAATCCTCTCAATGTGAGAGAATAAAAAACCACGGGCCAAGCCAGATAAATCTTCCACTATATAAATTAATAATGGGTACACAAATATTCTTCTAGTAAATACTAGGAACACCAATAATCATCACCTAAGGTGGAATCAAACAACAACTCAACTTCCACACAAATGGGTAAACTAACACAACCTAGAGAGAGATTTAAACAACAAAGAAAAAACTAACTAAGTGATAGAAAACACATACTCAAGTTGTAGCTCAAAACAAGCAACTTTGCTACACACTCATTATCACTTAGAACCAAAAATCTCATCTCCTCAAAGACACACTAGTGCCGCCGTTGCTACTGTTCTTAGTTGTTGTGTTCTGCGTGTTACTATTCAAAATGAATTGAATCTAGGGATTGAATCCCTTCTCTTCTTCTCACATGACAATTAATTGTCACATGGCACATGTGGGCCAAAACAAACAAGTCAATGAAGCCCAATACTATTAACACCTCCAAATAGGAGGGATATCTAACAAACTCCCCCGACCAACTAGTTGGAGGGCAACATCAATCCGGCTTCCATACGACAAAACTCAAACTTTCCTCTAGGCAACACCTTCGTCAACATATCCGAACCATTGTCATCGGTGTGAATTTTCTCAAGCTCCATCAACTTGGAATCTAATGCATCACGAATCCAATGATAACGAACGTCAATATGCTTCGACCTCGAGTGAAAGGAAGAATTCTTCGATAAATGAATGACACTTTGATTGTCACAAAACAAGACATATTTTTCTTGTTTCACACCAAGTTCCATTGCAAATTTTCTCAACCATAACAACTCTTTTGACGCTTCCACCACGGCTATAAACTCGGCTTCCGTAGTAGAGAGTGCAACACACTTTTGCAACTTTGATTGCCAAGCCACGACTCCCCCGGCAAAAGTCATCATATACCCCGAAGTAGATTTTCGATCATCTAAGCTTCCGGCTAGATCCGAATCCATATAACCAACCAACATAGGCTTCTTGCATCCCAAAGTTAGCATCAAATTCAATGAGCCACGCAAATATCTCATCACCCACTTCACGGCCTCCCAATGAATTTTTCCTGGATTTGAGAGATAACGACTAACCACTCCCATGGCATGAGCAATATCGGGTCTTGTACAAACCATAGCATACATCAAACTACCAACGGCCGACGAGTACGGAATGCTCTTCATACTCAACTTTTCTTCATCCGTAGATGGACATAGTTTATGGCTAAGCTTGAAATGAGAAGCAAGTGGAATGCTCACCGCTTTAGCCTTATCCATACTAAAACGCCGAAGGACTTTCTCCACATACTTTTCTTGTAATAAGTACAACTTCTTCTCATTTCGATCTCGAACAATTTCAATACCAAGAATTTTCTGAGCCGCTCCTAATTCCTTCATAGCAAAAGATTCACTCAAAGTGTTCTTCAACTCTTTAATTCTTGAAATATTCTTTCCAACAATTAGCATATCATCCACATAAAGTAAGAGAATAATAAAATCATCTTCGGAGAAATTCCGGAAAAACACACAATGATCGGCCTTAGTCATCTTGTACCCATGTTCAATCATCACCGAGTTGAATTTTTTATACCATTGGCGAGGTGCTTGTTTCAAACCATAAAGACTTTTTACCAATTTGCAAACATAGTCTTCCTTGCCCTTCTCTCGGAATCCATCCGGTTGCTCCATGTAAATTTCTTCATGTAGATCACCGTGAAGGAAAGCCGTCTTCACGTCCATTTGCTCTACTTCCAAATTAAGACTAGCGGCTAGCCCAAGAACCATTCGAATAGATTGCATCTTCACAACCGGGGCAGAAATCTCACCAAAGTCAATACCTTCCCGTTGTTTAAAACCTTTTACCACCAAGCGAGCCTTGTATCTTCTTTGAGAAGTACACTCATCTTGCTTAATCCGATAAACCCATCTATTCTTCAATGCTTTCTTACCCTTGGGCAACTTCACTAACTCAAAAGTATTATTCTCACGAAGTGATTGCATTTCATCCTCCATGGCATCCATCTACTCCTTTTTGTTCTCATCCTCCAAAACTTCTTTAAAGTTTTCGGGTTCTCCACCATCGGTAAGAAAAACATACTCGTTCGAGGGATATCGAACGGAAGACCTTTTATCACGAGTAGACCGCCTCAACTCATTAGAGGCAACTTCTTGAAGTACCTCATTTTCAACAACATCATTTGTAGCACCTACATCAACAATATCATTAGGATTTAAAATATTATCAACATTTAAATCCATACCTTAATTTTCAATTGGAGCATCTTCGAAAATGATAGGGGTAGGAACAATAGTAGTTGAGCCTATATCAACAATTTCTTCGTCTTCAAAAGTCGGATCTTTATTCTTAACTTTGTCGATGTCCTCAATGGTATAATCCTCCATGAATACAACATCACGACTACGAATAAGCTTTCGTTGAACCGGATCAAAGAAACGATACCCGAACTCATCAAGTCCATACCCAACAAACACACATTTTTTCGACTTCTCATCCAATTTAGATCTCTCATCCTTCGGAATATGCACATAAGCCATGCACCCAAACACTCGAAGATGGTCGTAGGAAACATCTTTACCATTCCAAACATGATTTGGAACATTAAACTTCAACGGAACACATGGAGTGAGATTTAAGAGATGCAAAACCATGTTCAATGCTTCTCCCCAAAAGTATTTCGGCAACTTTGATTGAGAAAGTAAACATCTCATCCTTTCAACCAAAGTTCTATTCATTCTTTCGGCTAACCCATTTAATTATGGTGTCTTTGGAGGATACTTTTGATGACGTATACCTTGATCTTGACAATACTTGTCGAAAGGACCAACATACTCTCCCCCGTTATCAGTTCGGATACACTTGAGCTTTTTCCCCGTTTCTCTTTCAACCGACGCTTGAAACGACTTGAAGGTATCTAACACTTGATCTTTCGTCTTCAAAGTATAAGCCCATGTTTTCCGAGAATAATCATCAATGAAAGTCACAAAGTAATAAGCACCACCAAGTGACCTTGTCTTCATTGGACCACACACATCGGAATGTACTAAATCCAACACTTCCGATTTCCTCTTTTGTTCGGATGACTTAAAGGAAACTCGCCTTTGCTTACCCTCCAAGCAATGCGAACACTTTCTCAACTTTGCATCGGAAACACCATGCAACACATTCTTCTTTTCCAAAATGCTCAAACCTTTTTTACTCATATGACCCAAACGCTTGTGCCATAATTCGGATGAGCTATCATTGTCACAAGTGTTGATGTAGCATTTTGAAACCCCAAGTTGGACGACATATAAATTCGAATTCTTTTTTCCTTTAGCAACCACCATTGAGCCTTTCTTTAGCTTCCATTCATTTTCCGAAAAAGAATTATCATATCCTTCATTATCCAACTTTCCAACGGATAGAAGATTGAATCGAAGTTCCGGAATATGTTTCACACCTTTGAGAACTAGAGTAGTCCCATTGCTAGTTTCGACACAAACATCTCCAATTCCAATGACATTAGCTTGCCCATTATTCCCCATACGAACAACCCCAAAGTCACCGGTCTCGTAAGTTGAAAAAAGATCACGCCTCGAGGTTGCATGAGTGGAAGCACCACTATCAACCACCCAATCCATCTCATCACATGATAGATTGATATTCTCTACACAATTATCACAAACAATAAAGAAATCATCAACAATAGCAACATCTTCATTATTGTTACCTTCCTTTTTATTGTTGTTGTTGTTGTTGTAGCCCTTCTTCTTGTTTTCCCTTTTCAACTTCCGGCAAAACCTTTTTATGTGTCCCTTTTCTCCGAAATGATGACACTCAATATTAGAGAATCTATTAGAGCCTCCTTGTGATTTATCACGTGATGTCCCACGATTACTTGGACATCTACTTTGTTGTCTCCCCCTTGATTCGGTAACCAACACCTCGGAATGTGAAGAAGAACCTTGTGACTTACTCCTCAACTCCTCATTCAATACACTACTTTTAGCCAAGTCCATCGAGATGATACCATTCGGAGCGGAGTTAGACAAGGATGTCCTAAAAGTCTCCCAAGAATTAGGCAAAGTACCAAGAAGCCACAAACCTTGGATTTCATCATCAAAAATAAGTTTCATCTTCGACAATTGATTTAGAATCCCATGGAAAGTGTTCAAGTGATCGGTCACTGGTGAACCATCACTATACCTCAAAGACATCAATTGCTTGAACAAGAACAACTTATTGTTACCCGTCTTTCTTGCATACAACTCCTCAAGTTTGGTCCAAAGAGAGCGAGCATGAGTCACCGAGCTCACATGATTCAAAACATTATCATCCACCCATTGACGAATGTAACCACAAACTTGTCTATGCAACAAATTCCATTCTTCATCACTCTTTCCATCGGGTTTTTCATTCGAGAAAACAGGCAAGTGAAAACCTTTAACATAAAGCAAATCTTCCATCTTCCCTTTCCAAACATTATAGTTGGAGCCATTCAAAGTCACCATCCTAGTTGTGTTCGTCTCCATTGTTGCACAAATCAAACCAGTGCTCTAGATACCACTTTGTTGGGGATAACTAGACTAAATAGTCTCTTGAAAATTGCGGAATTAATTTTCTCAACCACATGTGCAATTAAATGGACAACCAGAAAATTCCAAGCAGAGCAAAAAATAGAAATAGCAAGACACCGATATTTAACGTGGAAAATCCTCTCAATGTGAGAGAATAAAAAACCACGGGCCAAGCCAGATAAATCTTCCACTATATAAATTAATAATGGGTACACAAATATTCTTCTTGTAAATACTAGGAACACCAATAATCATCACCTAAGGTGGAATCAAACAACAACTCAACTTCCACACAAATGGGTAAACTAACACAACCTAGAGAGAGATTTAAACAATAAAGAAAAAACTAACTAAGTGATAGAAAACACATACTCAAGTTGTAGCTCAAAACAAGCAACTTTGCTACACACTCATTATCACTTAGAACCAAAAATCTCATCTCCTCAAAGACACACTAGTGCCGCCGCTGCTAATGTTCTTAGTTGTTGTGTTCTGCGTGTTACTATTCAAAATGAATTGAATCTAGGGATTGAATCCCTTCTCTTCTTCTCACATGACAATTAATTTTCACATGGCACATGTGGGATAAAACAAACAAGCCAATGAAGCCCAATACTATTAACACCTCCAAATAGGAGGGATATCTAACACTTCTATCATCTAGTTCTTCTTCAGTCTGCACATTCAACAACTCTTCATTATGTTCCAAACAAAAAAATATGTTGTGTTTCTTCCACTTCCTTTAGACAGAAAACGCAACATCTCTCCATCAAAGGTTAGTATTTTTGGTTGGAGATTGTTGCTTGATAAATTACCAACTAGAGATGCATTATACAATAAAGGAATCATCACTAACGTTGAAGAGAGATGTTGCATTTTTTGTCTAAAGGAAGTGCAAGAAACACAACATATTTTTTTCAAATGCAGCGTGATAGCAGATGTTTGGAACAAGGATATTCATGTGGATGGGGATTAATCATGTACCTTGTAATGATATACCTAGTCATTTCATTATGTTTGGTGATGCAATAAATAGAAACATTAGCAAAAAGCACCGACATATTATTTGGTTGGCGACGACTTGGAGCATTTGGAGGACGCGTAACAACGTCAAATTTAGAGATGATATTGGAAATGTTTCCTCTTTAGTGAACCGAATAATGTATATTTCATGGTTTTGGTTTGTAGGCCGTTTGAGGAGTAATGTTAATGTGGCTTTCCCTGACTGATGTAATAACCCCTTGGGTTGTTTTCTTTGTACCTAAGGTGTTTGCCTCTGAATTGTAAGGGTTGATTACCCCTTGTACTCCTTATAATTCAGTTTTTGCTTATAAAAAAAAATAATCAACTTTCTTCATCTTGTTAATATGGAAATACAGACTTTTCACCTTCTCCTTCCTCTTATTTATGGTTAGATAGAATGAAAAAATATTACCAGTTCTATTCTTGTAATATGTTGAAAAAATAAGCATTCTTTTTTTTATACCTTACCTTGCGTTGATATAATGAAAACTAAAAGAATAATGCTAAAATGTACGACACGCTTGCTTCGTCACATTGCACGACTGTGCATTTTCTCTCCTTTTTAATGTCATTACTTAGTCTTCCCTTTAATTGTTTGGTTGTGAAATAAATAACATAAAACAATTACTTCCAAATAAATCTTAAAATATCTATTTGATCATACAAATAAATGGGCTTATAGTATTATACTCTATCCGTCTCAAAATAAGTGACCTAGTTGATCACTGTCATGTTTGTCAATGTACAACTTTAATTGTTAATATCTTAAATTATATTTTCTTTAAAATTATATATTTGAAAATACTCATCGAGATAAATCAAACCACATTTCATATGCTAATATTTGCGCATATATAGTTAAAGTAGATCATATAAATAGTAATCGAAATAAAAAATAGGTCACTTATTTTGGAACGAAGGAAGTATTAACTTATAAGTTTGTTTCATAAAATTAAGAGTGTTTGGCAACAAAAATATTTCACTAACTTATTTTAATTTTTTTTCCAAATAATATTTCAAGAAGCGTTTGAGTTTATAACTTATTAGCTTTTATTCTAATTTTAACTTTATTATTTTTTTCATAAAAAAGTTAACCACCCACAAAAAAACTACTCACTCAGATGAAATAACCCTTTTAGCTAAAATAATCTTACAACAATTAAATTTACCAAACATTTTTCTTTCACTCTAATAATTTTCAGCTACTAATTAAAAATTACTAACTTATTAACTATCAACTAATTCATAGTTTTTTAATATTATTAAACGGTGCCAAAACCTGTGTTGTTGTGTATATATAATTGTTGTTGCCAATCACTGCCTGGTATTATTATAAATATAAAAGGAGCTAAGTCTCCAATTAACCCTAATTTGACCCTCATGTAATTAAAAATGTTAAAAAATATCCTCACTAGGATTTGAACCCATGTCCTCTCACATTTACTTAGCTAAATTGCCACTACACCATTTAAATTTAGTTGATATATTTTGCATACACCAATATATAACTACGTCTTTATATTCCTAATTATAATTATTCCTAACATATAATTATAATTATTTATATTTTTCAAATCATTGTGATTATTTTTTCCCAACACGTAATTATAATGATATATATTTTTTTCAAATCTTTTCTTTTGCTTTGTTCCATTTTATTTTTTAATTTTATTTTTAAGATTTTTATATGAAACTATACAAGAAATATTAATTTTTATATGAAAGTATTGGACAAAGTTCAGATTCTGACGTTGAAGATAGAAAGAATTTTTCAGAGTGGATTTTGGGTATTGGTGATGGAAGTATTGGACAATCTAATGATGCTGATATCACAATAGAGATACCACATGATCTTTTAATTCCTAGCTTAGGTGATCCACTTTCATCAATTGTTCAGAGCACTTATCCAGATCTATTGTGCAACATGAAAGATGCATCTTTTTTCCAAGATAGAGCTATATTAGCTCCTAAAAATACAATTGTTGATGTAGTCAATGATTACGCGTTGACTTTAATTCCCGAAGAAGAAACAACTTATTTGAGTTATGATTCTCCGTGTCATGCCAAATCAAATGTTGACACACCAGATGATATTCACACACCTGAATTCTTAAATACCATCAGTGCTTCTGGAATTCCGAATCACAAGCTGAGATTAAAAGTTGGAGCACCGATAATGTTGCTCAGAAACATTGAACAATCTTTGGGGTTATGCAATGGCACAAGGTTGATAGTTGCAAAATTGGGAACATATGTCATTGAAGGTAGAGTGATATCCGGCAGCAATATTGGTGAAAATGTTTTTATTCCTAGGTTATCATTAACTCCTTCAGATAAAAGAATTCCTTTTAAGTTTGAACATAGACAATTTCCATTGGTTGTTTCATTTGCTATGACTATCAACAAGAGTCAGGTGTTAGAAATAATATAAAACCATTGATGTAGCTCTGATACCATATTAGAATTTGAGAGATCTATACTCAACCACAAAAGCTAGCTTAAGGGTTGAGGTTTGCACTATATTATAAAGGATATCTTTGCCATATCTCTAGCCAATGTGGGACTTCTAACACACCCCTCACGCCCAGCACTATTGGGCTTGGTGCATGGAATCAACAACAACGGGTGGCCCAAATATGGGAGGTCTTCACAACAAACAACAAATGGATCTAGGATAGACTTTGATACCATATTAAATAATTGATTATCCCAAAAGCTTAAGCTGTTAGAATAGAGCTACATCAATGGTTTTATATTATTTCTAACATCAGGGTCAGTCACTTAAACATGTTGGTGTATATCTTCCACAATCAATTTTCTCCCATGGTCAACTCTATGTTGCAGTGTCAACAGTAACATCAAGGAAAGGCTTGAAGATATTGATAACCGACGAAAAATGAGAAGATACGGATGAAACTGGAAATGTTGTTTATAAAGAAGTTTTTCGTAATGTTCAATAGTTCTTTTGTAACCTATTTACCTAAATATAAATGTACTGAATATTATCATTTTTATCATCAATATCGTTTGAATTCTTTTTATTTCTGGAACTTTTATTTTGAAATTTTTGTTATGTTTCTTTTCATATCATCTTTATTACTATAAAGGGAGAATAAGGGTTTTGGATTTACAACCACTTAACCCTAATCTTCTCCTTAATTCCCTCTATTTTCCCTCCTAATTACTATTATCATATCATATAATATATAAAAAAAATATATTCTGACTATTAAATTGGCCCTACTCATAACCACATCTCCAAAACCCTCATTTCAGCCCCACCTTTTCCCCCAACCCTAATTGCATTTATTGAGTCACTCCTATAATATAGGCTACATGTAAAAACGTAAAGGCATAATAGTTACCACATAGAGCCACTAAACAGAAACACGTTCTCCAACTTTTTTTTCCAGAGTAATTGATATGTTCATCTCTCTCACCTCTCTCTCTCTCCCTCTCAGTGTGAACATCTACCCCATTCATCTTTCTCTTCTTTCTTTATATATTTTTTTTCTTTAGATCTCCAACTATCTCACAAGAACAATCGGAGGAAGTTAATATGTTCGATTCATTGCATGTGTTTTGTTCATTCATCATTATCGTGAAATTCTTCTGCGATTTAAGAAAGTTGATTTGCAGTTTGTTGTTAGAACCTTCACCCTGTTGCGTCTTCACACAAAAATTTACTGAGGCAAGACTTCACTCTTGCATCAGTTTCTAACCTTTACTTCTGCTTTATCGCCTAGAATTACCCACTTCACCTTTGATGCTCTTGGTATTCATTCAAAATCTCCTCAGATTCTTCTCAATTTTGATCTCCGAACTGCTCAGGTTTGTTTTCACTTTCTTCTTTGTTTTTTAGCTTTTTCAATACAAATACAATCAATACTTTTAATCTTTAAGTTAATTTTGTTTGCTGGATTTTATATTCCTTTGTTTACCGAATGAGTTGATTATTTGCACAAGAATATATTGAAGATTGTTCATTGGTGTTGTAACGTGAAAGATATTGAAATTGGGTCCTGTTCAATTGCTTTGTATGGAGCGGAATTTTTTCAAATCTAATATATTTTTTCTTAATAATAATGTCTGATTTTGTTTACATAAAAATAAACTCCATTTATTTTTTTCATCACATTCAATCTATTTTTTCTAATCCAATTATTTTTATTTGATCTACCAGAATTTTTTTTAATATTCAATATATATTTTTCTTTAATTAAGATCTATTATTAATAACATATAAAGATATATATTTCTCCAGCTAACCATAATTAACCCAATTTTAATTCAAATAAATTGTTAAAAAATACATCACTGCGATTCGCTACACAAATGTCTAACACTGTTATTGTTTTTATTTTAGGGCGCAGTCATGTTACCAAAAATATTTGCATCTGATTTTCGTGACAATGTACATCGTTATCCTACATTTATTGATCCAGACGGAAATCAATTTGAAGTTTTAGTTGAAAAAATTAACGGCAATATATATTTTACATATGGATGACCTACATTGCGTGATTTTTATAATATCCAGTATGGTACTTGGGTGATTTTATTATAAACTACGATGTTATATATTATGCGTCAGTTTGAACTGATTTTAAAGGACAAATTTGATTTATTCATCCTCCTAAGTTTACTCATCCTATGAAATTTAATTTGGATAAATGTAAAAGAGCAATTAACTAAATATGATGTAATAACTGGAGTTTTGGTGGATTTTTTTATATTTATATTTGAATATTATTTGAATATTATATATTATATTTAAACATGTCTACAAAGAATAATAAAACTAAATTGAATGTTATATATAACATTCTAAAAGATCCGTGCATCGCACGGGTAGTAGTCTAGTAAGACTTAAAAAGACAAAAGTGCATAAATAATTGTTTAAAATTAAATTAGATAAGATAACAATCACAATGTAAATATATCAAATACGCGTGGTAAGTAAATGATGTCGTGCATGTCGTGCGCCGAACGTGTCGTGCTATATATTACTACTGAAACTAAAAAAATAGTCATAAAGCTTTCTCAATGAATCAATGACGGTGTATGCTCGTGACAAAGAAATAATTAATGTGATACTACTCTTTCATTATAAAGTCTATTACTAATTAAATATAATAAAAAGAAAATTGCTTCAAAAATAAAAATAACAAGAAAGTTAAATATACATTATTTGGTTGACGTTATATACTAGTACGGTATTATTTAAATATAAAAATAGAAGATTATATGTTTTAATTGTAAAAAAAAGTGTTTTATTTCTAGGTAAATGATTTTAAATGAGGGTAGAATTGTTATAAAATGAAATAAGAATGTTTTAAAATAAGGGCAAAATTGGAATAAGAATGTTATAAGTTATTCCATTTCATTCACTTATCAAATAATGTAGTGGTAATTTTGTTCTGTTCCATCCTTGAATATCCAAACAATGGAACGAAATTTATTTTCCATTCTGTTCCGCTCCACATCATACTATTATGTTTTATTCTGCTTCACTCCGTGTTGTATCATCAATCCAAATATAGCCTTAGTGATTTATTATTATTATTTGATTTATCTATTAAAAAAATAAACGTCATCTTAACCTTTACCTTAAAGGCATATGTTAAATACGTAAATATAGAAATTTAAAATTTAATGATATAAAATGTTAAATGCATATAAAAAGTTGAATATACAATTTTCAAAAGAATAGTTTGACATCTACTATCTCCTTATCATGTTTCCTAAGGTTTAAGTATGAGCATTGCATATGTTCTTTCATTTACCAATGAAATATTTATTCTAGATCTATTATTTAGAAAGTATTTTCAAAGTACTTAATAAATCAAAAAAATCAAATGTATATTAAAAAAATCAAAAAATCAAGCAGGATAACTGCTGTCAACAGCTTCCCCTTTATTCAAGGAGTTATCCTGTCAGTCCATCTTATTGGGCTGTTCATCGCAGCCCATTAAGGGGACCTTTGGCCCAGCGCTGGGGGCAATTATATAAGCTCTCCTTGACAGGAGAGCAAGGTACACAATTCACATTCTCTACTCTCACTCTCTCTATTCTCTGTATCTCTCTCTGTCTCTGACTTAGGCATCGGAGCACCTGCAGGTACAACCCCCCCCTCCGGTGGTGGAATTGCTGCTTTACGCTACAGTGCGACGGATCTCTGGCCATCTCCTCTTTCTGATCAACAGGTTAGATCAGTGGCGCCGTCTGTGGGAACTTAGAAGTTCTCCCCATCTTCTCTTCTTTCCTTCAAGAACGAAAGATCAAAACTAATTTTCCAACCACAATCATTATGGCCAGTGCTTCAAACACCAACAACGACGATGTCAACAACGACAACGTCAACGTTGCTCCTCCGTTCACCTTGAACGCCGGCGATCCTGTCCTCATGCCGGTTGACGGCAACGATCAGCTCATTCCTGAAACTGATCACAGAGACGGACGAGAAACCTCTCCCGAATCTGATGATGAAGATGCAGTGCAGTTCCTCTCAGAGCAAAAAAAGGGGAAGCAGTCGCAAATCGCGCCGGGAAAATCGGCAACGAATCCTCAACCGAACTCCGCGCGAGTTACGGAAAACGCTGCTCTGCTCGACGCCTTGCGCGAGACTATCCGGACTGTTACCGAGCAGAACAATCGTATACGGGCGCTGGAAGACGACCAGCGACAAATTCTGGGGTATATCAAACCCCCTTCTCCCCCGCGGAGAGCTGAACGCTCGGAATCTCCACCTGCTCGCCGAGCAGGGACGAGCCAAAGAAGACCTGTCCTCGACATTATGTACGCACATCTGTTTAGGACGCTGCAGCTGTATGAGACCCATCTCACACCATATTTGGGCTCAGATCTCCAAGGATTCAATGGGGCAACCACAAAGCCCTGGGGTTAAGTCGACCTGATCGTCACCTTCGGCCACAAGGAGACGGCCAAGTCGATCAAAGTCAAGTTCCTAGTGGTAGATTGTCCATCTCTCTACCAGTGCATCATCGGCAGAACTGCGATCGCAGACTTGCCCGCCGTAGCCTCCACTGCCCATCTGAAGATGAAGTATTACACTGACAAAGGGCAGGTAGCTACTCTCCATGGAGACATTGAGGTTGCGAGGAGGTGCTTCAATGCAGCTTATAAAGGGCAGAGCTATGTTGGCCCTGTCCCTAAAGCGAAGAAGAGCAAGACTTCTTCCGAGCAGCCAGAGACGAGCACAAAGCCTCCTCCCCCACAACCTCCCTAGAATGCGAGCTTGGTGGACCTCGACAGTCGTCATTCCAAGCAGGAACATAAAGAGGAGAAAAAGCTGCGCAAGGACAAGAAAGAGGCCGACGCAGCGAGCAGGGAGAATCTTCGTCCCATTCCCGACGGAGATTTCGAGCTGATGCCCCTTGGAGAAGATCCGAGCAGGAACTTGAAGATTGGGAAGGACGTCCCCGACTTGGCGAGGAAACAGCTGGTGGCCTGCTTGAAAGACAATGCTGATCTGTTTGCCTGGAGTGCTTCCGAGATGTCAGGCTTGGACCCCAACATTGCTTGTCACCAGTTGACCGTCGATGAAGCTGCTAGTGTTGTAGTGCAACGTAGGCGTAGGCAGTCTCCTGAAAAAACGGAGGCTGCAGAAAAAGCTGTAAAAGACCTCTTAGAGGCAAATTTTATTTCTGAAGCCAAGTATACAACTTGGTTGTCAAACGTTGTACTCGTGAAAAAATCTAATGGAAAATGAAGGATGTGTGTTGACTATACCGATCTCAATAGGGCATGCCCTAAAGATGCTTACCCTTTACCTTGCATTGGTAGATTAGTTGATAATTCTTCTGGTTTTAAATTACTGTCTTTTTTAGATGCATATTCAGGGTACAACCAAATCCCAATGGCTGTGGCCGACAGGACAAAAACGGCCTTCATGACCGAGTCGGGCAACTATTACTACAACGTAATGTCCTTCGGTTTGAAAAACGCCGGTGCTACTTATCAACGGATGATGAACAAAGTTTTTCGATGAGAGATTGGGGACATGCTCGAAGTCTACATGGACGACATGATCGTCAAATCCCACGAGGAGGTGGATCACACCGTCCACCTTCAAAGGGTTTTCGAGCAGACAGAAAGGTCAATATGAGGTTCAACCCTGAAAAATGCACATTTGGCATCCGAGCAGGGAAGTTCCTCGATTTCTACCTCACCGAGCGCGGAATCGAGGCTAACCCCGACAAATGTCGAGCATTAACCGAGTTCCCAACCCCCAACGACAAAAAATCCATACAAACACTGAATGGAATGTTGACCGCATTATCCCGCTTCGTAGCAAAATCTGCCCAACAAGCACTTCCCCTTTTCAAATTGCTTAGGAAAGAATCTGCCTTCGAGTGGACTGAGGAGTGCGAGCAGGCCCTTCAACACCTGAAGAAGGCATTGTCCGAGCCCCCAGTTTTGTCGCGCCCGGATGTCGGGGAGGTCCTATATCTCTACCTCGCAAGTAATTTTCAGCTCGGCCACCTCCTTTTCAGACTTGTGCAAGTCAGCGGCCAGGTTGGCATAATTCTCCTGCTTGCCCTTCAGGTCGGTCACCGTATTCCCAAGTTGCAGAACCTCGAGCTCGACATTCCTCTTCGTCAACCTTTCCACGTCTTTGCTCGGGCCCCTCTCGTTCAGCACCATGGCCGTCTCCGCCAGTCGGAGAGTGGCTGCAAAATGATTGGCGAGCTGGGCCCCCAGCTCCTCGGAGCTGAACTTCATAATAGCATCCTTCTCCGACCGCAAAATTGTCGCCGGGTGTTGTTTAAGATATCCGGGCAGGCCGAAAAGTGGAGGGAACATGAACCCCTTGGTCTCCTCGACGGCATCAAGATCGACCACAAAGTCATCCCTCTGCCTCTTCGCAGCGGGAGGCTTGACAATGGAGGGACTTCCCTTGACCCCAGCTGGAGACGAGGAGCTGCCCGGAGTAGACGAAGCTGAGAGCATGACATGCGATATTGAAGAACGGGTAGGCTTCTTCTTGGCCACCCTTTTCTTGTCAGCGGCGATTTTCACGAGCTCATCAGCAAAATCTGCCTTATTATCTGCGAGGAGAAACATACGAGCAAAGTTAGTAACCGAGGAGAACAAATATACGAAACGTAAACTTAAATAGATAAGCAGAAGTTAAAAACCGAGCAAGAGGGACGCAGTGAATACCTAGCAAAGTTTTCCTAGTATCTCTGCTCGTACATTCGAGCAGAGACTTTGTATTTACAAAGCGGGGTTCCACCCTCGGGTTCCCGAACGCATCTTGGGCGGGCACACCCGCCTTCGTCATGAATCTGACGGGCTGGAAACCGGCGACATACATCCTAATCTTCTCGTACCCAGCACGTTTGCCGGGGAGAGCAATTCCTCCTTCACTAAATAGGCATCTGTGGGCAGAACGAAATGTCGATCTGTCCAACAAAGGGGAAACCGAGGAACTTCCCGGTTTACTGGGACCCCCTCCTCGCCCAAAGTCGAGACGGTCTTATAAACAGATTTTTTGGCTTCCGGGGACACTGGCCTCACTACATAGTACCTCTCCTTGAAGCCCTGGACAGAATCCACGAACATCCTAAATATTTTGGCCTGGTGGTGTTTCAGAGATACCCAACCCTGCCTTCCCCGCACAGTCTGCCTTTGAATCTTGAAAATCCGGAAGAAGAGCAGGAGAGTAGGCTCGACATCCAAATAATCGCAGAGCAGCCCAAACGCCCGAATAAACGCCAGCGAGTTCGGGTGAAACTGAGACGGGGCTAACCTCAACCTGTCGAATACGCCCACGGCAAAGTCGCTGAAGGGCAGCCTGAATTTCAAGTCTTTGAAGGCGAATTCGTACATAGCGAACCCGCCTTCGGAGAATTCCGAACAAACTCGTTTCCCCTCCTCGGGCACGTGGACTTCCCAATTTTCCGGGTCACCCTCTCCCCTGTCCTCGACTATCGAGTGCACACTCGGATCCCCTTGTCCTATCGAAGAGGCCACTCCCTGTGGCTCGAGCGCAACCCATGCCAACCTTTCGTCAGTTATCGTGTCGACCAGCCGGTGACTCTCTACCAGCTCCTCGATATCTGCCATTGATGTACCTGAAAAGCAGTGAATAAAAGTGAATTCGACAATTCGATCAAATCCACCCTTCCACCGCAATTCAAGTGAAAGGGCGTTAAATAGGTGAGGACGTTGTCCCCGACCAAAGCCCTCATCAAATGGCAAATTAAAAGCGAAAACTAAACAAGTACAAAAACGAAGAGGCAGGGAGATTACTAGAGCAGAAACGGGGAGAAGGTCCCAGACATATATTCCCAGCAGCTACGACTTCGTAAAGTCTAAAAAAGTTCAAAAAGTCTAAAGTCTATATTCCCCGTCACATACCCCCAGCGAGCACAAACTTCAAAAAGTTCAAAGCGGGAAAAGCTCCCCGAAAAACGTCTACACCAAAGACAAATCCGCTGTGCTCGTAAGACGAGGAGGAACTACAGCTAAACGCTAACCAAGCGTTCCCCTCTCCCCGACGTTGACGAGGAGAAACCCAGAATTCCCAGAAATTCAACTGTTCATCTTCTTCAATATTGATGAATGTTCATCAATGTTCATACCCATTTTTCCCCAGAAAACACTTTTGATTCAAAAAAATCACAAAAAATACTCAACAGGGCGTTTGGCAATGGCAAAACCATTACCAAACACCAAAACCCTCGCAAATATAAAACAAGTGATGGTTTTGCCAAACACAAAACCACCAACACAGTGGTAACAAAAACCCCAAAAGAAAAATCAAAACTTGAACATTAAAATAGCATAAACAAGATAAACAACAGCAGAATATGCAATGTTAGATGAAGGAAATACCTTGTGGTGAAGAAAACGTGAAACTTTGAGCAAAACGTCGGATGAAAAATTGGAACTTGTGGCTCTGAGAAAGGAAACGCAGCAGCAGCAACAAGAGAGAAGGAAGCAAATGAGTAAAGGTTCAAATGATATCCCCTTACTCCTATTTATAGCTATTCCGCGAGACTGCACATGCGTGATGAAACGACGCGCCTTGTCCCATCATCATTGTTGATCAAATCTAACGGTTATGATCAAACTTCATCCAACGCTCCTGATTTAATCCCCAACGAAACGAAAAGGCGCACTCATCCAACGGTCCAGAATTCTCCTCGCCAAACGAGGCAACTGTGGCCTATGACCCTATGTCATAATGGCGTCTTTTCATAGCCCACACACGTGGCAAACGCAGACGAAACGTCTGTCCCTTCAAGTCCCATCGAACAGACCACACGTCGCGAGCACGTGGCTTCTTTGGATCTTTCTGCTCGTCGTACGAGCAGGAAATCATTCCACAAACGAATCAAACCTTGTCACGAGCATGTGCTCGTAACGAACATAAACTTTCATAACTCCTCCCCGACGGCGGAGGAAAACCTCCCCGCAAATCGTCCTCGACACCAGTTCTCCTACGAACAAAACTAGCGAGAATTGCGAGTATGAATTTGTAACAACTTCTCCTCGTAATCGCCATCTTATTGGGCTGCTCATCGCAGCCCATTAAGGGGACCTTTGGCCCAGCGCTGGGGGCAATTATATAAGCTCTCCTTGACAGGAGAGCAAGGTACACAATTCACATTCTCTACTCTCACTCTCTCTATTCTCTATATCTCTCTCTGTCTCTGACTTAGGCATCGGAGCACCTGCAGGTACAACCCCCCCCTCCGGTGGTGGAATTGCTGCTTGACGCTACAGTGCGACGGATCTCTGGTCATCTCCTCTTTCTGATCAACAGGTTAGATCATTATGAAAACAAAATTATATAGGGTTTAATATGTTTTTGATCCCTATAGTTTCGCAGAATTTCGTTTTTAGTCCCTGAAGATTTTTTTCACACTTTTTAGTCCCTGAAGTTTTGTTAGTCAGTGTTTTTAGTCCCTACTTTTATTCAAACTATTGTATACTTTCACATTTTTTAACGATTCTTTGTATTCATGTTTATAATATTATAAGAACATATCCGATAAAAATTTAGAATTTTTTAACATAAGATGAATTATTTATGAATTTTTATGTGCAAAAAACTAAAAAATTCATATTTAATTCATCTCTTGTTAAAAAAAATTTAAACTTTTGTAAGAGAGATTCATATAATGTACTAAACATGACTGCAGAAAAAAATTTAAAATTTTGAATGATATGCACGAGTTGATTGAAAAGTAGGGACTAAAAACACTGACTGGCAAAACTTCAGGGACTAAAAAGTGTAAAAAAAATCTTTAGGGACTAAAAAAGAAATTCTGCAAAACTATAGGGACTAAAAACATATTTAACCCTTTTATTAGATCCATATTTACTTACCCCTAATCTTAAAAGTATAGATAATTAATTACAGAGGTGGTTGAGATGGGAAATGGCCCACCCCAAAAATATAAAAAATTACTAGAATATTTATGGTATTTTAATAAAATTACAAATGTATTTTATATTTTAGGAATCATCAGTTCTGTCCGTTCAGAGCAATAAGAAAATTAATTTACTATTTGATGAAAAAGAAAAAATAATTTCATAAACAAGACATATTAACGAAATTGTGAGGGAAATTTTAAATGGAATGAGGGATGGATTAAAAGAATCATGTCAATACAATTATTTATTTTTTGGTCCAAATTCCATCCCAAATGTGCAACAGAATGATATATTATGTTGCGAAAGATTTGCGATAAACAAAATTCAAAATGTAATAAAATATAATTTTTTTTTGAGAAGGCAAGAGAAGTAATATATTAAATATGTTTTTGTCCAATAATTTCGTAGAATTTTATTTTTAGTCCTTGAAATTTTTTTCGTATTTTTAGTACATAAAGTTTTTTTGTTGGTGTGTTTAGTCCCTAGTTTTCATTCAACTTGTGGATATCATTTTTTTTTATCATTTAACATTTTAAATTTTTTTTGCGGTCATGTTTAGTACATTATATGAATCCCTCTTACAAAAATTTAAATTTTTTAACCAAAAGATGAATTAAATATGAAATTTTTAGTTTTTTGCATATAAAAATTCATAAATAATTCATCTTATGTTAAAAAATTCTAAATTTTTATCGGAGATGTTCTTATATAGTATTATAAACATGAATACAAAAAACCATTTAAAAATGTAAAAGTAGAGTTTGATTAAAAGTAGGGACTAAAAACACTAACAGAAAAACTTCAAGGATTAAAAAGTGCGAAAAAAATATTGAAAAACTAAAAATGAAATTCTAAAAAATTATGGGGACCAAAAACAAATTTAACCCTATATATTTACTAAAACAGGGCATAAGGCATGTCATTAGTTACAAATAGTCAGAGCACCCTAAGACAAAATTTCACACAGCTCCACGGCAATCAACTACTATGCAGACTCGAATTATATCGTACTCTCTCCGTCCCAAATTATAAGGGAAAAAATCTTTTTTTTTTGTCCCAAATTATAAGGGAAAAAACCATTTTCAAGAATGTTTTTTCCTTATTCTCATAAAATTAAATGCAAATTTCATTTAATTTTCTCTCTCTTCCCTTTTTTCAATAAACAACAACCAATAAAAATTGTTTTTACATCTTCTCATGCACTTTATTCCAAGAAAAATCCACAAAAACATAGAGACAACTAGAGACTTATGCTAGAACTTTGTTTTACTACTATCTCACACAAAATATCACACCAAAACTAAACAGTGCACAAGCAAATATAGACCGCCCAAAAAACAGTAAACAGGCTGCATAACTAGTGCTATTGATAACTTCGTTATTACACACTAAAATTAACATAATTTAAGGGAGTTTTGAAGGAATTTTTGATGGTTTTTAAGCTTAGAATAAGAGAAAATCATAGTTTTGAAGAGATGACTTGTGCTGGAAGAAAACAGAAAAAAGGGTATTTGTCATCCCAACGCTGGGACAATGGCTTCTGCAGGCTGCGCGCCGCGCAGGTATCAGAGGGCAATCCTAAAAGGCCAAAGAAGAAGAAACGAAAAAAATCAAAGTCAAATGGGATTGAGTTAATGAGTCATCCGGTATGTGAAAGAGTGTTGCTTGGGGATCCTAATGTCACCCCTTTGAAGAAAGAAGAAAAGAGGAGTCGGGTTGAATCAAATTTGAAATATCCTCCCTTACCTTTGGTGATGGTGCGTCAAGCTAATGCTGTCAAAAGAAGCGCTTCATGGGAGGCAACCCATGCGATACAGTCCTTTCTTCCCTCTTACTTTTACTTGCTTTTCGGAATAAATGAATATGTTGCTTGGTGTGTATGATGACACTTATAACTTGCTTTTTTGTTGTGTTGTTTGAATGTTTTGGCCTAGATGAAAACCTTGCATTATGTTAATCAATTTGGCAATTGCCCTTAGGTTTCAATTTTGTTAGCTAATTGTATGATGTGGATTGGTGATGTATTTTGATTGATTCTTGTGTAATATGATGGCTTGTTAAGAAAGTTTAGGGAATCTTTTAAATGTTGACCACTCATTAATCCGGCCTAGCCGTGAGTTTTTGAGTCATACACTTAAGTTTTATTTGATTATGAGAGTTCCACACTTAGCCATATCTCTAAAACTTGCTTGTGATCTCCTTAATTAGTTGATTGCTTTAATGTACACACGAGGCACATTTTTGGTACCTTGGCCTATTTCAAGCCACCATATACTTATAATATTTCAGTTGTTAACCCCTTTTGAGCCGAAAGAAAAGATGTTTTTTTTATGAACCCAAATGTTATACAAATTGAAAAAAAAAAGATGATTTTCTTGGAAGCTTAGACACATTACTAGTGGTTGATGCACTTTGCTCACCACTAAGTTTGGAGTTGCTTTTGGAATTAGCAACTTATTAAGTTTGGGGTGGGTATACTAGAGAACTTTTGAAAAAAAAAATTGAGAAAAGAAATACAAATGTGTTGAAAAGAAAAAAAATTGAGAAAAGAAAAGTTCAAGAGGTCACCAAGGAATGAAAAATAAAAGACTATCAAAAACAATTTGGTGAACTTTCTCTTGAACACAACAATGAGACAAATGTTTGAAAAGTGGGACAAAAGAGTCCAAAAGAAAAAAATGTGAAGGAAAATAGTTCTCTAGTATCAATTTTGCAAAAAGGGATTTTGGGATTCATTTTTCTTGAACTAGGTGTATCTAGCTCCAAGTTTTTCTACTTACTATACTAAAAACAACTACCATTAACCCAAACCACGTTACAACCTATAAAGTCCTCTAAATGTGTGTACTTTTGGCATGGTGATTGATTTTTTAGAATATTTGCAAACTTATGGTTGATTGGTTATGATGTGTTGATATGAGTGTGAATTTCCTTTAAACAGGAGAATATGTGAGTGTGTGAAAAGATTAAGTTTGGTCAACATTTATGAGAAGCTCTTAATTTGTTTTCTTAAGTTGAAATTATGTGCATATGAACAATGATAAAATTTATCTTTGAAGTGTTGTGTGATTATGTTTGACTTTATTGTGCTTGAGGTCTTTGGCTAAATTTGTTGAGATAATGTTTTGATTTCATAGAGACCAAGAGATTCCTTGAGGACAAGGAATGAGATAAGTTTGGGGTTGTGATAACTTCGTTATTACACACTAAACGTAACATAATTCAAGGGAGTTTTGAAGGAATTTTTGATAGTTTTTAAGCTTAGAATAAGAGAAAATCATGGTTTTGAAGAGATGACTTGTGGTGGAAGAAAACAGAAAAAAGGGTATTTGTCATCCCAACGTTGGGACAATGACTTCTGCAGGCTGCGCGCCGCGCAGGTATCATCTTAACGTTGGGATAATGCCTTTTTGCACTATATATTGATTGGAGACCTCCTTGAGCAAAGGTTACGAACCTTGGGAGCAAAAGTGAATATTGAAGCTCAATTGAAGGGGACGCTAGCAAGATTCAAAGGGTGGAAACACTCCAAACACCTTGATGATGAAATCTTTGATTCTTCTACATGTAATTTCTACTTTTAATATGAATTGCTAAATTTTAAGATTGGATTTCTAGGGGATTCTCATGTAATTGGTTTGAACCATGTGAATTAAACTTGTATGAATGAATCATAATATAGCTTTAATTGATTATCCTTTATGCTTAATGCTTCACATAATTAGGCCAATTGTGTGATTGATTGAATTGGTTTACTTTATCATGAGAATGAAAGTTGATCTTGGAACTAGGGATAATTGAACAATTACTTGTCACTTTAGAGATATCGGATGAGTAATTGTGATTATAGAATTAAGTGTGTAAAACTTCACTCAATCACAACTCATCTAAGAGATTAGAGAGTTTGTGATAGAGTGAGAGGATCATATTACCAAGAGATTGGGTATGATCACTTTTGATTAATTCATCTTGAAGCTAGTTGTGTAATTCATGAGTATATGATTTGATTCACCGAACAAATCACATTGAGATGAACCGAAGAAATCCAATCGCTCACCAACTGTTCGATAAAATTCCTAAACACCGTTTCATGAACAAAACCCCCCAATATACTTTTACTTTCACATTTAATGCATAGTTATATTAGTTTTGCTTGATTTACCACAATCGTCGTGGATCGATACTCTTTTATATTACTTGTCGATATTTGTATACTTGCAAATTATCCATCAGCTATGAATTGGACTTCCGGTTCCAGCATTAAATTTGTCATGACAGATACACAGTGCTGCACGGCTATGACCCCTTCGACAATCACATGATCTCTGCCTATGCCACCAACGAGCAGCGGCCTAATGAAGAGATGAAGAAAAAAATAAAACACCCTTCACTGCGGAGTCAAAACGGACATAGAGTTTATTTGAGATGCAACTGTGAAATGCCGAAGGACTTAGAAAATGGGCGGATCTACTGCACCACCATTGCGGGCACTTGCACAGACTCTCGTTAAAAAATTAATATTTTAGGAGTTAATTTAGGGTAAAACTGAACTTTTTCTGAATTATTTTATGGTAAAACTAAGATTCTTTTGTTAAAAACTGATATTTTTATTTAAACCTAAGATATTACCAATACTTTATAAATCTTCTGATTCTGCCACTGACTTAAATAACACCCAATTTTGATACCACCTCCCAACGGTAAATTTTGTCGGAAATTCTGTAACAAAAATATTTTATGATGGAAAATTTTAACTAATGTGCGACGGATTTTTCTATCCCAAATTGATTTATTTTAGTAGTTATTCTAAGTTTAAAAATTAGTTAATTAAAATTCAACATTCCTTTAAATAAAGATTACATATTTATTTATATGTTTATACTGATAAAATAAATATATTTTTAAAAATTTATATATAGTGAAAAATAATACTATTATTATAATATACTTTAATATATGAAGGTTCCTGATTACATGCAGGATCTGTTTGTACTAGATTAGAGTTGGACAATTTGACTTGTTGCTAGAATTATGGAAACAAGTTGTAAAAGTGTATTTCCCAAGTGCTATGGTTTGTCTACATGTTTCTATGTAAAGTCCAACTGTAGGAAAGATGCCGGAAACCTGAGGGAAGGTAAAAACAAAATTAAGCACCTCTAGATCATTCCAACCTTATGGATATTATTTAGTATTCAGAAGATTTTGTTTGTTAGATTGGTGAATTGGCAATTTTGGGTGATAGTGTCAGTGAAGTGTGACAAATCATTGTATCAATAATAATATTCCAAGATAAACAAACCAATCAATGTTGAAAAGCTGTTGTATCAAATCCTACAACAACGTTTATTCAATGAATTTAGATTCTTTATATTCAAAAATGACTTAATTACATTTTTAGTCTCTTATCTTTATTTTAGGTTTTAAGTTGGTCCCTTATCGTTTAAAAGTTTCAAGTTGGTCCCTTATCTTTTTTTTAGGTTTCAAGTTGGTCTCCGTTTGGCCCGGCTTTTTTTAGCTTTAAATTCTCTTTTTAATCAAAAGTTGGGCCAAACACATTTTTAACAAAGCTCTTAACCGTAAAAAGCAGATTTTTTCAATGTGCAAAATTGGATTAAATGAGCTTCTAGAAAAAGAGGTTGAAACCTACTTTTGAAAAAAAATCCGGAGCTTTTTTTGCAATGATCCCGCTTCGAATCCCACTGAAGGCTCTTTTTATTATTTTTTTTTTCATTTTTTAGGTTGTTTTCATTTAAATATTATTAGTTGTTATTATCTTGTTCTAAATTTTTTATTTTTGGTACAAATCTTTTTTAAAAAAAATATATTTTACTAAACAAATTTTAGATTAAATATAACTTTGAAGTTAAAAAAACAATAATTACCAAACAACTTTTGCTCTGTTTTTGAAAGTTCTTATTTTCACTTTTAATTTTCAATTAGCTTCTAAGAGCTAAAAAAGCCAGGCCAAACGGACCCTTAGTGTATTTTTAAGGTTTATTTATTACCATGTGTTATATGATTTCTCAGAGTTTTTTTTTTTTTGACGAAATGATTTCTATAAGTTAAATTCACTATATTCAATATATGTATATACTCATTTAGTTTATTATTTAAGTCGAATTTCTCATTATCACTTACCATAATATCTTTTCTATTATATTTTTTAGCATATTTGCATTAATCATAATAGGTGAATGTAGAATTTTTGAATGAGATGAATTTATTACACATAATGAATATAAAATTTTTAAATGTAAAGAATCTAAATTCATATTCAATTATCATAAAATAATTTTGAATAATTTTTTTGGTTTTAAACATTATTATTTAGATTAGATATTTATAATAGCGTTTAAAAATGCTATTAAAAATTAGGTCTTTAATAACACTTTCTCTAAAAGCGTTATATCGATGTATAAAATTTATTAATATATAATTTAGGTAAGATATTTATAATAGCGTTTAAAAATGCTATTAAAAATTAGGTCATTAATAACACTTTCTCTTAAAGCGTTATATTGATGTATAAACTTTATTAATATAATTTATAAGTATTTCTATCCATTTTCTTTAAACTTTGAGGTAAATGTTATATAAGAGTCTCATATTGAATATAAGATAGACTAAATATAAATTTAAAAATAGAGGTAATTCTTATCTTATAAGTCAGTTTTATAGAATTGAGTTAAATTCAATTTTTATAATTTTAATAGTATTAAATATCCCGATTATTTGAGCTCAATGAGCTGTGAGGTCTAATTTACTTAAACTTTTTGCAACAAAAAAATTCTATGGTAAAGGAGCTAACTAAATATCATAATTAAGACACATGAAAGGACAATTTGGTGATGCTGGATGAAATAATATTAGTGTAGTTTAATAATAGGTTATTGGATTAGTCTCCACCATTAATTTGTTAGTGGGCATTACACAATTCTTCACTTTCACTATGTCTTAATTAATGATTACTGGCTAGTTTATTATATATAATATAGATTTGGTGAAAAATACTTTTTGGCTGCTGTGTAATTCAAAATTTTATGGTGTATGTCCACATCCATCCTCTCTCCTTCAAGAGTCAAAATCAAATAATTTGAGATCGGGCAAAGTTATGGTGCATAAGCTCTTACTTATGCACCATGCATAAATAATCCGAATTACTAAGTGCACCCCTATATTACTTAGCGCATCCCCAAAGTGCACCCTCCAAGTTTCTAGCGCACCCTCCAAATTGGGTTGGGGGGTGTGCGAGAAATTGGGGGTGTGCGAAATTTGAGGGTACTCGAGAAAATTGGGTGTGTGCGAGAAATTTTGGGGGGTGTGCTAAGAAATTTTAATTGTTTATGCACCATATATAGAAAAAGGTTTATGCACCATAACCACTCCCTTTGAGATCGTGGAGTCTAGCTACATGTAGAGGGTTTTTTTTTTCTCTGGGAAAAAATATTTAAGTGTAGGATTGAAAAATTGAAGTTTGCATTTTGTACAGCTCCTCCATTATTCATGTGATCATTAAGAGAACATCTATTACAATTTTTCTCCAGTTAAATTATAGTCATTGGTTCTATATATTATTTTGTATGGTCACTATAATTGAAAGGTAATTGAAAGTACTAAATATATACTGGATGGTCTTTACTCTATAGTGAACATGTGGAGAGGATCGGTATTTGATCATTTGAGACATGGACTCACTGCAATTGAAAAATAATCTATGAACGAAGTAGGAGCATTGGTAACCCTTCGATTAAAATCGGACGATGTAAGCTTAATATTAGATGATAAATTAAATTATTTTTTTGGTCATGTAGTCTTAGTGGCTAGAAATTTCACCGTTAAGGTGGATAAGTGGGATGTCCGGAGTTCGAAACAATTAAATTTTATTAATTAAAATTTGATAATTGGGAATCCACACTAATAACCATAATATCTATGTCATTCCTTAAAATAAAATAGAATAAATGATTAAGCAAAAGTCAATTTTAAGACAGTATATTTTCGTTTAGTATAAAATGAATATAACTAAACCAAGACATTTGTTTTTAATCACAAATTTATATTATATATAAATATAAAAATAAAAATACAAGAGAAAATTCAGAAAAGTAAAGAGATACCAAAACTACACTCACGAGAAACTAACAATCTATAAGATAAGATAGAAAAACAAATCGACCAATAAAACTACAAAGAAACAATGAGGCACACCACCATCAAAGTAGAGCCCTCAATGGCACTACCACGAGAAGAAAGATACCCTCAGGAAAAGAGAGACAAAAATCAACCGCGAGTAGACAAAACAATAAGAGGACCTCCACTCCTCCAAAGCCATCGAGACCAAACATGACACCACAACAAACTCTATCGGTTCTAACATAAAGTAGTGTGTATACCCCACTCATAAAATTAGGAACAAGGGGAGTCGGGATTTTTTATCTAAAAATCACTTCCAAGATAAAAGTTGCACCCTATCTACCAGAAACTCAACAGAAAATGCATCTTCCGAAAAGAAGACATCATTGAACTCAAGTAGTTAATGAACGCGATTCTAAATAAAAACAATTTTTTATCAGACTTTATTTACCTCGAACTTTAAATTATTGGAGTCTCTTTCCTTAATTAAAAACCAGAGAATTAAGAACATAAAAAAAATGAATTTAATTAATCAATATACTATGCTGTGTGCAGCTTGAGGATGATGCATGATGATTTTGTCTTGAATACTGTCGTTTTTCATCTGATTGCTATTTGACTTGATTAAGATTTTCGTATTGGCTTCTTGCAAAATGTCGTGGTTTAAAATTCTGTTTTAATTAGTAACAGGTCCATGATCAAATAAAAATCAAATGGAGATATGGCCGAAATTATTTTCGAACAAAATTTTACTTTAGTTTAACTTTGAATTATCATAACTCATTTAGAATTTAATTTATATATATTGTTATGGTAAAATTATTTTATGTATATATGCATCCAATAATATATGAGTTTAAAGAACACGTACCATCAGTGTAAATTAATTTTACACCGACAACCAATATGTACAGTTTAATCTTTCACGTCACATTAAAAAAGTCAAGTAAAGTGAGATGATGTGGCGGAAAATATGGTTGTAATTGGTTGACAGTGCAAAATTATTTTACACTGTCAGTGCATATTCATTCTTCTCATAATACATTGACACATCATATAATGTGTTTTAAAACACATGACGTGTCACATTCATTAAATGATGTGGCAACAATTAAAATCTACCTTTTATGCTCTACACTAGTCACATGTCCACACTAGTAATGTATCGACTATCGAGGCCTAATTGTTGTGGGTTCGATTCTTAGCGTACCTAAAAAAATGGAAATTTTTGTTAGCTTATAAACAAATCAGTGCACCTTAATACATCAAAATATTAAAATCATTTGCCCATATGTTTACATATTTGAAATCAAAACACAAGTATACAATTTGATGAAACTATGATGAATATATCATAACTTGTCCTTAATCAAAGTGAATATTATGGATACATTGAAGAAGACTTAAAGTTAATTTGATAAAAATCACTTAACCATAAATAGAAAAAATGCATTTTATAGGTATTGTGTAAAAGATAATTAAGCCTAAAAAAAATACTAACATTATGGGTCTCACCGTGTGTGCATGGAATTTTTCAGATTAAGATACTTTGAACAATTATGCAAGCAATAACGACTATTCTTCCACTTGAATTGAAATTTATTTATTTTTCCTCAAAATTATGGGTTAGAGAAACATTTAAGTTTTTTTTATCAAGAAACATTTAAGTTTTATTCTTGTAAATAAACTCCAAGAAGGAAAAAAAACAGTATTTTATTTACAAATAGAGAATATGAACCTAGTTTTAGTAAAAATATATTACATAACATTCTATATTGAAAAAACAAATCTTAAACTATATTACATACATATCCATTTTCTATGGTTGTTCAAAAAAAATTACACTTTCCACAAACTATTGAGCTGGCTTAATTTATTTATTTTTTGTTTTTTGAGAATGGCTTGCAAGCTTAATTAATTTAATTACCGTTTGTAAGTGATATTGCATAAGGTAATCTGATTTGAAAAGTTTTGTGATTCGTGACCATATGAAAGAGATGTGACACCATATACTATCTACCATGTGAATAAAAATTATAGAATAGGTCACGGAAACCATTAATTTACCTTTTAATCACAAAATTTGCTAATACGTGACAAACAATACTCTAATCACTAGACAATCTAGACTGTTATTAAATAGTCACAAGGGCAATAACCATAGTGCTAATTACTCTAAATTACCCATTAATAATTGCTTTGATGATGGAAGCACAATGATAAAAAAAACTATAAGGAAAAAATAAAGCATGATTAATACTAATAGTACCATTAAAGCAAGAAAATAATGTAGGCAATGAAGAAAAAGAAAGGCTAAAGCACTTTCATTGGTCCCATACATTGTCCCCTCATTAGCCTTTGATGTGATACCCTAAATTATTTTTTCATTTTTCATTTTTTTATATTTTATTTTTTTTAGTTTTAAATATTTCTTCCACTTCTATTCTATTGTCTTCTCTTCCTTCTTCTCACTCTCCACCAAATCACAAAAAACTTCCCTTTCATAATAAAGAAATACTAAATGATTTAATCTTAAGAAATGTCCAACAAAGGAAAAGACATAGTAGAAGGATCATCAAGATCTTCTACTACTTCAATTTCAACCGGTGGCGGCGATCATCAGCAGCATCAGCAACAACAACAGGTTCCACTTAGTCGATACGAGTCACAAAAGAGAAGAGACTGGAACACTTTCGGACAATATTTAAGGAATCAAAGGCCACCGGTAGCACTTTCTCAATGTAATTCAAACCATGTTCTTGAATTCCTAAGATACTTGGATCAATTTGGAAAGACAAAAGTGCACTTACAAGGTTGTTTGTTTTTCGGACAAACCGAACCGCCGGGACCATGTACTTGTCCTCTAAAACAAGCTTGGGGAAGTCTTGATGCACTTATTGGAAGATTAAGAGCTGCTTATGAAGAAAATGGTGGATTACCTGAGACTAATCCTTTTGCTAGTGGTTCCATAAGAATTTATCTTCGTGAGGTGAGAGATTCTCAAGCTAAGGCAAGAGGAATTCCTTACAAGAAGAAAAAGAAGAAAAGAATTGCAATTAAACATAACGGGGATACTTCAACTTTGCCTATGCAGTGAAGTTTATTATTTTCCCCTTCTTATTGGTTCTTCATTAGCATATATGGTAAGTTTTTTTCTCTTTCTTTCATTTTTATTTATTTTTATTTTTTATAGACATAAAATATATCATTAAAAAGAATATAAAGATACTCTAACCTAAAATAATTTGAACAATAAAATAAATTTTATAAATATAAGATTTTAATTAAGATCTATTTTAGACTCTAGTTTAAATACATATTATTATCCGGCTTAATACATCAATAATACATCAACCTGATAATTTACTTGTACATGTTTTATTGATTTCACTTTATTTTTCCTTCAAAATTTGAGATGGAAAAGAGTGTTAATTGAACAATTAACATTGTCATTATCTACCTAATAATTGAACAAATTTTTTTTTATGAGGCAATTAATTATTTATTTATTTGACAGATTATAAGGCAATTAATATTTTTTTTGGAATAATTATAAGGCAATTAATTAAAACACTATTTTGAGTTGAATTTTCTCATCAAGAAAAGTGAAAAATCATCAATCTTATCAAGACACAGTACAGTTCAGTTTTAATACATAATATGTTGCATTTACATTTCTCCTACAACATCTATATTTTATTCCATAACAAACCCTAATCCATAGACTTCAAAACCCTAAATCGTATGTTTTTGTATATTATTATTATTACATGTATATATGTATTCATACTTGTCATATTTTTTGGAGTAATAGTAAATATTTTACCTTTAAAAGTTTTAATTTTCTTATATGATTAATGATGAACTTCTACAGTGAAGGGACTAGCTGGTAATGCTCTTTCATCAGTTTTATATGTTTGTCGTTTCCAAATGCAAGATGACAATATTATTATGTTTCCTACATTACCTAATTATTTATTATATTAATTTATTTTATCTGATTATATTATATAGTATATTATTATATATATTTTGCTTATCCACACAATCTTACTTCTTTTAGTATCCGCACTACCTAAATGTGTCTAACCATAAACGATATTACTACTATACAATGATATAAAATTAAGCATAAATTTAAATTAGATTCAAAGTAAAATTGAATGGGAAATTAAAAAATTAAAAAGAACTCAAGGGGTGTCAAATTTAAATTGTCGAATCTTAAAAAAAATACAATTGTAAAATGATTATTAATTATTAATTTTAATGTTATATTAGTAATAATTTTATACTGGTAATCATTTCAAAAGAACGAAAAAGAGCTACATTAGTAATAATTTTTTTTTATTTCCATTTTTTAAAAATAGGATTAGCATGTTATACTAAGTTAACTTCAATGATCCCAGTTTAAAGTATTTTCTTAAAGGTTCATATTATGAGCATCTTCAATTATATGGCTATGGGAAATTATAGATTCTTTTATATGAATCTTTGTAAGCTGGTGTCGTCTTGTAGAACTCAAAATCTTTTCCTTTCTTAAAGTATTGTCTTATTCCAACAATTTATTTTTTTATGTAACCCATTGTTTTTCTTATAATAAATATGAATGTCCTTTTTTTTGTTTGTTATGTCACTTGTGTGCAAACACCGTACATACATGAAATGGTCTTTCACCACCTAACACTGCAAGGCATCTGACCATATGATATATAATTTTACTTTTTTTTTTTTGTGTGAATTTATTATTTTGCATTTTCACAAATATTTATATCAACAATGTAAGGGAAATTAAGAGTATACCTAGAATTTTTTTTCCAACATCAACCCTTCAAACCACGATTCTAAATTGTGGTCTTTATAACGGCAATAGTAAGATTTCTAAAATTTTTGCAATTCTGTTACGGTTATAATCGTCAATGTTGTAAATGTAGTCTCATTAACTGCATTTATCTATTTATATTTTTAAAAATTCCGAATAAATGTGATTTCAATCGTAATTTAGAATCATAATCAAAGTAGTATACTTCTTGTGCCTTGTCTCTTGACTAGTTTAGCGATTAGTTTAGCTTGAGCGTTTGTGGTTTGGTGGCCGTTTTTCTTCTTTTCGAGTTTTAATTTTTGTCTAGCATCTGTTGTAAGCTACGCATTGTCTTTTGTTCTAGTCGGACTTTGATGAATCATTTGACTTGACTTTTCTATTATGTAATTTGTTTTAATCGCACATGTCTTGTGCTAAGATCTCCTATGATTATTTTGGCTTCTTAAAAAAAAATCTTGTGCATTTATATTAAAATTTGAGTTATGTTTTGTTATTGATCTCAGGTTCCCAAATTGGTAGTTTCAAGGTTCTGAATCTATTGCTAGGCCTCGGATAACTACTTCAGCATATATATTATTGGGGAAAGTTTCACCCTTTCCATATGATCTTTATGAGTCAAATGGCTGTATTTTGTTAATTATTCAAATGAGAATTTTAGAATGAAGTTGATGAAGAATTGAGTTTACAATATTGGGGAAATCCATGTACTGTATTAATTCACCCTTATTATGAATTATGGTTTATAATTTGATATAATATCTAGCATATATATAGTTAGTGAAAGTAACACTAAATTTTCTATTGGAATGAGAGATGTTTACTAAATCATATTGACATACTGATTTTTTTATTTTTTTTAGTATAGTTTTAGTTAAAAGTATGATGGATTGCCATGTTTTTGTGAAATCCACGGTCGATAACAAACATGCACTTAGTAATGTACGATATCATTCGACTTTCATATGGGAATTTCGATGATGATAGCATGTTTTCTGCTCGTTTCAATTAAACGGTGAATTTTATAAAATTTATATTCGTTAATACGTTATTGAGCGGTGTAATATTACTTGCATCATTTTGATACATTTTATCTATTTAGTAATTTGTTACCATAACATACATGACCTCATGCATGTTTTTTTTTATCATAAGCAAATACTAAATTATAAGGAGTATAAGGGGTACTCAACCCTTACAATTTAGAACAAAAACATTTAAGTACTTTGTAAACAAGTTAAATGACTATTACACCAGTTAGAGAACACCAATTTGGCTCCATTCCCTGTACACCCGATAAACCAATACCACGAAAAATAAATAATCTACTTCGATAGAGATTGAACATCTATGCTCGCTCCTCTAAAAAGTATATTATTGTGCATTCGCCAAATACTCCAAGTTGTTGCCAACCAAATTGTGTGCTACTTCCTTTTGCAACTACTTCCTTTCACTAATTTCCCAAACAATGAGAAATGATTTATGGCTCTGCAAACTGAATATCTCTTGTTCCCAGCCACTTAAAAACATTATGCCATACTTGTGAAATGACCTCATCCATGTTGTTTTTCATGGGAAAAAGGGAAAGAAGGTGATGGAGATTATTACTCCCTCCTGTCTCGTATAGGTAAAAAAAAAATTAGAAAAAAATAATATTATTAAAATATAAACTAGTAAATATTAACAAGTTTTTTCATATTTAATAATATTATTTTAAATATACTTTTCAATTAATTAAAATATAATATTTCAATAAGTTTTTAATCTAGTGAAATAACTTTTAGCAAAATTTAATTTGCATAATGCAATAATTTTTATTATATATCATTATTTAACAAAATATATCACTTCAACAATGGCAGAAAAATAATAAATACAGTTAATTTTGTGTTTTATTTTTTGTACAATAGAGGAAATTTTATATTTCATTTTTAGGATGATAGAGAAAATTTTGTATTTATATTTGAAATAAAATATATTGTTGGACGAGTAGTGACTTTTTCTTCTTTTATATTATTCATTAAAAATTATAGGATAATTACACATAAATGAAAAATAAATAAACAATAGATTTCTTTTATTAGAATTTTTTAAATAAAATTCTTTTATTAGAATTTGAGAAGTGCAAACAATGTGTTTGTTGTAAAGCACAATTAACCATTGAGAAAAATTTAATACTATAGTTTTAGGTCAAATTTATTTTGTGAAAAATTTTATTATTTTTTGACGATGTTTTTTTATTTTTTATTAATATTACTATTTAAAAATTGTGTTAATTTTATTATAATATATACTAGACTCATGTGAACAATTAAGTTTATTGTTTTAAAACAATAGGAACAATCAACTATAGGCTATAGCTAATTACCGTGCATATTATTTTCTCTTCACTCCAACCATCAAATTATATTTAGATATGCTCTGTTCGGGAATCATCTAAGAACTATTCTTGTATTGTCTTTACTCTTTAGACCAAAAAAATATTTTTTATTACACATCCGTTCTACAATATATGTCACTTTACGCAAATTACACAAATTAAGAAATGTAATTAATATTGTATAGAAAAGAGAAATTTTGTGTTAGTTTACAGAATTATCCTTCATTAATGATAAATGAAAGATAAATTCAAGAATTGAAAGAAGGGAGAGTAATAAATAGTTAAAGGTATAATAGGAAAAATAGCATTAAATGCTTCACTGGTTAAAGTGACATATAATTTGGTACAATTTTTTTTCTCAAAGTGACATATAATTTGGAACGGAGGGAGTATATTTTTTAATTGCTTTTCATGTGTTCTTAAAGTTTGACCGGTTATGACTAAATGTAATGGTTTGTTCACGTGACCACATAAGAATAATTCATCCTCTAATATTCTCTTGCATAATTTACTAGTAATTTTTTGTGATAACAAAAACAATCAATCAATTACATGTCATTGTTATTATCTGTAGACAAAAAATATGTTTGTTAGTAATCAATTTTGTCGTAAAATGTTGCTACTCTTAAAATGACGTTTTATTTTTAAAAGAATTTTTTTCCGTTGAGTAGCTTAACGATAGGGTAAAACTTTTATCTAGAAAATGGTTCCTTTGTAAAAATTTCGGCTCTCGCTGTTTCTTTTACTAGTGGGTATGTACCCTATTTTTTGCCGGAAACGATAGAGTCTATTGGGGTGTTGAATTGAGTCCTCGTGAGATCTGATTGATTGGTGGTCTCTTGTGTCTGTCTTTCTTGGTGGCTGATCTTTGCCCCTTTCTTTGTTGGGACCTTGGATCTTCTTGTGGTTGTGAGTTAAAAGTGTTTAACTTTTGGTATGCCTTCTTTAGAGCTGTCAAAATGGGCCGGGCATATGGGCCGGGTCATTAGCCCACGGTCTTGGGTGGGCCGGGCCTAAAAAACGTAGCCCAAAATTTCATCGGGCTTTTCCAGGCCAAGCTCATTTAGCCCATATGGAAATCAGGCTGGGCTGGGCTAGCCCATCGGGCTTTGGGCTGACCCATTAGCCCATCATTTAAATGATAATAACGCATTTATATCATTTTTATAAAAATATTATCAATGAGAAATTATCATTTGATTGATAAATTATTATAAAAATATATTTAAATGTAAAAGCTTAATAAAAACGGTAAATTTACCTAAAACTAGAGTTTAATTGATATTAAGTGTTGATGTAAAAATAATTTACACTTGCATCAAATAATATCTCTATAAAATTGATAATTATAAAGAACTAATTCATCAAAATGATATAAAAATATTAAATAAAAAGAAAAAATTAAAAAAAAATTAAAATGGGTCGGGCTGGTAAATGCTAGCCCAATAATGATTGAGCTGGGCCGGACTAGACCATTTATTTTGTCGGGACCAGCGGGCCGGACCGGGCTGGACCGAACTAGCCCATTTGACAGCTCTAACCTTCTTGTAGGGTTGTATGTGTTTTTTAGAGGTTGTAAGATGCTAACATGATGTATATCTAGTACCATTTTGTATTCTAAATTTCTCTTGTTCTTTTTGTATATTATATATAATATTATTTGTCTTTCGAAACAAAATTGTATGAATAATATTAGTTTTTTCTATGACTAATTTTTGTGGACGAATATACGTACAATCAGTGGTTTTTTTTTTGAACCACGATTTTTTGGGTATAAGAACGAATCTAATATATATCTTGCTTTTACACCATTGATTTAACTATGTACATGTTTTTATTTTTATTTTTAAGTAAAACTATCAGACATATTTTGGTTACCAATAAATTAATTAGTTGTTTTTGAGTGTAAAAGAATTTGATCGTTATATTGATTGAAGTTTCTCTAAATTAGTGACAACGTACATAACAAATTATACTTGATTGTATCTACACATTATGTCATTTTAGAATCCTATACGTGCTCGACTCTCATTTCAATATATGTAGGGAGTAAGTTAAAGTATTGCCTGAAAAACTCATACCTATAGCATCCTATAAACCTAGCATCCTATATAAACGGATCTAGCCATGAATATTATTTTTTTGGTAAGATCTAGCCATGGATATATTAAATACATTCTTTTTTATTTGGTACAAAATTAAATACATATTCTAAATGTGTAGGGTTATTTATAGTTGTATACTTTTTTAATTGAAGATAATGTCATGATAACATGTAGCTAAATGGTGGATATAGTAGCTACTAGCTAGGCATTATAGGATCATAATCCTTCTTCAATTAAAACATATCCAGAATATAGTAATGAAGTAAGATTTGGGGTGCTAGAAATATTTGTATTTTCTCTAATAAGGTCTAAAATGTGTATTGGAGGTGGTTGAACTTATTAAGGCCTAATCTTAAAGATTGTTCCTAATTAATTAAGAGAAGTTATTGTTTTTATTACGAGTGTGGAACCATTTTAATTGTATTCCAATATTATTTTATTTCTTTTTTTATTTACAATGTTATTTTATTTCTAGGCTTAAATTATAATTAACCATTATCAATTTTTTAAATTTAATAATAAAACTCTTAAAACTAATAAATATCTTTATCATCTTCCAAAATTAAAGTCCCTAAATTCTTCTCAACATACCCTAAATCGATTAAATAAAAGACTCGAACAAATAAATCAATCAATTGAAGTATATCAAGATAGTGAAATAGCCTAGCACCAAGTGTCAAGTGTGTGGTTAAGTCTCATAACTACAATATAGGAAGAATGTTGAATTTATAAAAGAGGTGACTCATTAACTAATTTCTTAGGTGAGGATGTGATGTCTCCCTCTCTTGTGATCCTGGAGCATTTGACTTAATGTTTTTCTCGAGCTTCACTTCCCCAGACTCCTCAATAAATGGTATCAAAGTTGTGGTTTTGGCTTGGTGGGGGAGCAGGAGTGGATCCTAGTATTGAATCAGCTATAGCATGTAAGAAACTCACACTTAGGGGAGACTGTGGGATTCAAGAGTGGTTACGTCTCACATCGACTAAATATTGTTGGATTTATAAGAAAAGTGACTCCCATCCTTCTCTTAAAAAATTTGGTGAAAATATGGTCTCTCTTATAATTCTAGAGCATTTAACCTGTTCTTTCTCTCATCCTTCTCAAACTCCCCCACAATCATTGCGAATAATAGAAGCTGAGGTGAATTTCATTCATTAGTTTGGATCTTAATTTAGGTTTTGTTTTGCAAAAGCTAATGCATCTCCTCAACGCACTCAACCAACTCGCCCAAAAATATAAACTAAATGACAGAAAACATTTGGGAAACTAAAATTTGTTGATATTTTTTATATACACTAAATAAAATTTCAGAATATTTATATGGATAAAAAACTTGTTTAACCCCAATTTTTATTATAATAAATTTGAATTTTTATTAACTTTTGTCTAAATTTGAGATATTTATAAAGATTCCTAATAATTTACATTTAAATTTTCTTATTCAAAATTGTTTCACCCCTAACCTAGCGATGTTCCAGCCTGCAATTTTCTATGTATCAGTGACAAGTAATGTTCATGTATATATTTTAAAATCAAAAAATTAGAAATTTGATTAATATATATTATTTTTTGTTGTATTCATCTATTCTTTCTATATTTTTTTATATTTGTTTTTTGAGATTGCTGGGTTGGATCCTATTCATCTCTTTTATTGCAATTTTTATGCATATATATTGTTCTATTTAGTTCCTATCTTTCATATGTTTTATTCTATTTTTAAACATATTATTTTTTATTGTATTTATCTTATATTCTTTAAATATTTTTTTCTAATATTTTTTAGTGAAACTACTATGAAGGATATAAAACTTGGAATATGTGTACTAGTGTGTATAAACGTGCTCGGAATGGAAAAATTTAATTAAATTAAAAATATTATTGTATATACTTTTTAAGGAAAATGTTAATTGGTGCCCCGGGCACTAGTTAAGCATGTATATACGGAAATTCTGTCTTAAAATCTGTGCATTCAATGTCTCAAAAGTGTAAATAGAAATAATTTCATCATTAATTTTATCCTTTATTACTTGTGGTCTTGACTGGAATATATAATTGGCTTGGTTGCAAAAAGTGCTTTCTTAATAGCTATTTTTTGTGACTTGGGTGGAGTACCACATGTTCTTTCTTCCAATTCTGGGTTTAGCACTCATAGTAAGGGTGGGATTTACTCTCTCCGTTTCACAATATATGTCACTTTAGGTAAATTACACAAATTAAGAAATGTAATTAATGTTGTATAGAAAAGAGAAATTTTGTATTAGTTTACAGAATTGTCCTTCAGTAATGATATAGGAAAGATAAATTCAAGAATTGAAAGAAGAGAGTAATAAATAGTTAAGGTATAATAGGAAAAATAGCATTAAATGCTTCATTGGTAATGTAAAGTGACATATAATTTGGAACGGAGGGAGTATCAGTTTGCCGTTTAAATATTCTTGAAAACATGCGAATGTACTCTCTCAAAATAATACCATTTAATATTCTAATTCAAATAAATATTTTAGAAATTAAGTTAGATAATTAAAAATTAAAATAAGATAATTAAGGAAATATTACTACTAATACTAACTTTGAAAATAGTAAATAATTTCATTATTAGATGACAAATGACAGACTTGCCAAATAAATATTTTTGCTTTATTATATTCTATGACTAGAAGTGATATACACTTCTGTCCATTTTAGTAAAATTAAATATTTTTGTGATAAAAATTAACTTTAAATCTCTATTTTATAGTGAAAAAAAATCCTACAATTTTTTCAGTTATGAAAATTGGTACCTACCATTAATTTTGCAAATGGAATGCTTAGGTTGCACAGTGTGGGATTGCGAATTTAGGGTTAAATATGTTTTTATAGTCCCTACATTTTGCTTTATATTTAAGAATAGGCCCTACATTTTAAAATTTATTGAAAAAAAACCTATATTTTTTTTTCTAGTAACATGATAAATTATAGGATTTTTTACAGAGTTTTGAAAATGTAGGGATTATTCTTAAATATAGAGCAAAATGTAGGGACTAATTAAAAACATTTAACCGTTGTTTTTAATAAGTTGGCGTCAGCATTCCGTTAGTAAAATTAATGGCATGAACCAATTTTGATGACGGAAAAAATTGTAGGATTTTTCACCATAAAAAAAAGTAGGGACTAAAAACATATTTAAACCTTTATTTTTTATTTAGGCTTAATTACACTTTTGGTCCCTTATTTTTATTTTAGGTTTCAAGTTGGTCCCTTATCTTTTAAAAGTTTCAGGTTGGTCCCTTATCTTTATTTTAGGTTTCAAGTTGGTCCCTTCCGTCAATTTTTTAACTATTTCCGTTAAATTTGGACACGTGGCACACTTGAACAGATGACACGTGTCCGGATTTAACGGTAACAGTAAAAAAATTGACGGAAGGGACCAACTTGAAACCTAAAAAAAAGATAAGGGACCAACTTGAAACTTTTAAAAGATAAGGGACCAACATGAAATCTAAAATAAAGACAAAGGACCAAAAGTATAATTAAGCATTTTATTTAAGGGAGAGATTTTGCCCTAAAAGAGGATTACAAAGAAGCTAGTTTTGCAGTACTAGCATTACTAATTGTCCTCTGAATTTGGATTGTTATTTTGATTATTAGATGCGGAAGTGGGTGGCTTATAACATGCACCACTCGATTAAGTGGAGGAATTATACTATAAGGAATACAAAATTTACTGTTCAATTAAAAGTTTATATCATATGGATCACCCATACAAATTTAAAAAAAAATTGAAAATCATTTGAAGTGTTAATGAGACACATTCAAATTAACGGTATTCAATAAAAATTCATAAACCATTAATCTTGATAGGTCTTGTAACATCCGGTTTTAATTATTTAATTAATTAATTATATATTTATTTGGTTTTGTAACATCCCGTCTATGAATATAGTTTTCCAAAGATTAGGTCTTGCTATACAGAAAGGTTTGGCGGCGCAGCTTGTTGCCCGTTTACCTTTGGTTCATGTGTAATTATTTCTATATATATATATAAAAAAAAAGTTTATTTTAAAAAAAATAAATATTTGTGACTTACATTTATTTTAATATGTGGTGTATGAATAATTAGTATAGTCTTATAGATATTAATTAGTAATTAGTAAGGGTGAATTATTATGATTATGAGAATTGGGCCAAATGAGTAAGTATTAAGTTAAGCCCATTAGTGAGAGGGTATTTCGGTAATTAAAGGAGATAGGTAAACCTAGATATAAAAAGAGTAAGTTAGAGAGAGAAATTCATTTTTGATGATTTTGGGTGGAGGAAGAAAGAAAAAGTTGGAGAAAAAAGAATAGAAGACAATGAAGAACAAAGAGATGGAAAGAAGATTAGAAGATTAAGAAGATAAGGAGAGCAAAGATTAGAGTAATCATCAAAACTAAGTTATGAGATTATATTACATAATTTCGAGTGAATCATAGAGAGGGGATGATGTCTATTCCTCCAAACATAAACTCTCTACACTCATTTTCTTTGGGGTTTTCTTTAAAAAGTTGAAATCTTTTGATCTCATAATGTTGGTTAAACTCTTAACAAATGAGATGGACGAATTTAATGGATAGAATATGAGAATTTGTAGATGTTTATTAAAAAAATTGTGTTTTATGAAGTTTTGAGTAAAAAAGTGAAAATCTCATGATTTTATGTATTGCGATGATGATTCATGATTTTGATGGTACTTCCATGTCTACAATAAAGATGTATGCAAATTTGATGTCTTTATGGACCTGTAAGTAGAAAATGGAGTTTTTTGGTGAATTTTGGTTCAAACCCGCGAGCAGAGTACCCTTTTTTAGGTAGTATCGCTGGGTGATGTTCTTGACTCGCTAGGCGACGAGCTCGCTAGCTCTCGCCACGACTCGTCAGGTCTCGCCAGATGGATGGTTAGCCTCTTACTAGCCTCGCCACAGCTCGCTCATGAGGTCTCGCCAGGCGACATGAGCTCGCCAACTCTCGCTACCGTTCGTCAGGTCTCGCCAGGCGAGAAGTATTAGGGCTGGAGTTGTTTCTTAGTTGATTTGATGCTTGTTTGATGATGAATGTTTATAACATGAGTTTAATTTAAATCTTATGTGTATAAATGGATGTGATGATGATGTTGATTCCATATATATTATATGAAATTGATAAGAGAGCTGAAGAGTAATGATGATAATGTATCTTATGTTTGATGTATTATGTGTTTCATATATTGGATATTATGTGTTTCACGCATTCATGAATGAGTCTAGAGCCGGTGAATTGGATTATGGATCCACAATATAGAGCTGATGAACGGTACAACATGCATTTAATTATGTCTAAGGTGACATGATATACATGTGGCATTAGATGCATTATGAATATTATGTGATAAATGTTAGGTGACATTGGTAGAACTTAATTGATGCATTGTCTATTTGTTTGAGACTTGATTAAAGTGTTGGGATGTACTCCCTCCATCCTTAATTGATGCATTGTCTATTTGTTTGAGACTTGATTAAACCATCAAAGATTTTTAAATTACAGAAACCACATTTAACATCAGTTCAAAAGCATTTTTCACATCAGTTTCCTAACAGATGTAAACTTACAAGATATAGTAAGTTGAAAACTTTTCACATCTAGCCCCCGCCGATGTGAAATGTGCACTTTGTACATATGTTTCCTATGTTGATCAGAGAAGGTGAGTGGCCAGCAAATCTATTGTCAAGCAAGCAGTTGGTCCACCAGAGGGGGTTTGTACCTGCAGGCACTCCGATGCTTAAGTCAGTTTAAGGATTAGAGAGGGAGAGCAAATACAAGTTTAAGCGTGAGTGAGTAAAAGAGATTAATATCTAGCTCTCCCGTGTGGGAGAGCTTATATAGAGACGCCCCTAGCGTTGGACCAAGGTCCCTTTAATGGGCTGTGTTGAGCAGCCCATTAGAAAGGACTGCTAGGGTTTCTCCTTAGATGGAGGGAGATGTCGTTAATTAGCTTTCATCCTAGTTGAGTTGTTCCAAATATCATGGGTAACGGATTAGCTCTGATGGTGATGTGTCCTAGGCGTGGTGAGGAGCATGTGATCCACGTGCAACAGGTGTCTGCTGATGTGGCGAGCATACCCACATCCAATAGACCACCCGAGCAAGGTTGGGTTAGGCCTAACGCTAGGCCCAGTCCAGAACACTATGCACAATGAATGTGTCCAATGTCAAGCTCATCTTTACACACACAAGTGAGCTGAATTAAATCTCCACTTGTAGCACCAACATTTTGAACAATTGTTGCATCCGATGCACAAAAGTCAAATGATAAACCCTTCCCTTTGTGAATTCACAACAAACGGAATTAATATGCTACCATTACACCATAATTCCCATGCTATACAAGGTGCGTACTTTTTTGAGTTTAGTCTAGCTCTAACTAGACTATAATGATGAACCGCTTTGCACCTTGCGCACTGCGTTGTGGCTGGATACTAAATAGAAGTTGAGAAACCAAAAGAGACAAGCAAGCGAGCATAGAGGAATGAGAGTACAGAGCGGAATTGGACATATAAAAACCCTTAATAATAAGTCCAATTTTTAGTAGAGTATACATCAAATGTTAGTATTTCTTGCATATAAAAAAACCGAAAAACAAATGTATTTATATGTCTAATATGTTAATCATGGATGTCATCTGATATACACCGTTAGTATTTCCAGCATATAACAAAAATGATGGAAAACATATGTATCTCCATAAGAAATATATGTCATCATAAGAAATATATTGGTGCCTTTTAATTTGCACCACCAATTTGAAGTCCATGAATAAAGTCTTGCAATTATTGAATTGCAGCTTGAAGTTGCTGCACCTGTATTGTCCTCCGATTGAACTAGCTAACACATTGTTGAATGGTATGAAACCGCAATGTCTAATATGCACCAAAAGCTCCCGTTAAACTATGCATCTTAAATTGGCCTCCCACTTGAGAGCAGCGTAAAAGACTTGTGTTGTTCAGCCAAAGCTACCGTAAGCCAATTCTGAGAAGTATAGAGCTAGGAAATAGGGGGACAATTTTGTCACCTCCATTACTCTTGTATTTTTCAAACATGACTTTTATTTTCCAAGTCTCAATAAATTATAATATTTTTTGTTGAATTGATTTGTTTATAATTTAATTTTAGCAGAAATATACTTTCTAGTATAACAATCAAACATTATAATAGTTATTTTCTATGACAAAAGTCACAAAATGATGTAATTGAGGAGGAGGTGATAAGAACGGCGCTGCATAAAGTGATGGTATGTCAATGGTTGGAACTAGGTTTAAATTATGATGGTAATTAAGGATTGGATGGTATAAGTTTTAGTACAAAAACAAATTAGGCCCTTAAAGTACAAAGAAGAAGAAGAAGATTTTACCGATTGGATCTCTGGTTGGATTTTTAAAACATTGATTTGGACCCCATCAAAAGTCATTGTTTGGACTTGTAGCAAGTATAAATTTATATAACAGTAACAAATCATTCTAGCCACCTAAACACAATATATTTCTTTTAACTGAATGCATAATAAACTAGAGAGGGTGATGATTATTCCATCTAAACTAAGGTTAGTCGCTCTTTTGTAAAGATGGTTAATTTTTGCCGCGTGTATTGCTCACACTAGAAAAAAACATTACTGAGAGATATCTCCTGATAAGATTTACACTATCGGAAGATATCTTCAGGTAAGATTCATATTATCAGAAGATATCTCACAGTAAGATTTGGACAACCAAAAAATCTCTTAGTAGATTGAGGGAATTCTAATCAAATTAAAGGGGCGAAAAACACCACCCAAAAACACAGTCTTTCGATATTTAGGTGTGGAGAGGTACATCATAAGATAAGATGTGTTGCATAATCCAATGGTTCTTATTTATGGACCATGGTGGGATAGTTTATCACTTTCCCATGTTAAATGCTACTTGCCCATATTGTTGTTTCCTTCTACCATTGGGTTATGGTTAATCTCCTTTTGAGTTTTGTACATAAAATCTATAAGTAACATTAAACAATTTTATTTCAATGATGATTACAATAAACAACATATGTTTGACCCCGTAATTTTTTTATTTATTTTCAGTTATTAGCCTCATATATGAGATTTGAGAAATAAATTTTTATATCTATTTTTTAATGATTATGTTTCTTGAAACTTATTGCTCGTTGAAACTCCATCCTTTATAAGTTTAAGCAAATTCAATTAAAATATAACCACACTCCAATAATAAAAACATCAACCGTTTGGTGCGCAGGATAGGATAGAAACAGAATAATATAAGAAGCTGGATAAGGAAAGGATAGGATAGTGACAGGATAGACACATATCCTGTCATGTGTTTGGTGCACACAGGATTTCAACATGATAAAATTAACCAAAACAAATCTATTTTTTTTTTAAAAAAAATTCTTCATATTTTTATTTGACATTAACAAAAAAACAACAAACCTAACTATCAACAAACCTAACTATTATAAAAATAAAAAAAAACCTAACAAAAAAAAAAATAGAAAACAACAAGTCATAGTAAAAAAAGGTTTTATTGTTGCTAACCCACCAAAAACTAAGGAAAAGAATAACAAAGAGCCAACATGATAGGATTAACAATAGATTAACTTTATCCTTTCCTATTGGTGCATCAAACAATGAATAACAACATGATAGGTTAATTTTATATTATCCTATCTTCCAATCCGACTCAGGAAAGAAATAAGGGAAATGTTAAATTCCGAACTATGACCACCTCATACCCTTGATAAAATACTAATTGTGCCTTATTTTCATCCATTATAATATGCTTTTTGGCATCCTATTCCACAAGAGCAGCATCTGTCTTTTGGGCATAATGTTTCCTTTATCTTGAATTTATTCGCCATCATTATTCTAGTAGTATTTACTTCCAATTTCTAAACAATTTTAATGTTTGAGAGGTCTTATTCTTCTAATCTTGAAAATTAGATTCTAATAAAAAGAAAGTGTAATTATAATAATTAGAAATTATATTCAAATATTATATTTTTATCAAATCAAGCACAAAAATTAAAATACTTTATTTAAATCGTAAATAACATCTAGTAGTTTTCTTTTGTTTTTTCCTTCCCTTTTAGGGTCTGTTTGGTACGATGGAAAGAAAGTTGGAGGAAGGAAAATTTGGAATTTAAAATTTTGAGGTCGTGTGCTAGGCCTAATTGCATAGACTATGGGACAGCCCCTCAAGGAAAATCACTCACACCATTTCAAATATACCTAATTGATATTTTGTTTTTTAGAAACTCTTTGAAAAGATTCATAAATTTTAACAATTATTATTATTATTATTATTATTATTATTATTATTATTATTATTATTATTATAACGTTTGAAAGAAGCTTTTACATAAATTCCTTTCATCTTTCACACTATTGTGCTTTTCGATACAAACTTACTATTTAAAACATCTTAGTATGTGCAAATTTGCACATGATAGAAAAACCCTTAATAATATTGACAAAGATACTTATATATTGTCCATTAACGAGATTCTCATATCGAAAATTAAATTCAAACTCATATTCTTATAGAAGGTAAGTAGAATCCGTAGCAACTTTACACCAACCAATAAATGTTAACAAAAAATAAAATAATTTTTTCTCTGATATTTGATTTTGGTTAATTAATTCCATAATACTCATTAAAGATTATGACCATGCATGGATCATTATCCTACTATTTAACAAAACTAATTATTGATGTGAATCATGTGATATTCCATTCACATTCACATCAACTTATTCTTCCCTGCATCCTAAGCTAAGTTTCTCTATTAATATTCCACACCTTTCTTTCACTTTCACTTCCATCTTCTTCTTGTAACCTTCACTCTCTCCAATTTTGCATCCACTATTGTTAATCTCTCTCTCTCGGTTCTGCTACTAATCAAGAAAATGTACAGTCACAAAGAAATTCCAGTTACTGATGGAACAATTACTAGTAAAGGCTTGCACAACAATAGCAACAATCCTTATGTTCATCTTTCACCTGCTAACCTTTCTTCTGCAGCTGCCAACCGTGAGTGATTTCTAAGGCTTTTTTATTTTTATAATTAAAGTGCGATCATACCAGTAGTAATGCACCAGATCTCATCAGAACATCACAGTTAAGTGTGTTTGAGCGAGAGTAGTACTAGTGATAGGTGTCCTCCTAAGAATTCCTTGTGTTGCACCACTTTCTATGAAGATGATGTGATAATGATATTAGAGTGAGATAACTAAAGTTGTTCTATTTTTCAGTGATGTTGATGATAGTGTTATGATTTCAGGTCCTAATCCAATGGATAAAGTAAGTGGTGCACTAAATAATTGTGGTAGGAAGGTTGAAGAAGCAACTAGACATGCTGAGAGTATGGTTGATGGTATTTGGAATCATGGTATTTGAAATTCTTACTAGACTTTTTTTTAGTGCAAAAATATTCTTTGATCCATACCCATCTAATTTATCAATTGCTATATCTATTTAATTTATCTACTAAAAATTAGTTATTGAGACGTTAATACCGATAATAATTTGAAAAAGTGACATAATTTAATGTAATCTATGTATAAGTGTCAGAGATATAAATCTAAAAGAGTGATTTTTTTTTACTAGAAAAATCCGAAAGAGTGTTTGTATTTCATGGGTGATTTTACTAAAGTGATGGTGGATTGATTGGATTTATTTTAGTGTATTTTTAATATAGATTTTAAGATAAACATCTATAGGCATAAATAACCAATAGACTTGGTGAGATTGGAACTATGTAGAATTTGAGTTGAATCCTTACCAACTGGATTAACTTATCATGTTGGCAAGATTTGTTGCAATTTCATATATGGTTATTTACTTATGATGATGGTAGGAGTTTGAATTTGTGTATTAAATATTTGACATTCAAACTTTAATCGAATTTTTTATTATTAAATAGCATATCATTAATAGATATAGGATAGTTACAAATAAATGAAAGACAGACCAGTAACAAGTTGCGCCGCTAACTATTTTCAATGTGAACAGTGAGAATGAGTTCTAGTCCAGCTGATGCTGCAATGGCAAGACTAGTTCAAGGAACAAAAGTGCTTAAAAATGGAGGGTCTGATAAGCTATTTCAACAGACATTTGGGATTTTTCCAGGAGAGAAACTATTAAACCAATATGTTTGTTATATATCAACAACAAACTCTGGACCTGTAATTGGAACACTTTATATAACAACTAAAAGGTTGGCATTTTGCAGTGACTATCCAATCTGTCATTATCCATTCTCACTGCAGCATCAATGCTTGTACTATAAGGTATTTCCTTATCTCATTGTTTCTTCTGTGATTGCAAATTGTTTTTCTTTTCACAATAATTTGTTACAGTTGATTATATTAGAGGGAAAGAAAAATGAAAATTTCTAATATGACTTACTTTACTTGATATTTTTGATAGATAAAGGATATTCCCTCCAGCCTTAATTATAAGCAAATGTCGACTTTTCAAATTCATTGAATAATTGATGTATCTGGTCTATATTTTTTAGATCAGATATATATATTATTCAATGAATCTGAAAAGTGAAATTTTGCTTCTAATTAAGGCTGGAGTAGTCATAATTAAGGAACCTTAACAAATGTATGGTTTTGGAAATTAGGAACCTAAACTTTTTTTAAATAAAAAATTATGTCGCACCGACACTTCAGATCGAAAGTGTCTCCCAAGACATGTGTCATTGTCTGACACGACACTTTCATATGTTATTATATTCAATCACTTTCATTTTCTTAACTTACTATTAGTCTCTATGTGCTGGCGTCGTGTCTGTGTCTGCATCGGTGCTTCATAGTATAAGTTTTTTGTTTATTTAATGATACTATACAGACATACTGATACTATATATATGTTACATATTCTGATACTATATATATGTTTTCTTAGACATGATTGAAGATGTTGATATCTCTACATCTTCAATCATGTCTAAGAAAACAGACATACTGATACTATATATATGTTACATATTCTGATTATGAGACCATAGTACATGAAGATTATCTAACTTATCAGTATCTCAAAATCTTAAGTGCTGATTCTGTGTCTAACATAAATTGTAGGTGGTAGTGCAGCTGGATCAGTTATGGACAGTTAGTCCTTCAACAAATAGACTCAACTCAAAAGAAAAATACATCCAGATTCTCACAGTGGATGGTTACGAGTTCTTGTTTATGGGGTTTGTGTCATATGATAAGGCTCTTAAATCTCTGAATGAGGTTCAACACCAATATGGCAACCATTCCACTGGAAACATTAGTGGTCGTCTGTTGTGAGTTATGACAAGCCTGAAAGTTCATATGGACATTTTCCTGTGTTCAATGTATCTTCACATAGCAACCCGAAAAGACATAAAAGTTAAATAAAAGCAATGTACTGTATTGTTTTTACTTTAAAATAAAAAGTGCAAGTGGAATTTTCTATGGAAACCAAGTAAACTACTTTATATTGTAAGAAATGCCATTGAATACAGTTATCTCATTTGTTGGTTACACCTTTGGCTTGTTAGCGATTTGGATTAAGTGCAATCACTGCTTCGTGCAGTCGGCTGCAGTCAGGATATCAGATTCAGAACCATCCAATTAAGATCGGATGGTTCCTATTTAAAGACAGTTTTAAATTTTTGTTTAATATTAAATTTCCATCATCAAATCATGATCATTCAGTCTTGATCGGACAGTTATGAAGTTGTTGACTGCATGCAGTCACTGATTTGTGACCGCACAGAATCCAGGTCCGCTTGTTAGTTCTGATTGTCTGTAATGAAATCAGAAGTTTATAAATAATTTCATTGTATAATCTTTATTTCCTATATTCAATATAGTGTGATATACAAGTGAGTTTATCAAATCTCACATCTATTAACAATGTGTTAAGTCTCATCTCAAACAAATTGATAAGAATGTGACTCGTGTAAGTTCAAATCCAGTTGCTTATGTTAGGAACTCGCTAATAGATAAATTCGTAAATAACCTTGTATATGTTGTTTCACGCTTGAAACGTACCTTGATCCAGGTGAATCCCAAAATCCGATTAACGTAAAGTTTATGTAATCAAAAACTACACTGAATCTAGAGTACCAACTTCATCAGATGACAAGTTAAAGCTATTAACAGATTAAATAACAATTTTTTATTATACTCAAATAAATGGAAGGAATCCTTTATTTAATTTATCATACAGAAAAAATGTAGACTACTTTCATCAGTTAGCCGACAGAGCAATGTACAAATTCTCAGATAGTGATCATCATCATCACATAGCTGCATAAGAACAAGGACTAACCTGCACTCTTCACGAAATGGCTTAACATACCAGCAAAAGTACAAAAAGTGGCGACACAAATGGCATTTGTCTTTAAGCTACATTTGCAGTGTTATTTTGAGTGAGAGTGTCGAACTTCAAGCTCCTAGCTACTTCAAAGAAATGTGCAACAGCTTCTTCAGGTGTGCCAACAAGAACACCATGCCCAAGATTAAGGATGTGTCGTCTAGGTCCCGCACACCTCACAACCCTGACAGTGACAAGCAATCAACATATAAAGAAATCAAGAAAATTCATCAGCAAATTTTACTTTTCTACTCTTAATCATGAAGGTTCAATACGACAAAAACTAGTAATATAACAACAATTAGTGACATTAGCTTTTGAAGATCCTCATAAGGTAGTGGTTCCTAAGTGATCCTCATAAAGGTTTAACCTACACAGCTTAGACCACGGATCAAAAACAGAAAAGATGCAGCCTAGACATTGAAGATCCTCATAAGGTATTTATCACCCCCCGATGAAACATCAGTTTCTCATTCTGCGGAATCACCTAGGAGGGTCACTTAGGAACCACTCAAGTGCAGTGTTGTCAAATAGTGGCTATAGCAACACTATAGTGTAGCGGTATTTGAACAAATTGTTATTGTTCCGTGATACATTATTTAGTACAAGTTGTTCTCAAATAGTGGCTATAACAGCGCTATAGCCCTGAAGCATAGCATAATTTTAACAAACCATTATTTCCTGCGATTCACAATAGAGAATACTGCTACAGTGGTGTAGTTTCCTTTAGTACCTATATGCCAACAACCAGAATGGCTATGAAAATGCTAAAGTTAATGGCAGTTATGTCACCAACCTTTGAATTTCTTCTGTCAAAGCATTAAGAGGAGAGAATAAGTAAGCAGGATCCACATTTCCTTGCACGCCAATCCCGCTACCCAATCTTCTTCTTCCATCAGCCATATCCACTGTCCAGTCTAGTCCAATAACATCAACTCCGGTATCTACCATACGCTCGAGAAGGCCACCATTTCCATTTATATATAGAACAAGTGGTGTCTCCGGACACTTTTTCTTGACCAAATTTACAATCTGGAAGTTCAGAAAGTAGTATATGACGAAGAGGAAAAAAATAGATTGGCGCAACGGTAGTCAACCTAGAATTTTCTATTTAGTATGAATTGTAAAATAAGAAAAGATACTAATCACAATAATTATCTCAATGAAATAATATAAAAATAGATTGGCGCAACGGTAGTCAACCTAGATTTTCTCCCCTGAAGTCAGAAGCATGATTAATATCCAATAAGCTTATGTAATAGTCAAGTTTACAAATAACAAGTTTTTTTCTTTTTTTCTTACATTTGCTGCGAAAATATACAAATTACTCAATCACATTATTTACCAAGCCAACCAACTACGCAGAATCATGGAGATTTGGAAAAGTATATACTAATTAACTTGACATAAAACCTATTAATTGTTGCAAAGCTCGATAATCTAAATACTATTTCCCTTTCTCCAACAAAAGAAATTGGTTAAAATTAGGCTTTACAATGAAATTTTGAAAGGCAAGAATGAAATTGGGATTTTCCCTTGGTAGTTACCTCTTTGATATAAGGCTTTGACCAGCGTTCCCACATATCAGGCGGTAGTTGTCCACCCCACGAATCAAATATTTGTATACAGTGAGCCCCAGATTCCACTTGGAAAACGATGTAATCTGCTATCGCCTTTGTCAAATGAGAAAGTAGACTCTTCAGTATGTGTGGTGCTGTATGACACATGCTCTTAATGTTTGTATATGTGCGTGTTGTACCTCCTTCTACTATATATGTTGCCAATGTCCATGGTGCCCCCACAAAACCTAAAACAGCAGCATCACCACCAACCTAAATAAACGATAACTAGTATGTGAAACATGCTTAAAAGAAGTAGCCATGATATGAATAAGGTGAAGGCATGTTGCAGTCAAATTTTACCTCTTGCCGTAGAATCTTAAGTGATTCTCCTACAAATCTAAGTTTATCGAAGTCAATTGGGTGCAAAACCTTTAATCCATCCTCGGAGCGGACAGGTGACTGTATTACAGGTCCTTTTACATCTTCTATGTCAAAGTTAATTCCAAATGCAGGTAGAGGTGTTAGGATGTCAGAGAATATAATCACTCCATCGGGCCTAAAAGCTTTCCAAGGCTGCAAAGAAATTTCTACAATGAGATCAGTCGTCTCTGACCTCTCTCGGAAGGATGGATGTTTCTGAGCTAACTTTTGGTAAGCAGCCATGTACCTTCCTGCCTGACGCATCATCCATGCTGGAGGGCGACTAACAAGATCTCCCCTGGCAGCCTGAACCAAGAGAGGATCTGACAAAAATAAAAATAAAAATGAAACACAGCATCCAAGTCAATTACTCTTGCATATGAGAAAGGATGGAAGGATGATGAATTGTGAGACTGAGAAATGCTCATAACATTCTCTTCAATGGGCATGTTTATGCGATGCTAGCCACGTTTGAAGAAGATAGAAACTGCAGAATTGTTCCACCACGGAAATGAACTTGGGACATTTTCTGCTAACAGAAATCTTACTTGGGACAAAATTATAGAAACTGCAGAGAAGACAGGTATTCAAGGAAGAATAATAAGGAAGAATAATAAATGTTTCCGCTGTCATACATATTCGGGTGAACTGAAGAGAGATGGTTTTTGCTTCGCAGAAATACTCAATGAAAATAACTAACTAATCTAACAAACTAACTAATTAGTTTTTTTGAAGAAGCTAAACTAGCCCACCAAAATTGGCACCAGTGAGAATCGAAACTGAGACCTTAAGAGGAGCACACTCTCAGTCCCAAGCCAATACCATCAGACCAACCCAAGTGGGTTAACTAACTAATTTGTACGACTAATATTATATCTAATAGTCTGCAACCGCATTTTCAACCGCAACAATCACATTTTTCCGCAATGTAGAGGTTTGCGCCTTAACTGCAACCCAATTTTGATATCATGCTCTTAAGTAGCTCTAAGCATACTAACAAAATGGCATGAAACAGACTATCATGTTCCATTCTCTTTTGTTTCACTTTTATAAATAATCAAACATTTTAATTGAACCAAAAATGTATCACATTTTTAGCCTCATGTCAATTCTTGTAGCACTAAAAAAAAAATCCACCAAACATAAAACACCTACATATGTTATGTTGTCGTGTCTCATTGTAACAATCAAACAAAACCAGACAATGCATTATACTAAGAGCTAAAAAATGTTATGACATATATAAGCAAAAAAATTAAAACTTGAAAATAAACCCAATTCAAAAACAAAAATGTAGAGAGACCCAGAAGAGGATAGTGATTGAAAAAGTAGAAGGAATGAAAAACAGGGAATACCAGAAGAAGAAGAGGTTGCAGAGCAAGTGAGAGAAAACTTGGAAAGAGAGGGTTTTGGTTTGAAAGGATGAGAAAGTAGGTTGAAGAAATTGGAATGTTGAAAGAAGGAAGATGATTTCCATCCCAAACCACTGCATAAAATAAGAAATTGATTAGTGAGAATTTGAATTGAATTGATTTCAGAGAGAGAGAGAGAGAAAGAGAAGGAAAACATGTAACCTGTTGATAGAAGTAGGGATGGTTTCCATGGTGGAATTGAAGTGATGATGATGATGATGAGAGGAAATTCCTTTGTTGTGTTGTTGGCTTAGTTTTTGTTATCCTACCCCCTCTCTCCGTCTCTCTCTCTTGACTTCATACAGCCAGGACTAGGATTGCATGACTTTGTCGAGGGAAAGGTAGGCTGCCTTTGGCCTAACCACATCTGTCCGATCAATCTCACACTACAAATTAAGCCACGTGTTACTTCCTTTTATTTCTTAAAAAAATCCTAAATCAGAATATTGTTGTTACCAAAACCAAATTAAACCGATCCATTCCTTGCCCGACCCACCGATGACATTTTCGCCGCCGGCAGTATTCAGAGTAGCGCCGCCGATCTTCCTCTCGCCGTCGATATTTAGAGCAGCACCGCCGTCTTCCACCACTGTCTCTAGCCGCCGTCGTCCTCCACAGTGCAAATAAAAAAACGATATCTAGATCCAAAAACAGCGTCCTTTCCTTCGGAAGAAGTGGAAATTGAAATGCATAAATTTGAAATGGAAACTGAAATTCATATAGGACTTGAAATTGCATCATCAACTCTATTTAGTGAGATACATAAATTGAAACTGCAGAGCAACAAAATTCATATATAGGAAATTTCATGATTAAAGAATAAGGAACAGCAGCGTCCTCTCCTTCGGCACGATTCCGGTAGCGACGGCGGAGAGAGAACAAGCCAAAATGGGTCAGTCACCGGAGAAGAATGGGTCGGGCAAGAAACATCATTCTGATTTATTTTTTCTGGCAAAACAAAAAAACATTCTGATTTATTTTTCTGATTTTTTAAGGAAATAAAAAATAACAGGTGGTAAAATATGGAGTCTAAGATTGATCTGATGGGTGTGGTTGGGCCAAAGGCAGCCTGCCTTTCCCTCTGCAAAGTCATGTAATGCTTGTCCACCAGAGCTATACCCGGATTTGGATTCTCTACAATCAAAATTCTTAAATTCACCTATATTTAGTTTATTTTTAAGGTCAAATTTTTCTTTACACATACCATATTATCTCTCTTCATTATCTCTCCTAGCACTTTTACACTAAATAGAAGTGAATATAGGTGAATTTAGGATTTTTGAATTTAGATAATCCAAATCCGCCATACCCAATATCACCACATCTCCATTTCATTTTTTACAAGTCAATAACTTGATTCGTTTAAGCTGTATCTTGGGGAGTAAAATGTTTTTATTTTTTTTATGACAAATGCCACACACTATTTAATCCCTTAAATAGCAGTAAAGTTTTTACAAAATTTTTGTGAAAATGTGTAAAGTCTCGGAGCACTCGTTAGCAAAATTCTCTTTTTATTAACTCTTTAGTTCCTAGGAAAAAAGGAGTCTGATAATCTAGAGTTCCACCACAAGTTAAGTATTCCTTTCATCCCAAAATATAACACCTAGTTTGACTACTGCACGTATCTCAAAGCACAATTTTTCACACTAATATCTTTAATTCTTAGTAAAAATTATAAAAACTTGATATTTTGAAAATACTCGTCAAAACAAATTAAACAAGATCTTATACGATGATATTTATATCTATATATTATTAAAAAAAAAATAGTTAAAGTATCTCTTATAAAATGGGACAGGGGAGTAGTAAAATGATTTAATGTCATTTGTTTTAGAAATAAAAGGTTTTACTTTTTTGAAATAAAATTAATTTGTTTTACCAAGTTTCAATTGTGGGATTTTAACTCCTATGTTTCACAATTGTATAATTTTGGCCCCAAAGCTCAATTGTGCGATTTTACTTAGCCCCTCAAGTTTACCCCATTTTGCATTTGCTAGTCCCGGTTAATTTTTTTGACTAAATATTACTTATGTGACATTTTAAAATTAAAGCAAATATTTTAAAAACAAATGAAAATTAAAAAGATGTTTTAAAATTAAAAGTAAATGACAAGTTTTTTTTAAAAGGAAAAAAGATCAAATCAGAGGTATCTTTACAATACAGCGCAAGATACAAGACTTTTAATCACTTAATTGTTCTAAAATACAAGTTTGTAAGAATCTAAGTGTAATTTGACAACTTTTGATTTCAACAAAGTTTTAGCACGTTCAGAGATTGTAAGTCTTGATGATGATCTTCAACTGGTTTCTTCTATATATATATATATATAGGCAGTGAGAATATGACTGTTGAAGATTTGTATTTGTTGGAGAAGATTAGAATAGACCTATTGTAGTTTGCAGAGAGTTGTTGTCCTTTTGTTGCAATGTTCCCTTTGAAACTTTTGTTTTTTGGTTAATAACTGCTCTACGCTTTCTGACTTTTACAAATTGTCTATGCTATTAATTAAAGAAAAGTACAACAGACTAGACAGTTGTTTTCTGATATATCCGTTCCACAAGTCAAACCATTTTAGAGAACTTCGTGTCTACTAAAATGTTGCAACTCTTAGAGACTGCTCACTCAGAGGCTGACGTCATCAGAAGTGTTGTTTCAAGGACTTGTACTTCAGAGGCCGTGGAGGATTCTTCAGAGGCTTCGTTTTACGCTTTTGCTTCTCTTAGATATTGTTTGCTTAAGAGTGTGCTTGTGATTTTTATCATCTAGACCTGCATACTTAGGCAAACATCATAATACCAATTGTGCTTTTAATACTTTGTTATCATCAACAACATGAGAGAGATTTAACAAATCAATTTTGTTCCAACAGTACCATAGAATTCAAGTACATGTTCAATCCATTCCCACTACCAATTATGGTACCTACATTACTAGCATTACTAATGGACACTTGGTTGGTTGTCCCTCTGCATTTGAATTGTTATTTTGATAATTAGATGTGGAAGTGTTATTAGGGGTGGTATCACCATTTATGGAAGAACTTTACCACTTCTTAATCGCATGAACTTTTAACAATAACATATATATGTAGCAAACCAACACATATTTTGAAACGGATTCTAAACAAATTAAAGATTTCTAAAGAAAGTAATGCACAAAAGGCGGTTCCACTAAGCGTGCCAATTTGTTTACGGTTATTTTTGGTAAACAAACACTAGTTTAAATGTAATTACTTGAAGGATAAACTAGTAAATCCTGGAGCATTTTTGTGCATTGTTTTTCCAAAAAAGTATGAATGTTCATCATTCCTTACGAATTTGATTGTAAAAACTTTTAAGTAAAAGGACAATTGCTTCGACAAAGTCAAAGTAGTGTTTAAAAGCATTTGAATGTAAAGGATTTTTAAACGGTAAGTTTGCAGAAAACTAGTAATAAAATGTAACGAAGTTCAAAGAAACTTGAAATAAATTGCAATGAAGTTTAAATAACTTGAAGTAAATTGAATTCGATTAAGCTGACAAGAGTAAAAGGTACACAGAATCATACATTGGGCCTTTGATACTCGTTTCTGTCGTTAGCATGGGTACTTTGAGTATTTGGAAGGGAATTCTATGTATAATGATCGTGACCCTGGTTTCGTACATAAAATCCCTATATATACACAAAGGAAACAAATAATTGCTCCTAGCATCCTACACTAAGGCTTTGACGTGTGTCTTGCTATGTGTCTTTGTGTTTTTGATTGAGTATCTGACCAACGCTCTGAATCTGTGTCGAGTCTGATGAAAGCTTAAGTTGTTAGAAAATATTCTAACTCCACAACTCTTGTCGAAACATACAAGGAGAATTTGAAGTAGTACTGGACCGGGTTAAAATATATGGGGTGTATTTAGCAAGGCCCATATGTTGTTCAGTATCCAAATAAAGGCCCAGTACACGAAGGCCCAATATGCAAAAAGGAAGTCCAATCCAAACATGCTAAAATCGTGTGGTAAAGGCGAGACCTTCATCGTTGGCAGGGCGACTCGCCCACTATACCCACTATATATTCTGTTTGTTCCCACGATCCTTAAGACTAGGGACACAATTTAAGCAATAAATTTATGTTTATCCCACGTTCCCCGTGATCAGAGTGTTAATAGACACATGATTAATGTATAGTGAGAGAACGTGAGCTTGATTAAGGAGAAGGAAAAGGGCAGGAAGATTTCCCTCATGTGACCTATAAATACCTATGATAATTATGAGAAAAGGACTGGCAATTTTTTGTTATTAACAGTTCATTTGGATTACTTTGCACACCACCGTAAGTTTTTACCAGAACAAGTACCATCTGGTAGAGAATTCGACTCTTGGACCTCATGTTGATCAAGTCGAATTGAGTAAATTCACATATTTACTTGATGTTTATTTGTGTGACTCAACTCAACACAATCAAATTGATCAAATAGTGTCTTCTCTCTTACCTTCTCAGCTTTAGACTTGTCAATACTCTCTAACAAGACTTGTGAATACTCTCTCCTAAATTACTTGAGTATGTTTTAGCATATCGAAAATTCAGACTAATAGTAGGACAATCCTATTTTTACTATGTAAGGAAAACCTTACATTGGGATGATACTCAAAAAAGTACTCCCTCTGATCACTATTATAAACAAATTTGACTTTTTTTGGTATATTGAAAATGTGATGTATGTAGTCCATTTTGTGAACCAAATACATCACTTTTCCAATGTAACAAAAAGTCAAATTTGTTTATAATAGTTACAGAAGGGAGTAATACTTTTGCCATGATTCAACCTTATTAATTTTATTTTTATATTTTCCCTTCTCTATTATGAAGGGATAAAAAAGAAATAAAAAAATATAATGAAAGGGTGGTATGGTAATTAATTGAATGAGCTAAAGAGACAAACATAATGTTAATAATGGCTTCATGTTAACAAAGCATGGATTTTTTCGCACTATAAAGCGATCAAACGATTTCTATAACTAGATTCATAAAAGAAAAAATATGGTTAAAAATTATATGTTTATTGATGGTATGATTATCTTTTTTTTCATATTTATTTCTACAACAAATAGCGGTAAGTAATTTTTATATCGCTTTTAAATTTGGTGAACTATGGTACATAAAGTTTAGTTCGATACTAGTATTTTTTTACAAAATTTCATATCATATCATATTTTGATATTAATTTATAAGTTAAATAAATTTTTGATCCCTACAACTATGTCAAATTTCATTTTTAGTTTTTATACTCAAATATTTTTCGTACAATTTTTTGTCCTACTTTTAAGTTAACTCATCTATACGGAGTACTTTTTTTTTTTTACATTAGATTCAGTGAAGATCAAACATAGGACATCATACATACTACCCAAAAAATTTATTTTTTATGCATTATGTTCATTATATAAATCTCTCTAACAAAAAATAATTTCCCGATCCATATTTTCATATTTTTTAATGATTTTTCAAATTTATGTTTATATTAATAATATAAAAATCTCTCCCAAATATTTTTTGTTTTTATAACACAAGGGATGAATTAATCTCAAAGTTTTTGGCGCTTAAAAAATTATATTTAATCCGTCTAATTTTAAAAACTCTAAATTTTTGTGGGAGAGATTTGTATATTATTATTATAAACATAAATAAAAAAACTCACTCAAAAATATAAAAGCATACATGAGTTGATTAAAAATACGAATCAAAAGTTATGACAAAAAATATTTGAAAAACCAAAATTTGTTGAAATTTATTATATAAACTAAATGAAATTTAAGAATAGTTATAATGATCAAAAACATATTTAACCCTAATTTTTATTATAATAAATTTGAATTTTTAATAACTTTTGTCTAAATTTGAGATATTTATAAGGATTCATATATTCTTTTTTTTTTTTTTTGATAAAGGATTCATATATTCTTATTTAAAATTGTTTCACCCCCATTTTGACGTTTCTTAATTCTTATATTAGCTCTTCTCTGCATAAATGATACGCATTGTGAATTTCTTGAGTGTATCAAACCCGGCGATGTTCCAGTCTGCACATTTCCAGATCCGAGCCGCATATTTTTAAACCGCTTGGTTGGAATTTGTGCATGTAATGAGAAGATGAGAACTCACAATATTAGTGGCTTGTGAATGTATGTATAAAGAAGTCGTAAAAGTTAATTAAAATAAAAATCAAACTATGTTATGATTTATTTCACACTTATATTATTTTGAGTTACACTCCCCTCTTTTTTAAAAGAAGTTTGAATTACATTTTCCTCTTCTTTTATGTTAAAACTAGTTTAAAGACACATGTATTCACAGGAGTCTATTGATTTGTATTTGATATTTACGTTTGCAATTATATTAAGGTAGAAAATTTATTTAGAATAAAATATTTAAAAATTTGTTATATAACATTGTTAAAATATAAGTGAAACTTCTACTATTATGCTATTTTTCGTAAAACTTATTAAATGAATAAATTTGATCATAAATTATAAATGACAAATTATCCATTTTTGTAAAACTTATATGCAGCAAACCAAGACAGATTTTGAAACAGGTTCTAAACAAATTAAAGATTTCTAAAGAAAATAATGCACAAAAGGGCGGTCCCACTAAGCTTGCCAATTTGTTTACCGTTATTTTTGGTAAAGAAGCACTAGTTTAAATTTAATTACTTGAAGGATCAACTAGCATATCCTGGAGCATTTTGGTGCATTGTTTTTCTAGAAAAGTATGAATGTTCATCATTCCTTACGAATTTGATTGTAAAAACTTTTAGGTAAAAGGACAATTGCTTCGACGAAGTCGAAGTAGTGTTTAAAAGCATTTGAATGTAAAGGATTTTTAAACGGTAAGTTTGCAGAAAACTTGTAATAAAACGTAACGAAGTTCAAAGAAACTTGAAATACATTGCAATGAAATTTAAATAACTTGAAGTAAATTGAATTCGATTAAACTGACAAGAATAAAAGGTACACAGAATCATACATTGGACATTTGATACTCGTTTCTGTCGTTAGCATGGGTACTTTGAGTATTTGGAAAGGAATTCTATGTATAATGATCATGACCCTGATTTCGTACATAAAATCCATATAGACTAAAGAAACAAATAACTGCTCCAAACGTCCTACACTGAGGATTCGATGTGTGTCTTACTACGTGTCTTTGTGTTTTTGATTGAGTATCTCTCCAACGCTCTGAATATGTGTCGAGTCAGATGAAAGCTTAAGTTGTTAGAAAATATTCTAACTCCACAACTCCTGTCGCAACATACAGGGAGAATTTGAAGTAGTACCATCTGGTAGAGAATTCAACTCTTGGACTTCTTGTTGATAAAGTCGAATTGAGTGAATTCACATATTTACTTGCTATTTATTTTTGTGACTCAATTCGACACAATAATAGATTAATTTATTAGATAGTGTCTTCTCTCTTACCTTCTTAGCTTTAGACTTGTGAATACTCTCTAACAAGACTTGTGAGTACTCTCTCCTGAATTACTTAAGAATGTTTTAGCCTATAAAAAATTCAGACTAATAGTAGGACAATCCTATTTTCACTATGTAAGGAAAACCTTACATTGGGATGATACTCAAAAAGTAATCCTTTTGCCATGATTCAACCTTATTAAGTTTATTTTTAGATTTTCCCTTCTGTATTATGAAGGGATAAAGACTCTGTTTGGTAAAAATAGCGGTGAGCTGATAAGCTAGCTTATATCTGATAGCTTATAGCTTATAGCTGATAAGCTAATTAAAGTGTTTGGTAAAATTAGCGGTTTAACTAGCTGATAATGTAAAATTAATTACATGAAAGGGCATTATCACTTTATAATAAATTATTAAAAAACATATATTTTTTATTTAAAAAAATAATTTTAAATATGTTTACCTTTTATTAAAAAAGTAAACATTACAGTAAGATATATTGAATATATATATATATATTATGTAAAACTTAATTGCAACTATTAGCAAAAAAAAAAACTTAATTGCAACCTATACAATGAATAGATAATAATAATATTATACTAATTTGATTCGAGATTTCACAATGCATGTGAATTTTTCTTATGGTACATTATGTGAGTTGTATATTACTTTTTTTTAAAAAAAAATATTTAATAGAGTAAATTAACTTGTTTGTATAGATCCGCGGGTGCAAAAATATACTACTTTTACAAATAAAAAGTCAATTTTGTGAACAAGTCGAAAAAGTATACAACTCCTATAATTAACTGGGCTAAAAAGTCAATTTTGTAAAAGTAGAGAGTGTAAAGTTAGTTCAAAAAAATTGTGAAGATGTTTACTCATCATATATAGCACAAGTGTTATATAAATTTTGCAATAAAAATATAATAAATATTAAAATAATGTTAATTATGCTCGTTCAAAAAAGATAATTTTGACTAAATTATATTATCAAAATAATAATCAAAATAAGTGCTAAAGGGTAAAATTAGGTTTTAGTTAAAATAATAAGGGTAAAAGTGGAAGAAAAGACAATAAGCTATAAGCTATAAGCTAATTAAAATAGCGTTTGAAAATAAACTATAAGCTAGTCAAAATAAGCTATAAGCTCGTAACAGAAAGACAGTTCCCAAACAGAGTTTTTAGCTTATAAGCTATAAGCTAGCATTTTATGCTTACCAAACAGAGCCAAAAAAGAAATTAAAATATATAATGAAAGGTCAAGTAATTAATTGAATGAGCTAAAGAGACAAACATATTTTACACACTCACCTAACAAACATTTAATAATAATTATGATTTTAATAATGGCTTCATGTTAACAAAGCATGGATTTTTTTTCGCACTATAAAGCGATCAAATGATTTCTATAACTAGATTCATAAAAGGAAAATTATATGTTTATTATCGCTTTTAAATTTGTTGAACTCTGGTACCATAAAGGTTAGTTCGATACTGGTATTTTTTTACAAAATTTCATATCATATCATATTTTGATACTCCCTCCGTTTTTTTAAGTGTCCGTTTAGAATAGTAACACCAAATTAAGAAATTGAATTTTTGCACCTTATCTTCCTATTATACCATCATCAATAGATTTATTGTTATACAAAAAAAAGATTTTCAGATTATTGTTATCAATAGAATATAACAATAAACAAACTTTTTTGTTTTTTTTTTTAAAAAAAAAAACTTTAGTTTTTCAAATATATAAAAAAAAAATTATTGAAAAAGATAAGTGTAATTAAAAAAGGGTACAATTGACAAATCGTACCCTTAAAACACAAAATGGACAGTTAAATAGAAACGCTAAATTCGACAAAACTGGACACTAAAAAAAAACGGAGGGAGTATTAATTTATAGGTTAAATAAATTTTTTATCCATACTACTATGTCAAATTTCATTTTTAGTTCCTATAAAATATTTTAGCAAGTTTTGATACTCAAATATTTTTTCGTACAATTTTTTGTCCTACTTTTAAGTTAACTCATATATATATATTTTTTTGTTTACATTAGAGTCAGTGAAGATCAAACATAGGACACCATACATACTACCCAAAAAATCTCTCCCAATTTTTTTTTGTTTTTATAACACAAGGGATGAATTTTTTTTTGACAACACAAGAGATTAATAACACAAGGGATGTGGAGATGGACGCGGCAAACATAGTAAAAGCCATTACCAGCGAAGTTTTTCCTCGAAACCGATGGGGAATAGTGGCGAGGAGCTGCGCTAGGGTTCTCAACCTCAGAAAAGATATTTCGATAAAGTGGGTTAGGCGTAGTGGAAACGATGCTGCTCACCACCTAGCTAGATGGGCCTTTCATGAACCAAACAGCTGGTGGCCCAATAATTTCCCTAGTTGTGTTAATCACCATGTCCAAAAAGACATGGACTTTGTAACCTGATTTTTGTATAATAAAATTTTGGTTCTGTGTTAAAAAAAAAAAAAACACAAGTGATGAATTAGATATGAATTTCGAAGTTTTTGGCACTTAAAAAATTATATTTAATTCATCTAATTTTAAAAACTCTAAATTTTTGTGGAGAAATTTGTATATTATTAATCATAAACAAAAATAAAAAAACTCACTCAAAATTCAAAAATATAAAAGCATACATGAGTTGATTAAAAATACGAATCAAAAGTTAATGACAGAAAATATTTGATTGAATAGACAAACATATTTTATACATACATCTAAGAAACATTTAATAATAATTATGATTTTAATAATTGCTTCATGTTAACAAAGCATGGATTTTTTTTCGCTAATCAAATGATTTCTACAACTAGATTTATGAAAGAAAAAATATGGTTAAAAATTATATGTTTATTGCTTGATATTATGCTTACCTTTTTTTTCATATTAATTTCTATAATAAATATCGGTAAGTAATTTTTTTTTTTGATGAAGTAATTTTTATTATGTGCGTGTTGTACCTCCTTCCACTATATATGTTGCTAATGTCCATGGTGCTCCCACAAAACCTAAAACAGTAGGATCGCCACCAACCTTAATAAACGATAATTAGTATGAGAAACATGCTTAGAAAAATATGTTGAGGTCAAAACCGTTTTGATGTATGTTTTTATGACAACAAACCTTATGGAATAAATGTTAAATTTTATGAATGATGATCTACTGATGTTTGCACTTGAGTTTTTGTTGAAAGATAGATAATGACAAACGTGGACAAGCTAGAGGGCACTCACATCAACAAGTGCATTTTATATACTCAAACAAACGAAAGAATTGGAGTAACATCAGATAATCACAACAACAATATCACAAGCTTCATGAAGATATTTAAAGACTATTGTTTTGAATGATAAAGAAGAGTCATTGAAGGTTCAAGCAAGAAAGTGAACTTCATGGGTTTTGGTCTTCCTCATCACCACAAGGTTTACAACAAGTATTGAATATTCAAGAAATGATTTGAGGTTTATAGTCAAAGAATCAAGATAGAAAAACTTGCATCACAAGCTACACAAGAATATGTTTGATGTTGTGTGACAAAACTCACATTGAGTTTTGCACTATGTGTTTTGAGGATTTACTACTACAATCAACGACAAAAAGGAATGATGCATACACTAAGGATATTCAAGATAAGAAAGGTTGAGAATGATTTTCCATGAGTTTTCAAAGGATGCACAAGGCATACACGTTTCAATCATTCTTCTAAAGGATAATTCTCTTATGGATACACCCACGCCTCCACTAAAGAATCTTAGAGATACTCAATGGACAACCAACAATGTGTGAAAACATCAAGAGAAATTGTGGGATGTTTTGCTGCAACAAGATTTCAAAGTTTATTGATCAAGATCATGTGTCTCACTCCTTGAGAAAATCTTGAATGTTATTTCAAGAATGTTTTGAGAACATTCTCCAGTTCTTGCTTCATTCTCCTCAAGAACAAACGTCAAAGCAAAAACACTTATTTATTTTAAGTCATTTCTGGACAAGACAAAGAAGCACTTTTTCCTTGGGTTTCGCTCACAAGATCTCTACAGTTATTGAAGAACATTTAAGGCAAGGAATATTTGGATGAATAGAGAAGTTACCACATTTGCCTAGTTCAAGGATCAAAGCATATGCAAAGGCCAAATATTCTTAGATACATTCTCACACATGGCTTTGACTGATTATACTTGGATCATTGTGAAATAGACAGCACATCACTATCTATGAGTTAGAGTGTACTTGCAAATGAATAAAGAAAGAACATTCTCCAATGGGGCCACACTTTCTCCTATGACAATTGTACTTGCAATACTAATTTTATGAGACATCAAGTACAACCACCAGCTGCTGATATTATCCATTAAAGCTGGCTCATGTTTGCATCAGCTCCTCTTCATCAAAAGGAAGAAGTTCATTCATACCCAGTTCCTAGAGATCGATCTCAGACCAATGCTGGAAAGAGAATGTACTTGTTTGGAAAGATGCTAGCTCACTCACAGCTGTTCAAAACGTACTTAAAAGCTGCTCAACGGATTTACTTGTTAACTAAGCATCAGACAGCTATCTACAGCTCATTGCAAGCACACTATTTGTACTTCTTTGTTGAAGAAAGCTGAAGAACTTCTGGAGAACGTTTTCAGACCAACCAGAAAGATAAAGTTTCTTCACAAAAGCTCATAAGTTGTCAAATACAAAGCAACTAGCCGTTGGTTTCAAACCTCAACGGATATACTCGGTGAAAAAGCAAGAAAGGCCCATTTACAACTCACTGCAAGCTAATCATACACGTTCCTTTATCATAGAAGTTGAAGAACACCCAGGAGAACAATCTCAGAATGTTCTGACAGCATAGTTATCCTTCAACAACTGTCATGAGCTGTCATTTAAAGTGTTATAACAGCTAGTTTCTGATTCAAACTGATATACTTCGTGGCCAAGGAACTGAGGACAAGCTTCAACTATAAATAGAGGTCTTTGGCAACATTGAAGAGCAATAGTTCAAGCTACAAATCATCAATCACTTGTTTTTCTCTACAAGTCATGGAACTCTTCTTTCATCACTTACACTCAAGATCTTCATTCTCAACATACCTCTGAGTTTACTGAGTGTTTTCTATTTGCTTCTCAAACAACCCTTTGAGTTTCTACAAGCAAATATATCAAGAGACCACTTTTCACATAACCCACTTTTTAAGTGGTTGTATCTTTGTCTCTTTATTTTACCTCTCTCATTCAGATCTGTAATATCAATATCTAGGATCAGAATATCCATTGAGTGTGTTGAGAGTTTTCATCAATTTTCAAAGCTTCTCAAAATTGTATTGAGTGAATAGGCTTTGATAACCAATCTTCCATCATTGTAACCTTGGCTCAAGTTAGTACGTAACTACTAATTGAGTGACACCTTCATAGTCAGTGTGACTTAGGTAGATTAAGCTTGTAGAGCTTAGAAGATTTTTGGTCTTGGATCTAGATCAAAAGGAAGTGTAACTTGAGATCATTAGCATCTCTTAGTGGACAATCTCACAGGCGCGTGGGGACTGGACTAGCCCAAGGTTTTGGGTGAACCAGGATAAATTGTTTGTGTGCTTTCTCTTCCCTTTACTCTTATTTAATTTACGCATACACAGATCACACAAATCACAAGTTATCGTTTATATTTACTATCAGAGAGTGTTGGGAGAACGTTCTCCAGTCTACATTATATTTTGAATACTTGATATAACTAACAATCTGGTTTATAGCAGAGAACATTCTCAGAACAAGCTCTTCTATAATTCACTAACATTTATCCAAGCATACACTTGAGATCTATTTTGTAGAGTGCAGGATTAAATTTTAAAAGGGTTACAATTCAAACCCCCCTTTCTTGTGACTATTTCTTCCACTTCAATTGGTATCAGAGCCTGGTTCTAAGGTTTATGCACTTAACAGTGTAAGAGGAAAAAATTCGTGAAGGAAGTGATGTCAAAACCTGCAAATCAAAGTATGTGCCACAAATGCAAAAAGAAGGGACATTCCAAAACTAAATGTCTTCAAAACAAGAAAATGCAAAGAAAACTCGCTTCCAAGAAGAAATCCATGATGGCAACGAAATTTGACTTTGATGACTCCAAATTAGAAGAAAAAGCCAACACATGTTCAATGGTAAATAAAGAGGTAACAACTTTTGAACCTTGTTCTTTATGTAAAGAAATGGAAGTTGGATTTGATAATCTTCTAAATGACTCAAACACTTTATCTCAAAAATGTACATTTATAGAAAATCAAATACTTGAGATAAAGAAAGAAAATGAGAGATTACAAAACTTGAATGATAAATATTTTAAAATTATTCAAGAATTGCAGTTCTGTCATTTGGAAATATTTGAACAACTGAAGATTCTCAATGAAGAACAACTCATTAATCATCTTCCAGAATGTTCTATGATTCATGAAGAGAATGTTGTTTTGAAAAAAGATGTTTTAGAATTGAAAAATGACTTTACAAGTTCTGCAAAATCTAGAGAAACTTTTCAAAACATTAAGGAATCACAAGTAGTTATTTGTGATAAAACTAGTTTAGGTTGTAGAACTTTTCAAAAACAAAAGTCATATGAGAATTGTTTTGTTCCTCATAAAGACAAAGAAATACAGAGATACAAATGTTCATATTGTTACAAATATGGTCATATTGAATCCTTTTGTTTTAAGAAAAAATTCAAAAGAAAAGAACATTCTCATCAGAAACAAGAACATTCTCAGAAGGTTCTCCAAATGCATTCTTATTCCAAAACTTCCTATAAGAGATCAACTTATCATCATAAGAAGAAATCTTATAAGAGGAATAACACTAACCTTCAAGGACCCAGATCACTATGGGTACCAAAATCATTACTAACTTGTGTTGCAGGAATAGCTTTAAGCACTCAAGAAAAAGCCTTGAGACATGGAAAATTGATGCTCAAAGAATATGACTTTAGAAGGATAATACTTCCTCACATTTTAAAAGAGAGGACTGAGAATCCACAACCTCTGGAATCATTAATCAAACCCCAAAGGTTTCAACATAGTAAAGAAAACATTGTGAAAATGGTTTCAACATATCAAAAGTATAGTTTTTGGATACTCTGTTTACATTCTCTAAAGATTATAGAATATGCAATCTCAAATCAAATAGCAAAAAATATGCATATTATATTTGATGAGTTTGAGAGATGATAATGGTGTTGATGATGATGAACAACAATGACAAGAAACAATGGATCAAACACTGTCTTTACAAATATATCCAAAGAGTGAGAATTGACTTTCCATCATCCTCAAAATGGAACCATTATAAGCTTCATTGATATAATAAGAATGTTCTCCATTGGAATAAACAACGGTATTGGTACACCACTTTAAAATTGCAAAGAAATGATTTAATCATAGAGATGTTCTTTTTGCAATTGATGTTGAGATGTATGAATCTCCTTAATCAACTCTCAAGAAGGAATACAAGTTGTTTCACAACATATATCAACATTGTGCACTTCCTAGAAACGGATACAAAGAAAATGTCTTGGAGAATGACATGTTTGTCATGCATCACCTTGCTAAGTGATTGAAACTGAATTTCTCATATATCATCATGCAACATGTGATCAATGCAGTAGAGTTTGTAACAAGGAAAGTTACTCTTCCTTAAGGGATGATCCTCACCAACATTTTTTTTGTATCTACAAAATTGACTTTAAGTGGTCATCTCATGCAATACCTTTAACTTAAAAAAATTCATTATATGAAAAGGTGATTGTTAATCTTGAAGACTTTGCTACTGAGATTGGAAACAAAAAGAAAAGAGATGATTTTGAAATAGAAGGAAATCTTAATTTGCTTGCTGAAGCTTCTGGAGAACAACCAGAGAATGTTCTCCCAACTGGAGAAAATGTAGGATTAAATGAATGTACTATGTTGATGAATCAAATGTTAAAGGTGACAATCAATGTTTTTCGTTTGGATTGAAAAACATTAGTCACATGAAGAAAGAACCCTTGATTGAAACCCCTTTTGCTGACATTAAAAATAAGAGAAAAAGAGAGGAATTTGAGAAAAAAAGCAATCTGGATTTCCTAGCTGCTGTGTCTGGAGAATGTTCAGAGAACGTTCTCCCAGCTGATGGAAATGCAAAGAGTGAATATGATTTTATGCATTCTGCTTTAAACACATCATTGGAGTTTGGATCTCCTACAAATTTTGCTCCTGGACCTTCTACTGCTGCAACTCTTGAAGTTACTCTACAAGGATATTTTTCTTAGAGAATATCTAAGTGGATGAATTTACTCAACATTGGAGAATGCATCAAAGGATAAAACTTATCTCCTCAACCATCAATCAAGTATCCTCTATTTACATTGATGAGCATGTGGTGGAATTACAAAGTAATTAAAGATGCTCTCAAGATTGAATCTCAAGTAAGGAAATCAAATGAGGTACAAAATTCTAAATTTTATAACATTTGCATCATAATAAACTTGAATATCTTTATACAATGTTATTATGTGATTGATTGTATGATCTTGGAATCTAGAAGGCATGCTAAATTTTCTCTATGTAAGTATATGACTTTAAAGCTTAAATGAGAATATTTCTTTGTCATGACTTGTATATGCTTATGCTTAATTCACATAGCTTTAATGCAATAAGGTTTACACTTTTTGTTCTTATACTCTTCATGACTTTTGCTCATACATTGAAAATATCTCTTTCAAAATATCATGCTAAGTGTGAAATGAATGAACATCTTTTGTGCAAATTTGCCATTGTACACCCTTGTAAGAATTATTTCAAATATCCTCAAATTGCTTTGTCAATGGTTGTTTATCAAGATTGATTTTTCTCCAAAATTTTTGCTCACATTTTTCACAATGAACAAAGTTTTAATTTGACATGTCTAAAGCCGATTGAATTAACACTTGTGTTGATTCATTTTTATGGTCTTGTGACAAATGTTTTTAAACGAATATTGATTACATTGTTGATCAATTTTTTCTATGTGCAAGTCATGTTATGTGCTTAATGAAAAATTATCTTTGATGATCAATGAATAGTTTTTGGAGTTAGTCTCTTTATTATTCTTCATGATAGACCAAAACCTTTAGAACAAAAATGACAAAGAATTCATGATTTTGATAGTCAATTACATGTCATATTTTGGTCTTCCATAAGCTGGACTTATAGTACTTTTCATGAAAAACATTTTTTTCAATAAGTCTTTTTATATGTGCACCTTTCTCAATATAAAACTTTGGATGAATCCAATTTTGTTGCACATCTTGATTAGCCTATAGTTTGCTTAATGATTAAGTAGAACTTTTTGAACATGACTTTTCAAAAATTGAGATTTTATTATGGCTTATGTAAAAGATCCTCCTTCAAAGGTTTTAAATGAATATCCATTTTTGTTGGATTTATTATTTGAAGGGTTTTAACAAGAGAACATATGATTGGTCTTCATGAGAATAATTTGTGTCTTATCTCCATAAAATTAGACCTTGGTCCAAGAATAATAATTCTTGCACATTTTGTTCTTAAACTTATTTGACTTTTTCTTAACATCAAAGTGTTATTTTTAGTGTATAATCATATTTCTACACTTGCAAGTTATGTTGTCAAAATTGAGATGTGACCAAATATTTTTGGCGAAGGATCATTCTTTGAATATTTTGTTTTGAATAAGAATCATCTTCTATATTAGAATGTTTGGAAAAAGAGAGAAATTATTTTTTGACATGATGTCGATTTACTCTGATTTCATAGCTTCCTAATATGCGTCATTTTCTCTCTAATTTTAAAAGTTCATGGACTTATCCATCATTTTGAGAATGATCATGTTTTTAAAGGAATATTCATCTCATAAGACTTAGGGAGAGTTTTATAAATTTGATAATGTATGTTTCTTTACAACTTGCATTGTCATTGAGGTCAAAATCACCTTTTCTAAAAATTGAGAGTGTTTAGCATTTTTTTCAAAATGCTTACATGTGTTTACAAGTGCTTTAATCATTATTCATGTTACGATTGATATATTGAATGAAATGATTATTGATCGTCATACATGATTTGTGCTTTAATGTTCAAATGCAAACTTGATTGGTTTGATATATGCAATGTTGTCAGAACCGGACCGGACCGGCCGGTCGGACCGGGAACCGGCCATCCAAGCGGTCCGGTCAGGCCTGAAAAACGGCCAGCAGAAGAACCGGTGAAAAACCGTTCGAACCGGAAAAAACCGGTGAACCGGCCGGTTCACACGGTTTGACAGTTCAGTTTTTTTTTTTTTTTTTTTTTTTTTGTTTTAAGTTTTTTTAATTTTTATAAGTTACTGGTTTTAAGTTAATCTTTTTTAAATGATAAACACCAAAGGACAAAAACAAACGGGGAAAACGAACAAAGAAACAAATACTTTTATTGAAAAAATAAAATCAAACACTTCTATAATTTTATGATTTGTATAACAATTGATGAAGACATTTATACCCAAGATTGATTTGCAATTAACTTAACAAGAGTATGGATTAGATGGATGAAATATTCATTTTGTTGAATTTGAAATCTTTAGATTGTTATCCATGGTGATTAAATATTGGTACTCTAGATGGATTTGATTATGTACACAAACATACTACCAAAAGAAGAAGAAGAATAAACAAATTATCAATAAATCAAAGAAATTAGAGATGAGTATTGAGAGAATATAGAAAGAAATTGGAGATAAAACTTGAGAGAATATGGAGGAGTGTGGCTGCTGTTTTTTTTTACAGTTGGCTGCTATTGTTGTTTTGAGAAAGATTTGTTTCTCAATTCTATTTATATCTAACATTTTAGAGTTAAGATGTGAAGTGGGCTTGGACCAAAAATAACATACACAAATGAAATAGCCCACATAAATACTAAATCCAACATATTTCTTTTATACTACTACTTTTTTAAATTATATTTATTCATTGGATATTGAAATATTGTTTTATATATTATAATATATATATATTTGGTTGGTAAAAAAATATATTTATTTACCAATATTTTTTTTTATCAAGATTTATATACCAATATGCTTAAAAAGGAAGATTTATATACCAATATATATATAATTAAAAACGGTCCGACCCGGTTGAACCCCGGTCCGACCAGTTGAACCTTGAACCGGTAAGCTCACCGATTCGATGACCGGTCTGGTTCTGACAACCTTGGATATATGAATGAACTTCTTAATTGCATGATTTCTATATGCAATATATTTCATCTCTTGATTCCTATCATTGCACTTCATATTTCCTATTTTCCCAATACTTTTTGATAGATGACAAAAGGGGGAGAGATATACATGATGGAAGAGATATGTTAGATGGAACTAATTAATGAAGAATGTTATGAATTAACCTCTTGCATGAATTTAGGGGGAGTTTAATTAGAATAATATGAATTAAACTCTTGCATGTGTTTAGGGGGAGCTTAATTGCATATCTATGAACATTCTTGCATTTGTTATTATTTCCATCCATAAAACATAATATTTATTCAAAAGGTTTGTCATCATCAAAAAGGGGGAGATTGTTGAGGTCAAAACCGTTTTGATGTATGTTTTAATGACAACAAACCTTATGGAATAAATGTTAAGTTTTATGAATGGTAATCTACTGATGTTTGCACTTGAGTTTTTGTTGAAAGATAGATAATGACAAACGTGGACAAGCTAGAGGCCACTCACATCAACAAGTGCATTTTATATACTCAAACAAACGAAAGAATTGGAGTAGCATCAGATAATCACAACAACAATATCACAAGCTTCATGAAAATATTTAAAGACTATTGTTTTGAATGATAAAGAAGAGTCATTGAAGGTTCAAGCAAGAAAGCGAACTTCATGGGTTATGTCTTCCTCATCACCACAAGGTTTACAACAAGTATTGAATATTCAAGGAATGATTTGAGGTTTATAGTCAAAGAATCAAGATAGAAAAACTTGCATCACAAGCTACACAAGAATATGTTTGATGTTGTGTGACAAAACTCACATTGAGTTTTGCACTATGTGTTTTGAGGATTTACTACTACAATCAATGACAAAAAGGAATGATGCATACATTAAGGATGTTCAAGATAAGAAAGGTTGAGAATGATTTTCCATAAGTTTTCAAAGGATGCACAAGGCATACACATTTCAATCATTCTTCTAAAGGATAATTCTCTTATGGATACACCCACGCCTCCACTAAAGAATCTTAGAGATACTCAATGGACAACCAACAATGTGTGAAAACATCAAGAGAAATTGTGGGATGTTTTGCTGCAACAAGATTTCAAAGTTTATTGATCAAGATCATGTGTCTCACTCCTTGAGAAAATCCTGAATGTTGTTTCAAGAATGTTCTGAGAACATTCTCCAGTTCTTGCTTCATTCTCCTCAAGAACAAACGTCAAAGCAAAAGCACTTATTTATTTTAAGTCATTTCTGGACAAGACAAAGAAGCACTTTTTCCTTGGGTTTCACTCACAAGATCTCTACAGTTATTGAAGAACATTTAAGGCAAGGAATATTTGGATGAATAGAGAAGTTACCACATTTGCCTAGTTCAAGGATCAAAGCATATGCAAAGGCCAAATATATTCTTAGATACATTCTCACACATGGCTTTGACTGATTATACTTGGATCATTGAGAAATAGACAGCACATCACTATCTATGAGTTAGAGTGTACTTGCAAATGAATAAAGAAAGAACATTCTCCAATGGGGCCACACTTTCTCCTATGACAATTGTACTTGCAATACTACTTTTATGAGACATCAAGTACAACCACCAGCTGCTGATATTATCCATTAAAGCTGGCTCCTGTTTGCATCAACTCCTCTTCATCAAAAGGAAGAAGTTCATTCATACCCAGTTCCTGGAGATCGATCTCAGACCAATGCTGGAAAGAGAATGTACTTGTTTGGAAAGATGCTAGCTCACTCACAGCTGTTCAAAACGTACTTAAGCTGCTCAACGGATTTACTAGTTAACTAAGCATCAGACAACTATCTACAGCTCATTGCGAGCACACTATTTGTACTTCTTTGTTGAAGAAAGATGAAGAACTTCTGGAGAACGTTCTCAGACCAACCAGAAAGATAAAGTTTCTTCACAAAAGCTCATAAGCTGTCAAATACAAAGCAACTAGCTGTTGGTTTCAAACCTCAACGGATATACTTGGTGAAAAACCAAGAAAGGACCATTTACAACTCACTGCAAGCTAATCATACACGCTCCTTTATCATAGAAGTTGAAGAACACCCAGGAGAACAATCTCAGAACGTTCTGACAGCATAGTTATCCTTCAACAACTGTCATGAGCTGTCATTTAAAGTGTTATAACAGCTAGTTTCTGATTCAAACTGATATACTTCGTGGCCAAGGAACTGAGGACAAGCTTCAACTATAAATAGAGGTCTTTGGCAACATTGAAGAGCAAGAGTTCAAGCTACAAATCATCAATCACTTGTTTTTCTCTACAAGTCATGGAACTCTTCTTTCATCACTCACACTCAAGATCTTCATTCTCAACATACCTCTGAGTTTACTGAGTGTTTTCTATTTGCTTCTCAAACAACCCTTTGAGTTTCTACAAGCAAATATATCAAGAGACCACTTTTCACATAACCCACTTTTTTAGTGGTTGTATCTTTGTCTCTTTATTTTACCTCTCTCATTCAGATCTGTAATATCAATATCTAGGATCAGAATATCCATTGAGTGTTGAGAGTTTTCATCCATTTTCAAAGCTTCTCAAAATTGTATTGAGTGAATAGGCTTTGATAACCAATCTTCCATCATTGTAACCTTGGCTCAAGTTAGTACGTAACTACTAATTGAGTGACACCTTCATAGTCAGTGTGACTTAGGTAGATTAAGCTTGTAGGGCTTAGAAGATTTTTGGTCTTGGATCTAGATCAAAAGGAAGTGTAACTTGAGATCATTAGCATCTCTTAGTGGACAATCTCACAGGCGCGCGGGGACTGGACTAGCCCAAGGTTTTGGGTGAACCAGGATAAATTGTTTGTGTGCTTTCTCTTCCCATTACTCTTATTTAATTTACGCATACACAGATCACACAAATCACAAGTTATCGTTTATATTTATTGTCAGAGAGTGTTGGGAGAACGTTCTCCAGTCTGCATTATATTTTGAATACTTGATATAACTAACAATCTGGTTTATAGCAGAGAACATTCTCAGAACAAGCTCTTCTATAATTCACTAACATTTATCCAAGTATACACTTGAGATCTATTTTGTAGAGTGCAGGATTAAATTTTAAAAGGGTCACAATTCAAACCCCCCCTTTCTTGTGACTATTTCTTCCACTTCAAAATAGCCGAGAGTTTGAATAAGGTATCAAATTTTACCTCTTTCCGCAGGATCTTAAGTGATTCTCCTACAAATCTAAGTTTATCGAAGTCAATTGGGTACAAAACCTTTAATCCATCCTCGGAGCGGATAGGTGAATGTATTACAGGTCCCTTTACATCTTTTATGTCAAAGTTAATCCCAAATGCAGGTAGAGGTGTAAGGATGTCAGAGAATATAATCACTCCAATGGGCCTAAAAGCTTTCAAGGGCTGCAAGGAAACTTCTACAATGAGACCAGTCGTCTCTGACCGTTCTCGGAAGGACGAATGTTTCTGAGCTAACTTTTGGTAAGTAACCATGTACCTTCCTACCTGACGCATCATCCATGCTGGAGGACGACTAACAAGATCTCCCCTGGCAGCCTGAACCAAGAGAGGATCTGACAAAAATAAAAATGGAACACAACATCCAAGTCAATTACTCTTGCCTATATCTCGATAGGGTCACATCTGCATATGAGACAGGATGGAAGGATAATGAATTGTGAGACTGAGAAATGTTCATAACATTCTCTTCAATTGGAATGTTATGGATAGTTTGAAAAAGTTGCAAATGCGTGAATGCAATGTGTTGGGTTCTTGAAATTGGATATATTTTGCAAAAACAACATCTAGTCAGATGTAGGGTCAGATGTGTCTACATTTGGAACAACATTCTGAAGCTAGAAATTATGGATAGTTTGTGACAAGTTTGTTTCGCGCTTTATCGATCAAGTCAATCCCTTTAGCGCTTTACTTGTTCCTCAAGACATGGAACTTAACTTATTTCCTGAAGTTATCCCAAAGTGTATCACGCCTAAAATATATTCCTATATTTTAGGATTTTGTTGGGTTTGTTTAAACAAATATGTTGCTATCGGGTATACTACGATTTAATATTATTTTGAAGGCCAAAAATCAAGGAACAACCATGGCTAACACTGTGATATATATATTGAAGACCATAGACCGTTTTAGGTTACTGAAACTCTTGTGAAAGATTTGTATTCTTGGGTCTAGGGTTTTAGCATGTCATTTGTTTTATTTGTGAGCCTACCTTGTATCTCCTTGATACTTGCTTAGGACTGTGTTCTTGAGATGTATTTGTTTAATCTACTCCTAAGCTTTGAAGTACGGAGATAGGTATTGTTTGAAGTGTGTCTTCACTTAATTAATTGTTTTCTTACGATCACACCGGGAGCATGGTTAAGAGCAGAAGGGACGGGGTCTCTGATCTAGGCAGTCCTAGGTTGAATATAGCACGGGTAGTGTCTAGGTGACGAAGTGTAAACGAGTCTTTTGCTGATAGCTTCTAACTAGCAGTATCATAGTGGATTCTCTCCTGGATTGGTATCCCCCAGAGTAGGTCATGTTATACGCCGAACTGGGTTAACAAACACAGTGTGTTATTTATTTCAAGTTATTTATTGTTTATCGTTAATTGCTTCTGCTGTGAACATTGTAGACTCAAAGGCTGCCACATATGGTACCCCATTTGGTCTATACCAAAAAGGCTGCCACATCTAGTACCCCATCTGCTACGCCAGAATTTCAATTGGCATCAGAGCAGACACCCTGTTATGTTATTAGGGTGAGCTCCAAGGAATGATTCTGGTCAAGATGGAAAGGGAATGAGGAGCTATGAGTAGGCCACCCCTTCTGGATGACACTAACTACGATTACTGGAAAGCTCGTATGGAAGCATTCTTGATATCAATAGATAGTAGGACTTGGAAAGCAATAGTGAACGGCTGGGAATATCCTACTATTACTGACAAAGATGGTAACTTGTCTTTGAAGCCTGAAGGAGAATGGACAAAGGCAAAAGATGAATTTGCTCTAGGGAACTCCAAGGCCTTAAATGGACTATTTAATGGGGTGGATACAAATATGTTCAGACTGATAAAACGATGCACTGTTGCTAAACAAGCTTGCGAGATATTGGTAACTACTCAAGAGGGAACATCAAAGGTAAAAAATTCCAGACTACAAATGCTAACCACAAAGTTTGAAAACCTGAGAATGAAAGAAGATGAGAGTGTTCATGACTTCCATATGACAATACTGGACTATGCTAACACATTTGACTCTTTGGGTGAAAAGATTTCTGAAGAAAGGTTGGTGAGGAAGATGTTGAGGTCTTTACCCAAGAAATTTGATATGAAGGTGAATGCCATAGAAGAGTTCAGGGATTTATCTGAAATAAAACTAGATGAGCTTGTAGGATCTCTTCAAACATATGAAATTTCTGCAAATGAACGTGTTGGAAGCAAAATCATATCTTTTGTCTCAAATGCAGAAATTGATGCTACACAAGAGGAGACAGATACTGATGAAAGCCTATCTGAGGCTATGGCTCTTTTAGGAAGACAATTTAATAAGGTGCTAAGAAGGATGGATAGGCGTGGTAGGCAGAATGTAAAGCCGAATGGGTCACCCATTCCATCAGACATTCACAAAAATGTCAATATTTCTAGGAAACCAAAGCCTGAAGAAAAAGGTAGTCAAGGGAGAGGTTTGCAATGTCATGAGTGTGATGGATATGGACACATGAGGTTTGAATGTCTGAATTATCTGAAAAAGCAAAAGAAAAGTATGACTGCAACATGGTTAGAGGATGATGACTCTGATGAAGATCTCTTGAATGAAACTGCCAAACACATCACTGCCCTTACTGGAGTGTGCTTATCTGATAGTGAATCTAATCATGGAGATGTGACCTATGATGAACTAGCTGAATCATATAGAGCCTTATGTCAAAGAAGTGAAGAGTTGTGTAGAAGCCAAGAAAACCAGAAAAGGCTCATATTGGAACTTCAATCTGAGAAGAACAAGCATCTGGCCACAATTTCAGAACTGAATAATGAGGTAACCCAACTAAACTCTAAACTTGAGTATATGAAGAAAGAAATGATGATGAATGGTGCTACGGCCACATTAGAAAAACTGATTGAAGCACAAGTTCTTGGAAAAAGCATCAAAGGGATTGGTTATGACTAGAAGAATCTCAACAAACCTAAGCAATATGACCCATAGCTTAAGTTTCTACCTCTAGAAGGAAACAACAGACCACCAATGCTGAAATGAAAGCTGCCTCATGTTCAATCCCATTTGGGAATCAGGAATATGAAACCACAACCCTGAATATGTCACTATTGTGGAAGAAGAGGACACATAAGGCCATTTTGTTACAGATTGTATGGATATCCTATGAAAAATCAGAGGGCAATTCCTAAGAAAGAAGTGATTAATCACACAAAGGAATGGAAGCCTAAAGGTAAGGATGTTTGTTTGATAGCCCATACATCTCTTAGAGCCTCATCCCGAGAAGATTGGTATTTTGATAGTGGTTGCTCCAGACATATGACTGGAATAGAAAAGTTTCTGGTGGACCTTAAATCTTACTCCACTAGCTATGTTATGTTTGGTGATGGAGTAAAAGGCGAGATTAAGGGAATTGGAAAACTTGTCAATGTTGGACAACCATATCTTGATGATGTCCTACTTGTGAAAGGATTAACTGCAAATTTAATAAGCATAAGTCAACTCTGTGACCAAGGAATGAAGGTGAACTTTACAATGGCTGAATGTTTAGTTACTAATGAAAAAGGTAAAATACTAATGAAAAGAGTCAGATCAAAAGACAATTGTTACTTATGGGTACCTCCCGAAGAAATTAATTTATTTTCGTGCTTGATAACAAAAGAAGATGAAGTAAATCTATGGCATAGGAAGCTTGGTCATATCAATCTGAAGAGCATGAAAAAGATAATAATTGAAGAAGCTATAAGAGGTATGCCTAAACTAAAGATTGAAGAAGGGGAAATTTGTGGAGAGTGTCAGGTTGGCAAACAGACTAAGATGTCGCACCCTATGGTGCCCCATTTGACTACTTCTAGAGTACTTGAATTGCTTCACATGGACTTGATGGGTCATATGCAAGTAGAGAGCCTAGGAGGAAAGAAGTATGCTTTTGTCATAATGGATGATTACTCAAGATATACCTGGATCAAATCTCTCAGAGAAAAATATGATACTTTCCTTGTCTTTAAAGACTTGTGCAAGCAACTTCAAAGAGAAAAAGATGATGGTATTGTGTGAATCAGAAGTGATCATGGGAGGGAGTTTGAAAACTCTAACTTTGCTGATTTTTGTGCTTCAGAAGGAATAGGGCAGGATTTTTCTTCATCCATTACACCTCAACAAAATGGTGTGGTGGAAAGGAAGAATAGAACACTGCAAGAATGTGCCAGAGTGATGTTGCATGCTAAGAAATTACCTTACCACTTATGGGCTGAAGCAATGAGTACTGCGTGTTACATCCACAACAGAGTTACATTAAGAACTGGTACGTCAAATACACTATATGAGCTATGGAAAGGTAGAAAGTCTACTGTAAAATACTTTCATATCTTTGGGAGTAAATGCTATATCCTTGCGGATAGAGAACCAAGAAGAAAATTGGATCCTAAAAGTGAAGAGGGAATTTTTCTAGGATATTCTACAAATAGCAGAGCATATAGAGTATTTAACTCAAGAATCAACACAGTAATGGAATCAATAAATGTTGTGGTTGAAGACATTCACTCTACAATAGAAACAGATGCTGATACAAATTTTTAGCCAAATGCTGCCCCATCTGTGACACAGAAGGACGAAATTGAAATAAAGAAAGTTGAAAACTCAAGCAGGGAAGCTGAATCAAGCAGTGCCCCAGTAAACAAAGGTCCCTCTGTTAGAGTACAAAAGAATCACCCCACAGATCTTATCATAGGTGATCTTGATCAAGGCGTCACCACGAGAAGATCACAAGATGTTGTGTCAAACGCATGCTTTGTGTCTAAGATTGAGCCAAAGAATGTTAAAGAAGCACTGACAGATGAGTTTTGGATTGAAGCAATGCAAGATGAATTGAATCAATTCAAGATTTGTGAAGTATGTGACTTAGTGCCAAGACCAACCAACACAAATATAATTGGTACCAAATGGGTGTACAAAAATAAGTCTGATGCACAAGGAGTGGTTATAAGAAATAAGGCCAGGTTAGTAGCCCAAGGGTACACTCAGATTGAAGGTGTTGACTTTGATGAAACGTTTGCGCCTGTAGCTCGTTTGGAATCTATAAGGTTACTTCTTGGTGTGGCATGCATCCTAAAATTCAAACTTTATCAAATGGATGTGAAAAGTGCCTTTCTTGAATGAAGATGTTTATGTTGAGCAACCTAAAGGCTTTGTGGATCCAAACTATCCTAATCATGTGTACAAATTGAAGAAAGCTTTATATAGACTCAAACAAGCACCTAGGGCTTGGTACGAGAGGCTTACTGAATTTCTAGTAAAACAAGGCTACAGGAAAGGAGGTAATGGCAAGACCTTGTTTGTTAAAGAAGAGGAAAAAGATCTGATGATAGCTCAGATTTATGTAGATGATATTGTATTTGGTGGAATGTCTGATAGAATGGTGCACCATTTCGTCCAACAAATGAAATCTGAGTTTGAGATGAGCATGATTGGTGAACTAACTTTCTTTCTTGGCTTGCAAGTGAAGCAGATGGATGACACTATTTTTATTTCACAAAGCAAGTATGCTAAGAACATTGTGAAAAAGTTTGGTATGGAAAGTGCAAGTCATAAACGAACACTTGAACCTACACATTTGAAACTATCAAAAGATGAGAAGGGTGTCAAAGTTGATCAAAGTTTGTACAGAAGTATGATTGGAAGCTTGCTATACCTTACTGCAGGTAGACCAGACATTACTTTTGCTGTTGGAGTATGCGCTAGATACCAGGCCGACCCCAAGGTAAGTCATCTAACTCAAGTCAAAAGAATTTTGAAGTATGTAAGTGGTACTAGTGATTATGGGATGTTATATACTCATGGTGACAATGCAATGTTGATTGGTTATTGTGATGCTGACTGGGCTGAAAGTGCAGATGACAGAAAAAGTACTTCTGGAGGATGTTTCTTTTTGGGAAATAATTTAATACCCTGGTTTAGTAATAAACAAAATTGTGTTTCTCCATTTACAGCTGAAGCTGAATATATTGCTGCTGGTAGCAGTTGCTCACAATTAGTTTGGATGAAACAAATGCTTAGTGTGTACAGTATTAATCAGGATGTTATGACATTGTATTGTGACAATATGAGTGCGATTAATTTATCAAAGAATCCAATTCAGCATAGTAAAACCAAGCATATTGATATCAGACACCATTTTATCAGAGAATTAGTTGAAGATAAAGTTGTGATTCTGGAACATGTTGCCACAGGTGAGCAGCTGACTGAAATTTTTACTAAAGCGCTTGATATGAATCAGTTTGAAAAACTTAGGGGCAAGTTGGGAATTTGCTTGTTTGAAGATTTATAGCAATTAGTGTTTTGTGCGCGTGCAACCAATTCTAACTCTTCATATTTTGTGCACGCTGATCAAGAAAAAGGAAAATTTAATACTCCACCAATTTGGTTCACTTTACCGCAAAACTCCTCATATTATCTTTTAACTCTTCAACTCTCAGTATTCTCTCTCACACACTATTGAGACTTTTCAAAACTTATCATCTACCTCTCTCAAACGACTCTGATCATCATCTACGATTCACCATGTCCAACAACTCGCAAGACTCTCGTGATGATTGTTCGTCTGATCATGCTCTTAGTCCGGAACCAACTGCATGTCAATCTCCTCCGCTGGATCCGATCATCTCACCGGAAGAAGTTCAAACTGAGAAAGAACCTCGATCGTCCAAGAAGAGTAAGTCTTCTTCTCACACTAGTCAAAAAAAGTCAAAGAAACACAAAAAGAAGAAATCGTCCTTTGTTTCGGGTTCGATTAAGATAAAGAAACACAAGAAAAAGAAGTCGGGGAAGAAACATGACACGAATAGGGCGTTTACAATGTCTGATTTGAATGTTAATCCCAATCCTTTTGGTTCTGAGAATCACCCTGTTGCTGCTAAGGGTACTAATTTGTCCAACAACAATGATGATGTTGAAAATCCCAAATTGATTAAAGAGGTACAGGTTGAAAACCCTAGGTCTGATAATGAAGTAGAGACACAACCTTTGAAAGATTGTGACAATTCTGGTGTTGATGTTGGTGTTACTGATAAAGAAAATGTGACCTTGAACGTTATTGATGAAGAATTGGAAAAATCTTCACCTAATGCAAATGTGGTGGAAAAGGTTGGCACATCACAGAGCACATATAAGGTGTTGCCTAACAACTCTGTTCTTAATATAGATGAAGGAACATGGACAGATGATGATGCTGCTAATGAAGATGTTGTTCCTGACTCTCCTGCGCATGTTGAGAAAGATGTCCCTGGTCCTAGAATTGAAGAGGTACAGGCTGATAGTGTTGAAGATGATGTGATTATCACAAGTGAAAAGATTGTGCACACCACTCCTATTCGAAGTGTTGCTGGAAGAACTAGACAGAGATCTAGTAGACAAGTTTCTCCTCCAGTTACTGCCCTGGCTGTTCCCACAAAGAAAATCACCAAATCTGGTTGCAAACCAGTCTTGTATGGTCCCCCTAGAACCTGGAGAAAAGGTACTCCTCCTACTGAGAAGAATAAGCTAGTTCAGAAGAGGAAGACAATGTCATCTAGTGATTCTGATTATGATGCTGAGCAGGATGTGGCAGCACTTACTAGCACATCCAGGAAGATAATTAGGAGCAGATCTGTGACTACTGATTCTAAGTTACATGCTCCTCTGGATAATGTCTCGTTCCATGATTCTCTGTATGTCAATCAGTGGAAGTATGTGTATCACAGAAGGTTGGCTGTAGAAAGAAGCTTGATCAAGGAAATGTTAGAATGTGTTGACCTGATGGAAATAATTCAATTTGATGGATTGGAGAGGACTATTAATGATCTTGGCGCTTGCTATGAGTTCTTGATCAAAGAATTTTTGGTTAATATAGGACCTGATTGTAATGACCCTTTTAGTGTTGAGTACAGGAAGGTGTTTGTTCGTGGTTTGTGCATTGAGTTTTCTCCATCCATCATTAACCAATTCTTGGGAAGGAGTGATGAAGCTGTACCTAATCTGGAGGTGACAGACAATGAGGTATGCCGGACCATTACAGGGAATAAAGTCTTACAATGGCCTAGGAAGGTAAAACTGTCTACCACCAAACTTACTGTCAAGTATGCCCTCTTAAACAAGATTACGGCGGCTAATTGGGTTCCTACATCTCACAATTATTCTGTGGCTACTTGATTAGGTAAGTTTATCTACGCTGTGGGCACTAAAACACCTTTTAATATTGGTTCTTATATTTTTGATCAAACATTGCTGCATGCAAAGTCTACTGCTACTAGGTTACCTATAGCTTTCCCTACTGTTTTGTGTGGAATTATTCTCTCCCAACACCCAAACATCCTTAGGAGCTCTGATGTTCCTTGCAAAAGAGAGGCTCCCCTGACCTTTGATTGTAGACTGCTTGAAGGACCACATGAGGTAGACATAACTGTCCCATCTGCCACCCCATCAGGTGTTTCTATGACTAGAGGGCAGATGATAGCAGATTTGAAGGATGTGAGCAAAGCTCTAGGTGAGAAGAAGCTGAAGCTTGATAAGGTAATAGACGCCTTAGAGTTTGAAGAGCAGAATGGTGCTGCTGGAACCTCACAAATCCAAGCTGCGGTGAATGATAATTCTAATGTGAATGCTGTTGTGGAAGACTCTGAAGACAGTCTTGGTTTCTGATTGTGACTTCTCTGATGATTCTGGAATGCATGCTGATGTAATTTCTTTTGATGTTTTTATTCTCCTTTTTGATTTGTGGGCTACGCCCTGGATTTATGATGCACCTACGTGTGCTTTTGGTCTGTAATATCTACTCTCTACTACTCTGATGATTCTCTCCAGTTTGACTTCGACAAAATTTAATGGCTAAAAAGGGGGAGTAGTTTAGCTTATTTTTGATAGTGTCCTGTATTGTTGCATGTGGTAGAAGAGATAGCTACATTTGAATCTACATCTGGTGTGTGTCTATGTTGATGAATATTCTATGATATGTAGTATAGTAGCATGTGTGTTCTCTGTGTGAGTATATATGCATTAAGTGAGGGGGAGAAAAATATATTTACGATATGCATGATTTCAGGGGGAGTGAAACATATAGGTTGAGGAGGAGAGTTTAATTGATGTATGTGATGAGGTGGTTGATGTTGCCCCATCCTGGATACCATCCAGAATGTTTGAATGGAGAATTTATTTTTCTCTATTTGACTGGAAATTTGTTTATGTCTTTTGATGTCAAGTGTTTTTTTTTTTGAAGATTTAATGTGCAAGAATTTATTTTTCTCCAAGTATGTAAATCCACTTAGAGAGTTTATTTCTCTCTGATGTTGTTCTTCAATGAGACTAAATGTGTTTATTCCGCTGGTGCAAGTCTCTGATGTTCTCTGTGTGATTTAATTCAATTGAAGTATAGTTGCTATAATAGCCATGAAGTGTTCTATCTTCTCTTCTAGTTGTGTGTTTTTGTTGACTTAAAGGAAGACGTGAACTACATCTTTCCATAAACTGCCTAATATTGTTTTAGCCAAAATTTGCCAAAGGGGGAGGTTGTTGGGTTCTTGAAATTGGCTATATTTTGCAAAAACAACATCTAGTCAGATGTGTCTACATTTGGAACAACATTCTGAAGCTGGAAATTATGGATAGTTTGTTACAAGTTTGTTTCGCGCTTTATTGATCAAGTCAATCCCTTTAGCACTTTACTTGTTCCTCAAGACATGAAACTTAACTTATTTCCTGAAGTTATTCCAAAGTGTATCACGCCTAAAATATATTCCTATATTTTAGGATTTTGTTGGATTTGCTTAAACAAATATGTTGCAATCGAATATACTACGATTTAATATTATTTTGAAGGCCAAAAACCAAGGAACAACCGTGGCTATCTCTGTGCTATATATATTGAAGACCATAGACCGTTTTAGGTTACTGAAACTCTTGTGAAAGATTTGTATTCTTGTTTTATTTGTGAGTCTACCTTGTATCTCCTTGATACTTGCTTAGGACTGTGTTCTTGAGTTGTATTTGTTTAATCTACTCCTAAGCTTTGAAGTACGGAGATAGGTATTGTTTGAAGTGTGTCTTCACTTAATTAATTGTTTTCTTACGATCACGCTGGGAGCGTGGTTAAGAGGAGAAGGGACGGGATCTCTGATCTAGGCAGTCCTAGGTTGAACATAGCATGGGTAGTGTCTAGGTGACGAAGTGTAAACAGGTCGTTTGCTGATAGCTTCTAACTAGCAGTATCATAGTGGATTCTCTCCTGGATTGGTATCCCCAGAGTAGGTCGTGTTATACGTCGAACTGGGTTAACAAACACAGTGTGTTATTTATTTTCAATTATTTATTGTTTATCGTTAATTGCTTCTGCTGTGAACATTGTAGACTCAAAGGCTGCCACATCTGGTACCCCATTTAGTCTATACCAGAAAGGCTGCCACATCTGGCACCCCATCTGCTACGCCAGAATTTCACAATGTTTAATGGCTCCTATGAACAAGCAATATTTTTTATTCTTCAAGGAAACTTTACTTATTTCCCTCTTCATTCCTTCAATCAAATTAAGCTATCACCTCTAAATAATTCATATCAAACCTGAACCACCCTTTCAATGAATCAATGTCAACACACGATAGGTAAACTAATAGACACTCAGGCATGGTTTTAAGCCAAAAACTAATAGTTTCTTTAATTTTCATCGTGAGTAACATAGCAAACTTTTCGTTATAGAGAATCTTGAATGTAGTTTAGATCAGAAGATATACAACAATGGCGTCTTTGAGGGTGGGCAAAGAGGGCTATAGCCTTGGGCCTCCAAAAATTAGGGCCTCAAAGTTTGTATTTTAGGTAGAGGTATAGTCCAATCTAAAATAATCACAAAAAATTAAAAGAGGAATATATGTGTAGGTTTAATCTAAAAGAAGATAATTATCAAAAAAATAATCTAAAAGAAGATAATAAGATCCAAATTAAATAGATGGATGAATATTTTAGGTTTGTTATAAAGATGAGTGACTATTTTTTATGTTATTTATAAATTGAATATATAGTTTTTCATTGTAAATTTTGTGCGTTTTTATTCATTAGGAATCCAATTTTATTTTTTGACACGGGCCTCGAAATTGTCGGGACAGGCAAGTAAGTATGAACAAAGGAATGAGAATAATGATTAAAAATAATATAAGCATGTTTATACATACTAACAAAATAACGGAATAATGAAACAGAGTTAACAGACTATCATGTCCCATTCTTTTGTTTCACACTTTTCTAAATAATCAACCATTTTAATTGAACTAAAATGTCCCATTCTTTTGTCCCATTCTTTTATACCAGAGCCAGTCATACCCATATCTTCGTTTCATTTTTTTACAAGTTAATAATGTCATTGGTTTAAGCAGTAAAATGTTTTAATATTTATTTTCCCATAATTTAGAGTTCGACCAAGTAGTAAAATGTTTTAATGTGATCAGTAAAATTAAATTATAAGTTACTTCTTTTGTCCCTAATTATAAGACTATGTTTGACAAAAATGTACTATTTATTTATCTTATTTTGACTGTATATTTTTAATAATATATAGATGTAAATATTATCATATAAGATCTTGTTCAATTTGTTTTGATGAGTATTTTCAGAATATTAAGTTTTTATAATTTTTACCAATAGACAATTATAAATATTAGAGACCAAATTTGTGCATTGGCGTACGTGCAGTGGCCAAACAGAGTGTTATAATTAGGGACGGCGGGAGTAATTGATAATTGAAAAGTTATCTAATGCTCCCTTCGTCCCAAATTATAAGGGAAAAAATGTTTTTTTTGTCCCAAATTATAAGGGAGAAAACCATTTTTAATAATGTTTTTTCATGCTTTCATACAATTAAATGCAAATTGCATTTAATTCTCTCTCTCTCTCTCTCTCTCTCTCTCTCTCTCTCTCTCTCTCTCTCTCTCTCTCTCTCTCTCTCCTTTTCTCAATAATAAACAACCAACGAAAAATATTTTTACATCTTCTCGGGCAACTTATTCCAAAGAAAACTCACAAAAACATATAAAATTATAATGTTTTAATTTTTTTTAATAAGTATGTTTTTTTTTTATTTTTCCTTATAATTTAGGACGGATGGAATATGTGCCTTGGAGTTCAAAAGTTGTTATCGGTAGAAGTTTACAAGTTTACTCGACAAAGTGAAAATTATATCTTGGTGAAGGATGAAGGCCGGGAAGAAACATTTTAGTTTTAGTTTGAACTTGGGCTTAACCTTTTATGTTGTCTTGGGCTTAACCTTTTGAAAATTGCTTTTTTCGCCCCTACCATTTGCTCCCAGGCCCCCTGCATGACCCATTTGCCCTTTAATGACTTCGGTAAAACGTTACCAAACCACATAAATTTCGGTACCTAGTTACCGAAAGCATGTCAAGTTACCTAGTTGGTGTGGTTTATAACAGAAATATAAGCATTCGGTAACTTTGTACCGAAACCATGTATTTTTTTTTAAAATTAACAGTTTTGGTAGCTACGTGCTGAACACGCTTAATTTCGGTACGCAACTACCGAAGCTGGTCTATATAGGGTCTAGCTGACAGACTTGTACTTTCATTACCTCTTCAACACACAATCAAAATTTTTGCGATCTAGGGCGTTTTTTGGCGTTTCAGAGGCAAGAAATCGACGTTTATTCATCCATAGAGGGTTCCTACACTGATTGGTTGTCATACAACAGGTAATAAGCGCTTTAATCCGTTTATTTTTCGAATTTGCTTGGTTTTGCTGTCAATAGATATTCTGGTAAATCGCTACCGAAATGACAAATTTTCGGTACGTAGCTACCGAAATATGCCCTTTCGGTTTGTAGCTACCGAAATAGTGTATAACTTGCTGTTTTTGTGTTTGCTTGATAGCGTAGGTTTTTTGTAATGGCTGAACCTCCTATTGAATTGAAACCAAACATTGATGAACCCGACATACCTGTCGTCGTTCAACCCAATGTTGTGGAACCCGATGACGAACAATCTAATGTTATTGTTGACACCGGCAAATATTTTGTAAATTGTGAAAAGATGAAGGTGCGAGATGTCATGATTGATTGGTGTAAACGACATGCTGCGATCGCTGGATTTTCTATTGTGATTTGGAAATCAGACAATGGGGCTTATAATAGGAAAAAGTTTTTTATATTGGGACGTGAAAGAGGTGGTGTTTACAAAGAAAGGAAAAAGAAATCAAAGAAAGAAGACACAGCTACGAGGAAAATATTGTGTCCGTTCAGGCTGCGAGGTTATTATTTGGCATCAGAACAATGGAGTCTAAGTGTTGTGTGTGGTGAACATAACCATGAGATGTCAAAAACATTAGAAGGTCATCTTCTTGTTGGACGCTTAAAACCGGAGGAGAAGGAGTGTGTACGCGAGTTGACTAAGAATTTGGTGGCGCCGAAGAACATTATGACGATGTTGAAAGGGCGAAATCCAGATAGCAAGACAGATATGAAGCAAATATACAATGCGCGCCAGAGGTTTAAAATAGATGTTAGGGGTGAACTCTCTGAATTGCAACATCTCTTGAAGTGTTGTGAAACTCACAAATATTTTCACAAGTGTAGAACAATTGGAGACTCCACAACTATACAAGACATTTTTTGGGCACATCCTGAGAGTATTAAATTGTTTAACACTTTCCCGACTGTTTTGATGATGGATTCAACGTACAAAACAAACAAGTATAAAATGCCTTTATTTGAGATAGCGGTGTAACGTCAACTGAGGAATAGTACAATGTTGGATTTGCCTATATCGCGAATGAAAAAGAAGATAATTTTGTATGGGCTCTTGAGACATGTAAGAGTCTTTTGATAAGTAAGGAGACCTTTCTGAAGGTCATTGTCACCGATAGGGATAAGTCATTGATGAATGCTGTTGCAAAGGTTTTTCCGAATTCAACTGCTTTAGTGTGTCGGTTTCATGTTTATAAAAACGTCAAAGCTAAGTTTAAGGCCCTTTGCAAAGCAAAAGACGAAAAGATGGATCAGTTACTTAAGACACTCAAACTTCAATGGAATTCAATTGTAGATTCGACTTCAGAAGAGTCATATACGACTGCAGTTGTTGATTTCAGGAAAGTGTTTGAAAAATTTCCAAATTTTGTCAAATATGTTGAAACTACAGTCCTTGATCCGGTGAAGGAAAAATTTGTGAGTGCATGGACAGACAGTGTTATGCCCATTGGCAACACTACCACCAACAGAGTTGAGTCACAACATGGTGCGCTAAAACAATATTTGACGGATTGTAAGGGTGATTTGGTCAAGGGTTAGGAGGCAATAAATCAAATGGTCCCAAACTAGCTGACTAAGATAAAGACGTCATTTGGACAGAGTACTAATGCTGTTGAACATTATTTTAAAAATCATTTTTTGTACATTAAGTTGGTGTATAACATCTCTCGACAGGCCTTACACTTTATTCGGGGTGAAGAAATTCGATCACGCGATTGCGGGAGGAATCGAAAAAAGTGTGGTTGTGTGATAAAGAAAACATATGGGTTACCGTGTGCTTGTTTAATAGCTTTGAAGATTGAAAAAAAGCTACCTATTAGACTAGAAGAGGTTAACACTCATTGGAAGAGATTACAAATTGATGAAACTGTTGATGGTGAAGTTGACTGCTTGCAAGAGTTTAATGTAATTCAGGTAACCGACATAATTATACACTTTATATTTTAGACCAGAACATTGACTTTCAGGTTTAAGTATTTAAATAAATATTTTTGTTTGTTTTAGGAACGGTTGAAATCATCAGATCATAGTATGAAGCTACAAATCAGGGATCAATTGCGTCTGATAGCTTATCCAGAAATTACATCATTGACTCCACCGATCAAGCAGGTAGATACAAAAGGGGCCAAAAAGCGGGGAAAGTCAGCTAAATGCAATAGTTCAACCACCAGATCTCCATCTTATTGGGAGTACATGGATGAACGATTTCCTGACTCTCAAGCATCACAGTCAAAATCATCGAAGCCCAAAAGGAAGACTGCTCGCATTGGTAATTTGTCTCCTAATGTTTTACCTTGCCGTTCAATTAAATACATGGAGTATATGCCACTCTTCATGCGTTCATTTATAGAGGATATTATTGATGTTAAGGGTGACGGTCATTGTGGATTTCGCGTTGCTGCAAAGTGTTTTAATAAGGGTGAAGAAAATCAAGGATTGGTTCGGGCTAAACTAATTAGAGAGTTAACCATGTTTAGGAAAGAGTACGAAGCAATATATGGTACTAATGAACGATTTGAATACATTATCAATGGTTTGTACCCTCCAAAAGTTATGCCTAAGAGTGGCATTGCGCCAGTAGAGAATTGGTTTACATTTCCAGATATGGGGCATATCCTTGCAACCGCCTACAACCGCGTTGTAGTTGAATTGACTACTCATCGTATTGGTCATTCTGAAACCTTTTTTCCAATCCGCGGTCGTCCACCATTGGATCCATCTTCACGGATTATGTGTGTTGGTATGGTTCCAAATCATTGTGTGTATGTAAAATTGAAGTCAGGGTGTCCACTGCCTCCAAGTTGCAAGGAATGGAAAACTCATCGGGCGCCAGAGGCTGAGAGTTGGGAGGATACCTTTTTGGATCGGATGACTGAGTTTGACAAACTGATGAAGAATGAAAAAGGTGACATGGAGATGGAGACGAATAAAGATGATCCCATTATTGTGGACTAAGTTTGTAACCGACACTTTATGTGGTTGTAATGTAACCGACACTTTATGTGGTTGTAATGTAACTGACACTTTTTGTGGTTGAAATGTAACCGACACTTTTTTGTGGATGTAATCAAGCAACAAATTATATAAATATATGGATGCGTATTAAGATAAATCACAACTCAGTTTCAATTTATTTACTAGTTTTTTCAATTCTTAACTATGTCATCCTCACGTGGTTCTCGCAATCCGGTAGAAACATATCAGTTTTCTGTCCAGTTTCAGGGTAACAAAGAGTTGTTCACCCTTGCATTGGATACCAGTCTAACAACTGTTGAATCAATCGAAAATAGAATTGAAATCATGTATCATTATGCACAAGGCAAACAAATCAAAATTGCGAAACTTGGGTATGCAAAAATGTGGGTCGATCTGGCAGCTGACTGTTCAAGCAATTCATTTGAAGATGCACCAAAGAAATACGGGTAGAAACAATTGAAAGACGATGATGATGTACGTTCCATGTTTAATCAAATTCCAATTGATCCAAAAGGGGGACGTTTGTATGCTATGTTAAATTAAGCTAATTTTATGTCTTACGATGTTTTATGTTATGTCTTTAATTTCAGTGTAATGTGTTTAATTAAGGATGTTCCGTGTTTCATTGTAATGTGTTTAATTCATGATGTTCCGTGTTTCATTGTAACGTGTTAATTAAGGATGTTCCGTGTTTATTGTAAAGTGTTTCGTTGTTTTATTGTAATCTGATTGAAAATTGGATAGGTATTAATATCCGATCTTGTATTTCGGTGTGGATTTGGTAAATCCATGTGAAATTACATGTTTAAAGCCTTGTCGCACAGCTTAAACATCATTTCGGTAGGAAGCTACCGAAATAAGTGAAATTTGATTCTGAAATTCTCGTATTTCGGCACAATTCAACCGAAACCATGTCGTATGTCAAACAGAACATGAGTTTGGTAGGAAGCTACCGAAATAAGTGAAATTTGATTCTGGAATTCACTTATTTCGGCACAATTATACCGAAACCATGTTTAAGCTGTTCGACAAAATTTTAAAAATGTCAGTTCACATGGATTTACCAAATCCACACCGAAGCACAAGTTCGGATATTAATACTTGTCCAATTTTCAATCACATTACACAAGTTCACACATGTCCAATTATGCGAATATCCATCAACAGATACAAATTTTCAAAACACATTATCAAATACGAATACGAATACGAATATCCAAAATTACATAATCCTTATACATAATCATTGCAACATTTTGCGTACCAAAATACAAATCTCCAAAATTACACATCAATTGTTTAATACATACCAAAATAACAGTCAAAATCATTAAACTAAAATAACATTAAACTAAACTAATGACTAGGACCGTCTTCACCAGATTTCTTCTTCTTCTTCTTCTTCTTCTTCTTCTTCTTCTTCTTCTTCTTCTTCTTCTTCTTGCTTCCTTCACTAGAATCTCGCTTCCTCTTTACTGGCAGCGAATATGTCGCCACAGGCTCCAAATCCCTAACCACTTTCTTCAGTACTTCCCTAGCTTCTTCCAAAGTCAACTCACCATCAAGTTTTCCATTCACCTCCTCTATGACCGTCCTAGAAATCTTAAACACGTCTTGTTTGTCAGCCGCATTGTCCTCCTCAATCAATACTTCCAGATTTGCAGGTCTTGCCGGATTCCCTTCAATTGGTGCCCATAACTTCGGATGCGAAACACGATAAAACCATGCAATGTATTCGGGTACAGTTTCAAACCCATTTTGTGCTCTTGGCCCTCTCATTTCTTCAGTGACATAGTTCTCAACCATGTAGTTAGCAAATGCTTCACCAATTGTAAACCGATTCAGACCAACTTTTGCAGATTCATCAGGGTGTCTGGGAATAGACTGGACATGTCCAAATTGCCTTAGGACACGCTCAGGAAAATAAGGACATATCATAGCACTTCCACACATAATCCAGCCACTGTACCAACAAATATCTTCAAACGGCCGAATATGTCGGTGATCCTCATATGGTCTAAACGTGACTTCGTCCACTTCCATCCTATCCAATGTCGTCCTATGCTCATCCGGATATTTATAACCTTTCAGAGGCAAATATTTAGCGCAAATTGGATCCCGGTGCCTATACTTTTCACTAGCCCCTCCCCCTCCGAACCTTTTGAAATGCTCATAAATCCACGCCTAAAAACAACAAATTAATGGATAAATTAACAATAAATAAACCTTTTGAAATGCACAAAATGATTTAACAACTGCATAGATAAGATAATGAAGTCATTTTAAATAAATTAAATTTATATACCTGAAACATACAGTTGTAACCTCCATGATTTCCACATCTCGGCTTAGTTGCCTTCTCCAAGTAATGATACAAATATGTCAGCCCAGAAGCACCCCAGTTCCATGTGTTTACCAAGCTGAGGTCTTGCAAATATGTCAGGAATATGACATCCACATACTGCATACTTTTGTTGGTGAAAATGGTTCCACCAATCAAGTAGAGCAAAAATGCTCGTATGGTGCAATCCCTGTAATTTTGCACAACTTCCTCCTCTTCCTCTTCCTCTTCAGCTTTCAACGCTCGCCTCAAATTGGCGGCGTATATCTTCTCCAGCATGGGAAACCCGATATGTGCTCCTTTCATTTTCTTGAACTCTGCCCTACACTTAGTTCTAGGGAAGTTCAGATACTCTTGGCACATATCTTCACCTTCTTCCGTTGTGCACGAAGTTCCAAGGTGGTTGAGCATTTTACCGGTGATGGGCATATGTAGCAAGCAGGAAACATCATCCAGAGTTATCGTAACTTCACCAATCGACAGATGGAAAGTACCGGTCTCTGGTTGCCATCGCTCGGAAAATGCCGTCAACAATCCCCAGTCAAGATTATTGTAATTTGTCTTCAAAAGTGGTTGAAGTCCACTAGCCTTAACGACATCCCAAAACCAATGCAGGTTACTCTTCGGCAATGTAAACTCATTTATCTTTTTTCCGTTGTACATGCACCTTAAATATCTCGTTTTACACTGCACAAATTCAATGAAAATCAAACATTAAGAAATTAAGAAATAATCACAAGTTTAACAAATTCAATGCAAATTAATTAAAATACGAATTTACCTCTCCTCTCCACAATGACGCAGCAACATGCTTTCCAAAACCTGGCAACAACGACAAGTCCGTTGGACCACCAGGGTAACTTAAAACTTTGGCTTCACCGGCACGTGGTGGGTTTCTTCCTTGTGTTGTTCTCGTATTTTTTTTCCGTTGTGGTGGTTGTGGTTTCGATTCTGCTTGTGCTTCTACTTGTTGCTCTTCCTCTCCCTCTTCCTCTTCATCTCCAAAGTCGAAAAAATCGCTCAAATCTTCTTCAAGTGATTGCTCTTCCAATCCCGGTTCAGTAACTTCCATTTGTTCTTCTATCTCATCTTGACGCTCCTCCTCTTGAGTTTGACTCGATCCAGCAACTACAACTTTTTTCCCTTTAGCCCGACTTGGAATTTTATCAACATTCACAAGTTCTCGACGTGCAGAGCCATGTGCTCTGCTTTCCCTGCCACCTCTGGTTCATCCAACTTCATCCGTCATTCCTGTATAATAAATATTCAAACAGTTTTAACCAAATCAACCCAACAACATAATATTTCAAATAAGACGAGCATCGAAAGAACATCTAGTCATCAAATCATGTTAGGTTCCTTCCTATGTTACAAACAAACAACAACATCATCTTCCAAAACATATTACAAAACATCATAACAAAAGCATCAAAGAAAATCATAAAATTTCAACAACCCAATTCAAAAATCTTAACTGGAAATCCAAACTGCAAAATCCAGGCATTTTATCAAGAAATCCAGCATTTTATCAAGAAATTTTTTCATTCAGGCATTTTATCAAACAGTTGGAGCACATTAACCTAAATAGAAATCCAAACCCTATACATTAATTAAATTAACATTCCAATTTCGTGGAATCAACATATTAATCATAACATGATAAAAATATAATCAAGAACCCAGTCAAAAGCAAGTAAATGAGATAGGTTATTTAAAATACTTACTTGTTCAAGTGAATCAATAAAAACCACGAATTTTCAATCCTCTAATTTGCGAATTCTAGTGATGGATGAGTTGTTGTGAACGAATTAAAGCTTGTTGTTGTTGTTGACCTTCGATTTTGCGATTAGAACCCTAGAATCGCCCTAGATTTTGTTGACTTGTGTTTTGCATAAACTGATATAAAGGTTTGATGAAACTACTGCTATATTACTAGACTTCGGTACGAACCTAGCGATATCCCGCGTGTTCGGTAGAAAGCTACCGAAACAACGCGTATTCGGTAGCTTTCTACCGAACCTATATATTTTTTTAAATTTTTGCATCAAACTTGCTGTCTGAAAGCGTATTTGTAGCCACTTAACATCACTTCGGTTTCTACGTACCGAAATAATACTATTATGGTAAAAAGGTACCGAAGTTCCCTGGGACTAAACTGAGGGTATTTTGGGATTTTTGGGGGGTCTGGGAGCAATAGTAGGGGCTCTTTCTAGGGTGGGTAAGCAATATAGGTCTCTCACGGTGGGAAAGTGAGTGTATTGTAGATCTGGCCGTACCATATCTATCTCTCTACCAAATCGTAATTTTTCATTTTTAAAAATTAAAAAATAATAATTTTTCACCACCACTTTGTGGCTTGAAAACGCCCCTTTGTCACCGCCAAACACCCCTTCAACATCTCAATTTCAACCTCTTCTTATTTTCACTATTAATTGATGTTAATTTTCTAGCAGCAAACACAAATTTGTTGTTTCAAAACTTTTTCATGCTATTCTTCCAGTTTGTTCTGCAACCCACAAAAACATATCTTATGTTCAACAAAGTTAAAAGCTTACTCAAAATTGATATTTATTATGATTTCCTATGATCTTATTTTCAATTTTTGTGATTGTTGGATTTCCATGTTTTCCAATTCATTCCTTTAAACCTAGATCCTTCTATTACAGGAGGTTTATCATCCAAGAATGATGAGCTCATATAGGAGGAGGGTGCGATGATGTTCTGTTGGCCCTTCTCTTTTTTTTCTTCCATTGAACATTTTCTAATCTCAAAGAAATTTAAATAAATATTTGTTGTTTCGAAGAAAAAAAAAAAAAACTTATTGAGACTTATGTTGTTACTGAAGAAGCTTTTTCAAATTTGGTGTACAACAGTACTGGTTGTGACGGTGCGATTCGGACGAACCACGGTTATAACGTCGTTGTTATTTTGAACCCTTTTTGTTTGTGTCTTTGCATATGGTATCCTTCAATTTTCTGGACGAGAGATGAGAGAGATATGCAAAGACAGAGATATGTTGAATTAAAATGTAAAAGTAGCAGAGATGAAAGAGATGAAGGAAGGAAAGAGAAAAGAGATTTGTTAAGCTACTGAGGGTGTATTATAGATCTGTGGAACATTATCTATCTAACGGTTAAAATGACTTGCCCAGGGTGAGAGACCTATATCACTCACCCACCTTAGACTGAGCCTGCTCGTAAACTTCGTTTCTCGTTAGGCATATCTTTTACTCAACTTTATCTTTTACATATATATTTTGAATTTAAAAAAAAAAAAATTGTTTCGATTATAAAAATGTTACATATGAGTTTGAATATTTTTTCTTGAGACACTACATCAGCCGAGAGAAAATTATGAGAGACTAAATTGAGAGTCTTAAGATTTTGTTTTTTGGTGTCATTAGAAGAAAGGCCTCAATAATTAGAAATACTACCTTCTCTAACTATTCATCTTAGCAAAAACTCATTAATCACTTAAATTCAATCCTTTGGTTCATTCTTTAATTTATGATATCATTGTTAAAATATTATCTTGCATTTTTAAATATTATCTTGCATTTGTTAGAATTTCCTCAATTATATAATTTATATGTTAAAAGTATATTTAATTATAAATTTAGGTTGATAAGTTTCTTATCTTACGAGATATAGTTTTATACACAAAAAAGGTGTCCTAATACCTGACAAAAAAAGTATCTTAATACTATTATATTTAGGATTTAAAATATACGCTAATGATGGTGAACAGATATTTTAAATAATTTTTTTTGTCAAAAAAAAATAGAAAAAATATTTTAAATAATTTTTATAGTATAAATCCTAAATAAGGATGGTGAACAGTATAAATCCTATTTTAAATAATAATAAAAGATTTCCATCAAATAATAATTTAAAATCGTTATATTAAAATATACGCTAATGATGATTTATACTATTATTATTATTTAAAATCGCAAAAGTAGGTTTTAGAAAACAATATAACGATTTCCATCAAATAATAATTTCTATCGAATAATACAGTGATGTGACCAATTTCACTATAGTTAGTTGGTCTTAGGTACTTCTTTTTTTTTCTTTTCTTTTTCACAAATTTAATCTAGTTCGAAGGTCCATTCTGACATCAAGTGGTCGTAGTTGCGGAGATCGAACCATGATTCTCCCTACCAAACTCAGCGTCAATGACCAGTGAACCACAGAGGTTAGTCTCTATATTGAAACTGGTAGAGCGATATAAATAATACAATGACGTGATATTTAAGAAAATGAAAATCACAACTTTGTAAAAGTTAGGGGGCCAAAATTATAATTTAGGCAAAATAAATGAATAAATGCTTAATTGTAATTTTGGTCCCCTATTTTCACCATTTTACAAAATTGATGCCCCTATTTTAAATTTCGACAGTTTTAGTCTTCTAGCACATATTTTGTCTAAATGAAGAAAAAAGAAAATGAACCCGTGTAAAAGTAAAATCGTAGGGGTGTGATAGCAAATCCTAGCAATATGAAAGGAATCCTCAATTGGGCTTTTGCACAGTAATGAAAAGCCCAAATTCACAACACTAGCTTCACTTCAATGTTTGACTAATAAATACCCTAACACCTTCGTCTTCAACAATTTTTAAACGCTCTTTTTTCTTTCTGCTGTGAAAATGAAGCTCACTGAATCATCTGAGGTAACATTGCATCATATTTTTGAGTTTAATCAAACTATAGTTACTGCATATTTATTTTCATTATAGTTATTATATTAAGTTGTTTTTTGTGATTTTAACTTTTTAGAACAATGCTGATGCTGGAAATGATTTTCCCCTAAAATCTGATGATCATAATTCACTTCCAGTTGAGCTTCATGATCATGTAAAAGAGCTTAATCACACTGTTATTGAGGTTAATTTTTTTTTTCTTTCAATTTTCATTTTTTTTTTTATTAATCAGCTTCAAAAGGGTTTATATATTTTGGTATGGTTTTGAGTTTTTAATGTTTAAAGTTTTGTTTTTATTGTTGTGCATGTAGGATTCTTTGAAGGAAAATATTCAAGATGAGAAAGTTTTGGGTTTGAATTTAGAAAATGGAGGAAAATTAGTTGAGGTATAGTCACTGTTATAATGCTGATTAATGCATTTTAAGAATACATTATTTTTGTTATATGGTTGTAATCTAAGTAAAATAAATAGCTAACCGATGCTTAGCTACCGTCAATTATAGGGTCTGTTTAGATTGACTTATTTCAGCTTATCTATTGAGATGAACAATTGTCAAACTGTTTGAAAGAGCTTATAAAAACAGCTTATGTCATGTTCATAAGCTGTTTTCAGCTTATTATCATAAGCTCTCCACGAAAGCTTATGAAAACAACTTTGTAGCTTTTATGAAAATAGTTTGACTTTATTTTATCTTTTGTTATTGAAATGGCTTATAAATTTGCACTTATATGATGGTACTTATGCTATGGGCACCTAATTAAGTTGTTTATCTAAACATAGACTTAGTTGAAGTTGTGTCCCTTTCATTAATGGTTGTTATTGGTACCTGTTGTGAGCTGCACTACTTAAATTGGGACATCAGAGGAAAACTTTTGACTTCTTTTTTTTAACGATAAATATTAGTGTTGTTGGTAACTTAGTATAATGTTGTGGGTGGACATTGAATGTTCAACAACATTATCACTTCCTTCTTAACTCCCTGCCCTATCTAGCCACCCTTATATCTCTTGATTCTCACAAATGTTTCGCTTCTAATTCGTAATGAAATTTCAATGTAGGTAACTCCTGAATCTGTGGTTACTGATGCTGAATCGGTTTGCAAAAGTCCTGATGGTGGATTATCTTCAACCGATTCAGGATGGCCGGCCTTCAACACTAAACCATGTTCCTATCCTTATTCTCTTGTGGGGAATGAGGAAGCAATCGTTGCAGTTTTGCATTTGCAGCACAATGCAATAGATGCTTGCCAAAAGTTCTTAGCTCCCGATGGTTCTGACAGTGATGAGGATGTAATTGAAGACGAAGACGAGGATGATGATGAAAGCGAAGATGAGTTGGTAGAAAGTTGTGATGAAGAATCTAAAGAGTATAGGTTCTTTGAGAAAGTGTTTGCTGAAGATGTTGACTTGAGGAAATATTACGAGAACAATAGTAAAGAAGGAGATTTTTATTGTTTGGTTTGTGGTGGTATTAAGAAGAAAATGTGGAAGAGGTTTAAGGATTGTGTTGCACTGATTCAACATTCCACTACTGTACTAAGGACGAAAAGGATGCGAGCTCATAGGGCTTATGCACAAGTCGTCTGTAAAGTTGTCGGTTGGGACATTAATCAGTTGCCAACTATTGCATTGAAGGACGTGGATTCCTCCTTAGCAGCTTCAAAGAAGCTTTTGGTGAACATTCATAGTTGATATATCTATAATTTATATTTGAAGTTTTTAAATACCTCATTATTCCTCATTAGTTTCTGTTGATTTTCACAGGTTGAACCTGAAAAACCTGCTGCTGCAAATGGTGTTGATGACCAAAATGTAAGTATCATAAGTGAGATACTATGAAAGAGCTTCATTACACTGTTACAGAAGTTCATTTCTTTTTATTTTTATTTTTTTAATATTTTTTTGTATCTGGTTCAATTGGAATAGCAGCGTAATACTAGTATTATTATTATTGTTTCTGTGCTAACTTAGTAATCTGGATTCTCACTTTTTTTGAAACAACAAATGCTAGTATTGTTAGTGACTTAGAAGTTGGGGTTGGGGAACGGGGGTCGGACTCTCTACCGCCTTATCACTCCACTCTTTCACTCCTTCACCCCAACCACCAATCCACCCTGATTTTCACATACATTTTACTTCTCATTATTAATGAAATTTCAATGTAGGTAACAACTCATGAATCTGTGGTTTCTGATGCGGAATGGGTTTGCAAAAGTCCCAATGGTAGATTATCTTCAACAGCTTCAGAATGGCCGGCCTTCAACACTAAACCATGTTCTTACCCTTATTCTCTTGTGGGGGACGAGGAAGCAATTGTTGCAGTTTTGCATTTGCAGCACAACGCAATAGATGCTTGCCAAAAGTTCTTAGCTCCCGATGATGGTTCTGACAGCGATGAGGATGTAATTGAAGATGAGGATGAGGATGAAAGTGACGATGAATCGGTAGAAAATTGTGATGAAGAATCTGAAGAGTATAAGTTCTTCAAAAAAGTATTTGCTGAAGATGATGGCTTAAGGAAATATTATGAGAACAATAGTAAAAAAGGAGATTTTTATTGTCTGGTTTGTGGTGGTATTAAGAAGAAAATGTGGAAGAGGTTTAAGGATTGTGTTGCACTGGTTCAACATTCCACTGCTGTACTAAGGACGAAAAGGAAGCGGGCACATAGGGCTTATGCACAAGTCGTCTGTAAACTTGTTGGTTGGGACATTAATCAGTTACCAGCTATTGTGGTGAAGGATTTGGATTCCTCCTTAGCAACTTCAAAGAAGCTTTTGGTGAACAATCATAGTTCATATATCTATAATTTCTATTTCAAGCTTGTTAATATTTCATTATTGCTTATTAGGCTGTTTTGATTTTTACAGGTTGAACCTGAAAAACCTGCTGCTGTGGGTGGTGTTGATGATAAAAATGTAAGTATCGGAAGTGAGATAGTTGTGTATGTCACATGTAATTTGGTTTTAGATTATAGTTACCTTTAAATATATCCTGACTATAAGTTGTTTTTTGCAGGGTGAGCTTGTTAATTCTGTTGATGACAATTAGGAGGTTCTTAATGATAGTGAAGCCAAAATGAATAGGGTTAAATTTGGTTTGTAGGGAGACCCTTGCTTTTGTTAACAATATTGGGGAGCTTGTTAGTTTATGAGTTAAGATAATGTCTTGAGAATTTCCCTTGCACTAACTTCTAAGGGATAACTTTGTAAATACTTGCATCTCAAACTCCATGAATCTCAAAATTTTATGCTTAAACTGCATGTGGTCATTCTCATTTCCCCAAGTTCCTTTTATAATTTTATGTTTATGGTATAAATAATGTTTGGTTACTTATTCTCATAGTGGAAGTAGAGAATTTATTTCCTTCGAAATTATTATTATTATTATTATTATTAGTACTAATTATAGACAAATACATAAATTTGTTTAGGATTTTTTTAAAAAAAATTGTGTTGGAATTTATACTTTCATAGGAGGCCTTTTTTTTGTGTGTGCCTATTTTAGGTGGTTTTTCTTCTATGTAATGAAAGCTTCTTCTCCCTTGTACTACCTTTTTTTTCCTCATCATATTACCCCTCTCTACTTCTATTACCACATACTTCCCATGAAAATCCTCTTCCCTTACAGCCACCACATTCATCTCCTTTCTAATTCAATCTGTCTTCCACTATGTTTCTTCAAACAGAACTTGCTAGAGTCTCTTCCTGCAGCTTAGATTGTCATTACTCATTATGCATCACTGAGCTACACAATTGTGCTTTGAAATGAAAACTAAATAAAAAATCTAAATATTACCAATTCAACAAAGAAATACTTGAAATTTAACTGCTTTATTATATATTTATAATCAAATAAATTTGTTTTGAGACCTTTTTTGAGTCCAAAATTTTGGTCCTAATGCACTTGCTTGAGTCGCTTCACCCTTAGGCCAACCATGCTTGCAAAAGTTGCTCATTTATTTTTTTTCAAAATCGAACACGCTGTAGGTAATTGGCGACACTGTTTTGATTAACTTTAGCGATTAATATTCAACACACACTCAAAAATATTTTCTGACACTAGGAATTATTCCGTCCAAGAAGGTTGTAGGTGTTCAGTTGGGAAAACTTTTACCACGGCTATACGGTAGGCGCCAAATATTCTTGGCTCTGATTTCGATTTCTCCCAGGCAGGGCCAAAAAGAGTAATAAAGAGTATGATTGTGAAACATGTACTGAAGTTTCTACCTTCATACTATAGTAGTATAGTGATCCTCTTTAAGTTGGGCTTGTAATGCATAAAGATATGCTAGAAAAATGAGGGTAAAACATTGAACTCTTGTTCTATTTACCGGTATAGTTTGGATTATAGAATTGGATGGAATATAGCAAGAGCAATAACTAAGAGGAAATAAATAGAAATTAACACAATTAATCTCTCCATAACTAAGTGATAGATGGAAACACGATCTAACCCGAGAGAGCGTAAAGAAAGAACGCGATCATCACACAATGAATGTAATGGAATAGAGCAAGAGCAATTTGTTTATGTCAAAGCTAATACTGATTTCTTCAAATAAAGAGATTGCTTATAAGATGTTTGAGAATATGTGTGTGAGAGGAGTTATTTACCGAAACAGGGGGTGTGTGTTGTAGTGACCACTGCGGCAACCAAGGTCTCTGGATTTCCCTATATGTGAAGAGATGTTTACCATGGAAGCGCCATAGGCTGCAGTGGCGTGTATATATGATGGATTTTGGGTTTTCATCCATCCTCCGACAACATCACTGCTCGAATGGACTCAAACAAACTAACTACAATTAATAGAAACAACTGGTTTGGTTCACTTCATCTTTTTATTTCTCAAGATTATGTTCAATTTCATTAGCAAGAACTCAAGCTTTGTAAAACACACAAGATTCATTCAATAAAGTTCATATATTATTCTAGATATGGTACAATTCAGTTTGGTTAAGTTGAGAAACTTGAATTGTAATGCACGGAATCATAAATTCAGTTTGGAGTGAAGTGGAGACAGTTCAGTGTGGTTTACTCAAATTATTTTCCAGCTCAGCTTAGTTTAGGTTTGGTTTTCTGCAGACCGAAAAAGCATTGTTAACATCAATGCGATTCTGCAGACTTAGAATGAGACCAGTATTCCTTAACAAGCTTCCTGAACAACGATTCTTCTCTCTTCATCAAGCTCATCGGTTCATCATACTCCGCCAATTTTCCTGTAAATACAGTTAGCGGGCTTTCCTTTCTTTGAAGAAAACAACTAAGTGAAAAGATATTATAAACTTATTCTTTTTCATGAATTGACATGCTATCATTTAAATGCTATACAAAGTAAAAATGATAAATCAACTACCTCATTGCTTATTACCCTATATTTGACGCGTGTCTGTTATTACTTGAAAAAGAAACTTACCATCGCTTATTGAAAGAACCATAGTGCAATCCATCACAGTCGGTATCCTGTGTGCTACTGTGACAATCCGCAAACTCGGTTCTAATGGTTTTCTGTAGAATCAAGTCAGTTGAGTTGTCGATTGATGCAGTTGCTTCATCCAGTACCAATATCCTACTTCTCCTTAAAAGAGCACGCCCCAAACAAAATAACTGCCTTTGTCCCATGCTCCAGTTTGATCCATCGTCAACAACTGCACAATAATTTTTCGTTAGTCATTTACTAACTATTCTCACCGATCCTATAAGATATAAAATACAAAATCACCAAGACCAAGCAAACACATTCAGAAGAGTTAATAGCAATATGTTTTTTTTCTTCCAAAAATAGCGTTAACTCTTATTTGGATGGGGAATAACTCAAATTAAAATAGGGCATAAATGAAATTTCAATAATTCATGCACTTAAAAAGTATACTAATTTTTTTACATTTAGGAACAAAATAAAAACCTAAATTCCCTTATAAGTAGATTTGAATGTAGTATGAAAGAAATGCTTCTAGCATATCGCGATAACAGACAATCTTGAAAGTGTACCTGAGGAGTTTAAACCCTCTTCTTTCTTTTGGACAACTTCTCGTAGTTGGCATTTCCCGAGAACCTTAACATTGACCAATTATTAGTTCAAATTTTCTATGCAATGCAACAACGTAATAGAATGTTGAATATTTTACCTCCCATATCTCTTGATCAGTGTGTTGAGATAAAGGGTCCATATTAAATCTCACTGTTCCATTAAAAAGGGTAGGATCCTGAGGTATAATCCCAAAACGCGACCTCAAATCATGAAGACCAATAGACGAGATGTCTATGCCATCAACTACAACTTTTCCTCCTTCTGGTTCCACGAGACGAAATAAAGCACCAATAAGAGTCGATTTCCCACATCCTGTTCTTCCAACAATACCAATCTTGTGACCAGCTTCAAATGTGCATGTGATCCCATGTAGTACAAGTGGTCCATCGGGTCTGTATCGTATCTGACATCGTATAAACAAACAAAAGAGTGTGGTTCATTTAAGGTGCGTCTTTTCTGAAAATTATGATTCACATTTTGAAAATAAGTAACAATTACCTTCAAGTCATTTATTTCGACTTTGCCTGCAACTGGCCAATTCAAAGGAGGACGATTACCTTCTATTATTTCTTTTGCCTCACTTTGTATATGCATATATTGATTTAGCCTCTCTACTGATATTATATTATCTGCGAGACGACATTGAAATCCAATTGAAATTACTAAGGAAGCATTTAGTGAAAGGCCATAAGATAGAGCTAGACCGATAAATCCTGCAATGAAAGATATTGAAATTTAGTAATTTGCATAAGAAGATTGACGCTATAAACAATGATATGTCAGAGATTAAAATAACAAAATTCTCACCAGAGGTGAAAGTCCCTGGTGGAAGTATAACCATGCAAAGTGCTGCAGAGGAAAGAACAAGTGCGCTTACTGTTTCTAGTCGTTGCGTCAACCATTCATTTGAGGCAAAACAGTGGAAAAATGTACTTGCATTCATATCAATTAGATCAAGATTCTTCTTAAAAAAACGATCTTCTTCTTCAAAAGCCCTTATTGTCACAGCGCCAGCAATAGTTTCAGCTACATGATTAGCTAAATAGGATTTTGTTGTGCCGCTCATCCGCATCATTTGTTTTTCCGAGACTAAGTAGTATCTCTGCTTAACACAAAAATTATATAGAAGTATTTGCTATAACTTTTTGATAAAATAAAGAGAAGAGTGAGCATAATCTACTTAAATTTGATTGCTTTATCGATGTTATGTAACAAAGAAGACACGTTCATTACCTGTAAACGAATTGTAGCATATACCATTGGTATAACAATAATCAAGACTTGCCAAGTGACAACTGATAAAACTATAAGACAAGCATAAAAGTTTATAGCGGATCCGACGGAAAAAAGGAGGCTAAATGGCATGTCAAGATCCAGAATGCTCAGATCAGATGAGACCTAAACAAGGAAAAAATGGTTAGAATATTTCTTTTTCTATTGCATTTCATAGGAAGGGAAATGATTATTTCATAAGCTTACCCTACTTAGTATCCTTCCTAATGGCGTAGAATCATAGAAAGACATCGGTGCTCGAAAGAGAGAGTTCATCAACTTTAAAAATAAATATTTTGAAGAATGAAGACCCAATGAAACTACAAATAGACTTCTGATCAACATGAAAAATATCGAAGAAGCTCCGATCCAGAAATAAACAAAAACCAATTTCAACGTTGTGACATGGGGATTGTCGACATTTGCAGCCATCCATGAGTTTTGCAGTATCTGAGAGACCACAAAAACTATGTGACAGAATGTAGACACGGAGAAGAAAATATAGCCTTTCAACGTATTCAGATATTGTAAGTAAGGCTTGAACCCTGTGTCTCCTATCTCTCTTTCTTCTTGCTTAATTAATTGATTTCCATTTGCTTCTTTACACTGCTTTTCCACTAAAGCTTGAGAAATATTTCGAGAAGCATGAGAACAAGTAACATTCACGAGCTGGTTTGAACTGGCAGTAACCTTGTGAGCATTGACAAGGTCTTGGAATTCTTGGCTTTCCGTCATTAGGTTGTGATATGGACCAGCTTGTAGGATTACCCCATCTGACATTAACTGTAAAGAAAATAAAATTGTCGAACAACCGTAATTTTGTTTCTAACTTAGACACATTAAGAACATTGAAATTATACAAAGCGAGGAATGAAATTACCAAAACAGAATGAAATGCTGGGAGAAAGTCAACTTGATGAGTAACGAGTAAGACAGTTTTTCCTTTGAGTCCTTCCATGATGTATTCCTACAAAGTTTCAAAGACATCTTTCAGTAAAATATGACACTTGACATATACATGTAGATCATAACGAAAAGATAACATTACATTAAACAAACTTTTTGCAGTATGTGCATCAACAGCACTAAATGGATCATCCAATAGATATATATCAGCATTCTCATAAAGAGCTCGGGCAAGTTGAATTCGTTGCTTTTGACCTCCACTTAAATTAACTCCTCTCTCACCTATTTCGGTGAGGTCACCATAGGGAAGTAACTCGAGGTCCTTTATCAGTGAAGACCTTTGAAGTGTTTCTTGAAATCTTTGATCATCGAACTCAGATCCAAACAAAATATTTTCCCGTATTGTACCAGTTTGTATCCATGCTGTTTGAGAAACATATGCAAACTTCCCATATACATCAATCTGCAATTCAAAAAAGAGAATCAGCCAACAATAAAATTCCCTATAGCAAGATAAATTTATATCTGCAGAAAGGAAAAAAAAGCTTACCGTTCCCTTTGTATTCGGAACTTCTCCAAGAATTGTTGCTAAGAGGGTTGATTTTCCTGAGCCAACTTCTCCGCAAATAGCCACCTTTTGCCCATGTCTAACATCCAAATTTATGTTTCTTAGTGTTGGCTCTGATGCATTATCTTCCCATGAAAAGTCTGCATATTTCATTACAACTGAGCCTTTGAGGTTGTCATTAAAGTCACTGCTATTGAAATTTGAACTATGCAGTTCTGGTGTCTCAAGAAAGTTGTGAATCCGAGCAAATGCAACTTTTGCTTGAATGATTACTGCAATAACATCTGGGATGCCTGTAATTAGCTCTTGAACAAGGCGTAAAGTTGCTACGAAAGTGAAAACATTACTTGCATGCAAAGGAATTTTCAGCAAGTAACATGCTAGGAAAGATGCAGTAGATACCATAACCGGTGAGGTCCAAAAGAGAAAGACGGCATATGTTTTTCTTAATAGCACCGCAAATAGAAGTTTGAGTTCCGCACTTCTTAACTTTTCTATTGCATTTTTAAAATGAGTTTCCCATGCATATAGCTTTAGCACTTTCATATTCACAAGAGCCTCAGAACTAGCCTTCAATCTCTCATCTTGTGCCATCATAAGTTTGCTGTGAAACTTGTGATGCAACTTTGCCAGTGGAGCATTGCAAAACACGGTTATAACTAGGACCAGTAACGATGCTAGTGTTGCTATTCCAATTGCGCGGAAAAGAATTATTATTGCAATAGACAATTGGAGAATTGCTGTCCAAGTCCTATGAAACCAAAATGGAAATTCTCCAATTCTATAAGCATCCACAGTCATATAATTCATTATCTCGCCGCTAGAGTGAACCAATCTAGCAGAATTGGATAACCTTAATGTTTTTTTATAAACGTTTGCCGTAATTAGTGACCTAACTTTCATCCCAACAATTCTACTGCGAAAATACCATTGTCTTTGTGATAGGGATTCTATGATCTTTACGAAGAAGAGTGATATGGCCAATATATATCCTTCATATTTGAAACTTTCATTGCCCTCAGAAACCAATATAAAAGCATTCAGAAGTAGAGGGCCACAAGATATAGCAAGTACCTTGAGCAAAGCAAAGAATCCTGTTATCAAAATCTCTCTTCGGTGGCACATTATAATTGTCCATAATACCGATGAATGTGATGATGGTTCGTTTTCTCTTTGTATCCTTAATTGTTCTACAAATGACAGATAACAACTTTCCGCTCGTTCAGACTCTCTTAACTTTGGGATATCCTCGTCTTGAAGTGCTTTTTCTTGACCCTTTTTAATCAATGGATTCAACCACCAAAACGATATCTTACTAAAGAATCCAGCTTCGGAAAATGGGGTGACATGACATTGAGAAACATTGTTGAACTCGCTACTTAAGGGAGCATAAAGCCTTTCAGCAGTTTCTCGGTCTGCATCACAATCTTCACGTTTACATGCTTTGTAAGTACATAACAGCATAAAAGTTGATCCTGGAAAAGATATAACATCTAAAGCTTCCTTGACGGAAAATTCTCGTCTTCCAATTGCATAAGACATGGATAAAACACATAATGTACCAGAAGCAAAGAACAGGAGAATAGAAAACAGCGACAACCATGCTCGTGGAGGTTGTTTTATCTCGAGACTTATAGTTAAACTTACTAACAACCATGTTAGTCCATGAAAGAGTTCTAGCAACCACCAATTAAGAGGAACTGATTTGTAGGTTTTCCTTAATGTCTCCTCTAAAATCCAAATTCCTAAACATAAATGCAACAAACCAATGGAAGCATTGGTTATGGCAGAAACTAGTTGCAAGTTTGAATATCTTACCCGACTCCAAAAGGGTCTCGACGAAGACTTCAGGAACATCATAAATAACAGCATCATCAGCATGATCAGATCAAAGAAAATTACCAACAAATGGTTATTGCATGAAGAAGGATCTTTCAAACTCTTGATATCATAACAGCAAGGGTTTCCACATATTATGCTCCAAAAGTCCTTCATCTTCTTTTCAGCTTTTCTTTGCTTTTCAAATTCTGTAACATAAATGGAAACAAAATTTTGACTTTATTGACAAACTTTTTCCTTAAAATCTTCAATGCTTGAAATATTAAAAATCATCATATGTTAATATTATACGGTATGTAGAGTAAGCTAAAAAATCATCATATGTTTAACATTATTATCAAAACACCACTATGTTGATTTTAATAACAAAAAAAAATCTTAAAAAAGGTTATAGTAAAAAGGTTATAAAGTTTTGCAAAAAGCACTTTGCTTATATCATGTAAGTAAAAACATTTCAATCTTCGTGAGTCTCAATAACATATCATTAAGATTAACATTATTCAATAAAATTTCATAAATCGTTAATCTCGATGGATTTTAATAAACTTTCAATTCAACAAGGAATTTTGTAAAATTCAAATTCTTTGTAATGTTATTATGACTTGTGCATCATATACCACTTAAACCACTCTTTCATGTTATACATAGCACAAAACAGTAGGCAAAAACTATAAGAATGGATATGTATTGTGAAATGAATATGTACAGTTGGCTTACCAATCAAAAATGTGTAGTGACCTCAAAACAGTAGAACTTGTACCGTTGCCTTACCAATCAAAAATGTGTTTCCAGCTTCTTAAAAAATAATATAGGACCTGTTTGGTTTAGATTTTGGACAGTTTGGTTTAGATTTAAAAAATATAATAATGTAGGTGATAGGTGCAAAATATCCATCCATTTTATCGATAACTAGCGGACGCGCCTGTCTGTTTCTAACTTATGTAAAAAAAAAAGACATGTCTTATATTATTGTGAGTTTGTTAATAAAAAAATTTGCATTAAAATGCAGTTATGTTTTTTTATTGTTATAGTTGAATGAAAATTTTTTAAAGGGCAGATTTGGAAATATGAAAAATTTACACCAAAACCAATGTATCATTTTTATATATAGTATAGAAGTATATAAGTATAGATTTTACGGGAAAAAAAGTAAATCAACTTTGGCAGTTATGTTACATGTGTTTATTTGCAATATATTTAAGATTAGAAAAAAGAAGGAAGTTTTAAAGGGCAAACTTGTAATAAAGAAAAGTCTACACAAAAAAAAAGTGTATCCTTTTTATATATGTATAGATTAATCTTTACTAACTAATAATTTGGGTGACAACCTAACATGTAAGTCTCTCTGTAGCCGCCACTCTCCCTCTTTCCAACCCTAATTTTTCTTGAGTTTTTTCTTGTTTATCCATTAGAGAGGGATGATTTAGGGTCAATTTTGATCCAAAATCACCCCTTTTGATCGTTTTTTATTTCTTTTTATTCTAATAAGTGATTTTCACATCTTTTTAGGTTTTGTTTCGATATTTTTGTGATTTCTTGTTATTTGTTTTGAAGTCCCATCTTGGTACGGTGTTTGTTGTGATTTCTAGTCTTTGTGCGTTGCAGATCCGGGGGCATGACTACTCCGGACATTTAAATTTTGTCACATCAATTGTAGGCTGCGTAATAAGGTCGTTCTATGCTATTAACTCGGATGCTATGAGCTTATTCGTAGATTCATCCTTTTTAGTTTTTAGCGAATTTGAAGATGTAATGATTTCGATTGATGTACTTTACAAATTTAAATGAATAAATATCATTATGTTTTAGTAAAAAAAAAAACTAACATGTAACTGTAAGGCACTAAGGCATTTGTTGGTCTATTTGTATTGGAAATCATGCATTTCATTTTTTTTAAAGCAACACTACACCATAAGTCCTGTATTTTAATTATTTATTGTAATAGATTGGTCATTTACCTTTCTTTGTTTGCCCAATTTGTTTGTTTACTTGTATAAATTGCGCATATTAATACTTTATCTTATTTATTTGTAATACGTGCGTCATTTATTTTATTTTTCTCTTATTATTTATCTTTATAAATGTACACAAATGAATTCTTTATCTTATTCATTGATAACATAATGAAGAGTTTGAAATATAAACACATGTTATTAGGGGTGCTCGCGGTTCGGTTTGGATCGGTTTTTAGGCAAAAACTCATCCGATCCAAAATTAATTGTATTTGCGGTTTGGTTCGGTTTTGGATGACAAATAAAAAACATCTGATCCGATCCAATCCAATTTTATGCGGTTTAATTTGGATCGATTTTTGGATATCCAAATTATAAATTGTAATTTTTTTATTAAATATTAATATTATAAAAAACACCATAAAGTAATAATTTGAATTTTTTGACAAAGTAAATATTAAGTTTGATGTAAAATATATCATATAATACATTAAAAATTAATATTTTGGAATGACAATTATAAATTATATTTAAAACATATCAAAAATTAAGAAATAGATTAAATTAAACTAACAAATAGTATTATCAAAATTTAAAATGAACAAAACAATAGTTTAATGCAACATATATTCATACTAATAAAAATAAGTATTAAAATATATATATCCGGTTGGTTCGGTTTTAGATTGGTTTTGAGAAATCAATCCGAAATCTGATCCGATTCAGCGGTTTTCTTAAAAGAACATTCAAACACATCCAAAAATATTCGATTTTTTGCGGTTTTTTTGGATTGGTTTGGATTTGAGCACTCCTACATGTGAATGGTTTGAACATTTCATAAAACCATAAATGATGATCAACATTTATCTTGTTCGTTCTTTTCTTAATCACGTTCATCATCTTCTCCAATAATTTATAACAATGCACATTCAAATGTCTTCATCCTCTATCTTATTCATTTATGACTTAATGAAAAGTTTGAAACATGAACACATGTGAACAAAATCATAAATGATGATCATTTATCTTGTTTCAAACTCTTCATTATGTTAAAAATGATCATGAATAACATAAAGGAGTAATTCGTGCACATTTATAAAGATAAATGACTAACTCGTACACGTTTATAAAGATAAATGACATGTATAAAAAAAAATAGGATAAAGGATTAACTCGTGCACTTTACGAAGATAAATGATCATTTTGAGAAAAAATATATAAATGATCAATCTATTACAAATAAATAAAATACATAATTTGCAGTGTAATTTTATCTTTTTTAAAGTCCAAAATTGTTTTGTTGTTTTAAAAATCCAAAATTACTTTTTTCAACACATAATTACTATTTGAAGTATCCATACTATTTGTCATAAGCACCTGTTAACCTATTTGTCTGTTTTATGTTTCTTGCTTTATGATTCTACGACAAATCTGTCATTTTCAACTTTTTTTTAAGGTAACACAAAGGGCACTCATTGTTTAAATTTTGTACACACTATCATTTTTTTAATAGTTTGATGAAAAAAATATTTATATAATTCAATGAATCAAATCTACGTATAAAATTGTTACAGCATAAATCATCATTGAATTTATTCAAATAGTAAGAGATTTTTTGCTCAAAAAAAATAGTAAGAGATTTTGATCTCTTATAAATATGTGGTCACATGTTTATCCCTCACTCTTGAATCCATCTTGTGTAATCTTTAGAATTCCGAATAAAGATTAAGTCAAATGACCGTGAAAACTTATCTATAATATATCTAAACAAGGACCATTTTTTTTTTTGTCTTACATAAAGTGTGAGATCCCGAGTTCGAATTCGGATCACGGCGTCCGGCTAATAATTTCAGCATTTTTTCCAGTTGAACTAAGACTTATGGGACAAAATCATTTGTCTTTCTCTTTCCTTAAAATCTTTTGCCTCTTATGCATTCTACAATGTGGTGCATTTGACATTTAATTCATTTATTTTTTTTTACATATTTTTGTATTAAATAAAAAAATATTCTCAATTTAAGTTTCACATTATATTTTTTGCCTCTTATGCATTCTCCAATCATGAATATTGGTCGTAGGAGTTGTGCGTGTTAGAGAGATTTAAGTTTGCAAATTTAAAAAAGTTTAAATTATGATGATTTATTCTTTGTTATGTACGGATGCTGAATTGAAGTTTTTGTGCAAAGAACCTTATCTTCAAGTTCAAAAACCAACTTCAAGGGGTATGGTTTATAAGATATCTTCATTTAATATTTATTCTAACAGTGATTCCTATAAGATGTAGTGGTTGATGTTTGTTCTATCGATATTTATAATTTGGATTAAATATGTTTTTGGTCCCTACAGTTTCGCAGAATTTCGTTTTTAGTCCCTGAAGATTTTTTCCGCACTTTTTAGTCTCTGAAGTTTTTTCAGTCAGTGTTTTTAGTCCCTACTTTTAATCAAACTCTTGTATATCTTGTATACTTTTACATTTTTGAATGATTTTTTATATTCATGTTTCTAATATTATAAGAACATCTCTGATAAAAATTTAGAATTTTTTAACATAAGATAAATTATTTATAAATTTTTATATGCACAAAACTAAAAAATTCATATTTAATTCATCTCTTGTTAAAACAATTTAAACTTTTGTAGGAGAGATTCATATAGTGTACTAAACATGACCGCAGAAAAAAAAATTAAAATTTCGAATGATATGCACGAGTTGAGCACGACTTAAATGAAAAGTAGGGACTAAAAACACCGACGGAAAAAACTTCAGGGACTAAAAATAAAATTCGACAAAATTATAGGGACCAAAAACATATTTAGCCCTTATAATTTTATTATATAATAATATTGTAAGTAAATTGTATTTGGGTTGCACCGTAGTTTCTGTTTGTGTGCTTTGTAAGAGTGCTTTTGAGACCTCAGAGCATCTGTTCTTGTCCTGCCAGTTTGCTCAGCAAATATGGAGTTGGCTTGCTCTGATGATCAATGTAAGAGTGCTTTTGGTGATCAATGATGTGATCTTGTCTTTTATCATTCACACGGTACACACAATTTGAATGGCTAGAATGGCATCTTATTTAATAATGCTTCTATGACGCTGCATTCGGCTATCACTAAGATTCGGACTGCCGTCAAATTAAATGCATCTCTTTCAAAATTTCAGTTCATGATCAGTTCTGGTTCATGATTAGTTCTGGTTCTTCAAAATTTCATGATTGATGACGTTAAGCAGCCGCATTGGGATTTGTTGGAAAACGCCATGTGATTGGTTCTTGAAGGTTAACACATATGATTCTCTAATTAGCGTAACCTCAACATGTGGAGCTACCTTTCGTGACAAGCATGGTACGTTGATCACTGTCGTTTCGTGGTCAAAATATGTTTAATTAAAGAGTAGTACAAGGTAGTTAACCTTGGTCGTCTCACAAGGACCTCTGATTTGATAATTAGTACAAACAAGAATGATAAATTACACAATTAAATTGGGGGTTCTGCGTATATTTAGGTTCGATTTATAAAAAAACAGAGAAAATAAGTTATTATAAGTGATTATGAAGATAAGTCAATCTATTGCTTTCGGTTTCCGGCTAATCACTAATCTTTACCTTACCAATTCCCTAAGCGGCTTCGATCTCTATTCGATTTCAATACCAATTGACAAGCGCAACAGATATAAAACAGATTGAATTCCTATATTCCGAATTAAGCAAACGGATAAACACAGTCGTAAATTAAGCAAACACGATATAGAAACGCGAATAATACTTTACTTTTTTCGGCCATTTCTCAGCGCTACCTGAATGGAAGCAAGGGGGATAAGAAGAAGAGTGGTCGAAGACTACGAGTCAAAGCTAAGACCAATCTAAGCCAATATCCCTCAGCTGGAAACTATCTAGATAGCTTTTTAGCGCTTAGCTACTTTATCCTTCTGCGCCGCTAGCGCTACTACTCCTAGTGATAGGAATAACCTACTCTTTTTCGCGAGAAGGCCCATCTCGTCTCGGACCGGTGACGTATTCTAATGATCTGGATCTCTGGCTTATCTCTTACTTGACGGATTCCATTTCGGCTAGTGGGATTTAAGTGACGTAAACCACGATTAAAATTAGGAATACAATCACACGAATTTAATCAAAACATTCCATGAAATAACAGATTAAGCAAATGCAATTTCATAGAATATAATTGAAAGAGAAACGAAATTGAATTGATAGTAGAATAAAAACCTCAAAGCATTTGGAAACGTAATAACAGTAGATCAACTCTTGATTCTTAGTTCTCCATTACAAAATATGCCAAACTTCACAATATTTTCGTGAAAAGGACAGAATGAGGCAGCCCTACCTGCATTTCCTAATTTAAATATTATGGGCTCCAAAAGGTACGGGCCGAAAACATAAGTTTGGGTCGAGAATAATTAAGTTTATCACGTCTGAAACATAACGTGATTATTTGACACATTTGCGCTCAGAATTGGACTCTGGCCTCAACATTAAAGTTGTATCTCTTGATCTCAGCTTTCCAACGCATCTTCCCGCGCCTCAATCCGATATTTGTAGCTCCAGTTATGACCTGTGGACTCAACAGATGTCAAAGTGCTATTTATTCATAAATAAAGCGCGAAAATAAAATAAAGTTAGAGATAAACTAAAATATAAAAACACACTAAAATAGTGAAAATAGTAAATTAAACCATAGAAATACACTTGTATAATAGTAGAAGAATGTGCATTAAAATGCACTGATCAAATTCCCCCACACTTGAACTTTTGCACTCCGAGCAAAACTTATGATTATAGACTTAAGGTAAAAATTTAAAAACACAAGCAAGCATGCTACAACGTCACAAGCAATCAACACATTCTAAGATTCAAGCTACAAGCCTTGGATTGTTTTTCAAAGATTGGCATAACTCTTGTATGTCAACTATCAATGATAATCATGCGCGTGTGTGTGTGAATTGCCTATTACTATCAACCAAAGTCATGACATGATCCTTCTCTATAATACACATTCAGAATACTAAGCTGCCCTTTTCTTTCCTACAACTCAGAGTTTGGGTTCATATTTCAGCTTGAGGGGAAGTTGTACTTTTTATGTTCTCACAGGCATTTTTGACTTTTATACGCAGGGACACTACTTAAGTTCATTTTATTTATGCTTTAGGTGCTACTCTACCTTTTCACCTGACGGGATCTCACATGTAATGAGTTCAACCTGTTACTCCGAGTAGAGTACCCTACACAACATTTGTTCCTCCAGTTTCAGGCACAGGAACTCCACATATGTCTTATTGTTCCTCCAGTTTTAGGCACAGGGACTTATTTATTTTTTATTTATTTTATTTTAAAGATATGCAGTGTCCCACCATTTAATCTAGCCATGATCCTACAATCAAGTAATCTAGCTTTTCCCCCAAACTTAGTCCTAATCATACCTCCTCATTGTATTCTATACTCGGATAACTTAGGCTAATGATTGTGTATTTTAAAGACTTATCAAGTCACTACTAAGTTTGCAAGTTTTCAGCAGTTGTGCATTAAGGTGCAAAGATCATCATATGAAGTATCAAAACAAAAATTTCTAAGAATTTCACAAATCCTATAGCTATATTGCTCTAGTCCTAAAACATGTGACTACTCATAACATTTGCATACATACTGACACTATTTTTTTTTATTTTATCTATTTTTTTAAAAACAACTAAATGTAAAATGTTCCCCCCACACTTAAATCAGACATTGTCCGCAATGTAAAAATAAGTGTAAAGTGAGAAAAATGAAGGAACACACCCGATGAGTTAAGATGTAGCTGCTGAAACTTCCATGTCTGGTGGTTTTGGTGGAGGTCTTTCCGCACTACGAATACATGAACCAGGAAAAAACAAATAGCAGGTGATCTTGGATATTAGTACAAAATCTGGTGGCTTAGGAGGGATTGCTAGCACATATGGTGAACCTGCACTAACAAAACCATATAAATCACAAAATCCACAGTTAGCTTGTGAATCAGATAAAATAAGTGGAAGAGATGCACAAATGGAGAAAGACCACTGCATGTTCAATGGCTTAATAAGAGGCTCCACCAACAGTTTCCCTGCTATGGAAAATGGGTGTTTGTGGCTAAAATCCACACTTTTAGTGTCAAATTCAACAATTGATTTTTGTTGAAATTCTGCACAAGTGATTGTCAGCATCGAAATATCTTCACCTAAAATAGCTGCATTGATCTCAAGACAAACATTACAAACACCACATTCACAAGAAAAAATTTCATAAGATTTATCTACTTCAAGAGAAGTACATAATTCATCCAAATCAGATTGTGAAGCATTTTGTGGTGTAATCCCTTTCATGCATTCACTTGAGTTCATGCTATTTACTTTGTGTTCATGAGATGAAGCAAACAATGTTTTAATGGGCTCACCTGGAGAGTCATCAAGACTTGTATCACATTGTATTACCTCCAGTGGTGCAACAGGCTGTACATTATCATGAGACATCTTGTTCTCTTGAATTTGATGGTCGATGGAGACTATTTGTTCAACATGATCAGGCTGGACTTTCATAACTTGAAGAGATTGCATATGTTGTTGAAATTGCGAATTATCTCCAACCCCTACAAATTGGTTCATACCAATAAAACTAGTATCGAACAATATAGGACATGCATCCATACTATGATAGTTTGATCCACAAAAATTACAAAACAAAAGTGGAATATGATTTTGAAAGCATACTTGTTGTTCTCTTGCTTCCAGCAAATTAATAAGATAAGCTAATTCATCCAATGAGGTACCCATTTTTTTTTAAGTGTTTTTTTGTTTTTGGGGTCTAAACAAAAATGAATAGAAAAATAAAAAATCGTGTCAAACAAAATCTAAAAAAAAAAAAATACCACCTAAAATCTCTAAAATTCAAGAAGATCTAAATATAATTTTTTTCAGATTTTTTAAATATATCGAATATTAAAACAAAATAAAAAGTGGTCTAAACGAAGGAATTTCGGATTTTCAGCCTGAAATTTTGTATCTTTGATACAAATGTATTATTCTTTGATTTATTTCTGATTTTGTGACCAAATTTCGGACCAATCTGAGCTATTGGCCGAAAATCGATTATTTTTTTCAGCTTCAATGCAAAATTCAACGTCAGAACCTGTAACACAGCAGAAGCTCACAAAACAAAAATTGTTAGTAATGTTAGTTGATTCTCAATTTTACTAATTCTAATCAGAGATCCTCGGCAGCGGCGCCAGTTTGATCACTGTCGTTTCGTGGTCAAAATATGTTTAATTAAAGAGTAGTACAAGGTAGTTAACCTTGGTCGTCTCACAAGGACCTTTGATTTGATAATTAGTACAAACAAGAATGATAAATTACACAATTAAATTGGGGGTTCTGCATATATTTAGGTTCGATTTATAAAAAAACAGAGAAGATAAGTTATTATAAGTGATTATGAAGATAAGTCAATCTACTGCTTTCGGTTTCCGGCTAATCAATGGTCTTTACCTTACCAATTCCCTAAGCGGCTTCGATCTCTATTCGATTTCAATACCAATTGACAAGCGCAACAGATATAAAACAGATTGAATTCCTATATTCCGAATTAAGCAAACGGATAAACACAATCGTGAATTAAGCAAACACGATATAGAAACGCGATTTAACGACAAAGCGACGTAAACCATGATTAAAATTAGGAATACAATCATATGAATTTGATCAAAACATTCCATGAAATAACAAATTAAGCAAATGCAATTTCATAGAATATAATTGAAAGAGAAACGAAATTGAATTGATAGTAGAATAAAAACCACAAAGCATTTGGAAGCGTATTAACAGCAGATCAACTCTTGATTCTTAGTTCTCCATTACAAAATATGCCGAACTTCAGAATATTTTCGTGAAAAGGACAGAATGAGGCAGCCCTAGCTGCATTTTCTAATTTAAATATTATGGACTCCAAAAGGTCCAGGCCGAAAACATAAGTTTGGGTCGAAAATAATTAAGTTTATCACATCTGAAACATAACGCGATTATTTCACACATTTGCGCTCATAATTGGACTCTGTCCTCAACATGAAAGTTGTAGCTCTTGATCTCAGCTTTCCAACGCATCTTCCCGCGCCTCAATCCGATATTTGTAGCTCCAGTTATGACCTGCGGACTCAACAGATGTCAAAGTGCTATTTATTCATAAATTAAGTGCGAAAATAAAATAAAGCTAGAGATAAACTAAAATATAAAAACACACTAAAATAGTGAAAATAGTAAATTAAACCATAGAAATACACTAGTATAATAGTAGAAGAATGTGCATTAAAATGCACTGATCATACGTACTTGGGGAGAAGCTTGCAAAATTAATTGTCAGTCGGTTTTGCATGCGGAATTGATGGCGATCATTTTAGCCATTGAACAAGCGTTGGAAAGGGGTTGGTTGCACCTTTGGGTTGAAAGCGACTCTCAAGTGGTCATTCAAGCTTCCAAGAACTTCTCTATAGTCCCTTGGGACCTCAAAAATAGGGCGATCATTTTAGCCATTGAACAAGCTTTGGAAAGGGGTTGGTTGCACCTTTGGGTTGAAAGCGACTCTCAAGTGGTCATTCAAGCTTCCAAGAACTTCTCTATAGTCCCTTGGGACCTCAGAAATAGGTGGAGCAATTGCATTTCTCATAACATCCAATTGTTGTTTTCACATGTTTTAAGGGAAGGTACTTGTTGTGCGGACAAGTTGGCGAATCACGGTCATAATATTACGGGTTTCCATTGGTGGGATTTCATGCCTCCTTTCCTGCAGGAGGATTTCTATGGGATAGATATGGTATTCCTAAATATCGTAGATCTTAACATCCTGTTTGGTTTTGTTTCTTTTTTATTGTCTTGTTTTTCCCTTCTTTGTATTTTGTTTCTTTTTCTTTTGTGGGTAAGGTTCGGCCCCCCCATTTGTACTTTTTTCCCTTTTTATTATTATTATATATATTATTATGAGCACTTGGCAGAGGATTAGAGGGTACAAGGGGTGCCTGAAGGTGCGTGGGAGAAAACACAAGAAGGGTGGGGTGGGGGGGGGGGGGGGGGGGGGGGGGGGGGGGGGTTAATTGTGTTTTAGATTTTAAAAACTTTTCCAGATAATAGTATCTATCAGAGTCTTTAAGCACAGCGGAATACTTAACACAAACAACTTGAATCTAAAAGAATGATGGAAGAGTAAATAAGAGATTGAGAGAGAGAGAGAGAGACACACAAGAATTTATACTGGTTCCCCTCACAAAACGAGAGTATTCCAGTCCCCTTGCACTTCCAAGGGATTTCACTATAATCACAAAGATTACAATTCTAGTACTCAAGCACACAAGCAAGAGACCTCTTTGCTCTAAGTCACACAAGACAAAGAGACTTCCTTGCTCAAAGTCACACAAGACTAAGAGACTTCCTTGCTCAAAGTCACACAAGACTAAGAGACTTCTTTGCTCAAAGTCACATAAGACTAAGAGACTTCTTTGCTCTAATCACTAAGATTGAGACTTTTCCAAATTACTCACGCATGAGTAAATACTAACTTCTAAGCTTAAAACTATTACAAGATAATAACTTCAGAGGCTTTAGTTAGTTATAAATTTCTTACTCAATTCTGAGAGTATAAGTATATGAAGATCAGTTGTTGTTCCTTAGTTCCTTAGTTCCTTAGTCATCAACTTCTTTCTTTCTGATATATATATGAGTGAAGAAAGATATTGAGACGTTGTAGAATCCCATTGTAAATGGACAGCTGTAACTTTTGAATTTACTCTAAGCAGAGCACTTCTTCTTCACAGTTAAGCTCACGTTTACTGTCTGTCCAAATACAGTAATAAGGTACAACTAGCTCCTAGAGAGGATAGGATCACATCCTTTTGTTGGAACAAAATGAGTTTTAGTTATAAAACACCCTAAGTTTTGATGATAACATTGTATTAGATGGACAATTGGTATTACTAATGAATGATCTAGTGTGCAGGAACTAAGTAAAAATCTTATCCACTATGATCATCATTTGAGCTTCTGAAGGACACAGTCTGAAGCATTAAGACTCTGAGAAGCAAGAAGCTTCAGAGCCTCTGAAGAAGTCCTCAGATGCCAAAGAAAGAAACAAAGTCTGAAGCTTGCGTACATCATTCAGAAGATCAAAGAAAAGTTATTATCAGATTCTGAAGAACACTCTCTGAAGATAGACAGCTCATAACTACTGGCATAGTACAACGGTCTTATCAGCAAAAAGCAAACTGTATTATCAACGGTCCTTTCTCAACGTCTTTATATCTAGAGTATAAATAGAAGACATCCTTATAGAGAGAGAAGACCACTGGAAGATAATCTAAACTCAGAGAAAGATTCAAATTGTATTCAAGCTATGACCTGTTGTTATTCTTTCTTGTGTAACCTTCTAAGTTAAATATCTTTTGATATTATAGGCTCTGAACTTAGTGTTTAAGAGAGTCTAGCTTAGAACTTTCAGTCCTACTTAATCTGTGTATTAAGTTAGTTTGTGAAGTCTCTTGTCTTGTGTGACTTGAGCAAGGAAGTCTTAAGCTTGTGTGCTTGAGCAAGGAAGTCTTAAGCTTGTGTGCTTGAGCAAGGAAGTCTCTTGTCTTGTGTGACTAGAGCAAGGAAGTCTCTTTGTCTTGTGTGACTTAGAGCAAGGAAGTCTCTTGCTTGTGTGCTTGAGCATTAGTTGTGTAATCTTTGTGATTATAGTGAAATCCCTTGGAAGTGCAAGGGGACTGGACTACTCTCGTTTTGTGAGAGGAACCAGTATAAAATCTTTGTGTGTGCTTCTTCTTTCTCTCTCATTGTCTTATTTGTGTTCTGTGTTTTGTCTAGCTTTCTACATCCGCTGCGTTTCAATCTGTTTTCCAGAAAAATAATTAGTTTTTCAAAACACAATTCAACCCCCCCTTCTTGTGTTTTTCACATTCACCTTTATGACCGTTGTAATTAGTTGTCCTTAAGAGATCATCAGGATTAGTAAGACTTGGTGATGTAGCCTTTCTGATGACCATTGGAATTCACTTTGCTTCTGATGAACCTTGATATCTTGAAGTCTGGTTGGTCTTGAATATTTTGCCTCTGATAGTTTGAATATTTGGCCTCTGATAGTCCTTCGTAATTCAGCTTCTGAACGTCTTCATCTTCTGAATAACTCTTGACTAACACCAAATAGCTTCTGAACTTTTGTAGGCATCTGAATGTCTCTGAGCTTCTGAACTTCTCTTAAGCTTCTGAACTCTTGTAGACATCCTGATCCTTTTTGAGCTTCTGACCACGTTTTAGCTTCTGAACTCTTTCAGAGTGTAAATGATTCAGACTTTCATAGGTTCCTTCAGAGCATAAATCAAGTGTGCTCATGTATATTCATAAGATTATCCCGCACACTTAATTTAAACATTAGTAACATCAATTGTCCATTTAATACTTTGTTATCATCAAAACTAAGGGTGTGTATCAAAACACATTTTGTTCCAACAATCTCCCCCTTTTTGATGATGACAAATATAAGTATTAAATACAATTGTTGTTGATAAAAATTTAGCTATGTTGACATTAGGCTTCTGAGTTTTGCAAGCTCCCCCTATTTTCTATCCATAGTTAATTTTAATCAGTTTAAGAATTACTTTATTATATGACTTAAATTATTCATATTTTACTGTGCAGAGAACAAAGTTTGTAAGCTTCTTCTTTTCATAGTGTAATAATCTTTGAATAAAGTTGCACCCTTACTCAAAACCTATCTATGAATAATAAACTTCAATTAATAAATATATTCTTCTTAAAATTATGCGCTTATTTAAAATGCCAGATGAATTAGACAAAATATTTAAATGAATGACAATAGGATCAGAGGCACTAGAAACGTATACACACACAAGGTTCAGAGGTTATCATGATATACAGTTTCAGAGTTCAAAAAACAATTATAATATATTTCAAACAGTTCAGAGCTTTAAAATAATATTGTTCAAAACAGTTCAGAGCTTAAACAAATACACACATTTTGACATCCTCAAGATCATATTGTCATTACAAAGCATGTAACTCATGCCACTAAATTGACCACTCTCCTACGTTCTCTTCCTGAAGCACTACAAAGCCCTAAAAAGCAAAGTAATTCCACTTCTTCCAACAATTGATTTATCATTATTCTTTCTCCCCCTTTTGTCATTATCAAAAAGGTAGTATAAGCAATTAATAACAATTGCAATGTCCAATGCAGTCAAGTCAGGAGTGGTTGAACGAATTTATGACATTGGCGTGTGAAATGAGCTTATAAAAAGGAGAGAAACCTAGTCATTTTATTCACACAGAATAATCTTAGGTTGTGATAGAGCAATTGAGAGAAAAAATGAAACGCTCAGAAAAAAAATAAGGTAGATTCAAAGAGAGTTAGTCAAGATAGGAGAAAACATACGAAGAAATCAAGAGAAACAAAGCCAGCATCTGAAAAAGAGAAACATAGTTCAGAGTCTGAAGAAAAAGATTGGGACTCTGACTGGTTTGAGTTTCTGAAGACATATCCTCCTGAAGAAAAATAATCTGATATCCAAGGCTCTAGAGGGGCTAGAATCTTCTCCTGAAGAAAAACAATCTGATGCATCAGAATTGGTTTCTTCAAGGAAGATGATCTAACAGTTGGATAACCCAACTCCCCTCTTCAAAGGTCATATCAAGGCTGCTGCCACAATATGTCCTTTGGAGCATCCAGAAAATAGTCTTTAGGAATTTTTATATGTAATCAGTAACTTATGTTCTCAATGAAATAAAATTTAATTGCTTTGACTTGTTTAATTTGATTTTCTTGTTATGTTTCTTCTCTTGTTATGCAATTTGATTCTTTAAGAATAACCAAATATTGTACTAACTGAAAATCAATTTTAAGAACAAAAACAAAAAGTTTGAAAAACCAATTGAGAAACTGTTTTTAAATAAAATAAACTTTAAAGAAAAAGTTTTGAAAGCCAATTGAAGAGTAATAAATAAAATCACACAAGATTAAATTTCAATTGAAAAACACATCTATCAAAAGTTTAAGGAATTAGAAAGGAAATAGAAGCATCCAGATTTAAACGAAGTGAATAAATATTTCAACATAGCACAAAGAAGTCAACAAAATATACAAAGTATAGACTTAATCCTATCAATGTGCCTAGCAAAATAATAATCAGCAGATAAACAATTAAACACTCAAAGAAATCCTAGGGTTTTATTGTGGACGACTACAGAGAAGAGCTAGGGTTTTCATGATTTCCTTTTGATTTCCATTTACTTCCTCCATTAGTCCAATGTACTTGTCCACCTTGGCTTCAATCCTCTCAATATCAGCCTCATAAGTTGGATTCCTCAGATGCTCTTGATTGCTTGGGTTAACTCCCAGAGTGTCTTGAATTGGTTCATTCAGATCTTGTTCAATTGAAGTTAACCTATCCCTCAGGTTTTGCTCATCATTTTCTCTTACAGTAGAGGATTCAGGTGGATCCCTCTCTGTGTCCTCCTGAGTCTGAATGACCTCTTCAACAATTGCAGTTTTTCCCTTGTCAAATTTCTTCTACTCTTCAACGTCTGCCTCCTGAAGACTGTACAGCTCCTTCACCAAATTTTCAGTTAAACTCACCCATTGAGCAGCATACTCAGATGAAGGCATGTCACATTGCCTTAGATCATGAAGACCATGTATCTGCCTAAACAAATTGTTGCACTTACTCAAGATATCAGAGTCATTTGAGTTGTTTGGGTGAGGTTCAGTGATTGAGGGTGTAATGGTGTGTTGAGGAGATGTTTGAATAGCAACACAGTCAGATGATGTAGATGTCCCAACCTCTTGGGTTTTCTCAGCAGTCTGACAGTGTTGATTGGGTAATTGTTGTTGGTTTTTATCAGGTTGACTAAATGAACTTAACTGTGTATCAGAGGTAGTTAGTTCTTTAATCATTTCATCAACTTGATCCCTGGTTGGTGAGTTGGGGGTTTCATCAACTTGGAGTACTTCAGTGTGTACTGACTCATTAGAATCAGTAGCAATCACTTCAGTATGTGTACTGGTTTGTTGTTCAATTTGATGTTCAGGTTGAGTTTGTTGGTCAGGTGATGTTTGAGGTTCAGGGTGTGTATGAACATGTTCAGGTGAGGTATATGGTTCAGGTTGTGGTTGAGCATGTTCAGGTTCAGAGGGTATATTTGGTTCATATTGGATTGTCTTTGGTATGGAAGGTTCTGAGTGGACATGTTCTGAGACAAGTTGTTTTAATGTGAGATTGTCTTCAGGACTTGTTTGGTTGATGTTTTGAATGGGGTTCTGAGTCTGTTCAGAGATTGGGTGGATGGATGGGTTCTGAACAAGATTTGTGGGTATAGTTTGGTTAGATAATTCACCACCTAAATGTTGTTCAAGGAATTGTAAGGGTGAATTACTGGGTTGGGTTGATGATGGCGTTGGTTGAGTCTATTGAGTATTTACAACAGCAGGTTTAGACATAGATACATTACCTGAGTTGTCTTGGGATGAGCCTTCAACATTCCTTTTCTTGGGCTCCTTGACAAGCTTCTTCTCTCTGACACTTAGTGGTTCATCATCATCTTCACTTTCTACATCTTGAACCACTACTACTTTTGAACATCCAGCCCTTGTCTTTGTCTTTCCCTTTCCTCCTTCTTTTGTATCTTCACTCTTTTCCACCTTAGCTTTTACCAGCCTCTTCCTTTTCCTCTTCACAATCTCTGGTTCAATCTCAAACGGTTCTCCTTGGCATTCCAGTAGTTGTATGTACTGGTTAACAATACCTTTAGCAACATAAGGTATGTTAATTTTGAATGTTGCTACTTTAGAGGGTCCAGAATGTGGTAGCTGTTCCAAAGGCTCTGAAAACTTCAAAGTTTGTCCTGGTAGGAAGTACATGTTAGACAATGTGTGCACTGAGATAACAAAAAGTTCTCTTAACAAGTTGTCTTGCCCAGCAGCCTTGATCACGTCAATCACACCACACTGATAGAAAATCTCGCTAAGAATCCTTGGGTAAATGACATGAACATTGGGCTTGGTTTGCCTTTGAGTAGCATTAACAGCCTTGCAAAGGTGATTGAAGACATACTTAGCCCAGTTTAGTTGATATCCTCTAGTGAGAAAATAGATAAAGTATCTATGATCCCAAGAGAGTTGATTAGAGCTTCCACTCCTTGGAAAGATTGATCCTAGCAAAATTCTGGCTAGTAGTTTCTGCGTTGGTTTCAAATCACCACTCTTGTTGCTCTCACAAGTTTTCCCTTTTTCATAACACCTCTTTGTCATATCATTCAGACACCCAGTGTTCTTAGCTTCAGTTGCGCTGAAGGCATTGAATTTTCCTTCATTGGGAATATGTAGAATGCTTGCCAAATTAGATTGGGTCAGAACCACTTCAAATCCACACACAACCGACCTGATTTCTTCCTCCTTGACTTCTCTTAGACCCAATTCAGCTGGAGTCTTGTCCTTGTTTTCAGGCTTTGATTTCCTCAAGGTAGCCAATTCCTTGTCGTAGTCTTCCACAGTTACTACTTTGCTCCTAATCCAAAAATCCTTTACCAGCGTAGGGTAGATTGGCCCATTCAGTAATTTCATGTATCTAAATCCTCCATCTTGATCAGTGAAGAACTTCTCAATGTCGTGTTGATTCAATCTAAGAATTTCAAAATCAACTGGTTGTTCCATAACCAAGTTGAGTGATTTCCCTTCCATATCTAGTGATTTCTCTCTACTAAATAACTCTGTGCAACTGATGATGTTGACTGGTAAATCCTTTGGGAATGATAAAGCTGTAGTAGAAGCTGATGAGGTAGATGCTGCCATTTCTGAAGTTAGGGTTTTGGGTTTTGCTAATTTGAGAGAGAAAGAAATTGCTCTGTGGTGTTGAAGAAGAAAGTGTGTGTAGTGAATGTGTAAAGTGTGCAAGTGATTAAGTGATTTTGTTTAAATGCAAAGTAAAACACACAATAAATTAAATCAAAAAGAAAAGAACCATCACTAACTGTTTCAAACCAATCAGAACGTGTGTACGTGTTGACCATTTAGCGCCAAAACGTTTCAGTAAAAAAAATACTTAGACGTTTGCAATTCATTTCCTTTTCAGAGGCTTAACCTTCAGAGGATGAAAATTTCTCAGAGTCTGAACTACTTCAGATGCTGAAATCTAAAGTACTTCAGAGTCTAAAAATGAATTTTTCAGAACATTTAAAATATATGTTCAGACAAGATTTTTCAAGGTTTTAATTCTGAACATTTTGTTTAAATAAATCAAGTGTCCCACAAACACATTTTTAACCTTGAATGTTATTCCTCTGACTTGTCATTCAGAAGTTGAGAGTTACTTACCTGATTTTGAAGCTTTGTTGTTTTGATGACATTTTGTTCAAATGTAAGCCTTTTATTTATGTACAGTTTAGGCTTTTATTGTCAATCTCTTTCAAGGTCAAAGTCTGGGCATTCATCCCACCATAAAGAGTTGCTATCATCAAAGTTTTCTTCAAAACAACCTTCAACCTTTATGTACTCCATTTCATCTTCTTCTCCATCTGACTCATCCAAAATGTGCCTTCTATGCACAATTGCTTTCCTTCCATTCACATTCACATGCATCCATGTGATTGGAACGTCCAGAGTCTTTGTTTGACCTGCATTTAAGTAAATAATTTTGTCTCTTGGTACCCACTTGTTTGAGGGTCCTAGACTGTTAGTTGCCAAATCTTTATCCTTCATTTGTTCCATCTGAGTACTATCAGATACAAATGTAGTGTAAAGATTAGGGAGTGAAGAGCTTCCAGCAATAGGTGATGAGCTTGGTTCCTCTAGTGTTTTATCACCAGTGTATCCAATCCCATTAGTATTGTTGGTTCTAATGTTGCAAAGCATAGAAACAATTTTATCTTGATCAGCATTTGTATTGCAATACTCTTTAAAAGCAAGAGAGTGCTCATAGGGTTTGCAACACATAGCATAACCTCTCTCAAGATCTCTTGTTTTGTTAAAATCTTTTTGTAAAAGATCTTCAGAGTGATTTGCTTGCTTATTTAAATTCTCATAGTCTGCTCTAAGCTTTTTATACTTCTGCTGACTATTAAAGGATTTAAGTAAAGCTTTTTCAAGATGTTTGATCAAATTGGCTTTGGAGAGACGAGAGTATACCTGATTTAATCTTCCTTTGATGTGATCTAAGTTATCAGAATCTGACTCTCCATCAGAGCTTGAATCTTCAGAGTCTGACCCATCTTCAGAGCTTGATTCTTCAGCTCCTAGTGCTCTTTCAGATTTTATATGATCTTCAGGTCCTGAGAGCTTGATTTCCTTCTCTCCTTCAAATTCATCTTCAGAGAAGTTGTCTAACTCCTCCCAGGTTGTCATTCCTTTTGCCATTGCTCCTCCATTCTTTTTGAAGTTGTACAATCTTTGAAGTTTCCTTGAAAACCTTTCAAGATACTCTTCATCAGGTTCTTCATCAAGATCTTCATGTTCCATTGCTTGCTTTCCTTTCCTTGCTGCTTGTGCTTCTTCACTTTTCAACTCTTCTTTATCCTTCAGAGCCAATTCATGGTCTCTAAGTAATTCAATCAATGATTCAGGACTCATTGAATTGATGTCTTTAGTTTCCTCTATTGTATTTGCAATTACATTCCAGTCCAGAGGCAAACTTCTCAGCATTTTGCTTACAAGCTCTTTGTTGCTGAGTTTGTTGTTAAAGTCTTCAAGCTTGCTTGTGATAGCTTGAAATCTTGAGCTCATTTCTCCAATGCTCTCATTTTCTTCCATTCTAAATTCTTCATATTGATCTAACAGACCATTTACTCTTGCTCTCTGAATGTTTTCATTATCATCACTAATGAAGCAAGCAGTAGTGGTTGTAGATTCAATATTAGAGGTTTGTTCAGCTTCTGATGTGGAAGGATTTTTATTGTTGCTTAGATCTTCATTTAGATTTAGTCCATCTTCAACTTCCTTGATAAGATCAGCAACTTGTTGATATAACCTCTGCTTCCAATCATTCAAATCATTGAATAGCTGAGCCATGATGTTTTTCTCCTAAGGATCTTGACTGTTTCACTGTTAAGTGATTTTCCAACAGAACCGGAGCTCTGATACCAATTGAAGGTGCGTGGGAGAAAACATAAGAAGGGGGGGTTGAATTGTGTTTTAGATTTTAAATTTTTTTCCAGATAATAGTATCTATCAGAGTCTTTAAGCACAGCGGAATACTTAACACAAACAACTTGAATCTAAAAGAATGATGGAAGAGTAAATAAGAGATTGAGAGAGAGAGAGAGAGAAACACAAGAATTTATACTGGTTCCCCTCACAAAACGAGAGTACTCCAGTCCCCTTGCACTTCCAAGGGATTTCACTATAATCACAAAGATTACAATTCTAGTGCTCAAGCACACAAGCAAGAGACTTCTTTGCTCTAAGTCACACAAGACTAAGAGACTTCCTTGCTCAAAGTCACACAAGACTAAGAGACTTCTTTGCTCTAATCACTAAGATTGAGACTTTTCCAAATTACTCACGCAGGAGTAAATACTAACTTCTAAGCTTAAAGCTATTACAAGATAATAACTTCAGAGGCTTTAGTTAGTTATCAATTTCTCACTCAATTCTGAGAGTATAAGTATATGAAGATCAGTTGTTGTTCCTTAGTTCCTTAGTCATCAACTTCTTTCTTTCTGATATATATATGAGTGAAGAAAGATATTGAGACGTTGTAGAATCCCGTTGTAAATGGACAGCTGTAACTTTTGAATTTACTCTAAGCAGAGCACTTCTTCTTCACTGTTAAGCTCACGTTTTACTGTCTGTCCAAATACAGTAATAAGGTACAACTAGCTCCTAGAGAGGATAGGATCACATCCTTTATGACCGTTGTAATTAGTTGTCCTTAAGAGATCATCAGGCTTAGTAAGACTTGGTGATGTAGCCTTTCTGATGACCATTGGAATTCACTTTGCTTCTGATGAACCTTGATATCTTGAAGTCTGGTTGGTCTTGAATATTTGGCCTCTGATATTTTGAATATTTGGCCTCTGATAGTCCTTCGTAATTCAGCTTCTGAACGTCTTCATCTTCTGAATAACTCTTGACTAACACCAAATAGCTTCTGAAATTTTGTAGGCATCTGAATGTCTCTGAGCTTCTGAACTTCTCTTAAGCTTCTGAACTCTTGTAGACATCCTGATCCTTTTTGAGCTTCTGACCACGTTTTACCTTCTGAACTCTTTCAGAGTGTAAATGATTCAGACTTTCGTAGGTTCCTTCAGAGCATAAATCAAGTGTGCTCATGTATATTCATAAGATTATCCTACACACTTAATTTAAACATTAGTAACATCAGTTGTCCATTTAATAGTTTGTTATCATCAAAACTAAGGGTGTGTATCAAAACACATTTTGTTCCAACAGTGCCAACCTAGTTGGGATGTCTTTTATTCTCTTTGATGTCATTATGTTCTTAGTTCAACAAAAAAAAAAGTAAATTGTATTTGTAAATTTCATACATTGAGCGTGAGTGTGTGTTAATTTTAATTTTTTAAGATAGGATCGATGTAAAGAAAACTATCTTGAAAAAAAAACCCTAAAACCTCAAAAGTTGTTAAAGAGGAAAACATTATTACTGCCTCCCATTTCTCTGATTCATTCTCATCTTTCACTTTGACTTGACTTCATCTTGAGTAAATAACTTGAACGTACCAAAATTGGACAGTATAATACCACTGTTTTCTAGTGTATGACATCATTAATACCCTTTGTTTCCACGAATCTTTCCTCTCATGTCAATCTGATTAGAAAGAAAAAGAAAAAAAATACAAAGATAAAATAAGCCTGAGGCCAAATGTTGGTCCCAATGTGGAGACATTGGGAACCACGGCCTGATAACGCGCCTTATCCTTATCTTTGTTTAGCGCGCGGATATGTTTGAAGGATTGAAGAAACAAACTCGCATTACCTTATGCAACAAGGAACGAGTTTGTTATTTGAAGATTGAAGATCTACAACTGGAGTTTCTAAAAGATAAAAACAAATTGCATATTATTTGATATGAAACCGAATTCCTTATCAAAGGGAATTTAAATCAAGGATCCATCTTGAAAGAAACGATCCAATTTTTCATGAAGTCCAAAGGATGCATAACTCTATATAAAGAACGAAGCTCCATTCATTCAAGGCACCTGAAACTATTGAAGATCTAAACGCAAAGTTTTAGGCATTATTGTTATTCTTTCTTGTATCCATTGATACTTAATTAAGGATAATTGTGTGGTTGAGGGAAGTGAGAGGGGTCTCATATCTAGGACGTTCCTAGGTAGAAGTCTATACGGGTAGTTGCTAGGTGAGAAGCTGTAAACGGGGCGTTTGCGGAGAGCTTTGAACTACTTTACCATAGTGAATTTCCTTCCTAGATTGTTATCCCCCAGAGTAGGTGATTTGCACCGAACTGGGTTAACAAATAACTTGTGTTATTTAAAATTCTGTCGTTTTATTTTTGTGTGTTCAGGAGGACCAGTGTTGCAACATCGTGCACCACATTGGACCCTCATGTGCCAGAATTTCACTCTCTTCTACTTAGTCTCTAAGGTATGTAAAATAATAACTAGTTCTTAAACTATATGAAATCCTTCAAGTTAGTCCCTAAATTATATGTAATCTATCAAATTAGTCTGCTATTATACATCGACAAGAGATACTAGGGACTAAAGAGACGGATTTCATATATTTTAGGGAATAATTTGATAGATCGATTTCGTGTAGATTAACGAATACTTAGCATTGTCATATAGTTTAGAGTTTAAATCGATGGTTTATTCATCTTTATCAACTGATACGATTTATTGTAAACTAAGTTCTATAATATAGGCCATAAAGGACTAGAGCTGCATATCTGCATGACTACTAAAAAAGACAGAGCATTCTTATAATTAACATGATTTAATTCAAACCTGAATTACATTGCATCACTACTAATGGTCATTAGTTTCGATCCCTAACCATTTAAAATCATTAAAAACTCTCATGCAGTCAACGAAAAGATTTTCGATAAATTACAATAACTATCAAGGTTTTTTTTTGCAACTATAGGTCCTCATATGTGTTTAAATTAGCTTGTGTGTGTAATCTAGTTTAACTTCATAAACATGTAAGACTTTTTCGTAACTGATAAATCATCAACTTATTTTAACTGAAATCTCCAATAAGCTAAAAGTTAATCCAAACTAGGCTAATATTACATAAATTGACATTAGAACCTTAACCATCAAACCATTTCAACTTCTATCTAGTCTCATTCCTCAAAACTTTCTCGAGGGAGCATAATCTTGAATACAAGAACCAGTCAAGAGAGAAACTATCAAGTAGTATCAATCTTCTAAGACTAAAAGGATACTATTTTCTTCCTATACTTTGAAAGCTAAAGCAAGAAGCAAGGTCAAACAAATCATAATCGATTACTCGCACTACCTCATGTCCCCAGTTCAATGCTATTTTATCTGCATTAACTGTACCTTGCGGTTCCAAATAAATGTTCATCCTATCATTCTGAATAATTTTCCTAGAAGCTCGTATAGATTGGCTATCTATTCCTACCTTTTCAATTCCACACTTGCAAAATCATATATCAATTACCAACATGGCTCCTTCTAATGTACACAAGGGCAATATGTATTGTGTGGCACATAGCTTGTTTTTATCATTAGATTAAAATGATCCGTCAAATGTTATGTTAGACTGTCTAGTGCCTACACTATATCCTTCCCTCTCTCCCTCCCTATCATCTCTGCCCAGTGCTCCCCAAGGGTTGTCGGTGCATAAAGGTGCGACGAACACCACTACAGTTTCCAAGGGAGACTGTTTTTCCATAACTCCTTAGTTTTTGTTCATCTTGTTACCCTATATTCAAGTACAATGTAAATGGAGCACTTGGCAAAGGGAGCACTAGGAAAATGCTTCAAAACAACTTCCAAATTTCCTAAGTTTTTGTTCCAAAGTCATTGATCAGCGAAGCACTGAGCAGAGGGACGGAATGGGGAAAGGCGCGGATGCCTTGGTCTGACATGTCCATGAGGCAGATGACATACAAAAGATTCAAGTAAGGTGGGCATATCATCAAATCTGGTGGGACTCTATCTAATGCTTAAAGTTGTATCATACAATACATATCTCACTTGTGCACATTAGAAGTTTACTCGTTTACAAATACCAGATTATTTAGCTAAACTGCATCAAATTGCAAAGATGCTCCTATACTTGTGCACATGCCAAATTTGCTTCTAAGAATAGAGAAGGACTCCAAATTTAAAGACTTGGTCATTATGTCTAATTGATGCTCCAGTGAGTTGCAAACTTGCAATGCGCCAGTTCAATGATTCCTTCTATACAAACTTGATTGTGAAGAAAATGAAATATCACATCTATATGTTATCTGCCATGAATGATTGGATTCATGGAAAATTTGATAGTGGAATTGTTATCGCAATAACTGATGGTTGCTTCCTTTGTTCATATCCAACATTCTTCTTAGCCAAACCCCTCGACAAGCACAAGATGCTATAGCAATCAATTCAGCCTCTGTGGTAGATAATTGCGCCACTGGCTGCTTCTTTAAAGACCATGAAATGGATCCTAACCAAACATAGAGAAATATCCCGATGTACTCTTTCTATCACCCACATCCCTTACATAGTCCCTAATCACTATCCAAGTATGCTATCAACTAATCCCTTTACTCCTTTTGAAAAGAGTTCCAAGCTCCAGGGTTCCTCTTACATTGTCTCTTGATAACTTATATCTTGGGACAATTGGAGTGTTCATCATATTACTCTTTTCCAAACCAAATCTTTCCATTACCTCCTTTGCATATTTTTGTTGACAAATGAATATTCCACCATTATTTTGAGTCACTTCTATTCGAACGAAATGTCTCATTCTGCCTAGATCTGTCATATCAAACTCCCAATAGCATATGCATGATACTCTTGTTGTCCAATATGTTGCTTTGGGTAACTGCACATTAATATATTCTATGCACCCAAATATTCGAAAATTATGGACTAAAGGTTCGATTCCACTCCAAGCTTCCTCGGGTGCAACATTCTTTAGGAACCTCTTTTTCTGACAGCATACTTCTAAACACATTCATTTTCGTTCTGTTCTTCCTTTCCGCTTCTTCATTCTATATGGACTGTATGTCGTGGTGACTTGTCTTTTTATACCAATAGTTCTCAAAATTCATTAAATCTGAGGAAGTGTACTCACCGTCCCCTCTCTGTTCATAGGATGCATATGGAATTTCCAGACTCTCTTTAACCATAATCTTGAGCATCTTAAAATTATCAAAGGCAACAAATTTTTCTAGCAGAAAGTAAACCCATTTTTCCATTTTAGTCGTCAAAAAAGGTGATGAAATACATCTTATATTCTATTTGATGGGTTCGTTATTTGATGCTCCACAAATGTTAGAATGAACAAGCTCAAGTCTTTGAAAAGCTGTCAAAAAACTCTTCTTTCAAATAGCTTCCATGTGCTGCTTTCTAACCATGCAACTAGTGCAAAAAACAGGGTATTCCTATAGATTTGGTAATCCTCAGACCATCTCCTTCTATTATGAAGTTCTCAAGCCTTTGCTGGTTAGATAACCATATCTGCAGTGTCACAATTGACTATTGTCCATACCCATTATTTTCAAATGGGTAAAGATCCATTTTGGCCCCTAAATGTGTGAGGCATTTTCACTGTCCCTAAATGCAACTACAACATTCTTATATAAGCGTATTACTTATACTAGTCAATTCAATAGTTGTTTAGCTTCAAACAGACAAAACTAAAAATTAACCAAACAACTCAACCTAACAAGGTAACTAACCCACCCAAAGGGTTAACAACCTCTGTAGCACCGACACTTCTAATCGAAGGTGTGTCTAGTGTCCAACACATACACATGTTACATTCAATTATATAATTTTATCAAATTATTACGACGTGTCAATACCAGTGTCGTTTCAGGTGTCTGCATTCATAGTTAACAACTAATTAAGCTAACTAAAATACGATAACAAGACTAAAAACTAACTAACCAACTCAAACTAACAAGTTAACTAAGCCACTTAAAAGGTTAATGACCTCTATATCATTGACTGATTGAAGGCGTGTCCGGTGTCTGAAATGCGTCGGTGTCCAACTCCAACACATGAAACTTATATAGAATCAATTATATAATTTCTTCAAATTGTTAACATATCTCGGTGTCATTTCCGGTATCCGTATCTGTTTCAGTTTTTCATACTTAAAAAATAACCATGCTTTCCGAAATATAATAACTAACAATGTATAATAAAGTCAAGAAATAAAATCTTGCCTCGCCTCTTTTGAAATTGAAATAGGTTTCCCTAAGTCCAACACACTCACTTGATATTGATGGACTCTTCTCTCCAGCACACTCCTGGAGGATCTATTCTCAACCTATTCACCAACACACACATAACTCATTTAACATCATTCACAACAATTAAAATTATACATTGCAAAAATCACACTACCAATAAAAATATCACTTAATTACATATTTGGTCCCTATGTATTTTAGGTTTCAATTTGGTCATTAAGTTTAAAAAGTTTCAAGTTAGTTCTTTTTAGTCAAATTTCAGTTTAAATTATCCATGTAGTAAACAAATTTGCATACACGGACAACTTAAGAGGGTGTCACGTGTAAGTTTTAGACGAAATTAACTCAAAATTTTAAAAAAATGACGAATTTATGTTGACATAAGTAACATTAGGGACCAAATTGAAACTTTTAAAACATAGAGGACCAACTTGAAACCTAAAATAAAGATAAAGGCAACTTTTTTTCCACTAAATTGAAACTTTTTTCTAGACTGTGAACACCCATCTGACATCGTCTCAGACCATACACCTACTAATGATACATCTTTTGACACACCTATAGATACTCCCTCTATGGATGTTGCCAATGATATTGTTCCCACTATTCCTCTTAGCCAAACCCATGATAAACCTCACAGAGAAACACATAGACCATCTTATTTGGCAGATTTTGTATGCAATTCCTCAAGATCATTACAATCATCATCTTCATCAGGTATTCCCTATCCTATTTCTTCTTTTCATTCTTTAGCTCAATTGTCTCCTTCACACACTGCATACACAGTCTCTCTCACACAACACACTGAACCTAAAACCTATTTAGAGGCTTACAAATCAGACCATTGGGTTCAAGCTATGAATACTGAGCTGGAGGCACTATCTAGAACTAGTACATGGGAAATTGTGGATCTACCATATCAAATATTAGACCTATGGGATGCAGGTGGGTCTATAAGATCAAACGTAACTCTTATGGTAGTGTGGAAAGATACAAAGCTAGGTTAGTAGCTAAAGGTTACACACAGATATAACGAATTAACTTTTTTGATACCTTCTCTCTTGTTGCTAAGCTTACAACAGTCAGACTCCTCTTAGCTTTAGCTTCTATGAAAGGGTGGTTTCTACATCAATTGGATGTCAATAATTCATTCTTGCATGGTAATTTACAAGAAGATGTTTATATGGTTGTACCAGAAGGTGTTCCTTGTAAAAGGCCTAATCAAGTCTGCAAACTTCTCAAGAGTTTATACGGCTTGAAACTAGCCAGCAGAAAATGGTATGAGAAGCTTACATCCTTGCTAGTCAGGGAGGGATATACTCAATCCACTGCAGATTACTCTCTCTTCACTCTCAATAAAGAAGGTAATTTCATTGCTTTACTCATTTATGTGGATGATATCATCCTCTATGGAACTAGCATGGCAGAAATTGATAGAATCAAAACCATATTGGACTGAAATTTCAAAATCAAAGATTTAGGCATTGTCAAATATTTTCTTGGTCGTGAAGTTGCACATTTCAAAACTGGCATTAGCATTTCTCAAAGAAAATATTGTCTGGACTTATTGAAAGATATAGATCTACTTGCTTCAAAGCCTACATACACCCCTTTGGATCCTTCTGTGAAATTACACAATGATGATGGCAAACCTTTTGAGGACATTGGTCTATACAGAAGACTCATTGGCAAGTTATTGTATTTAACCAATACAAGACCTGATATTACCTATGCTACTCAACAGCTAAGCCAGTTCTTACATAAACCAACCATGACTCATTACAAGGCTGCTTGTAGAGTGATTAGATATCTAAAACATAACCCTGGAAGAGGTCTTGTGTTTCAAAGAAATGCAGATGTACAAATTCTAGGGTATAATGATGCTGACTGGGCTGGTTGTTTGGATACAAGAAAATCAACTACTGGTTATTGCTTTTTCTTAGGGTCTTCATTTATCTCATGGAAATCTAAGAAACAATCAACCATTTCAAAGTCCTCATCTGAAGTTGAGTATAGAGTTTTGTCAGTTGGAACATGTGAATTGATATGGCTTTTATATCTTTTGAAAGATTTGCATAGACAGTGTTCCAAATTGCCTGTATTTTTTTGTGAGAACCAAAGTGCTCTACACATAGCTTCAAATCATGTATTCCATGAAAGAACAAAGCATATTGAGATCGATTGCCATCTTGTTAGAGAAAAGGTTCAAAAAGGAATGTTGAGATTTCTTCCTATTGCAACTCAGGATCAGCTAGCAGACTGCTTCACCAAAGCATTATCAGAGACCAAATTTCATCAGTTTATGACCAAGCTTGTATTGCTTGACATATACCAAGCATCGGCTTGTGGGAGGCTGTTAACTAATGATGTTACTTGTGAAAGAAGTAACAATAGTGAAGAAAGTGTAACTACCTCCACATCATCATGTAACTAACTCTTGTGTTTAGAATCAAGTGTAATAGTGTTTAGAGTGGCTTACAATGGACCTTAGCTTATGTATATAAGTGATCACCTTGTATCTTTCAATTCATTCAATAACAATTAATGAATCATTTTCTCCATTTCAATCTCATAGTGTAACATATAAAAGATTAGCGGCACAACTGATTGTTTATTTATCTTTCGTTCATATGTAATTAACTTGATATATATATATATATATATATATATATATAGGCAAAATTACACCCCTTTAACTTTTAGGGTTTGGCTCTAAAACCACTTGTATTATCTTTAACTGCTACATTTTTGTATGGTGTAATTGGGTCAAGTTGATGTCCTCCCAATAGTTTGGAATCTTTTTATTTAAAATATATATATATATATATTTACACTATCTTAGACTTGGTATATTTGTAAACATTTTGTCGTTCTAGGTTATTTAATTCTAATGTGTGTTGTTCAATACATTATACCAATTTTAATGAATTTCATTCTTAGTAAAAATAGAGAGTACACTTTTATTTTTTATTTTTTTTATCAGCAATTGATTTACTTTTTATATATATGTAAGATATTTATACTTTAATGAAAGACAAATGGACAACAAGCTGCGCCTCTAACCCTTTTTGGATGGCAAAATCAATCCTCCTAAAAACTACATCTTCGGACAAATAATGCGAGTATATCTTCGTCAATAATTAAGAGATTTCCAAGAGTCTATGATCCAAGAATCATGAAAGATAAGAGTTCAAACAAAGTTCAAAACATTCATATCAGAAATTCAGAATGTTCGCATAAGAGTTCAGAATGTTCAACTCAAGAGGACTTATAAAATGATGAAGAAATTAAATATGAACATGAAGGTTCACATCAGAGTTCAAAAGGATAAATCCATAAACTCATGAAGCATATGAAAATCAAAAGTTCATACAAATTTTGGAAGGTTCAATCCATAAAATGATGAACCTTAGAAGGTTCAACTCAAAAGATGGTGAACATCAGAAATTAAGTTCAAGATGAACCTCAGAAGGTTCAAACCAAAAAATGATAATTAAACATTAGAAAGTTCATAATTGAGTTCAAAAGGTTCAGCCTTGAAACTCAAGAAGATAATGAACATCAAAATGTTCAAACCCATAAATTCAAGCAGAAGATGAACATAATAATATTCTGCCCAGAAATGTTCATAAAGTTTTCAAAGCACATTTTTAGTTTCTATAAAAATTTCAGCAAATTTTGGTCCCCTAAAATATTTGACATCACAACTTTTAGTCCCTAAATTTGAGAAACTCATGTGTACTCATCGTTTTTTGATGAATTTTTGTATTTATGATCATAATACTATAAGAATTTTTCCACAAAAATTTAGAATTTTTTAACAAAATATGAATTAAATACGAATTTTGAAGCGCCAAAAACTTAACTGTTTGTAAAAATTCATCCTTCTTTTATAAACATTACCCTTTTGTATAAGAGAATTTTATAATGTAATAAACATGACCGTAGAAAAAATTAAAAATTTTAAAAACACAGATCACTGATAAAAAAAACAGAGATCAAAAGTTACGAAGAAAAATAATGTTGGAGATCAAAACATGCTGAAATTTTTTATATTTATAAAAGTCAAAAACTTATTTAACCATATAGTAACCTGATGAGTCCAACTCATTTTGCCATCTATTAAATATAAATATATATAAAACAAACTTTTTTATGTCAATAAAAAAATGCATATGGTCTAAAAATGCGTATAAGCAAATGTCTCTTTTTTAGATTCATTGAAAAGTTAATGTATCTAGTCCAAATTATAGTAAGGTACACCGCTTTTTCAATAAATCTAAAAAGTGACTTTTTTACATATATATAAGACTGGAGGGAGTAGATTGACAGATAGATTTTTTTAATGTAGAATTTTCACTATATTGTTCTTTATCATTTTTTCCTATTTAAATCCTTTATGTTTTTAAATTTTGGCAATCTATCATTTTTTTTGCATAAAACAAATCCAAAAAATCTATTAAAAATCCAAAAAATTCATAACTTTATAAAAAATTCATAAATTCAAATATATTCATCTTCATCACTTTTTCTCTCATCAATCAACCAAACCATATATTTCGACAAGGACGGACCACACTAGGTGTTTCTAGCATTATAGAGTTAGGCCTCCAATTTAAAGGGGCCTAAACAGTTTTGTGATATTGTCGTAGGTTGAGTCTTACTCTGTATCTCAACTCTAAAAAAATTAATTGAAAGAAATGAAAAGGCCCAAACAAAACAATTGTCCATCTTGTGGCTTAGGGAAAATAAAATGGAAAGAGAATTTTTTTAAAAGGCCCTACAAGTATCAACCTCTCTTCTTCCACGAACACTAGTTGTCTTTTTCTCTAGCACAACAAGTAGCAACTTGTCGATATCCAACCTACACTTCTCATCTCTCTAATTCTGTGGTTTTGAACGGTGAACAAAAGGGAAAAATGGAACTGAAAAAAGGGAACACAATCCAAGGTTGGTTTGTTAATTGCTCAATTTTTCTTCTTTGATGATTGTAAATTTATTCTTCTTATTTGCTAATTTTATTTAGGAATTTCTAATTATCTCTTTTTATGTAAATAATTATGTATTGTGGACTGTCACTTAAGTTAAGCCCAATTAAAAGTGATCTACTAATGTTTGGCTAAAGTGGACTCGTTAGTATTTAATAAGATGTGGGCTTTAATGTGTGAAAATTGCTTTTTTCGCCCCTACTATTACTCTCAGATCCCCCAAAAATCCCAAAATACCCTCAGTTTTGGTCTCAGGGTACTTCGGTACCTTTTTACCATAATACTATTATTTCGGTACGTATTTACCGAAGTCATATTCAGTGACTACAAATACGCTATCAGACATGAAGTTCTATGAAAAAATTTAAAAAATATATAGGTTCGGTAGAACGCTACCGAAAACGCTTACTTTTGGTAGCTTCGTACCGAATACACATAGTTTCGGTAGAAACGTGCCGAAACTGTGTTATATACCAGTAACATACGAAGAAGCCCATCAGTTTCAAAAGCATAACTATTTTTCAAACAAGAGCGGTGATATAGGGCGATTTTGTTGCAATTTTGTCAAAGTTCATCAATCTCTTCCATTCTTCTCACCAAACAAGCTTAACAAGTAAGATTTCATATATCTCATTATTGTTTTTTATTATGTTGTTTCAAAGTTGTTCTTAGGTAACAATTGATTCTCAAATGATATTTTAATCTGATTCCAAACCCTTCTTTTTCGTGATTATGCTGTTGTTGATTAGGTTTTGAATTCCATGAATTTGAATTTGAATTTGAATTCCATGAACATGTATGAACTTGTGTATTTGATTGAAAATTTGACAGGTATTAATATTTGAACTTGTGTTTCGGCGTGGATGATGAAAATTCATGTGAACTTACATGTTTAAAATATTATCGCACAGATTAACATGATTTCGGTAGAAAGCTGCCGAAATGAATGCAAGTCAGAATCAAATTTCAATAATTTTGGTAGCTTTCTACCGAACTCATGTTACGTTTGAAATACAACATGATTTCGGTAGAAAGCTGCCGAAATCAACGCATGTTAGAATCAAATTTCAATAATTTCGGTAGCTTTCTACCGAACTCATGTTACGTTTAAAATACAACATGATTTCAGTAGAAAACTGCCGAAATGAATGCATGTCAGAATCAAATTTCAATAATTTCGGTAGCTTTCTACCGAACTCATGTTGTAGATTTGCTTCATATTTGTCTTGCTATCTGGATTTCGCCCTTTCAACATCGTCATAATGTTCTTCAGCGCCACCAAATTCCTAGTCAACTCGCGTACACACTCCTTCTCCTCCGGTTTTAAGCGTCCCACAAGAAGATGACCTTCTAATGTTTTTGACATCTCATGGTTATGTTCACCACACACAACACTTAGACTGCCAAATAATAACCTCGCAGCCTGAACGGACACAATGTTTTTCTCGTAGCAGTGTCTTCTTTCTTTGATTTCCTTTTCCTTTCTTTGTAGACACCACCTCTTTCACAACCCAATATAAAAAAAAAATCCTATTAAAAGCCTCATTGTCTGATTTCAAAATCACAATAGAAAATCCAAGGTACGCAGTCTGTCTTTTACACCATTCAATCATGACATCTCGCACCTTCATCTTTTCACAATTTACAAAATATTCGCCGGTGTCAACAACAACATTAGATTGTTCGTCATCGGGTTCCACAACATTGGGTTGAACAACGACAGGTATGTCAGGTTCATCAATGTTTGGTTTCAATTCAATAGGAGGTTCAGCCATTCGAAAACCTACGCTATCAACCAAACACAAAAACAGCAAGTTATACACTATTTCGGTAGCTACAAACCGAAATTTGTTAATTTCAGTAGCGATTTACCAGAATATCTATTGACAGCAAAACCAAGCAAATTCGAAAAATAAACGGATTAAAGCGCTTATTACCTGTTGTATGACAACCAATCAGTGTAGGAACCCTCTATGAATGAATAAACATCGATTTCTTGCCTCTGAAACGCCAAAAAACGCCCTAGATCGCAAAAATTTCGATTGTGTGTTGAAGAGGTTATGAAAGTACAACTCTGTCAGCTAGACCCTATATAGACCAACTTCGGTAGTTGCGTACCGAAATTAAGCGTCTTCAGCACGTAGCTACCGAAACTGTTAATTTTTTAGAAAAAATACATGGTTTCGGTACGAGGCTACCGAACCCTTATATTTCTGTTATAAACCACGCCAACTAGGTAACTTGACATGATTTCGGTAACTTGGTACCGAAGTTTATTTGATTTGGTAACGTTGTACCGAAGTCATCAAAGGACAAATGGGTCATGCAAGGGGGCCTGAGAGCAAATGACGGGGGCGAAAAAAGCAATTTTCTTAATGTGTAGAGACTAATGGGTAATTTTATTTTTGTGAAATACCAAAGGGTTTATGGTCTAGGTTATGGTCTAGGTCGCACAGTTTCTAACACTCTTTGTCAACATTCCTTATCACAAACCAAAGGGTTAATAGCGAGTAGTGTTGATATGGAACCAAACCACAACACTATTCGGTCATCATGAATTTCAGGTATGCTTCCATTTATGATAATGTTATTTTTTTGTGATTTATTTTTTAATGATTAACCTGATTGATTCTAAAGTTTAAGAATGAATTTGGGTTGTAACAAGTAGTATCAAAGTCAATCGTGCTTGATCATTAAGAAAATAAGTTTTTTCCTCCGTATTTGGTTTTCTCGACTTTAATTAATTTCTCTGAATTTTTTATTTTTGGTTTCTGATTGTTTAAATGCAATCAAAATTTGTTGGTTTATGCATCTTTTGTTGGTTAATGGGTTCCTTATTTTTTATTTCAATTGTTATGATTTTCGGTTCCTTAATTTTGATGAGATTTTGAATTTCATGTATGGGTTGCTGTTTCGTCATAATTCATTGTGAGATGAATTTTCCGATTTTGTTTATTTTTATTTATGGAATTCAACTGTTCTTTTGCATCATGAATTCAAAAGGTAAACATTTTCCATCTAACAAATCAGAATCACGTTTATTATAATTTTAAAACATAGATTGAATGGAACAAGATTAAGCACTTGAACTTTTGAATCATAAATTGAGTGTATTTTTTTAAATATAAATAAATATGCACTGTTTTGGAAAATTGCAAGTTCTACTTGCAAATTTGGATATAGTTTTGGTTAAGTGATTCTAAATTTAAACATGACCAATTTATGGAGATAAATAAGCTTTATGTATTATTATAAGTTTTTTAAGGTAGTTTATAACAAATCAACTTATAAAGATATAATTTTTGTCAGTAAAAAGTTATAAATTAACACAAAAGTTTATTTATTTATATAACTTATTTTCATAAGTTCAAAAATAAACCAAATTCAAACGGGCCCCTTTTTGAGTTGTTTTGCTTGATTGTTCTCTTTTTGGTTATGAATTACCTGTTGAAGTTTACTACCGACATAAGTTTTTTAGTTAAATGACTTAAACTTCAAGTTCTATAAAGTAAATGTTTTGATAATTGTTGACGTATGGATCTTAACGTTGTGTTAAGAACTGGTTTTCCCTCACCTCTTTCGGATGATAGTTCCCCTAAACAAAAGAGCGAATTGGAAAGGTGAGAGAGGTCAAACCGCATGTGTTTGATGATCGTTAGAAAGGTCATTTCGAAAACATTCAAGGGCAAACTATCTGGAAAGATAACTATAGTAAAAAAATGTTTGAGATAAATACACTTTTGACAAACTTTAATTCAATAAAGTATAAGGATACAAAAGTTGTAGATATAGAGTACCTCAAAAGAAAAAACAATATAAATCAATTGAATTGTGTAGAAACAATTGTTTCTTTTTGTGCAACTGAAGGGGGTGTAAAGAAGTATTACTTTAACTGTCAAATACGGCGTGCTAAGGTAATATATGTTCCTTAATTTTCTTTGTTTTGAGGTTAATTTAGTTTCCGGTGCCACAACTTATTACAACAGTGGTCCTACGTAAGATTTTATGAAATGTTGGAAACTAAGTGATGGTGAAAGATACATCAATGTGGCTATCGACAAAATAATTCTAGTTAAGGCAATTGAAAAATGTAGATCATTTATAAAGATTAAATTTTATTTGGATTTTGATGAAACTATTTTTGTACCGTCTTTCACATGAAATGTAATTTGCATTTCTATTTTTAACCTATTTTTTTTTAATTGGAAATTAAAATTTAAATTGTTTCAAAATTGGTTGGTTATGGTTCTTTGTCAAGTTATAATAATCTCTATTCAATTGACACAGTTGCTTTATTTAATTCACTGATGAGAATTTGAGCATATTTGACACAAGAGATTGGGTGACATCTCCAAATAGAGAATAGAGAGACTTGTGTGAAATCAAATCACAAATTCATATTTTACAAAAAAGGAGAAACATAATGATATTTGTGGGCCATTGTTGTCACTTTTGCAGTATGTTTTATGCCCACCAAGAACGTGATAAGATCATAATACTTTTTCGCACCTCCCACGCTTTCATCACTACTGTCTTCATTGTCTTTTGCCTTCATTTCGTAGACTTTCTTTATTTTTTGTGCGTTGACGGCTTCCCGTTTTTGTGCGTCTTTGTAAAATCCCACACCACCTAAACACCTTCAAGAGTTTCATTTCCATATATATATATATATATATATATATATCGAAGCACCTTCAGGAATTTCAGTTTCATATATTGAACTTGTTTGATCTAAGAAAAAATTTATCAACCATTGCATCATATGTTTGCGGTGGCACTTGGATCTTTTGAAGGTTAACTTTTTTTGGCTTGGACTCATATTTATTTTCTCTGTTTGTGTTTACAAATCAGGCATAAAAGTTGTGTTTCATAGATAGAAAATCTTGTTTTTTTTTTTGGGATTGTAAGTGAGTAAGGAAGCAGATTGAATTAGTTATTGGGTTAATTGGGCTGAATTTTGTAATGCTTGATTGTTAATTTCAAGCTTTGGAAGAATCTGCAATTTGACCACGTGAGATCTCATGTGGCCTCCAATCTCATGTGGCCTCCAATAGTTTTTCCATGGGAGGACCACTTATCACAAATCCCACAAGTTTTGTCATTGTTCTCCATAGTTACAGAAAATAGTAAAATCCAGACACTTCCTCACACCTTTATTGTAGATAAGTGTTTGTTGAATTGAGAAATTTATAGAGTGGTGGATTACTAGAATTCCATATAGACAGAGAAGAATTCACGCCATGTACGCCCAACAGGTTTTGAGGTCAAAAAAGTCTCCCATATACAAAAGGAACAAAATATGAAAAGGCGTAAAAAAGATAGTCTTCTATGACCTTATTCAGCGTTTGCATGAATTATTAACTCAATAAATTAATAATTTAATAGTATTTTCCTTGTATAATCTCATTAAGTTAATAATTCAGGCAAACGCTGAATAATGTCATATTTAATAATAGGCTATCATTTATTATGGTATTTTCATATTTTGTTCCTTTTGTACAAGGGAAGTTTTTTAACCTTTATGTTGGACCTGGTTGGCGCACACGACGTGGATTCTTCTCTGCCTATAAGGTATTCTTGTAACCTACCCTCTATACATTTCTTAATTCAACAAATACTCATTTACAACAAAGGTGTGAGGAAGTATTTGGATTTTACAATTTTCTGAAACTATGGAGAAGAACAATGGAAAAACCTATGAGATTTGTGGTAAGTGGTTATCTAGTGGGAAAACCATCGGAGGCCACATGAGATCTAACATGGTCTAGTTATCAATTCATCCAAAGCTTGAAACTAACAATAAAGCATTGCAGAGTTCAGCCAATTTAACCCAGCATCCAATTAAATTTGTTTCTTTACTCACTAACCATCCCAAAAAAGAACAAATACAAAATTTTCTATCTATGAAACATGACTTCTTTGTCTTATCCGTAAACACCAACATAGAAAAAAAATTGAGTGAAAAAGCCAACCTTTAAAAGATCCAAATGTCATTGCAAACATAATGCAGTGGTTGATACAAAATTTATTCCGGAGCAAACAAGTTGAATATGTGAAACTGAAACTCGTGAAGTTGTATCAATATGTGAAAATGAAACTCTTGAAGGTGTTTGGGTGGTGTGGGAGTTTTACAAAGACGCACAAAAGAGGGAAGCAGTCAAGACATAAAAAATAAAGGAAATCTACTATATGAAGGCAAAAGACAATGAAGGTAGTAGTGATGAGTCGCTTGTTCAAGCTCACTTGTGAGCCAGTTCCAAGTGTGGGAGATGTGGATAAGTATTCCGATCTTATTAGGCTCTTGACGGACACAAAGCATACTGCAAAAGTGATAACAATGACAATTGTATAGATGAGAGACCTTTTCAGCGCCCATATTGCGACAAAGTGTTCAAGTCTGCTCAAGCGCTCGGTGGACATGAGAGGGTACAATTTTCCAGTGCTAATGAATTTCGAGGTGTGTGAGTTGATCTCAATTTTCCATCTCCTAAATGAAGATCGCCACACCTGTATTGAATTTTCAAGTCCCCGGTGATGATGATATTTTAAGTCTCCATAAGGAATTGCAAAGATGGAAATTTACGGACTTAATTTGTGATTTTGTACACAGTTTTAATTGTGTTCATTTCCGAATGATAAGAACAATATTTGCTTTCAATCATTTTAAGTTTTAATAATTTGACATTTTGGGTTTATATTTATGTAAGAGGGATCTAGGTTTTGATTATTATGTAAGAGGGATCTAGGTTTTAATTATCATTTAAGTTTTCTAGATAGTAGTTTCTATCTTCTTTGTTTGGTGATTCATGTTGTTCAGTGTTATCAATCGTAGATAGCACAGAAAATAACATTGTTTAAATCTTATTATGAAATAATGCTATAGTGCCGATACAATCACTATTTGGAATTTTTTTTATTAAATAGTGTATATATAGCTTAACAATAAAGATTTGTTCAGATTCATCTGCGTTATAGTGCAACTATATATTGCTAGTATTTAACAACACCGGTCTTGTTGAGCTTAACTATTTCTCCATATCTCCATAAAGACTAAGGGCCCGTTTGTTTCGGCTTTAAGAAAATAGATTTTTTTTTGTATTTTTTAAAATAGATTTCGTAAAACCGTTTTTCAAAATATTATAAGTTTTTTTGTATTCATTTTTTCTAAATTGAAACACTAATTTTGACATCATATAACATAAATGTACATTATTGAAGTTCAAAACATAGTCAAAATCGCAATTTTTTCAAAAAGTTGTATTTCAAAAATGATTTTTGTGAAAATCTATTTGAAATAGCTTCAAAATTAAGTGATTTTTTGAAATTTTGATATCCAAATTTTTTTTCAATTAAATGATGAAATACCTAAAATAACATTTTAAGAATAACTATTCAAACAAAATTTTCATTTGAAACTTTTATAAAAAAATTCGTTTTAAATTTTTTTTATACAAAATTTTCTAACACTACAAAATCTATTTTTAAAAAAATCCAAAACAAACGGGCCCTAAAATGATCATATTTTCTTTTGTTTGCACATAAGTTAGGTCAAGTAGATAAACTCTCTTATGAATATTTGATCATTATGTAATTTGGTTTGAACAAGATTATATTCATTGCAATTATTTTCATTATCTCTAATTTTATTATCCTGTTTTACATTACAATTTATAAGTAGATGTATTTATGAATTGCTCTTAGGATTTAGGTGATGTCGTAACAGAACCCTAAGGCTGGAACTGGAATGTTTAGTCTAGCCAGTATTGGGAAAAGTAACTCAAACACCTGAGGCTAGAGGCTATAGGATTAACGCTCACTTATTAATGCTTGCATGATTTCCAACTAGTTCCATCATGTCTAGTGTCTTTAGTGCATAGGATGATTTTAGTATACTAGAGTACATTTCACTATTTTGTTAATCCATCGGATAATAAAAGTAATTACAAGAGAACCAAATTATCAAGTAGGAGTAGGAGAAGGATTCAAAAGCGCTTACCCAATTTTATCCATTTGTTTTATCTTCTCTTTAATTTTCTGCTTTTATCCAAACTATCTTTATAAGTGAATGCAAGTTTATCTTATTGTTTAAAATTTCAAAACGAAACTAGTTACTTTGGCATGATCCCTGCGGCGACGAACTCATTCATTTGAGCATTTATTACGTGACGATAAACTTGTGCACTTGTCAGGAATCAGTCACTTATTTGCGCTATGAAAAATAACCATTCATTTTGTCGGGTAAATCCACTAATTTTCGGGTTTAAAATTGGGTTACATGAATAATTTTCCTAAAAAAAATTCACATTAAATCACTAAACAATGAATCATCATATTTGTTTTATAAAAATTACTCAGTCATTTTATTTCCTTAAAACATGGTGTAACTTATTTTTACTAGTAAACATATTTAACCATCAAACGACAAAACCTTTAGTATTTTCATAAAAAATATTTCAAAAAACTATAACACTATTGGGTGGATTTTTTTGAGTTGGGTCCGGTTTTACCCGAAATCCGATTTTTTAATGGGTTTTCATATTTGAAATCCATATTCACCCAAGTATCCGACCAAACTCGATTTTATGGCTGGATTGGGTGGGTTTCTTCGGGTCGAACAAATTTGCTCAATCCATGTACACCCCTAAAAAACGAGCTCAAAGTTTGATTTTTATGTCATGATTTTCGCTACTTTTATCTTGAACTTTTATCATTTTAAAAATTCATATTTAAATCATTTCATGTTAATTAAATTTATATGATATTCTAAGCATACCTGCGAAAAATCATTATATGGACTAAAAATATAGTTTTAGCAGAGAATAAAACTTTATGCAAGAACTTGACCAAAAAAAAATAATTCTCAAAGAAAAATTTTATATGAACTAAAAATTAAGTAAGAATTAAACTTAAATGGTCCCAATTTTATAAAGATTAAAAAAATATTTAACAATTTAAATAAAACTTTAAAGTGGTAAGAACTTCGTATTATATCCTCAAAGTGCCGAATTCTAATCTCTTCAAATAATCATTAATATCACTTGAATTAATAAAAATTGAATTTAATTTATATGCACCGTCGGTGTAAAGTTATTTTACACATGCGTCCAATAATATGTCGACACATCATGTATGGTAATTAAAAATACATGATGTGGCAATACATCATTGGATGTATGTGCAAAACAACTTTACACCGACGGTGCACAACAATTAAACTCATAAAAATTTCTCCTTCTCCACTTAAAAAATAATTTAAATGTATACAAGGATATATATTTTGTTTAGAAGTTATAGAAGGATGTATTATATGTTAAGTAAATTTATTATTGCCTCTAGTCCTTAATAAGAAAACATTCATTTTTTAGATACATTGAAACATTGATGTATCTAGTATATGATATAGTCTAGATACATCAATGTTTCAATGTATTTAAAGAGTAAATATTTCCTTTAAAAAGGACGGGAGGAAGTATTATCATATTAAAATTAATTACTAGATAAATAATGAAAATAATTTAAAACGATAGACCTATTTTATAAGATTAAAACATTATTTAATCATTTTCTTTTTTCAAAAAAGAAAAATCAATTTGTAAAGTAAAAAATAAAAATATTTACTTATATTTTTTATTTCTAATTATATTGAATATAAATTATATATTAAAATAATCAAATAAAAGTACATTATTAAATATAATTATATAATAGAAATATTTTTAGTAATAATCTTCAAATTTAAAATAAAAATTACAAAATTGTAATCTATTAAAAAAAATTATATTTTTATATAAAAAGTAAATATAGTAAATTAAAGAAAATCATAACTAGTGAATTGTTAATTATGAACTACTATTTTTATAATAATTTTTTATTTATTATTATAAATTTGAAATTTTAATATATATATATATATATATATATACCTAAATTTTAAGATAATGTTATGGTACATTGTATTTTTATTTAATGTTAGATCTACATCTTTAAAATATTAATATAAAAATATAGTAATGTTCACAACCCTAGGCTAATTTTAAAAATTAATTAATTATCTCATTTTCTTTCTCCATTATAAAACAGCCACCACTGTATTTTTATCTAGATCATCATAAACCAGATTTGAGGTTATCCATCCTGATCTTTTAATTCCACTATTCACTCTTATATTTTTGATAGTCACCACCATTGTGAGTTTTATATAGTTTTATCAGTATTTTATTATATTCATTTATCTCATATAGTGCTGAAATAATTAACTGTGAATAAATTGTACATTGAATTTTTTTTTTAACCCTCTAGATTTCAGGAAGAGAAGGATCTGTTAATTCAAATTTCAGTCAGGAGGTATGCAAAAACTAGCTAAATATTCTTTTATTTAAAAAATAAAATTTCGGTTCTCTCGAATGATTCATCCTTAGGCAAGATTAATCAACCACTTAACTTAATCACTCGGATGAGTATTTTTTTGGAGTTATTTATTTATTTATTTATATTAAAAAAATAGTTGCTCATTTATTATAAAATTTGAGCAATATAATGTTTGAATTTTTCTTGTGTATTATATTTTCAGACATAGGTCATTTAATTGATAAAGACTTGGAATAATGTTCAAAAACATTGAAATATATAATGAAATTTTATTTGAAGATTCATAAGTGATTAGACAAAATTGAATCAAAATATTTTTAGGATATTTTATTTTTTTAAGACATATTGCACTATATATGTTTCCTTTGTATCTACAGAAGAAAAAATATTAGAATTACCAAAATATTATTTGTTATCAGCAATTGTGACCATGTAGATAAATAACTTTTTATTCATTTGTTAAAAATAAATTAAGACTTTTATTATTAAAGAATTATTACGAACTTTGTAGGAAAAAATTGAAAAATATAATATTCAAATGAGTAATAATTTTTTTCTTATTAGGAAGGCACATTTACAATTTTCAAGTTTGAGACAATTTCAGAAGAAGCATCTATCTCATGGCTGATGGTAGAGGTCCACCCAGAAGGATTAGAGTTAGAAGAAATGACCCACATCGAGAATTGCGTTTGGACATTGAACGAATGACTTATGAGGTCAATATATATAAGTGATTCGAATCATATTTTTCCTATTAATGTAGACTTATGAAATATGGAAATCGATTCAGAGCAGTCAACTTGGATGCAGTCAGCTGCTCTGAACCGTTTGATCAAAATCAGACGGCTCAGATCTTAATCAGTTTTAGTTTTTTAAAATATAAATATTCTAACTTTAAAATCTGAACCGTTTGATCATAATCGGATGACTGTGATATATTCGACTGCATGCAGTCAGTCTCATTGACTGTTTGCACTCAATCCATATCCGTGAAATATAGGATGTGAAGTTTTGAGGTTACTCAAAAACAAAATAAAAAATTTACACTTCAAATTGTTGATTTTAGGAGCTTCTCGCATTGGGTGAGAGGATTGGCAGAGTAAACACCGGTGCATCGGAAGAAATAATTACTTCTCAACTCAAAACAAAGTTATACACTCCAAATTACCCTATTGTTGATTTGAATGAGTTGCCCCCGGATGATGATGAAGAAACAAACACTTGTATAATATGTCAGGTATGATCTTTTAGCAACATGATTTCTTACATTATATATTTTCATTAATTTTGCACTTGATATTTAGAAGTCAAATTTTTTAGAGGAGTTTTTCATTTAATATACTAATAATTTATTGCTTGTCAATTGGACAGGAAGAATTCAAGTTTCAAGAGAATATTGGAACAGTTCAATGTGGACATGAGTTTCATGTTGATTGCATTTCAAAATGGCTGAAGATGAAAAATGAGTGTCCTATATGCAAACTAAAAGCTGTAACTCCAAAAAAAGATTGATAAGAATCTATCGGTTTTTCATGGATATGAATAACCTTTTCCTTCTTAATATGGAATTTTTGAATAATTTGATTTTGGACACAATTCATAATTTGTAATGGTATTTCTAAGCTTTAAAACTTAGTATCTATAAACTTAATTATCTAGATTTTGTTATGTTTGAGAAGTAATTACCAGTACTTTTTTCTTTTATTATTGATCTTCATGTGTTTGAGTTCTGAACTTTAAAGGTATATTTTATGATATTATGTACAGTAAATATTTTATTTAAAATATGTTTCTAGTTTCGTCATCTTTATTTTTCGTTTATTTGTCTATGTATTTTATGCGATTGCATACATGTACGTTGTATTCAGGTACGGAGCCAGAAATTAAAGGTAGGGGAACCGAAATTAAAAGGATAATTTAGTAAAGAAAAAATTAAATTTTAAAAGCATAACATATATAAGAAAATATAAGATAAATCTAATGTTAATATTATGAATCTGCATTTTATGAGCAATGTTTTTGTAGTCGAACTTTTTGACCCCTTCATTTTTACATTTATTGAAATTTTGAGCTCAATTCATATATTTTTCCATAAAATTGTGGTTTTGCGTAAACAAAAAAGGTGAATTTTAATCTCAAAAAAAATATTTTGTCATTAAATTCAATATTAATGAAACAAATCACTTTGTTGGTACAAAAAATACGATTTTTAGAGGAGAAACCATTTGCTGAAATCAAAATTACAACAAATGTATAACAAGGTCCAAAAGGTTGAATTAAAAAAGGGAGACCAAAAGTAAAATTAAACCAATAATATACTAGTATAAAACAAATAAAAAATAAAATTTAGAAGGGACCGTGCCTCTGCTGATCCCCATATTAGCTCTGTCCCTGGTTGTATTGTATATATTGATGTATAGTTGTGTTCAAATTGCGAAATTTAATATTATATTCTTGATATTGCGTATAATAAATTTACGATTTAAGTATGCTCGTAGTTTGGTATTATACTCATTTTATTCTTTACTAAATCCAAAAAAAATTGTACCAAAAAAATCACAATTTTTATATGACCTAGTGCTATTTCAACTTTGAACTTGTCTCTTTGGCAAGTAGGGATGACAATGGGTACAGTACGGATAAGATATTATAATACTCATTCATTCTTATACTCGCAGTTTGAAAAAATACATGTACACATCATCATTTTCATGTGGGTAACAATCTTTATACTCGTGTCCATACCCTATGGGTACTTAAGTACTCGTACCCGTTACTCGTACTTTGCCTAAAATTAAAACGGTCAACTATAAAATGTCATATTATTTCAATAAAATTTTAAAAAAAATTCAAAGATTTTAATTCTGACTAACAGAATTTATAAACAAAATTATTACTAACCTCATGCTAAAGTTTATATCTTTGTTGACATATTCACATTGTGTTTGTATTGTGTTATAAATAAACATTTTTATAAAAAATGTGTAATAGTTGAATAGTGTTGTATTTTTTAAAATTATATACATATATTATTATATATATCATAATATAAATAAATAAATAAATATATACTATGTGGGTATGGGGCGGGGTGGGTATTAAGGTACTCATACCCGTGTCCGTACCCAAAATGCGGGTTTTTACCCTATCCATTGTGGATATTTTTTGTGGGTACCCACTGGTTATGGGTTAAATTGCTATCCATGCAAGTCTCTTTACTTAATAAAAAAATTGTCTAAGCTATATATATGGGGAAAGATCAAATTACACCGGTGTAACATTTGAGTAATGTTACATCGTTTAATAACACTTTACGAATACAAATTTTATAAAATTCACCGTTGGATTGAAATTTATATCATATAGATCATCTATATTAAATTTTTGAAAAATCTATTTTTTTTATATATATGTTATTGAGATCGATCATAATTAATGTTTTATAGAGCTGACAATGAACCGAATCAACTCGAAAATAGTTCGAGACTCGATTCGATAATTAACTCATTGAACTTGGTTCATGAACCAAATGAGTCGAACTTGAGCTGAAAATTAAGCTCGTTAAATAAATGAGTTTAACTTGAACTATAGTTCGACTCGTTTGGTTCATGAGCAACTCAATATATATATAGTAAGCTTTTTTTGTACATGGGATGAGACCAGTAAAAAGCTCTTATAAAAGATAGAGAATACACAATGTATTTGTTACTTTCATAGTAATCAATGAGTATCATATGTGTTAATATATGTGGACACTTCAAGACCACATTCCAATATTATTGGGATGAAACACAATATAACACTACAACTTTATCATATAAAATGAAAGCATTGGTTATAACATGGTTGATCTAAGTATCAAACCACTATTTTATATATTATAGTAAGTTTATATTATGGCTCACAATGAACTGAACCAACTCGAAAATAGTTCGAGACTCAATTCGATTCGATAATTAACTCGTTGAACTTGGTTCATGAACCAAATGAGCCGAATATGAGTTGAAAATTAAGTTCATTAAATAAATGAGTCGAGTCGAGCTTAAGCGAGTTCGACTCAACTCGACTCATTTCTCATCGTCGCTTTATATATATATATATATATATATATATATATATATATATATATATATATATATATATATATATGATACTAGATAGGAGTATATAATAAACGAGAAATGATATCTAAACATCAAATAACCCAACATCTCTACAATATCAGGGGTAGTATGGTCATTTTCCTCATCAAATTGTCTTTTGATGTATGCAAATGCAAGATGATGTTGTAGAGATGTTGATTTTTTATGTTTATATAACATTTCTCATAACAAACACAATGTATGTAACGTGATTCACTCATATATAAGTAAAAATGATTTAGTTGTAAAATCACACAAGTACAACGTAGTTATATCAACACAATGAGATCAGACACAATTTTAATACCGTACTCTCTCCGCTAGATTTGAATTATCTACATTTAAAAATTTAATATTTATCTACATTCATATGCATTTAGTGTAAAAATGCTAGCAGATAGTATGATAAGTAATAATGACAAATCCCTCTCCACTCTATGAATGGATATCGAGACGAGACGTACCAAAAAATATTGAAAGAAATAAAAAATGTTGGATACCGTAACTTTGTTGTATACTACTATACTCCCTCCGTCACAAAATATAAGGAAAAATTGGTCAAATAAAATTGATGTATCTAGTCCAAATTTCGCTTGAATTTTGGTCAAACAAAAAATAATCAACTTTGTTTAACCAATTTTTCTTATATTTTGGAACGGAAAAAATATTTGGTTAAAATTTTATTTTGATAATATTTTGTTTGTTTGAAAATTTTGTTTAAATAACATTTTTCAAAACCATATTTCCTCTGTTCTCTTCCACAAAAAAAAAAATCAAATTTCCTCTCTTCTCTTCAAAAAGCACCGTTAGCTACGTCACTCCCTTAACAATTATTTTTCAATGTGCGTCACTATTGTCCCTCTTGTTCTCAATTTATATATAAGAAATCATTCACTTTTTAAATACATTGTAGGATTGATGTAACTAGACAATAATGTTGTTTACATACACCAATTTTGCAATGTATTTAAAACGTTAACTTTTTCATATATATATAGGACCGAAGGGAGTACCCACTAACTCAACTAATGAGTTAGGTTGTTTGGTACAAATAAGTTATAAGCTAACTGGTAGCAGATAAGCTAATTTTTAGTTGATACCTGAAAAACTTGTAGAATAAAATTAAAGTGTTTGATAAATTTAACTGTTATAAATATAAAATGACATAAAAGTACATGATTATTTCATATGAGTGTGCAGTTATTTTTGTGGGCGGGTAATTTTTTTAAAAATAAAGAAATTAAAATAATGAGGTTAAAATTGGAATGAAAGGTAAAAAATTATATGCTCAAGCGCTACTTGAAATAGCATATGAAAAAAAGATGTAAGCTAGTGAAAAAAGCTCGTTACCAAACACCTCTAATTTTATGAAACAAGCTTATAAACTAATATAGGGTCTGTTTGTTTCTGCTTTAAAAAAATAGATTTTTTCTTTGTATTTATGAAAATGGATTTTATAAAACCGTTTTTCAAAATATTACAAGTTTTTTTATATTCGTTTTTTCCAAATTCAAATACTAATTTTGACATCATATAACATAGACGTACATTATTGAAGAACAAAAAATAGTCAAAATCTCAATTTTTATAAAAAGTTGTATTTCAAAAATGATTTCTATGAAAATCTATTTGAAATAGATTCAAAAAAAAGTGATTTTTTTAAAATTTTGATATCCAAATTTTTTTTCAATAAAAAGATGAAATACCTAAAATAAGATTTTAAGAATCACTATTCAAACCAAATTTTCATTTGAAGCTTTTATAAAAAGTTTCTTTGTAAATTTTTTTATACAAAATTTTCTAACACTACAAAATCTATTTTCAAAAAAATCCAAAACAAACGGGTCCATAATAAATTATAAGTTAGCTTATTTTGTTTACCAAACAGACAGTTACATGTAAAAACATATCACTTACAAGTAAAAACATATCATTCTCTCAACTCCAGACTTTATAAATACCCACTCCAAACTTGCCAATATTATGTATATAAGTATAAGTTTGCTTGTAGTGTAATTTATTAGACTATGGAGACGATATAGTATTTGAACTTGAAGTGGCATCAACAAGTTAAAATGTCTATATATAAAATAAAAAATAAACAAGTCAAAATGTCAAATTATTCTTTTATTCTTTTATTTTTTCAAAGAGATGCGAGTCAGTTGACTCACACATGAACAGTGTGAATCTATCACCGGATTGAAAATCTTTAAACAAAAAAAAAAAAAACTATTAAGTCTTTGCTAAAAACTTTAGCAGAGAGAACACACTGATATAAAATAAAACGGAACATTTGAACTCAAACATCAAAATGCACTTCATTTGTTTTTCTTAAGTCGATCGGCGGTCGCAGTTGCCATGGATGCTCCCATGCTGCCAGGCACACTATTTATAACTTCAGGATTTTCATTGGAAGTCCTCTTATCCTGCACGATTAGTATCCTATCAAATTAGCTTTCAACTATCGAACCCAAATTAGTAATTATTTCGGCACATAAAAGGGGAATATAATGAACCATTTTTTTTTGAAGTTTGATAAGTAACAAAAAACATGTACTAGTATGTACCATAGAATCATTGGACCATGCATTCTCATTTTGGTTCCCAGAAAATCGAGGATTCATAGCACCACCACCTTGGTTACTTATGAAATCAATGTCTTGTGTTACTTCAATTTTAGGAGCTTGAGCTGTGGTAGGACTAGGGTCACCTTCATCTTTCAATTCATCACCAGCCATAGTGCCTAGGTTCTGTTCCACAAACAAATTAAAGTTCACATTTATGCAATAAAAAATCTCAAATCAAAACTATAAAATAAATATTAACTCACCAACCAAAAAATAAATAAATAAATAAATATTAACAGCATTTGATGTAACAAATTAATGGGCCTAACAAACATTTTTTTTTTTATTAACCCTCTAATTCTCATGAAAATATGAGTTGTTAAACTACAGTTTGACCACGAAATAAGTAAAATATGATTAAAAATTATTCCTAGAAAAAAAAAATCGAACTCCTATTCTTCTGCATGATTCGTCTGAAAGACCAAACTCATTAGGTTAAATGTCTTGTTTGACTAAGAAACAAATCTTGCATGTCTTAATTATATGATCAATTAATAAAAATATTTAAATCAACATACAACATTGCCGTATTTTGTTGGTTCTTGTTCGGGTCTCCGTGGTTTTTCCTGACTCATGATGTTACTACACAAGTGATTCTCTCGATTATTTTGGTCTTGTTAATTTGCTTGGTTCGGAGTGATTTGATTATTTACATTTATAGGTATAGTAGTGAAGTGCAAGGGAAGAATGAAGAAGGTTTGTGACACTATTACATTGCAAGCGGTGAAGGACACTATTACTTACATTGCAACCGCATGTTCAAATTGTGACAGGTGGAAAATACATGGCAAGTTCTCAATCAGATGTTTCTTCACTATCTACAAGACCACGGTCAAAGCATGCAAATGGTCGAAGCTATATCACAGCCATTTCAATGACCATCAAAATTGATCACTGTCCAAAACTATTAAACTGTGACAAACGTTCAAAATTTTAATAACCAACAACAACATTTGCAGGATAAATTGAACGATTTTCTTTTTTGACTCACCCTCGGTCTCCTTTGGACCCAAAGCCTGCATTCCAGCAAGCTAGCCTCGTAGGTTAGGGGAAGAGTGACATACAATTGTTAAATGGCAGAAGAGGAACGAGAGGCATCCTACGATTTCCGCCTCACTAGTAAGTGACAAGGGGTTTGAATTTTATTCTCATAACAGAAGGGAAGACAGCCCTTGGCCCTCTCCCCTCCTTAAGGTTCCCCCTCTCTAGGGAGCGGCTATTACTATCTTCTGTACAGTGATAGATCTCACCGGTGAAATTATAGGTCTCTAACAAGCAATGAGGGATGAGGTTTCCCAGGCCGGCAAGCAGTCAGCCTCCCTCTAAAATGGAAGTATGCGAACTATGTTAGATTTTATGTTATTATAATGCGAGAGGCGGGTATTTTTAGAAAATTAGGGGGACGTGCCCGATAAGGATGGGGATAAAAAAAGTCGCTACTGTGGATACGAGAACTTTGTTAATAGTTAATATACAAAAATTGGGATCATAGAATTTTATGTTGATGTCAATTACATACCTCTCGTTTTTGAGATACTTTTCACATGCCTTAGTTTCATAAATGGAAAAGCACCTCTAAATTTAAGTACTGGGGCCTAACTTTTCAATCCCTTTTCACTCAAGCAGAAAAGAATAAACGGACATTGATGATTCATGTATGATTGCAATGCATCATTTATCTCACAACTAACTTTATCATTTGTCCCTCCATACATAGGCATCTGATGCAGCTTTAGCTTCAACATCACGATTAGTTTTTGCATAAACTTAAATTCATTCCAATATAATTATTTTAATATTAGAATACTACAACTATATTTAATGTTTGTTAGTTCAACATGTACAAGTTAGTAGACCTTTTTGTATATGTTAATATTTTTGCAGTGACACGAGCTGACCACGTGTTTTGTTAAATACAATCCATCCACTATTTGGTGAACCAGAATAATCCACATTAGAGAAGTGGCCTGAACCAAGAATATATACCAAGTGCTATTCAAACATCATTTTGTTAATTCCTTAATGATAGCAAATTCCTTCTCCCAAAAGGGTCTTAAATATTGTCATAATAATATGCACATACAAAAGCAAGTATAGCTTAAAAGGATTATCTGCACCAGTGACCATAAATATATGATTATGGAAGATATCATGTATTAATATTAATAATGTAACATTTACAAACAAGCTTCCTGCAATCAAATTATAGACTCAGCTGAGTGAAAGGAGAAAACGAAAATTAACTATTCACTTAATAACATCCAAGGTAAATAAATAAGCATAATGATCCGAAAATTATATTACTCACAAGCTAGTTTAGTGCCAAAGCTAGTTAAGCAAATGGCAAACGCCTGGAAGGCGGATAAGGGTTGTCTATAGTCCATGGTGAAAGTATCATCCCCTACTTTACCAAACTGGAGGAGAACTGTTTCTTCATCGCCTTTCCCTCCTGGTTGGCTTTGGTCCACGGTGGCAACCAGCTGAAAGTTCTTCACCGATGCCACAGTCACACGACCATGGAAGTTCAAGCACCAGCACTGTAAATGTTCGTGCCACCTTGGAGCTTTGTTCTTCAAGATTGTGAATGCAGAAGCGGATTGTTCTTTATGGTGCGTCTTCAGGCCATCAAAAGATTTGTTGTCAGAACTTTCATCCATTGATGATGAGACAGTAGACTTCAGAGAGCAAATCATTCTCCTTGGACCTCTTGATTTCAAAAGGTTGAACTTGTAAGCAACATTACCTGCCTCAAAGTTACCAGCAGGAACTTGAGGGCTTATCTGTTTGCTTGCAAATCGCCGGCTAGCTTTGCAACTCGATGGTTTGGCACCATTATGAGGCGGCTGGCTGTCGTAAATTGTGAAGTTGGTGCCAAGAAAATCCGAGCTGTGAAGGCATTTCAGCAACTAATTGGTCAGTACTCGGGAGACGGAACAAAACACATAAGAAACTTATTTCTTTCCTGAAAGTGGATAATTTTACTTCCTGTTTTACGAAAAATTTACCTTAACTTGCCAACATAGGCATTGCTCCCTTGCGATAAGTCATCAGCATCAAGTGATATAACATACTCAGTATGAGTACCACACCTATATCTTCTAGCTGCTAATAGAAATTTCCCTTTGTCTGTGAATGCTGCCAATGGGTGGGAAGGGGAGGAAAAAGAAGCATTAACTTTCAACATATCAAAGAAATTATAAATTGAAAATCATAAATTATGCAACATGATGAACTTGTGTTTGTCGAAATATTGGAAAAAAATCAGTCTTGTACTATCATTATTCGAAATTTTTATCACAGTTACAAGCAACTACTAGTCAGTCTACTACAGAAATTACATTCATTACAATCCTAATATTAAAATTTTACAAATGTTTGAAAAACACACAAGACCTTTCAATCAAATGAAGATTAAAAAATTCAACTCCACCAAACATATTTTTACAGTAAATGATGGTTCTGCCATTAATTGGCCAATAATTGGGTTTCTATAGTTCTTTTTTTTTTTTATAATGGGTTTCTACAGTTGTATATTTTTCATGTGACAACCACATAACTATCCTACAAATTAATATTCATATACTAATACCATCGGAAAGGAGTTAAGGAGTTAACGAGTAGCTCGACTAGTTTGAGCTAAGGGTGAAAGGAGTTAAGGAGTAAAAGTCCAGGGTTCAAGTCCCGGCAAGGTGAAAAAAAACTAATACTAACAACTAATTACCACTACACGAAAAGTGAAAGGGTAAATGTAAAGCATAAAGTTAACAAAATTGCTAAATTAATTTATCCAGGTTAACATAATAAGAATTGCTTAAAGTTCTGTTGCAACAGAAAAACCCAACAAACAAGCCCTTTGTGATTTCCTGTCTATACAAATAGCCCTATAACAACCTCAACTAACCAACTAACAACTCTTAACTACTTTAACCACTCTAGTTCGCCATTACTCTATATTCTAACAGTTTCACTGTTGTTATTTTGGGAAATGAAACTAGTTAAGGTGAGAAAATTGAACAAGGAAGGTTATATAAGTTGACTGAAGCAAGTCAACTTGGACTCATTCTGGTCAACTGACAGGCTAGAATCATGTGGTTTGAAAAGTATATTTAGTTTACATTTATAATGTGAACACAAGTTGGCATCACAAGTTGACAAACAACAAAGCCCGTTTAGGTTTTGATGCACCCGAGTAATTCTTGCCTAGTCAACAAAGAAAAATTTGAGCTCATGTAATGCTTGCTCAGTCAACAAAGAAAAGTTTGAGCTATACATTTGACCAATGTGATGTTTCTCAGCTCTAGTCTATATCTATATACATATAACACAAGACTTTATATGGTCAACGCGTTACCCCATAGGAAGATCAAAGGAGATCGAAACATTGCAATTTGCAATTCATTATTCATTTTCAATCATCTCTAAAACCGGCAAACAAAATATTTTACCAAAACAATAGTCACTTACATGATGAAAGGGCAAGATAAAGGTAAAATGTAGAAGTCTTCTTATTCCGCTTTATAAGACATTGGTGCGGTAGGTCGCGTGGTCCTGGCTGTAATTCATCAAAACATAACAAGATTGTCAAACTCCAAACCTCCTAAATCAATATATGTCTCATTCAATACAAATCAAAGTTAATACTTAATAGCCACCAATGTAATAAAATGTTATACTATGATGAAATCATTACAAGAAACGAAAACATTCATCACATATTCACAATCAATTACCAAGCAATGCACAAATAAACCATAAACCATTGAATATAAGCACGGGTAATCTGCTACAAGTAAATTAGACAAAACTCTATGATATTCCTCGAACACTATTCGTCCATATTTTGCGGTTCAAACACATAAAACTACAATAAACCAGTACTACCCATTAAACAAACACCTTAATAATGAATTTAAAAAACTAGAACATCAATATCGATTAAACTAACAGTAATTAAGACACCAATCAGAAATTAAGACACAACCCAATAGCTTCCATAGCTCATACAAAAATCCAAAAACACTCACTAACTAACAATCATCACAACAGAAACATAATTAACCACTCACCAATAAACCCTTTTACTATTAAAACTAATTAAACCAAAACCTTCAAATTAACTTCACAAACATTTCATAAAAATTAATAAATTCAAAAAATTTACCAGCTTCTTCACAAAGGGGTTAAATCAAATTAAAAAATATCCAATTTTTTTCTGAGCCATAAAATATTCAAAAGAGATTAAATAAAAAGATCAATTTTGAAGCTGAACCTGTTTAAGACAAGAAGGAAAAGTGATTTTTCCGTTACGTGAAGGTGAACGAACAATCTCACGTGTGATATCTCTCCACCGTTTACAAACACAAGCACAAGCGACGACGTTTTGACGGTGAGGCCACTGTTCTTCGGCGACGTCAACTCGTTTGATTATCTCTGCAAGGAGATCCGGTAACATGGTGGACCAATCAGTTCCGTCCACCGATTCATGACCGGAGATTCCTCTCCGGTCATCGGTGATAGCATCGAGAGATTGAACCTCTGTTAAGGATCTTGAGAATTTGCGAGATCGAAATACCTTCATCAACGACATGTATAATGATGATGATGATGATGAAGATGATGATTTTAATGGTTTTGTAAATTAGGGTTCATGAGAGAGAGAGAGTTTGTTAAGGAGTGAGAGAAAAAGAGAGAAGGTGAAGGGGGAGATGATAAAGTGCCGTGACGGTGAGGGAGATCCGATGGAGAGGGTGGTAAGATGTTGAATGACCGGTTCGTGAGGTTAGTAAAATGGGGTTTGAAAAGTGTGTATATTTTTGTGTTGCTAGAAGAAAGGATTGTGTCTTTGTCTTTGTTGTTGTTGAATTGCAATGTGGTGTTGTAATAATACACGTTTGAGATTACTTTGTCTACCATGTGTTTATTATTACTACCTTTTTTAAATAAAAAAAAAAAAAACTTTTATTTTTTAAATTTTTTGAGGAGTGAGATTGAAATATCCCGTAAAATTTTAAAATTTATCAAATATCCATAAAACGTCATTCAAATTACCATGTTTCATTTACTCCATCTATTTTGACGACGTGACAGTTAACGACATACGCGGCACCTGCCAATGTGGTGCTAATTGCTCTAATTTCAGTCAATTACTCTCTGTGACGTGTGTCCTAATCAATTGCTCCCTCATGTGACGTGACACTATGCCGTTAATAGACATGTCATCAAAGTAAACAGAGTAAACGGAACAGGGGCAATTTGATTGACGTTTTATAATCTCGGGATAGTTGTCTATTTCCAAAATCACATGGATATTTGATAAATTTTGAAATTTCAGGGGTATTTGACATTTCACTCTTTTTAGATTTATCATGATAATGATACACAATTTTCACCGCCATTAACGATGACTAATGTCAGTCGAAAAACCAATAGGACACATAAAGACTTTGTTTGATAAGGCAAATAAGCTAGCTTAAGCTTTTAGCTTATGACATAAAAGTTCTGTTTGGTAACAGTTTTAATGTTAGTCGGAAAACCTATGGGACACATAAAGACTCTGGTTGGCAAGGCAAATAAGCTAGCTTAAGCTTTTAACTTACGAGCTAAAAGCTCTATTTGGTAACAGTTTTTAAAAAGGATGTTATAGTTTATTATTATAGGCATAATACATCTATAGGTCCTCTAAGTCTTATATTTATATTAGATAGATCTCATAAGTTTCTAAGTATCAGGTAGGTCCTTTAAGTTTTTACGTTTGTATCGTATATGTCCTTTAAGTTTTTTAAGTATCTTCTATTTGATACAAACTTAAAACTTAAAAATCTATCTGATACAAACGTAAAACTTAAATGACATATCTTATACCTAAAAAACAGGACTTATCTAATACAAACGTAAAACTTAAAGCCATATACATGCATTATGAGCTTATATCTTATCATTTCTTCTTCCACTTTTACTCCTATTATCTTGAAAAAAAATTAAATATTGTTAAACATTTTTTTTTTTATGTTTTTTCATATTTATAAGTTAGTTCAACCGCTAATTTTACAAAACACTACAAATTCAATCAACTTATTTGCTATAAGCTAAGTTAACTTATCAGTTTTTTAGTGAACAGAGTCAAAGTGGGTTTTCCATTCGAGTCGAATCTTTTGAGTATGCATATGTTAGGAAGGGAAAACAAATTTATCTTCTAAAGTGTGCAAACCTAATTCAGTGCACAGTGAATCAAATTAATTTTCTCAAAAATGTTACTATTAAATGTCAACGTGTTGTAAAATTAATTTTGTTAAAAATGTTAATGAATCAAAACTAATTCAATTTCTCAAAAATGATAATGAATCAAAACTAATTTTCTCATATACTACTGTAGTATTAATGAATATCAACACATCATAAAACTAATAATTCAACTTCAAACTTTAATATCAATTATGTTACGAGAATAGTTTGATAATATAGACTATATACATCACTTTTTCAATGTACTACAAAGTTAAATTTACTTATAATAATGATTGAATAAAATAGTATAATAGACAAAAAAAATATATAAAGATCAAACATAGAAAAAACTACATGTGAATTGAAGGTAAATCAATTAACTAGTTAATACCAAATAAAATAATAAAAGCATGCATGGATTATAGATGACAAAAGAAGATGGATTATAGATTATGATACCTTGGTCATGAGCACCGGCGAGCACAAAGGAAACTAATTTAGAGGATAAGAATTTGAATAATTGGTCGATGGATTTTGTGGTTCTTAGTTTTTGTTTGTACTGTGGCTATAGTATCGATGATCTTTTTTGTGTGTAACCCTTTGGGTTTATAGTGTCAGGATTAGGTCTAGGAATTTGGATTTGGTTGCTTTAATTTAGGAATGGATATATGACGGGAATGAAAGAGATTTGTTTACAATTATTTTTGCGATATATATATATATATATTTTGTTGTTGTCGATTTTGTGATTATCTTTATTTTTGTATTTCGATTTTGTTTTTTTATTATATATTTTTTTCTTTGTTTTTTTTAATTCGGTTTTATTTGTTTATTTATTGTATTTATTATGTCTTTTTGAACTATCATATTTGGGAAACAAACAAAATTAAAAAATAAGCCGTTGGACTTTTAGTCAATTATATTGACTTTGGCTTAGATAAAAAGGAATCACACAAACTCAGAACAAGAGAATAGTAAAAAATTCAGGGTAGGATATTAATATATAAAAGAAAATATGAAGAGAAAAAAAGATATCAAAAGAAATAATTATGCATTTACCAATACATTAAAAAATAAGGAGATTGCATTCTAATATATTGGTATTGTTATAACTTTGGCTCTGTTCGCTAAAAAACTGATAAGTTAACTTAGCTTATAGCAAATAAGTTGATTGAATTTGTAGTGTTTTGTAAAATTAGCGGTTGAATTAACTTATAAATATGAAAAAACATAAAAAAAATATGTTTAACAATATTTAATTTTTTTCAAGATAATAGGAGTAAAAGTGGAAGAAGAAAAGATAAGCTATAAGCTCATAATGCATGTAGTAGCTGAATGAAGGTGCTCTTGGTAATTGTTATGCATGATTCAAAGGGTCATATTTTATATGTGAGAATGAAGAAAACTCAATAGTACATATGATTTATTAATATTCAATTTTTCTCAAGAAAAAAATTAATATTTGAAATTTTAATTTTTTAATATCAACTTCATAATATATTGGTTTGTGGTTTTTTTGGTGATTGATAACCATAATTTTAAAAGTCATATTTAATAATGAGAATGAGAAAATTGAACATTGAAGTTTCAAGAGAATTTGGGTTTAATGATGAAGGTGATAAAAGGGTGATAAACTTTTTTTTTTTTTTTAGAATTATTGAGTTTGTGATGAATGTTTTTGGGCTGGTGATGAATGTTAACAGTATGTGATAATTTTTTTAACATAAGCATAGTTAAAGAATCAAAATGTAACAATAATTAATTGACTAAAATAAAACTCACAAATAAATTAAGGGACCAAAACTCTAATTTAGTTAGAGAGTACAATTATAAAATATTGTATTAAAAAGTTTATATATGTCCAATTATTTTGAGACATTTTTTTTTAATAAATAGATCATTTAATATGAGTCGCAGAGAGTAGATATTTATAAAAAGTCAAAACGAGGAGTTGATGACGCAAGAGCATTTAGATAAGATGATGTAGGTCTTTTCTAGTTTAACCAAGGTTCTGAGTATGATTTTTAGTTTGGGCATGTAGCAGTATTAAAAATTTTAGGAGAATCTGTCATCCATTTTGACGCAATCGAAAGTTGGATGGATCAACAAGCACTAATCCTAGAACGAAAACACAGGTTTAATTTGCAAGCGACAAACCTGTCAGATAAAGGCTCTGGAATCCACCGGAAAGAGAATAAACTCTCAAAACTTTATGATAAACTATAACTTGACTTGATTAAAAATATGTTTGTCTTTAAATAGACTTACAATATAAACAAACTTTTAAAAAGATAGTATAACTAAATTATACTAAATTCATTATCTTTTAAATTTAAAAGATAACTATTATAATAATAACAAACTTTAAAAGAGGATAATACCAACTAATAATACCGAAAATAAAATAAACTTAAAATGATAAGAACAACTAATAATACTGAAAATAAAACAAACTTAAAAAGATAATAACAATTAATCGGGATTCAAGCTCTTCTTCCTACGATACAAAACTTCTTCGATAAACACTACTAGCCCTCCTATATCACATTTGGATATCACAAGACTTGATGGATTAATTTCTGCTATTGTACGCAGAAGATACCCTATTTATAAAAAAATAATTAAGGAGTTGATTTTTTTTTATTACTAAGGAGTTGATGCTTTAATATTGAAATAACATTCCTCTTTTATATGACAAATGTTAGAAATAAACTCAGAAAGCTAAAGAGTAGGGATGGAAAATGTTCTGATCTGACCTCAAATTCATATCTCCGAATGATTGTCCGCTTTGGGGTTAACCCGTAACAATTTTGTTCTTTGTCGAAAATGCATCTCGGTGGTTTGAAAGGTGTGAGTGTTGTATATAAATTATCATTTGCCTCAATTACCAAGCGATGTAATGTAGGACTATTTTAATGTATCCAGAACAGAGAATATGAAAGTTTTATATTATTCTCTTCACATATGTGTATCTTTACACTATAATATGAGTCATATTTATAGGACACGAATAAGTAAGGGAATGGTAAAGGTAAATAAGATCCACTTAAAAAATATTTACTAGTAGAAGTTAAGGAATATGAAAGACTAAAATTGACATCCACCGACTTATAATTATTGATAATAACAAATAATTTTTTTGTATGACAAGTCTTATCAACTCTTACATACAAGTTGTCACGTTGTTGTTATAATGGCTAAATGCAAGTGCAAATTGCAAATTTTTCAGTTACTTGTGTTTTTCTTTTATGCACTATTTTCGTCTCCTACCTATGACTTTGTTGATTGTTGGAATGTTATGGTAGACTAATTGACCGTGTGCCCATGTTTGCTCAAGTTGGTTGGAAATTTGATTCGATTTTCTTTTTACAATCGAAAATTGAAAGAACCGTTTATGAGTAGAGTCTACTCTCGTGTTTTTTGACTTTTTCTTCAATGACCAAATCGTCAAACAAATATTATGGAGCTTCTTTTTTATGATTTATTACCGTAATGTCTTTTTTAAGAGAGAATTGTTTTTTTTACTCAACCCTTTTTAATGTTATTTTTAACCAAGTGTTGTTGGGTTCCACAACATTTGCCAAGTTTTTTTTTAATCCCGAGAATACACACGCGGTAGAAAAATTACGCCGATCCATTAAAATATGATATGCTACAAGTAAATATTTACGACAAAAAATGGATCCTAATTTTAGGAAGACCGACCCCATTAATCCAGTTCATACAATGTCCTTTTCAAGTCAGAGGAAATGCATCTCAAGTGTATGAAATAGTCGGAATAATAGGATTAATGTCAGATTAAAAAACACGATGGCCGTGCAACAAATTCTTAGAATTCTAGCACAATGCCTCAAAATTTCGGTCGCCACAAGAAAATTTTTTGTAAGGTCAAAAAAGTTTAAATCCATTTTGTGTCAATTACACAAGAATATCTCATAAGGAATAATTCTTATCTCTACAAGACTCTAATAGAGTACTAAACTTCCACTTGTAATTGAACTTTTTTATTTGATACTCAATCTATTCACTTCATTTTATAGACCCAATTCACATCCACTCATTCGTTTTAATGTTTTTTACGGATTAGTGTGTTTTTTAACAATAAAAAATGAAATATATTAATACGAAAATATGCCAGATAAAGCCACAAAGTATTTGTTCTTATAACTCCCACTAGTGAGTGAACCATAATTGTATTTGTTCTTTCACTTTCTTAGTTGTGTCCTATAAATAGGACCCTTGCTATGATGTAAAAGACATACATATGAGAGAATAATACAAGTCTTTCTATCTCTATTCTCTATATTTTATAGCTCTAAGAGTTTATTTCTAACACGTTATCAGCACGAAGCTCTAACAACACAACTTAAGCCTGCTATAGAGACAGTGCATGACGATCGAATTCTTTGTAAGTTTAATTATTTTCCCCTTGAAATCTTCCAAAGGGATCAGGTATTTATATTTTAACATTTAAATCTCACAAGTTTTACTTTATATATTGAATCTGATTGACTATGTTGAAAATATAGTGATTATTTAAAAAAATGTTTTGGACCATTAACGTGATAAATTTAGTCCTTCGTTTAAATTTAGAAATGTTATGAGTTATATGTATGTGGTCTCTCATTCATTCTTTTAATATCTGTTTATATGTATAATTTTTGTTATATCATTAGAACCATATTTTTAGTTGAATTAAAATTTTATCAAAACAATAACGTTAGTTTGAAATTTCTTGTTTCTGTTTGATTCTGTGTCGATAAATTGATAATAGTTCAATTTTTAGTTGAAATTCCTATTCGTTTTCTTTATACTTATTTTCAAGTCAATATGTGAGTTTCTTGAGGTGGTTTGCTTATTTGATATCCAGTTCATTAATTTTTCGGTCATCATAAGGCGATTCTTCTTAATCTATTTTTGTATGTAAAAATAAAATAAAATATTTATGTATGAATGATTATATGTTAGGTTAGTATTGTATGTAGAATTACTATATTATAATCATTATTATGTAAATTGTATTACATTATTGTGTTTATTTATTCCTTATGCATTACTCAAGTATTGCATGAGGATTGAACTCATATTATAAAATCAAGACTCGTATTATTCTCCGTGAATTCCTGAAGAATTCAAAACGGCGGTTACTGAATAACTCAACACTATTCTATGTGAATTCCAGAAGAATTCAAAGGGTTAATTCCTAAAAGATTGATGAGAGAATAAATTTTATTGTTAAAATATATTCCATAGTTCTTGAAGAATTTAAATTCGATTTTATTCTATATGAATTCCTGAAGAGTTCGTTAATGATATGTCCCAGAAGGATCGTAAAAATAACTTACTAGATTGATTGGTTATATACTTCTTTGAAGAACTACACAAATCAATGTTATGGTTATGATAATTGTTTGATTTATTGTTGATATGATACATGTCAAGATTTAGTTTTGATAAAAAAAAATTATTTTATTCCATTATTTGATTAAATTTTTTTTGTGAGGTAATATTTAACCTTCTATTACATGCTTTGTTTTCATATGATTTTATTTGATTATGATTTTATTATTTCTTTTTTATTCCACCAGATTTTCATCTCATAAATATAAATGGAATATATGCATATTTTCTTATGAAATAAATTTATTTGATTTTTACCTTACATATAATATAGACTTTGAACATGTCAAACTATGAAAATATATCTTATTAACAATTTGTGTTGTTTGATTAATAACCTAAAAAATATGTATGATTTTTTTTTTAAAGTAAAAAAAAAAATTAAAATATGTATGATTTAGAAACTTTTATTTGTTGGAGAAATTTTATGTTTAACTATTTTTGTATATACGGTAATGCAAAAGATAAATCAAAACTTTAGAATATTTATTGATTTGGATATAATACATTTTTGTTATTATGTTTCAAATATTCACTCTTGAGTGTATTGAGCATATATCTATGTATTATGAGACATATTTCGAATAAAATAAGTGTAGTGACAAATTTATCCTCTTGTGTGTATTACACTTATATATATTAGTGCAATTGAAGCACAAATTATTGTAAACCAGAAGTTTACAAACTATAATGATGCGAAAAATAATTATTATATTATTGGATATGTATTGAAGAGCCCGAAGATTCTTCAATCCAATAATTTGAATGTTATTAGTTCCCAAAGGAAGATGAAAATTTAAAAAATTGAGTCTCTCACAATTTGAGAATGTATATATATAAGATGATATTTATAAATAATTCACAAATTATCATTTAGATATTTTATGACTTTAATTGATGCATCAACTAAATGGTTAGTCAACTCACAACCAGAAGTTTGTGAAATTATTTTCTGAACTAATTTGACAAAAAGCTCATCTTCTAAATTTTTTACAAGTATTTGATAAGTATCGTATCATATGTAAATCAAAATTGATATTGAATATCTTTCAGCATATGCTAATTAAAAATATGGACCTGAAGATCCATTCTTTAGACGTCTAAAGTTAAATGTGTGATTGATACTTATGAAATTATAATTTCAAAATTCTACTTTGGGAACATTCGATCATTTATATTGAGTTTTTGCTTCGCATCAAGCCAATAAGTTATTATATGAAAGTCCTCCCCTTAATTTGCAATTAACTTTAAGTTTATAACCTAATACTTTTCATATATGCATTTTTGGATGTGTTGGTATGTTTCAATTGCTCCAATATAATGCACTAAGATGAATTATTAAAGAACATTGGGAAAATATATTTGATATGAATCTCCATCTATTATAAAGTATATTGAGTTAAAAATTGGAGACTTGTTTACAACCTAGAAGGCTGATTATCAAGTGATGAATTAGTTTTCCCAATATTAAGGGGAGAGAAGAAGCGGTTGAAAATGTGAACCAGAAGTTCAAATGAATTACTTGAAATAATAGTTTAGTATTACTATCTCATCTTGATCCTCATATAAAATAGTTTAATATATGTTCAAAAGATAAACCATTTGCAAAGTTTATGAAATCAACTATCAGCTGCTATTGCTCCAATCAACTATTGCAAATGAGTCTTAACCACCATGAAGCGTGGTAGGTCAGTCGGTTCCAAAGATAAAAATTCTCAAACAAGAAAAGGAGCTAAAATGAAAGACGACCCAAGTAAGGATATTAAAATAATATTTGATATAATTGATTTTTCAGTTCCAGAAGAACTTATCAGGTACCTGAAATTTTTGATAATAAAGAGATCTCGACAAATTATGTCATGAATATAATACGATGGAACCGAAAGGAAGTCATCGTTGACGATATTTTTATATATAATATAGCGCTATATGTGATAAGAGATAATGAGGATCATGAATCAAAGTCTATTGAGAATTATAGACAAAATAATGATTGTCTAAATGAAAAGATGCAATTGCTACGTAGTTAAAGTAACTTTGCAAAGTGAAAGAATTTTGGACCAGTAGTCCGTACACATGAATATATGAAAATTATGAGATACCAATCAAATTTCTTGAGAAAAGAAAATGATGAAATACAAATATTTAAAGTTTGGTTTACTTGCATTCACCTGTAATGGATGCCAGTAATATCTGTACTTAACTAGCATTGTTGCACATGAAAGGCTCAAATTTCAGATGATGGATGTTGTTATAGCTTATTTATATGGATCACTTGATGGTGATATTTACATGAAGCTTCTTGAAAGATTTAATTTTCCTGAGGCACATAGTCCTGGATCTCGAAAAAATTATTTCATCAATTTGAATAAGAAATAATCTAGGCGCATGTGGTATAATTGTCTCAGTCAATATTTGTTAAAAGAGGAATATACAAATGACTCTATTTCTCCATGTATCTTCGTAAAAGATCTGGAAAATAATTTTTTTATAATTATCGTGTATGTTAATGATATAAATATTATTGGAACCCCTGAAGAGCTTCTAAAAACTATAAATTGTTTAAAGAAATAATTTGAGATGAAGGACTTAAAGACCAAGTTAAGCCTAGAATTAGAAATTGAGCATTTGAATAATGAAGTTTTTTGTGCATCAAGAACCATATTTTGCAACAGTGTTAAAACGTTTCTATATGAACAAATCTCATCAGTTGTCTACTTCAATGATTGTTCGATCACTAAATATGAAGAAAGATCATTTCATACCTCGAGAAGAGGATGAAGAAATACGTGGTCCTGAAGTACCTTTTATAAGTGCAATTAGACCTAATTTACCTTGCTAATTATATACATCTTGATATTTTATTTTATGTCAATTTATTATCATGATATAATTCTTCACTTACACGAACACATTAGAACGAAGTTAAGCACATATTTCGTTATCTTAGATGTATAATGGGTATATTAGTTTGTTTTATTAAAAAAATAAATATAGAATTAACATGTTATGCAGATGCAAGTTATTTAATTGTCAGATCCTCGTAATGGTAGATCACAAACAGGTTATTTGTTTACATGTGGAGGTACAATGATGTGATGAAGATCTATGAAACAACCATAACTGCAACAATATCAAATCACGCAGAACTCTTAGCATTACATGAGGCGAGTCAAGAATGTGTTTGGTTGAGATCTTTAATTCAACACATACAAGAGAATTGTGGTTTATCTTCGAAGGATGGGGATATAAAGCATTCAACAAATTCGTTTGTGTGCAAATATAGCAGACATTTTCACAAAGTCACTCGCAAGTAGAATTTTTGAACAACTGATACAAAAGATTGATCTTCGTCGTCTTAGAGATGCTTGTATCGTTGAGGGGGAGAAATAAATATATTATGTAAAAGAATGTTGTACTCTTTTTCCTTCACTAGAATTTTTTCCCACTAGTTTTTTTTTTCCTAGTAAGGTTTTAATGAGGCACATCCTCGATGGACATCCAATGGGGAGTGTTATGAATAATTATAAGTTAGTGGATGTCCATATTTTGATCTTTTATGTTCCTATAACTCCCACTAGTGAGTGGACCATAATTGTATTTGTTCTTTCACTTCCTTAGTTGTGTCCTATAAATAGGACCCTTGCTATGATGTAAAAGACATACATATGAGAGAATAATACAAGTCTTTCTATCACTATTCTCTATATTTTATAGCTCTAAGAGTTTATTTCTAACCCTTTTAATCTTTTTGTGTTTCTTTTTATTAGAGGCTCGGAATTTTTAAAATTAGAACATAATCATTAAATTGTTTGAGATGAACCTGAAAAATTATATTCGTGTTAGTATTTAATAAGTTTAGAATATGATAACCTCCTAAAGAGAAATGAAGAAAAAAAATTCTAAAGTTAAGATCAAGAGAACCGGACCCAATATTGTCTCTTAAGAGATGCAAAAAAAATAATATAAAATAATAAAAAAATCTACAGTTAAAAAATATAACCTAACCTTACCTTTTATCTCTTGAAAAAGATAACTTTATTGTCACTATTTTTTGGCATAAAATATATAAATATACAATAATTAATAATTTTAAAATAATAATATTCATCATAAAATATTTACAACTAACTTTACAAGCATGAAAAACTCAAAATGATCAAAATTTCAATCATAGTTTGCAAGAGGTAAAAGAAGAAGTTTACTTGATTAAGAAATAATCTTGACATTGAATGTTGGGTAAGAAAAGGGGGATCACTTGTCTTTTTTATGAACAATTTACTCGGTAGTTTAGAAACCTCTTTTTATTGTAGTTTTGTTAATTTTCTTTTGGTTTTTGCGAAGTGAATCTCGTACTTCATTTCATTTGAGTAAAAATTTGCAATACAAAAAAAGAAAAAGCTTGCAAGCAGCATAAAAACTAAATAACCAATGTGAAGCGTGAAATCTAATACATGCAAATAATATTAAAAAACAAAAAAATATGTATTTGTTGTAATTTTTTAGAGCATTGTGTTTGAATAACATTTTTTTAAATTTATTTCTTAGATTTGGTATATTGATCGTGTTGTGTATCGTGTCTCGACTTTCTTTCTTTTGCTTTTTGTTTTTAAAGATTGTTGTAATAATTTCTTAAATTGTTATTGTATCAGTGTCTCGACTTTCTTTCTTTTGCTTTTTGTTTTTAAAGATTGATGTAATAATTTCTCAAATTGTTATTGTAATTGTAATGTTATTGTAATTGTAATATAAAATTAAAGTGTATCTTTGAGTTGTAAGAATTTAATACATCTTATAGGCTTTATAATTCATAATGTGCCTATAAAGTAATAATAATAAGAATTAAATATATTTTTTATTTCTATCTCAATTTTTGTAGTCTAAATAAAAATTTTTTAGCAAGTTTTAGTCTCTCAAATATTTTCTATCACAATTTTTCTTTACTTTTCAATTAACTCATGTATATTATTCGAAATTTTAAATTTTTACCGCAGTCATGTTTAATGCATTATAGAAATTTCTCTTCGAGTTTAATTTTTTTTAACACATGATAAATAAAATATAAATATTTATGTATTAAATTTTCATAAATAATTCATCTTAGGTTAAAAGATCTAAATTTTTATGAGAGATGTTTGTTAAATATTATAAACATGAACATAAAAAATTGTTCAAAAATTTAAAAGTACACAAGTGTTGATTATAAAACTTATTTAAGTCTAATAATAATAAGTTCAAGTGTAATTATCTAAAAAGGGTTAGCGATGCAGCTTGTTGCCCGTTTGCCTTCTATCCAAGTGTAATTATCTTATATATAAAAGATATGAATATAAGTTCAATAATTGAAAACATTATAGTAAAATATTCATATTCCATACCCATGGACTTGGATGAAAAATAAGAATCCAAAGTACTTGATTTACTTAATCCACAATTAAGATAATTTTTTTACCATAAAATTAAAATTCATCATATCTTAGGACGCGAACGGTCATGATTCAATCCCCAACCGCGTATCCCAACGGTCAACTCAGCTGAAGCAATCAAGAACTCAATAGCCTGCTGGGGTGACAGGAACTCTACCATGCTCCGCAATGTTCTTAGCCGTAGATTATCCGCTTTCTTTATAATGCTTACCAGCCGTTCGATCTTGTTGTTGACATCAGACTCTAAACCCATCATATCACTTGCACTGTCCTGCCACTCTGATAGCTCCTCCGTTATTGCATTCTCTTCTTTCACCTTTCATTTTTTCAACAAATAAATGAATGAATACAAAAGGAAAAATAAAAACCAGTCACTAATGATAATACAAATTAGTAGGATCAGCATCGTCCCGCAATCCAACTCGAAATTGATGTAACCGACAACACATTGAAGCATAGGTTGGGTGTGGCTCGAGTCTCTAGGTCAACAATTGCTAAAAAAAATCAGACATGACATGAATGATTGCATACCGGCGGATGCAAATCTCTAAAATTCTATCTCTTTGTAACCGAAACCGACTCAACAACAAATTTGTTCATTTTTTATGTCTATTCCATAGAAAATTTAACTAGTTAGTCAAAAATAGTTTTAAAAAATCAGATGACAACCTGAAAATAAAAAAGTACTTGTCAAAAATTGCTCAATGTAGTGGTGCATTTAAGTGCACATTTGAATCACGAGAAACATTAGCAAAGCATAATCACAATATATATCATATAGGCTCCATTTGTTATAGATTTTTTGAAAATGGATTCTTATAGTGTAATATAATTTTGTGCAAAAACATTTTCCAAATTTTTTTTATTATAAAAGTTTCAAATGAAAATTTGGTTTGAATAGTTATTCTTAAAATCTTATTTTAGGTATTTCATCATTTTATTGAAAAAAAAATTGGATATCAAAATTTCAAAAAAATCATTTTTTTTAAGCTATTTCAAATAGATTTTCATAAAAATCATTTTTGAAATACAACTTTTTATAAAAATTGAGATTTTTACTATTTTTTGTTCTTCAATAATGTACGTCTATATTATATGATGTCAAAATTAGTGTTTAAATTTAGAAAAAAACAAATATAGAAAAACTTGTAATATTTTGAAAAACAATTTTATAAAATCTATTTTAAAAAATACAAAGAAAAAATCTATTTTTTTAAAGCTGAAAGAAAAAAATAGGCCCATAATTATCCTTAACCACCGGAAGATCTCAATTGACAACGTGTGATTATAGGCCATATAAAGCAACCAAAGCAGCAAAACTAATAAGAAACAGCTGCTGCATAAAAACACAGCGTCCTCTGCACTGTCCCGAACCAAGGAATTAAAATGGTAGGTAGGGGAATTAAAATGGCTTGATAGTTGTGAAGGGGAACTAAAGATGGAAGGAAGTGACTCAGTAAGGATTATTCTATTATTCTTATATGGTCATGTGATAGTCACAAACACAAAATTTCCGTTTTTCATTGTATTCTTTTAATTATTTTATAAATAATAAAAAAATTATGTGAGTGTGTCTATATGGTCACGTGATCGTGACCATGGAAATCTTGCCCGATGAGTAATTAGTCACAATTCTGATATTACTAGGTTGAACCTCTTCAACCAAATTTAAACTCAAGTTCTTGCTATGTGTGCAGTGCGTAAGTGTTAGTGATATGATATTTACTAATTCATCTAAAAAAGAAGGAAACATGGTTTTAAATTTTGTTGATGCGGTAGCTAAGACTACCTAACCGCATCGCAACTATGTGTATGGCCTATGACCGCATAGTAATTGTATTAAATATAGATTTCAGCCATGTTCGTTCAAATTTTCTTACCAAATTTTTTTTTGCTAATTAATGGAAAAACCTTACTTTTAAAAATCTCTATATTCTAAGCACCGTCGAATCAATGTTTATGGAATAATGGAATAAACTAAGACTTGGTGAATCAGTGTGTTTATAATTTGTGAAATTTCAAAATGATTTGACACCGCATTACACATTGCGGCAATTGCAATGGCCGCAATTTAAAACTATGGCCGGAAGAGATAATTAAGAAGACTGATGGCTTTTTTCAAAAAATAAAAAGAAAAGACTATTGATGACTTGATCCCCACCTAACACAAAAAAGTAACAATACTTGAAAATAAAATGTCACTATAATTTTATCAAACTAAAAATCACTACATAAATCTAATCATTTTGTTACCAAAAACAAAAAAAACAAAACATTTACTACGAATGTATTACTAAAGAATTTGTACCAAAAACAAAAAATAATAGATGAATTTAAAGGTGTAATATAAGAAATTGAATTAATTACTTACAGTATCACATTGCAAGTCACTAACACGACGAAACTGATTAGGAGAAAGATCACCAAGATCACCAGTAGTAAACCCACGAAGAATATCAACAATGTGAGACTCAAAAAGAAGAGAAGATTCAGTATATATCAGATGAAAAGCTGTAGTGGGTCTCCAACCAGCAATCCAATGAAGTGAACGTTCAAGTGAAGTAGCCCAAGGAGATGATAACACGTGTAAAGGATCTTTCTCAGCAGCCATTGATTTAGCATTGTAATAATCTTCATAGTGAGACATAACTTTAAGGATAAGTTCTTCTGAGTTTTGTGTTTGAGATGATGAAATTGTTAGTTGGTTGATTAAGTTTTTGAATTGTGAGTACCATGATTCGTAGAATTGAGTGAAGGTTGTTGTTGTCATTGTTGTTTGGGTTTTGTGTAGTGAGAGATGTTTTGTGATGAAATTGTAAAGAGGGGTTGTGTTTTATTTGTTGATTCATACGGTGGAAAGTGATGTGGTGGGGTATATAAGGGAAGAGGTTTTAGGGTGGTGACACGTGGGTATCTTACGTGTAATGCTCTGGTTAAAAGTTGTGTCCAATTTTATTATTCTGTAAACACACACTCCTATAAAACATTTTTATTTATCTTTCATAAATTAGAAAAAATATTGGAAAATGCTAAACAGACTTTAATTAGTAAATTTTGTGAATTTTGTATGGAAGTGTGTGAAGTTAACACATTTAGAATTGAAATATTTTACTTTCTTAAATACAGTAGAATGTTTAAATAGTGCAACGGGACACTGTTTAGTAAAACCTAAAAATATAATTAATGTTGTTTGAAAAAGTGAAATTCCACCGTATGAATCAACAAACAAAACAAAACCTATTTTCAAATTTGTTTGGCATTTTACAATTTTAAGGGATTATTTGTCTATTTCAAAATTTTAGGATGTATCTGAGGAATTTTAAAATTTCAAGGGGATTTTTGACATTTGACACAATAAAAGTTTATAGAGGAGTAATGCCTACAATATCCAATTTAATTTAATGCCACTATTCTAAATATACACTTAAATTAAATTGAGGTTTATATATCCAATTTTTTTACTCCAAAGATAAATTTGGAAAGGGTGTAATTTTTATGATGACTGAAATGCATTCAATTTATTTATTTATAGGTATGTTTTTATTGTTTATATATATATATATATATATATATATATATATATATATATATATATATATATATATATGAGAATTATAGAGATATAAAAATGGGTTGGAGGTAGAGAATTTTTTTTGTCATCCTATTCAATTTCTCGTGTATCCTACAAAAATATCAAAATATCACGGTTTGCTACTTAGGTAGCGGATATCCCAAAACACCATACCTTTATAGTATCTGGTGTTCAAGTATCGCACAACATTATATTTTTATAGTGTTCAATACTTAAGCAGCGAAAAAGGTAAAATAGGAAGGCGTGTGACGCGTGTGTAAATGGTAGGGTAGTAAAAGTAAATTTTTGATGGGTATGGTTAGTAATTTTCTTTCTAGATGTCGGAAAAAAACTTAGCCAGGCCTAGGTGATAGAAAACAAGTAAAAAAAAGATGTCATCTATAGTACCAAAAAATAAAAGAAAACAAGTAAAGAAACACAGATTTTTCTTCTCGCACCCCTCGGTTTACATGCGTGCTCCCAGATATTTCCAATTTACCTCGTTCGCTATTTAGAATGCGAGTGTGTAAATAACAAACATTGCCGAAATAATTTTCTTTCTAGGATTCAAACTACAATCTGAGTTCACTTTCTAGATGCAAAATGCGACAGCTTTCAAGGATGCAAAATGCGAACTGAGTTCGCTTTCAAGGATGTGAAACTTATAAAAATCAATTTTTTGTCCTCTTCACCTTTCTCTCATCTCCAATGAAATAATTTTAATCGAAACATAGTTCACAAGTTAAAGTGTGAACGCTTCATTCACCCCCAAGAAAATATTTCGAATGGTATTGTATGAGCGAGTGATTAAAAAATTAAAAAAGGGATTTCAATTTATATAAATATGATATGGTGTGTATCTATGATTGATCGAAAAATTTGTATGTTTTAGATATGAATCTCTGTCGGAAAATTTGTAGGACATGTAAAATGAATCTTTTTCTTCTAAATTGCCCCAGTCTCCTACCGTTGGACCAACTCATTGTTGCCTTAGACAATGATATATATATTTTTTTTTGTCGAAAAGACATTGATAAAAATTATATAAGGACCTTATTAATATGGGGAAATTGAGAATGCTAAATATTAATATTAAGGACTAAGAAACTCAATATAGAAACATAAGTTAAAAAAGTGTATTTATTATATTAATTAATAACTATATGAAAATAAATTATTTTATTATTATTATTATTATTTGGAATCGATATAAATTATATTTTAGATTACAGCGATTTTTAGAGTGAATGTTCTATTAAATCCCTCACTGATATACTACTTAAATCGATCATTAGAATCCTAAATTATCATCTTTAGCATAACTTCTCAACTTTTTTCTCCATCACAACAACCACCACCAATATCCCCCAAACCGATTGTTAGTTTCCCCTAAACAGCAAATAAATGGACAGAGAAGCATACAAATTATTGCCCATTTCACCAAAACAATCCTAGGTTGGGGCATATGAAAAAAATCTGGAAGGGGTTGGAAAGGGAACAATTACATGGAGAAGAAAAAAAAATGTGCTTTTCTTAAATGAACATCAAAAGTTATATTAATTGATTTAATTATATGACTTACTTCAACAAAGTGAAATTAAGAAAGTAGTGATACGGGAATGTGGTGGTATTCCTGGGATCTACGGAGCCCCAATACTTAAAAATTGACAAAATATCGTATTCGATAAGTATCAGTGAAGTATCGAACAATTAATATTATTTTTTAAACAAATAAATTACCGATACGTGTCACATACTTCTCTGATACACATATCAGAGAAGTATCGGACAATTAATGCTCTTTGATGATAGAAATTGAGAAGAAGAGACTGATACAATATGTGTTTCCTTTTAAATAGGGAATGTTAAAGTACGATGTTCTTTTTTGGTGGTGCGGATATTTTTTTTTGGATAATACTAATTATGTCTTTTTTGGGTAGTACTTACTTAACTTAAGATATGAAATTGTCCTTTGGTAGGCTAGTATAAAGCGGATGTAGAAGTGTGTGTTGCTGTAAAGAAAAAATGATTCACTGTGATGAAGTGCATAATAAAACCTGTGAGTTTATTTAATCTAATGGTTATTTCACATGGTCGATGGTGAGAGACTTGCTTGATACCTCACTCTAATTAAAAGCCACTTTAGATTACATGAAAAAGTATAATGAGAAGATGCGCAAAATAAAATTGCACAATACATTTTATATTTTTTTTGTTAATAAAATATTTTACATAAAATATACCAAAAAAAGTGCAAAATGTGTCATTAGCATAGCTATGCTAGTAGAGTTGTCGTAATATGCAAAGGTTATATAATTCTCCCTTTTAAGAAACAAAGTTTCTTGTAAAATAAACTTACATGATACACTAGAACTTCAACCCGTGCGGTGCATGAGTCTAATTAGCCGTAATATGAAAAATAATATATAAAAATTTTAACACTAAAACGTATATAAAAAAGTTGAGTACCATTAAATATTAATTCAACAATAAATTTGAATAAATGTTCATACAACAGAAACTATGATATATTACGAAATATTTCTTTATAGACTACATTATAATTTTTATTCGTATTTTCACCGTCTTCGATTTTTAATCATTCTCTACTCTTGAAGTTGAAATGTACAACTGACCATGTAAAAACACCGTCGACAAAAGATATATTCCAACATGCTTAAGAGATTGTCCATAATTTTTATTAATATAGTCATCGTAAAAGATTTTTTTTTAATCAACTGAATTTTAATTGTGTGCCAACAATTAATTGATTAAGTTCCGTAAAAAAAAAAATTAATTGATTAATGCCTAAGAATACCTTAATTGATTAAAAAATATAGTTTCCGCGTTACTTTCTTGAACAGTTGATTAAATATTTATTTATAAATGTTAAGTATATTTTAACATGAATAAGGGAAATGTTGAGATTCAAATTCTAACTCTTATAATTATAATATAATATTCTTATCAATATTTAAAAGTTGAGCTAGACTATTTTTTTAAATAATTATATTTTAAGTATGAAATTTTTATCGTTATATAGTAGTAACCGTAAGTTACTCTTTTGATCAATTTTTTTTTCATACGAAGTAGCTAAAATTGGAAATTTTCACCGCAATTTGAAAGTTGAGCTATCTTCTTTTTTTTTTAATGATAAATTGTTAATATATTTACAGTATTATGTTATTTTTCTCTATGAAGCACGGACTCTGACACGGACATCGCGACACGACACGGACACGGGCACCGCAACACCGCTAACGTAAAAAATATAGAACACCGACACCACTACATATTTATAAAAGATATAAATTTAGAATCAAAATATATACATGTAAATCTAAGTTGAGTAAGTTATTTCTTAAAAAAAAAATTTAAACAAAGTATGATAATATTTTACCTTTATTTATCCATCTACTTTTGAAAAAACTAAAAATATTGTAATCAAAATATAATATTTTCAATACTTTTTTGATCAATGATGTTATTTTGACACATCTTTAACTCTTATAGGTATGTCCAATATGTGTCTACGAAGAATATAAACAAAGAAAAAATAATTTTTTTGGGGACATTTGTCCGACATGTGTGTACGAGTGTCTTACAGGTGTCGGACTCCGATCAAAGAAGTGTCGAAGTAAAAAAAAATTGAATTTTTTTGGACACCGATTTGAGCTATTCGACACGCGTCAGACAGATTTCGGACGAGTGTCGGACACCGCGACACGCCTAATCATAGAGGTGTCCGTGCTTCATAGGTTTTTCTCCTTATCAGAACTCAAACTTTGAACCTTCAACTCCTTAACCATGAGCTCAGCTTTCCGACCCGAAAGCTGAACTGTCTCACTTGCACACATTTATAATATTTGATTGATGATCGATATATAATTGGCTTTATATAAAATTAAATATATAAAAATATTTTTAGTTCAATAATCAAAGATTCATAGTCCTGCTTACGTTCAAAAGATTGCAGGGTGGGAAATTTGAAGTTTAATGATATTCTCGAAGAAGGATAATGTCAAAGTCTTACGGGGTTTATTAACTTATTTTTAAGTATAAACAAAGCTTGATATATAAGCTAATAAGCTAGTGACATCTACTGAAATGCCAACACGTAGAATGTGATCAGATATAAAATGGGCACAAGAAATTTTTTCATGACAAAAGCATGGTTGATATGATAGTGCTATTTTCTATAATTAATTAATGGGTAATTTTCTTTGACCAAATTAAATGCAAGTTGCTATTGCAATACGATTGGTTGATATATATTGAGGATGATATACACTCAACCATCTAATACCAAAAAAAAAAAAAAAAACAAAGAAGAAAAAGTCAACCACGTCCCCGTGCAAGTCAAATTAGATGTTTGATGTTTACTTTCAATTATTATTTTGAGAAGTTTAGTTTAAATTATTATTTTGAGAAGAGCAGATATAGTGAAAGATTAACACATTTGGTCAAAGAGGACATAATTTCATTCAAAAAAAAAAGAGGACATAATTTAAATATGTGGAAGTATATATTATTAAGAGTGAAGGATATAATAAAAAACATTTTAACCAATCTTCAAACAACTGACTGCACAAATGAATTTACTGACCAATCAAACAACTGACTGAACAAATGAAACTTACTAATATTTTATGACACCCTTTTGTTAGTGTTCTTTGTTAGAACAAAATATAGTTTATTAAAAGTTTTAATGATAACAAACATTTAATATAATAAAAAGATAATTTATTTAATTGTGGATTAGGTATAAAAGAGAATTCTAACTAAAGTGGAATTTCGTGTAGAGAGGTGATTTGCGACAAGATCGGTCCAACATCAAAGAAAGTCTAAAACGAACTTTAAAATAAGACTTTTTAAATTTGCTTATTTAGAAAAAGTGTCAAACAAAAAACAAACAATAAAAAGTCTTTTTTTAATATAAAGACTCAAATATTTTTTTGTTATTCATTAAATACAAAGTCTCACATTATTTTATATCATAAAAGACACTATTTTTTCTTTTTTTGAGACCTTTATCTTTATTCTGAGATTTTTTTTCTTGCTGTGAAGATAATAAACTTATGATTTATGACATACCTTTTTCTCTTGATAATTTTTATATTTTTAGAGATATAAAGCTTTGCTTGAATTGGTTTACCTTTGAGCCGGTCCTGATACTTGACATCCACCAACAAAGTTGTGTGTGGCGGTCTATGTTCATTTGGGTGGAGGGGTCGCTGGCTGATATAAGTTGGGGAAGTGAAGTTGTGTCTATTTTCTTCTCTTTCAACTTAGTTTGCAAAGGAAAGAAAGGTATCCATAATTATTTGTATGAGATGGTATGAATAAGAATTTATAAGTAAGAGATAATATTCACCTTACAAGTCGGTTTTGCAGGGTTGAGTTAGATTTAACTTCAAATTCTAAGATGACATCAGAATCTTTAAAGTGGAATTTAGTGTAGAGGGTGATTTGTGGCAAGGTCGGTCCAACACTAAAGAAAGTCTAAAACGAACTTTAAAGTGAGACTTTTTAAATTTGCTTATTTAGAAAAAGTGTCAAACAAAAAACAAACAATAAAAAGTCATTTTTTAATATAAAGACTCAAATATATTTTTTTGTTATTCATAAAATACAAAGTCTCACATTATTTTATATCATGGAAGACACTATTTTTTCTTTTTTGGAGACCTTTATCTTTATTCTGAGATTTGTTTCTTGCTGTTAAGATAATAAACTTATGATTTATGACAAACCTTTTTCTCTTGATAAATTTTTATATTTTTAGAGATATAAAGTCTTGCTTGAATTTCTTTACCTTTGAGCCGGTCCTCATACGTGACATTCACCAACAAAGTTGTGTGTGGCGGTCTATGTTCATTTGGGTGGAGGGGCCTTTGGCTGATATAAGTTGGGGAAGTGAAGTTGTGTCTATTTTCTTTTCTTTCAACTTAGTTTGCAAAGGAAAGAAAGGTATCCATAATTATTTGTATGAGATGGTCTGAATAAGAATTTAAAAGTAAGAGGTAATCTCAAGCTTATAAGTCGGTTTTGCAGGATTGAGTTAGACTCAACTTCCAATTCTAAGATGACATCAGAATCTTTAAATTGGAATTTAGTGTAGATGGTGATTTGTGGCAAGGTCGGTCCAACACTAAAGAAAGTCTAAAACGAACTTTAAAGTGAGATTTTTTAAATTTGTTTATTCAGAAAAAGTGTCAAACAAAAAACAAACAATACAGTTTTTTTTTTAATATGAAGACTCAAATATTTTTTTGTTGTTCATAAAATACAAATTCTCACGTTATTTATATCATGGAAGACACTATTTTTTCATTTTTGGAAACCTTTATCTTTATTCTGAGACTTTTTTCTTGCTGTGAAGATAATAAATTTATGATTTATGAGAGACCTTTGTCACTTGATAAGTTTTTATATTTTTAGAGGTTTGAAGGCTTGCTAGGATTGCTTTACCTTTGAGCTGGTCCTCATATCTCATACGTGACTGATATCAAGTTGGAGAAGTGAAGTTGTGTCTATTTTCTTCTCTTTCAACTTAGTTTGCAAAGGAAACATAAGTATCCATAATTATTTGTATGAGATGGTCTGAATAAGAATTTATAAGTATGAGATAATTTTCATCTTACAAGTCGGTTTTGTAGGGTTGAATTAGACTCAACTCTCAATTCTAAGATGATATCATAATCTTTCTAAGATCTGTTGGTCCACCCACTATCAGGCCACCCATCCATTATATTTATGCATCAAGTCCAATAGTATTGGCATGCATCAAATATGAGATGACCATGAGTTTATAAATAAGAGATAACTCTCACTTTACAAGCCGATTTTGTATGATTGAGTTCAACTCTTAATTTTAAGACTTTGGTTAACACAAACGCGATGTACATATATCTAAGTGTGGAATGACATACTTTTCAATGGGAAAAATGTTAATTCTTTAGAGGTGTTTGATTAGATCAAACAATTGTTGTGATCATGATTTATCTACAAGGATCACAACAACAAAAATGTGATTTTTTTGGATTGGTGGATGAATCTTTTAACTTATTTTAATAGTGTTTGATCTTGTACTTTTGTAATGGATTTTGAATATTCCATATTCTCTTTTTGTTATGGAATTTTAAAATATTTTAATTTAATCTTATTGTAACTAATCAGCATTTTTAAGAAGTATGTTATCATAAAATTATGATTATCCAATTTTAAATATTAATGATGGGATTGAAAGGTGAAATTGATATCGCCAAATAAAATTGGGTGATCATAAGACTATGATACATAGTTTTAGATATCAATCGATGAACTGAAAAATGAAGATTGGTGTCGGACCTATAAAATTGGATAAGAGTTTTAAAATTAAAGATAGTTTAAATTCTCTTGAAGTGATATAGGGTAATTGAAATTAATGTATTTTGTCAAAAATGCAAGCCATGAAAATAGGAGGATTTTGTTGCTAGAAGAGAGAATTTGATAGATTCAAAGTAGGAGAGGTCATCAAAACAATGGAGGGTTTAGGGTGGAAGGTCTGGGTGAAGAAAGAAATGTAGATGATGATGCATAGTTGTATGTCTATGGTAATGAATGTTAGAGAGAGTGATGAAATTTGAAGATATAAAGAGAGATTTAAGTTTGAGTGTTGAGAGGTATTGGTGATGAGTCCAGATCCGCTCCAGTCTTTGTTACCTCAAGTTCTCAGTTCTTTGCTTAGATATATGACATGTGGAGGAAGGAGGAGGGGGTGATCGGTTATGTATATTGAGAAATTAGTTTAATATATTGTTTTTACAATAATTAATTGATTAAAAAAGGATTAATAATAGAAAATTAATATAATTGCTGACTCAATTGCTACATAGGATGCCAAGTCAATTAATCAGATTTATATGGGAGTCCATTGCAATATTTCGTTTGTAAAATATAAGGATTTTAAAAAAAAAATAAAAGGTAAATTCTATTTTTAAAGTCGTCCTAAATATAAAGACTAAAATAATATTTAACCCAAATATAAAACCCTATTGATTTTTTTCACTCTTATAAGAAAAAATAGTAGTATAGTGAATGTGTGCATTTTATGTGTAGATGTACCTAAAATACCTTTTAAATATTTGTATAGTTACGATCTTGATTTTTCATATTTCTAGACATTTAGTGATAATTTATGTTTTACTTGAAAAAAAGCAATAAATATATATATATCTAGTAATTTGAAAATGACTTATATATGCAAAGATAAATTTTTGTTAAATAGATGATTATATTTATAGACGGAGGGATTATTTTACAATAAAGGAAAGATAAATTATAGAATAAACTTATTTATATATATACTTCTGTTCATTTACATAAAAACAGAACCAACAAGGTGAAGGTGTAACTAATTAACTAATGAGACAATGCTTTGCTGAGCCAAATTAATTAATTAATTAAACACACGATGCATGAGGCAGGAATGAAAAATAGCACATAAGTACAATTTTTTTAGAAAAAAAATCTCTCTTTAGATCAAAGATTTTTATTCACATGCATGTAGTAAATTTATTGTAAATAACTTATGATGAGAAAGGACATGCTGAAGATTTGGTGCTATCTCCATTTGATAGAAGGCCTCCAAACAACTCTCCTGGATCATAGTAAATCTCAACTTCTTCAACCTTCAAAGAGTCATCTACCTATGTTAAAAAAATTATTATTCATTAGTCATGATAGTGATATACTATAATATTAGAGGGTGATGAAAAGTAATTTCCATAAGGTAGAGTAAGGGGAAAAAATAACTCACAAGGTAGAGTAAAATGGATGATAATAAAGAAAAGGTAGAGTGAAATGGATGATAATCAAATAGTCAAAAGTATAGAGAGATAAAAAAAAATCAACAAACCATGTTAAAGATTTAAAAAATTTCTTTTTCTTTTTTACTTGAGAGCGTAGCACGAAACAATAATAATATTTTTATTTTTTTTTTGGTTTTCACCACCAATTTAATCTGGTTCGGAGGTCAGTTCTGACATCAAGTGGTTCCAGCCCCCTTCCGATCGCAGTTGCGGGGATAAACAATAATAATTTTTAGAAGTGAGAAATTACAAGTTAAAATTCGTTACGACTAATAGATAAGTAATTTGAACTAGATGACTAATAGATAAATAATTAAATATTTAAAAAATATTTGAAAAAAAAACCAAAAGCACAAAACGATTTGGTTCAACCAACTAAAGTTAAACCGCAATTCAACTAAATTCTATTCGATTCAATAGGACTGTGAACTAATTATTGTTGAACCAACCTTCAGATTTATCATTATCGTTTCAATGGGTTGAAATGTCAGTTTTGTCTGATTTTGACAATTGTTTAAATCAATAATTTTTTCTCTTAGTTGAAGCAAATTTAAAATTATTTTGAAGACAACAACAATTACCCTTAATTTTACTTAAACATATTTCGAATTACATGTATATTTTGTATCACGGTAATTTAGTCAACGTTGATTTATCATGAATATGGAATAACAGAAAACAGGGTAAAAAATTAACTTTTATCATTCACAAAGATTTGAGAAAACACCTTGAGAGTTCCCAAGCCAGAGAATTGAACTATCTTCCCAGTAGGGGCATGTCCCTTGAAAGGACCTTCAAAGAATCCCCAATGCCTAAACTTGAAAGCAATTTCAGGTGGTCCAGTGTATACTTTAATCACTTCCCATGCAAATCCTCTTGGAAAAGCTGATTTGAATACTTCATGAGATGATTCAAAAGTCTCTTCATTTGCCTTATATGGCTTGAAATCATCTGGAAGAGAACTTTTCAACAATGCATTATAACTTCCTAAGCTTAGAGTTTCCTCTGCAGTTAATCCCTCCCTGCCTACAAATGGAATTGAAGGTAATAAGAATTTTGATTATCTTCGTTACCCAAAAAAATTGAATTAACGACGGAAAGTAGATATACAAAATACAATTGATCTCAAATTTTGAAATTTCTTATGATGAAATTAATAAGATACACGTTTCATGTTTTTATAGTCTCTAATTTTTCATCGTTAATTTACATTTTTTCTAATGATTGATATTGCTTATTTTTTTATTTGTAGAAGGAGAATTTTTATATCAATTAAATTGATATTAATGATTATTTTATAACTACCTCCTATGATGTAAATTGAACTCGATATTTAGTAAGGTTAAGCTTTTACTATGAGTTAGTCTGTTTTTTTTTAATTCCAATATATGAATTAAAATATACTACATAGGATTGATGATGTAATCATGCAACAAATTCATAAAAGCAAGTAGGTAACAAATTCTCTCATGGAAAAAGTTGTATACCAAACAAAAGTTCCACTCATTCAACATCTTACCATTAACAAAGAACTTGAATTTTTCAGGAACAATAGTCTTGAAGTCTTGCAAACGGATCTTGTGTGTGAGCTCCATCTCCCATGACTTAATACCATTTTGCACTATCTCCTCCAATGACCCTTCTGGCCATTCCTACAAAAATTAATACAAACTTAATAAAAAATCGAGTGATAAAGAGTTCAGGTATTCGATCTCACTACAACATAATTTTTTTTGACTCGATATAAAAACTAACGATACTAACATTTATTATATAATTGTTTTTATCACAAGATAAGTATTTGACACTCATGCGATGCAATATTTCCATATAATTTCGGAGAAATTTTTGAGTGAATATTCACCTAAAAATTTATTATTTAAAATAAACAAAATAAAATTGATCGACAAATTAAATAACATGATATAATTAATTTAGAGAAGAGTGTGGTGGTTCCTCACTTTGGTTCTTCCTTCTTCAAAAAGTTGGTTGACAAGACCATAGGTGGGAGGACCACCATGTCTCCATTGGATGTTCTCAGTTTCATCATGCAAAATTGATCTATACTTGTCTTTTGCAACTACGTTAGCCATGTCTTAAGCTTATGCAAAAACTATAGGCAAACTAACATTTATTTATAGGTGTAAAGGAATATGGCCATCACATGTCATATATTTTTAATCACAAGATAAGATTGGTTTCCCATGTATTCAAGAAATATAAATAATTTTTTAATGCATGATTGAAAAGTATATAAACAAAATAGTACGATGATGATAATTAAAAGATATAGGAATTGAATCTAATCAATATTTTTTATGGTTGTAAACTACAATAATTAAGAGTATATTTGACACTCATGCGGCGTGCTACATAAAATATTTTCATATAATATCGGAGAAATTCTTGAGTGAATATTCACCTAAAAGTTTCTCTATTTTAGGAGTCACAATAACATTTATTGAACAACTAAAAGTGCACATCTTTTTGGATATGCATCGCAATAGAATTCGGTGGGTTATTTTTTCATATATGATTGAGCTCATTAGCGCACATCTAGCTAAATCATGTGCAACATAGTTTCCAAACGTCTAATATGTGTAGGAATAAAAACGTGTAAAACAACTTTGTGTTGCAAGTCAAACATTATGACTATTCATTTTCTTTGTTCACTATGCAATTTCCTGTGCAAGGTTGAAAATGAAATTGGTGCAATTACTGTGAAGTTTCTCTCAATATTAGTATTCTCTTCCTGTATTAGAGAGAGGACTTAATGGTAAGACCGCCAAGACAATCATCTTAGGCCTCAAAAAATATATAAAACATTAATAGAAAAGCCTCATATTCCACTATTTTTAAAATTAACATTGTCTCGATAAAGATTAAGTCGAATGATTTTTTTTTACAATTGATTATTAATTAAGAAATATTAAATTTAATTACATTAATTTGATTATTTTGTTTTTTTTTTTTTGGTAAACCAAAGGTATCCTCCGCACGCAACTGCAGAGACTAATCCCCTCGAGGTAACTGAGATCCATTTAAGGGGTTGATCTCTCCCAACAAATGCTTCTCCATATGCACCGGCCGGGGATCGAACCCATGATTATTTTGTATTCTAAAGTGAATAAATAAGCCTCCTTTTTAAATTTATGTAGGGGTAAAAAACATTTGGATAGACAAACATTTGGATAGCGTCTCTCATATTTTCCCTTCATATTTCTTCATTTGTTTATAGTTAAAATCACCAAAATTATACAATCCAAAGGTAGAGAATCGAATTTCCATAGACAAACACACAATGTGTTTATTGTGTAACTATTGGTATAATTTTTTTTTTGGTACTAGTATATTTTTTTTCTTTCGATATCACTTTTTTTTCGATATTACTATTGGTATAGTTTTAATCATTCTAATTTTAATGCCTTTTATATATATATTTCTTTAAAAAAGGCGGCTATTGTTTGATTATAATATAATTTAGGCTTAAATGCAGTTTTACCTCCTGTTTTCAAAAAATCGGAATTTTGCCCCCCTATTTCACTAAATCGGTAATTAATCTCTCTCTGTAACTTCAAATTTAGTGGAGTTTGATTCTGTGGAAAACTAACTCGATTACGGTCATTTTGATATCCATTTGGTGAATTATTGATCAAAATTGAGTTTTGTGCAAAACTTTGAAATTTGCTTATGAGCCTCAATTTCAAAGTTTCGCACAAAACTCAATTTTGATCAATAATTCACCAAATGGGTACCAAAATGACCGTAATCGAGTTAGCTTTCCACAGGATCAAACTCCACTAAATTTGGAGTTACAGAGAGAGATTAATTACCATTTTAGTGAAATAGAGGGCAAAATTCCGATTTTTTGAAAACAGGGGGTAAAACTGCATTTAAGCCTATAATTTAATGTAAAAATAAAATAAAATAAAAATCAGTTTCAGCTATGCTTCAGCTGAGCCAAACAAACGTACACGCTGCATTAATTAATTAAACAAGATGCAGCAGCCAGGAGAGAAACATAACACATGTTTCCGTAGTTAACAGTTAATTTATCACAAAACATAAGTACTAGTTTATTTTCTTAAAAATTCTCTGTGCCCCATTGATTGATTCTAGTATTACAGCCGGATCAAAAGGTTTTTTTTTAACCCTAGTATCCGGTCCACCGAACCGTATAAACTGATTTGGTGATTATTTTTGGTATCAAGTGATTATAGTCTCCTTTTAATCGTAGTTGTGAGGAATTGAACTGTGGTCCTCCATACTATATTCAGCGTCAATCACCACTGTACCATCTAGCGGTTGGTTAGATCAAAGGTTTTAATTCACATTCATGTAGTACCTTAATTTATTGGAGGGTAAAATATATTTTTGGTCTCTATAGTTTCGTAGAATTTCATTTTTGTCCCCAAAGATTTTTTCGCACTTTTTAGTCCCTGAAGTTTTTTCCGTCATTGTTTTTAGCCCGTACTTTTCATCCAACTAGTGCATATAATTCGAAATTTTAATTTTTTTTTGCGAACATGTTTAGTACATTATATGAATCTCTTTTACAAAAGTTTAAATTTTTTTAACAATAGATTAATTGAATATGAATTTTTAGTTTTTTGCACATAAAAATTTATAAATAATTAATCTTATGTTAAAAACTTCTAAATTTTTATGGAAGATGTTCTTATAATATTATAAACATGAATACCAAAACAATCATTGAAAAATTTGAAAATATACAAGAGTTTGATTAAAAGTAGGGACTAAAAGGTGTGAAAAAATCTTTAGGAACTAAAAACGAAATTCTTAAAAACTATAGGGACCAAAAACATATTTAACTTTTTATCGTAAATATATAGCCGATGATTAATCGGAGACACGGCATGGTGATGATTTCGTGCGTGGTATCTACCTGATAGAAGGCCTCCAAACAACTCTCATGGATCATAATAAATCTCCACCTCTTCAATCTTTAGAGTGTCATCCACCTATGTTAAATAATTATTGCTCATTAGTCATGATAGTGATATATAAATTCTCAAAATGTATATGATGATAAAAATTTGTTTCTATGTTAAAAAAATTGTTTTCTATGTAAAACAGTTATTATATTGCTCATTTTAGTCATGATAGTGATATATAAAATATGAAAAATGTAGAGATGGTGATAAAAAGTTGTTTCCATAAGGAAGAGGGGGAAAAATATATGTAGAGTAAAATGGTTAATAATCAGTCCCGTAATTAAGTACTCCCTCCGGTCTCATATATAAGAAACAAAAAAAAAGGCACATCCTTTAAGAAAGTGGAGTAAATGATTAGGAAAAACATGTCATTTCCACTTTTACCCTTACTTTTTGTTTAAATTAAATTATTATTTATTATGGGGAAAAGTAAAACAAAGGGTAAAATTGAAATATTCAAAATAAATGTAATGATTGTAGTAACTTTTTCTTATATTTAAGACTTTGTAAATTTTTTTTTTGTTTCTTATATATGAGACCGGATGGAGTATAGCTCAATTGATAGTTATTAAGAACATTGTTACTGTGGTTGAAGTTCAAATTTTGAAGTTTTCATATCACCACACATATAGTGTATGAGTCTAACCATTAAACTGTTTGATAAAAACATTGACAATAATAATCAAACACTTGAAGGCACTAAATTTAGTATAGTGGTGAGGAATTTGGGTGACATGCTAAAGGTGCTAGGTTCGATTCTCAGCTCCGATATAAACCAAAATAAAAAATAAAATAATCAAACACTTCAAAGTAGAATGAGATTAAAGAAAACCAAACAAAATAAATTATTGAAAGACTTAGATTTTAATGGCATCATTAGAAACCAAATGAGGAGTGATGATCTCAAACACATAATTAACCAAATGATATAAACTTTCACAACTAGCAATATATTTTTTAAACGAAAAGGAGTATTAAATGAGATAAAATTCAATATAACTTTACTACCTCTTTTTTTCTTTCAACTATCCAATTTAACACAATATTCTTTTTTGCTGATGTGGCAACACATTTTTTTTAAACGTAGGAAATTTTTTAGGGATTTTTTATTTTACGTTTTATAATTTTTTAAAAATACTTTAATGATATAGAAAATAAAATAATAGGTTTTAATCCTCATATACATTATCGCATGACCTTTTGACTTATCGGCTAATTACTCTCAAAATTTGGGGAAGTATATTTTCGTAGTTAGAATAAAGGATGAAAATGGTAAATCAGTAAAATGAAAATTGTAAAATGAATTAAATTTGGGGAAATATATTTCCTAGTTAAGTTAGACCATGTAGGACTTCTTTTATGAAAACGTTCCTTCTAGGGTTGCTCATTTTGTTAAAGAGGATTGTAGGGGTGTGTATTTCTTCCGTTTAATTTCTGGGTAATTATTTTTCATTTTTAGACTTAGATCCTGTTGAATACCAACAAAATGAATTAGAGCCAATTTAAAAAGAAAAAAAAAATTAAATCTCTTTTCAAATTTTGATTTTTTCAACTAACTAAAATTCTGAATTTTTCAAAAAAATTGAAAGAAAATAAAATTCAAAAGGGTAAAATAAGTTGTTTTATTTTCATTTTATTTCAATTTTAAAATTAATGTGGAGTAGAGGTATTAGCTAGACTCAAGGGTATGAGAAGATTTTTGAATTTTTATGGTTTTTTTGTTATAGTTTGAATTTGTTTTTTCTTTTGGCGTTTTAGAAGCCCAAGCTGCCCAACTCCTTTGATGAACATTTCTAATTCCACCCCACTCATGTCTCTTTCACCCCACACCCCCTCCAAAAAAATCGTGGTCTAGTACTCGAACTTTTTCAGTGTAAATTTTACAAAATTTTACACTAGAAAAAAGTTTGGTTTCTACAGCCCGAAATTTTTTGGGATATGTGTGGGTGAAAGAGACATGAGGGAGGTGGGAAGAGAAATCATCCCTTTGATAGTAGTGGGCCAATGTCAACAAATCATTATATTTCATCTGTTGGTATATATATCAATAAACTCGTAAGCAATAGTGCTATATTATAAATAGAAATGATCAACCAAGAAGGAAAAATTACATCATAAAATGTTATAAATATTTCCGTTTCTATATATATTTTGTCAATAATTTTTTGTACACTAGCTAGTGTTAATATTCCATTAAATTCTTTTTTGGAGTACTAATATTACATTAAAAATGTTAAATAGTAGTGTCAAACTCACTTTGTTAATAATAATTTGTATTTCAGACTGGACTATGACTCATGCATCCAAAAAGAATACATCACATGATGATCCATCAACTATGGTGAGATCAATTTCTCAACGAACACCCCTTCAAAACTCCAAAAGATCCACTATATAAGAACTTAGACTTTCAATTGATCTTTCATGAGAAAGATTATTTGGGATTTGGACAAGTTGACGATCAATGGGATGGACAAAAACTTGTCCCCTATTGTATCACATGACAACTTTTTATCTTCTTTATCAACTTTTTATCTTCTAAAATACTACTAAAATAGTATTTTTGTCACTAAAACATTGTATAAGATAAAATTTATTCAATACCTTAAATTTTGTCCTATGTTTTTATTTTCTCCCATACTTACATTGTGGAGATCAAACGATTCTATAACCTATATGCAAAGCAAATATATGTCACATTTTGATGTAGCTTTTTCTATTTATAGCATTTTACGAACGATTCCATTTACCATCTAAACCCAACTCTAATAACTGCCCAAACCAGGAATAAGGACACTTGGACTGTTCGACTCAAACTGACCCGACCGCGTGGGTACTCGAATCACACAAGTCGGTCAGTTTTGAGCAGGCGAATCGGTTTTACCCACTCCTACTCATTACTTAATGATATTTTTTTGCTAATAAAAGGTGTTACATATAAAGCAACCAAAAAGTTTCATGAACCATACTATTATTTCACAAAAGAACTTTGTTACAAAAGAGCATTTTAAGTTACATCCTTCAACCTCATTTATTTTTCTTATTTTTTAGTATATGAAATTCTTCATTTTCATATATAGTTCAACACTCACTAGTCACCACTTCATCCAACAGCTGTATATACCAAAAGGGTTTTAATCTAGCAAGGTCAAAGTCACATAATAGAAGTGAACCATTCTTCGAGGATTGATGTGAATCATAGATTAGACTTCAATCGAGGTACATATATACACACATGACACATCCATCAATTTTTATATTAACCTTAGCAAGTAGCAACTCATAGTCATACACATTTATACAATCAACCTTGAGACTTTCTCATTTGTCTTTTTTGTCAAACATTAATATGGTAACAAAAATATTTATTATTTTTATTGAATATATATATATAAAAATAAACAATCATGGCACCAATAGCTACATATTGATATAGGCTAATACTAATTAATGATAAAAATATGACTTGCATTTTCTTCTGTGACATAATGACACAGTTATACACGGTAATCAATCGTGATCGTTGATTTGTGATCGGACAATTCAAATTTAATATACAATTTTATAAAGTAAATTGATCTTAGCCGTCGATCAGAGATCGGACGGCCGAGAACAGTTACAGCACCCGCTTTAACCGCAGGAAATATGTTTTCCAAAAATGTATATACTTTATAATTAATGTATCAAAACTTGAATCATGATGAGTGGCATAGACGGCACGTCCAAGTAATAATAGTAACAACTGCAATATCGGCTATATAACCTAAGAAAATTGAATCCATGTTTGGAATTTTATTCAAGAACAAGAATCTTATTGGCTTTTGGGTCTTTTAATAAATCATGGTTAAATTTAGAAGGATCTTTTGGCTGTCTAGACTTAACTGAATAAACTTACCGTTAACTAGATTTGAGACAAGGACAAGGAAGGAACCATGTTACAATGGTATCTTAACTAGTCTTTCCTTATTTCTTTGTCAGAATAATGTTACCACCAATGGAATGGTGTTGTTCATATAACTATATTCTGCCAATGTATAGTAACAAAATTGGTTACATAAATGCAAAAGTTAAGAAGTGAATAGTATTTATTTGTTTGAGATGTCAAAGGTTGTCCAAGTTTTGAATATTGATGTTTTCTTGATGTGTCTTTTGTTGGTTAAAAGACTATTGAATTTGAAATATCAATAGCTAGTACATAATTCTTTTACCTTGTTTGATAAAATACTCAAATTTTAAGGTAAGATGCTATGAACTCTCCTATAAAGTTGTGGTTCGTCAATTAAGTTTTGGCAACTTTGTTGTTGAAAGGATAAATAACTAGTATAAAGAAACATAACTAGAAATCAAATAAAGAGGTATCAATAAAATGGGGTAACATGGTCATTTAAAATCAAATAATTGTTGATGATTTTGTTTTCACCATAGTTTTCGGTCCATTGGACTACATAATTTAGTTCGAGGGTCAGTTTTTTCATCAAGTGTTGGTTTCAATGTCATCCTGATCGTAGTTGCAGGGAATCGAATTGTGGTGCTCTCGCATAATCGTCGATGATTCTATTAAGAAACAAAAACTCATGGCCCTCGTTTTTTTTATGGTTTATAATGCACTTTGATCTCATGTTAGTTTAAACCGTGACCTAATTAATTACCGTTCAATACCAAGTATACATAGGTCTCACTTCAGTGAAAAAATTTGAAAAGAACATGAATTGAAAGTAGCTTGTTGCTAAACAAAGATGTCCCATATCGTACTAAAACATATAAAAGGTATACATGAATAGGTTGAGATTGTCAGAATTCAAGAACTCCCCGTGATTTGTTTGATTTCATTCATTTCATTATAATTTGAATTTAAGGTATTCTATTCTTCTTCTAGTATCGTGATCGAAAGAGAGTCACCCTTCACAACCGGTTGAGGCAACTAGCTCACTACAAACAAAGTTGAGGGCTTGAGCAAAAGTACGTTGGGCCAGTCGAAGGGCACGACAACCTAACTAAGGAACCTCTCCAAAAACATAAAAAAAAATTTATCAAGAAAAAAGTCTCTCATAAGTTATAAGTTCACACCAAGTAAAAGGCCTCAGAATAAAAGACAAAAGCCTCGAGAAAGAAAAACTAATGTCTTTTGCGGTATAAAATAATGTGAGACTTTGTATTTTATGAATAAAATAAATAATAAAATAAAAACAAATGTGTCTATATTTAGTGTACATTGATTAATTATACATTAATAGAATATATTCATTTTTATTTTTATCTTTTATATTTTTTTCTCCGTTTGGATCTGTGTTTTGGTTCTTAGATTTGGGTGGACGAGTATCTGGTGGTGACACTTGTGTTGTTTTTGGTTTTTGTATTTTTCTCCTCTTTTTGTTTTTTCTCTTTTGTGAGTACTTCCGGTATTCCTCTTTGTTTGTGTTATCCCCTCATACTTTGTAACTTCAGCGTTTGTGTGTGTGTGTGTATATATATGTATTTTTGCAATTAAAAAAAATTCTTATATATATGGTATCAGCTTTCTTTAATTCATGTATAAACCCTAAAACATCTTTCCAAACCTCTGCCCCTCCCTCTCACCTTCACATGGCTGAAAACGTCTCCCTCTCAAATAACGGTCACGACATTTCATTACCGACAAGCCAATATACTCCGACAGGAAACACAAAATTCCAACTCCGCTTTTGCCATTAACAACGTCAAAACAATAATTCTGGTGAGGTTGGATAGAAAACATGCTTAACGACAACAAACATTTAAGGGTCGTTCAACTTGAAAACTAGTTTAGCAACAAAAACCTTGAGGGTTTTCCCTCCACCACAACCTATTGTAACCCTCTTAAACTCCTCTCCATTCAACTTGCAAAACGTTGAGTCTTCGGTTTCCAACACCCATTTGGTTTTGAAAATGATCTCTAACCTCACCGATACATATGTCAATTAAGTTTGTTACCCACTTCCAACAACATGTTCCTTTACCCACTTTTGCTGCTGAAAAATTCCAATATAATTAGAGCTCGAAGAATCAACTATCTTGCTCGCGATTCTTCCTCTTCCACACCAGCGGCACTAGTGGTCAATACCACCACACCTTCGTCTAATCTGCTTCCTTCGTCCTACTCCGCAAACAACATATATAACCGGATTGTTGCGCCCCCTCTTGCAGTTGAGGGAAGAAAAATAACCGCAACAATGGCGGCTACTGGAACACCAGTAAGGTGTTGAGAATAATGCCTAAATATTTTTTTTGAAAATTTTAGATTTAAATATAGTTTAGATTTATATTTGAAATAAAATGATATTAGAATTTAAGATTTATATTTCAGTTTTGAATATTTAAGATTTGTTTATAATTTTTAGGATTAGTTTGTTTTTGTAAGATATATGGTTTAAAAATTTGTTTCATTTGTAGCTTTATATATAGAGCGTCATATAGTTATGAATAATATATGAGAAAGAAAAATAAAACATGAGAGTATTCTTCATGTAACAATATATTTTCTTCTACGCATAAACAAGTAGGAACAGTAGCCGTGGACTGCAACCTTGGCAACAATGGGCACCTTGGTAGCAGTGTATTCTCTTCTTCTTCTCCTTCAAAATGACCTCAAACGGCATTCCAGAGACCTTTATTTGAAGCGGCTTGGTTGACTCATACTCATAAAGAAATAGTTTTGTTAGTTTGTGAAGCAAAATGAGAACCGAGGGGCGCGTCTGGTGGTATCGTATATAAAGGAGGCGGCCTTTTTTGGGAAGTGATCTTCTATCAATTGAATAAGAAAAACTTTCTACGCAACTCTCGCCTCTATCTAAGTAAGAGGAGGTTGAAGCTTATAGTAAGTACGTAGCCTACCTAAGCTTTAAGAGCCTCCAATCATGCTACTTCAACTATCTGCTTAACACATGCAAGTCGACATGCCGTGCTGCTTATTTTATTTGTGATTATTAATTACATTATTTTGTGATTGGTTGCTGCAAATTTTGCTCCATGTACACATCAAATTGTTATTGGTGTGATTTTTCTTTCAAATTCACAATAGTTAGATTCTTTCAATCGTTGGGAGTTGAGCGGAAGCGATTGCTCAATAAACCTTTTAAGACAAATAACTGAGAATAAAAAAAATAAGTTAAAAAACTAACTATATACATGTTTGAATTAACCGTAAGTACTACGGCAAAATTATGATAGTAGTTGTTGTAATTTAGACATTAATCATGCATTAGAGTTCCAACCAAATCAAGGTTCACCACAACTTCACCTAATTCACCACAAAACACTTTTTTTATTGGAGATTTGATATTCGGTTTAATGGCCAACTAGTTCGATGAACATATATTTCACCATTCACTAGCAAATGATCCGATTGAAGTTAAAAACATATTGTATAAATTAATCCAACACAAAAAATAATACTAAAGAATTGGTACTTAAATCTTCAAAAGATTTATCACCAAACCAACCTATGTAAGTTAATTAACTCACCCCCAATTGAAAGATACACTCATTCAATTTTAAAATTAGTTGAAAAACACACACACAAAAGTAGGAAAGAAAAGAAGCCATACCCTGCATGGACCCCGGTAATAGCTAACCTAGTAGAAGTTCATAGTTATACTACTGACTATTGACTAGAAAGTCCTCAAATCTATTTATGAGCTAATACTCATAATTATCTTTTCCCTCTTTTACTTGTACTAGTACTATCAGTGATATGGTGAGAGAGAGAAAAAAGAAAGTGGGAGAGTTAATGGTTGGATCTTTACCGAGAAGAAAAAATGAATATGTCATGTTAACTTGACCAGTGACAGAAATATGGCATAAAGTTTTGTAACCCTGGCAGTTCCATATTTAGTAAGTAATGACCAAACTCACACCACTATCCCTCCAATAGGATTCCTTTTCTTTTGTTTACAAAATTTATGTATGCTATTGAATTTTTTTGGTAACCATATTATGTGGATATGTATTAGTACATTTGTTATAAGGTGGGTGATTCCGATTAGTTTACAAATAGTAATATTTATTAATTTTTCTATTTTAAATACTTTTTGTGAATCCATCAAAATCATCCACCTAAACCATATACCGGTACATATCAACATAATATGTGTATTAAAGTATTCAACTTTTTTTCCATTATAATATCTCTTTATTATTTCTATCACACTACACTGTCTCATGATATATACTCACTCAAATATCCCTAGCTATATCATCATTCATCACTATTTTTCTTCTCAAGTCACTCACCTTCCCTCTCTCTCTCTCTCTCTCTCTCTCTCTCTCTCTCTCTCTCTCTCTCTCTCTCTCTCTCTCTCTCTCTCTCTCTCTCTCTCTCTCTCTCTCTCTCTCTCTCTCTCTCTCTCTCTCTCTCTCTCTCTCTCTCTCTCTCTCTCTCTCTCTCTCTCTCTCTCTCTCTCTCTCTCTCTCTCTCTCTCTCTCTCTCTCTCTCTCATACTACATACATTCATCTTTTGAGTAAGATAGTTTCCTTTTGAGACATTTGTATATTATCCTTGCAAGTTCATCTATATCTTTGAAATTATCAAAAAAAAGTGAGAGCATGATGAAGAGGAACAATATGAGCACAAGTTTGAAAGGCTATCATCATCATCATACTTATTACAACAACAATCCAATCATCACAAACAAAAGTCCTTCTCATAGTAATAATGGATCATCATCAGAAGATTATATGAATGGATTTCCATGGCCACCAAGATCATACACATGTAGCTTTTGTAGAAAAGAGTTCAAATCAGCTCAAGCACTTGGTGGTCACATGAATGTTCATAGAAGAGATAGAGCAAGGCTTAGACAATCATCACCACCAACTCATGAAGTTCAAACCCATTCAACTCAAGGTTCTTCTATGCTTAACCTTAATAACCCTACTAACCCTAACTTTTTCTCAAACTCATCTTCATCATCACCATTATCATCATCTTCATCTTTAGCAACAAATCTCAAACCTATTACTTGCACTTTACCTTTGTTTGTTGTGGATGGTATTTTGTTGAACCCTACTTTAAGCACAATGACCAAAGAGCCCCTAAGAAAATCAAATATGGAACAATATGATGATTTAGTTTATGATGATGGATGTAGAATGATGAAGAAGGGTGAGATTCTAAGGATGGATTTGGAAATAGGTTTGCCAGGAGATTATGATGATAATTTGGATCTTGAGCTTCGTTTGGGTACTACTACTTACTCTAATTAAGTCACAATCACAAGGTTTCATTTATCAATATGTACTAACTAGTTAGTTGAGAAGAATTGATTGTTATTTGATGTAGCTAATTAATATAGGGTCATGTCAAGTGAAATGAGTTTATGTTTACTATCTTTAGTAATATCTTAGTTAGATTCTATATATTTTATGAAGGTTTCACTTCCATTACTTTGTTTTAGAAGTGAAAAGCTTGCAACTTATCATTTCCTATATAATATTGCGAAATTTATTATTGACATGTTCTAAGTTTAATATGTTGATTGATCAATAGTATTGCTCAAATTTTTACTTAGTGAAATATGGTTTCAATATATTTTATATTTCATGATGCATATTTTTCACCTCCTCAACCATTGTTGTTTGTGTAGATCGAAAAGTTCCATTTGGTAAATTTAAAACATATTATTTTGCCTTTTAGAAAAGTGCTTAATAATAAGTTTTTATATTGACCTAACTCTTATTACAAAACTAATTTATAAGGTAAAGAGTATATCTCTTTATAAACTTTTAAGACCATTTTTTAATTTTCATAGACAATAAACTCAATGTGGTTATATTGTTACCATATTTATTGTTTAACAGTACTTCGAGGAGAAAATTTATGGAAAATGAAAATGTTATAAAATGTTTCTCACAAACTTTTATCAAAATGATTTTTTTTGACAAGGGTTGAGTTGAAAAGAACTTGCAAACATACAAATTGTCTCGTATATTTACACAAATACTTATGTCAAAAGACAACCTCAAACAAATTGTTCAGTAATTTTTTCACAAACACATTGTTTGTTTAGCATAATGTAATTTTAATTAAGAGATCAATTTGTTCTTCTAAGCAAGTTTACGAAAGCAATGAAAATGCAACCAAAGTAATAGTATAGTCCACTATCCAACAATGGCTATTGCAAGTAAACTTCATGTTTTGAGTGATATATTAGAAAATAGTGTTAAATATGTTTTTGGTCCCTATAATTTTGCAGAATTTCATTTTTAGTCCCTGAATTTTTTTTTCACACTTTAGTCCCTGAAGTTTTGTCAGTCAGTATTTTTAGTCCCTACTTTTAATCAAACTCTTGTATACTTTCACATTTTTTAACGGTTCTTTGTATTCATGTTTATAATATTATAATAACATCTCCGATAAAAATTTAGAATTTTTTAACATAACATGAATTATTTATGAATTTGTATGTACAAAAAACTAATAAATTCATATTTAATTCATCTCTTGTTAAAAAAATTTAAGCTTTTGTAAGAGAGATTCATATAATGTACTAAACATGACTACAAAAAACAATTTAAAATTTCGAATGATATGCACGAGTTCATTGAAAAGTAGGGACTAAAATCACTGACTGACAAAACTTCAGGGACTAAAAAGTGTGAAAAAATCTTCAGAGACTAAAACCAAAATTCTGCGAAACTATGGGGACCAAAAACAAATTTAACCCTAGAAAATATAAAAAGTCATGATATTATTGGCGCACAATGTTAAGAAGTTCATATCACATGAAATATGATTTGAAAATGTGTTTATAAGTAGTAGTCCTTTTAACAAGAATGTGTTTATAAATATTGAATATTAACTTCACCTTAAAAAATTAATTTTGTAAACTTGAGTTAGATCCAACCAATAAAATATTATCTAATATTATTATTTATCTAAGATCAGTTAATTAAGCAACTAATATTAAGTTATCATTATCGAACTATTTGGATTATGTTCCAAATGTCCGGTGCTAATGTGAGGATGTGATTACTATTGTACTAAATTTGATTTACTCAACATTCTCTTGTACTTTTTTCATTTTTATATTTATATATAATATATTTGTCATTCAAAAAAAAAATATTGTGCTAAATTTGATGAAATATGATTTTAACACGGATAATTATCGCTTTGTACAAGTCGATTTTATTAATTAAAGTATTCCCAATCAAATTTTTTGAACGCATCCTTGAAATATTGAAGAACCATATTGTTTAGATTCGCACATGGATGATATATGATAGGAAAATGCTATTTTGTAAGAATTTTTTTATGTAAGAAAGAGAAGAATTTTATGTGGCAACTTTTGATTGGTCAAATTCTAATCATTTTCTCTCCCATGTATGGTTAGCTAATTTTTGATTGGTCAAATTTCCTAATTTTATGGATTCTTCTCTTTCTTGTGCAAATATTTCTTACAAAATAGCAATACTCTATATGATATTATGTGTTTATAAGTAGTTAATAATCATTTTCACTTTAATAAGTCGATATGGCAGTGTTGAGTTAGACTCAACTTAAATTATTTTCTAGTATTATAATCTATCTAAGTTGAGCTAAACCATCTAATGTTACTATTATCAGGCTATTTCCATCACGCTCCAAATATTCAATTCTAAATGTGAGATGAAGTGTTAAGAGCACCACTTTTTATGAGATATGATATGTTTGGACGTGTTTAGATGTGGTGAATATATAGTCTCCACTTTACAAATCAATTTTACAAGATTAAAACATCCTCAAATTATTTCATTTGAACATGTCTCATTGAATTAATCAAACATAATTTTATTCTTCTAAGGGATCAAACATAAATTGTCAAAACCAATTAGATAACTATTTCCATTATACATCAAATAAATCATTAATGGATGTTTTGAGCATTCCTTCTTTGAAAATAACTAACTTAAACATGGAATTGAAATTCATCTTTACAACAAGTCATGCACATTACATAGTAAATATTATTAGTATTTTATGTAACATATTTACTCTGGCAATGAGGCATTATTGTTACAAGTTCCAACACAAACCTCATTATGGTGACTGTACAAAAAATATGTCCTATTGGGGCCACTAGATTTTAAAGTTAAGGGTTGATCATCAAATCGCAATGCAATGAGTTTCTATTACATAGTTTGGTCATGTGTTTGACTAGCCTCTTCACTATATTAGGTACTTAGAAAACGATGTGAGAAATTTAGAACAATCACGAAACTTGCCAATCATATGTCTGTTTTTCTTTTGCTGATTTATACTCCCAAACGACACTTTGCACGGAGGCACACATACATATACATGCATAATTACTCTTCTATACTCACTTTATTTTATATTTTATATTTATTTATATGATTTACAAGTACAAGTCATGTTATCTTTGAATACTTACTAAAAAATGCAATGGAATGGCTAACAACATGACTCTCTCTTAAAAAAGAGAATTCAAATTCGATTTCTGAAGTTGCATATTTGAGAAATAGTCTAATTCTCATAAAAAAAATGGATGCTCAATTGTTGATTGAAGAAATAGTCTCGTAATAGGATCAAGTGACATTTATTTAGGTCAAAGATATAATTAAATTAGATTAAATTTTTTATTTATTTAATTTTTTGAAAATAAATTTAGAGTGATTTGTGAGCAAGAGTAAGAATATGTTATTTTGAAGGCAAATTTAATGAGGTCATGTCATGGAAACAAACTTCTCTAATAGAGGCAAAAGTAATTCACATAAAAGAAAATGCTAACTAGTTACGTGACTCTAAAATAATTGAATTACAAATATAGATGCTTCTAAGAATGGGATTAGATTCGTCAAAAAAAAAAAAAAGAATGGAATTAGAAGTGATTCTTTAATTAGGTGGTATCTGTTTTGGTATTTTCATTAGTGTTCCGCTTATATACGGTGCCTTTGTTTTTGTAGTTTCTTTTTTATCGGTCTCCGTACTTCTTGTGCAGAGACCTTATTATTAATAATATTATTTTTGATGTTAAAAAAAAAAAAGATGCTTCAATAGGTTTTATTTCTCTACTTGAAGTGTGTGTTTGGTTATATAGTGATAAAAAAATTGAACTTGAATAAATTGATTTTGAAAAATTGATCTGTTTAATGCTAAATTAAATTTAAAGTGATTTATTTATATTGATATATTCATATATAAAGTAGGTTGAATTGGTTGGACATCACATTATATATGCAGGGGGCCGGGGTTCGAACCTCGGTCATTCCACTTATCCACTTTAAGGGTGGATTTTTAAACCGCTACACTACTTAAAAAAAACAAGTAGGTTGAATAATAAATTTAAAACTCATCAAAGAACTCAACTAATTTTAAGAAATTAGGAAGAAAAGAAAGAATATGTAAAAAAGAAACATGATATAGAAAAGGCAGAAAGAAACAAAAAGCTGCAAGTACTTATGATCATGATGATATCTACAACTTCAGAAGAATATCTCACAGGAGCCAAACAGAGATTTCATTTCATTAAAAACGTTGCATGATTTTGGTACTCCAGTTTGATGGCATGCAGTACTCTTTGTATAACAATACAAACATGGCCATGTGAACTGCTATCCTTCACTTCTCATTGGGTATGGCCCCATTGATTAGGACATTTCATTTCCACTACTTTGCTCTCTTTCTTTTTAGTATTTTTGGAGTGTTAAGAATGATATTATTTAGATAACTTGATTTAATGCAAATGAAACATATTAGATTTTACTTGATTCCTCTAAGTATTTTATAACTAAACATGTTGAAAAATAAATATTATCAATAAAGTGTGATTTGACTCAAATAATTAATAAATTCGTGCTAAAAATAACTCATTCAGAAAAATCTAAATTCAAATCGTGATTAGAATATGTGAAAGTCGTTTTACCTACCAGTCAAACTATAGACTATCAAGGTCCACTTTCTTCGAAAACCAAAGGGTTAAGATATTATCATTTTATGAGTTAAATATATTTAAAGCAAAATTTGATGGGAGGGTATATAGACTTCATTCTTCTCGAGAAAAGATTGGTCTAGTTGATAAGAAAATTATTCATTCTTCTCGAGAAAAGATTGATTTTCACCACCAGTTTAATCTAGTTTGAAGGTTATTTCTGACATCAAGTGATTTCAACTCCCTCCAGATCGCAGTTGAAAAAAATAAAATAAAATTACCTTGTTGAACCAATAAGATGCAACTCACATATTTTTTATTAAAATAAAGTATGTTTCATCCTTTATCAAAACAGAGTTTCTTCCCATATAATCTTGGCTTAATTACACTTTTGGTCCTTTATCTTTATTTTAGGTTTCAAGTTGGTCCCTTATCTTTTAAAAGTTTCAAATTGGTCCCTTATCTTTTTTTTAGGTTTCAAGTTGGTCCCTTCCGTCAATTTTTGTACTGTTACCGTTAAATTTGGACACGTGTCATCTATCTAAGTGTGCCACGTGTCCAAATAAGTTTGCCACGTGTCAAAACTTAACGGAAATAGTTAAAAAATTGACGGAAGGGACCAACTTGAAACCTAAAATAAAGATAAGGGACCAACTTGAAACTTTTAAAAGATAAGGGACCAATTTGAAACCTAAAATAAAGATAAGGGACCAAAAGTGTAATTAAGCCTATAATCTTCATAGATATTTTTCTTATTAATTTTTAACTACTCAACATTCAATTCAGCTCCATACAACAACAATGTACGCATCTAACAGGTGTTATAAAAGCAGATATATTTCTTCAGAAAAATAAAATAAAAGCAGATATATAAATATTATTTTAGAAGTGATGTATATATCCGCCTCAGCAACATCAATGGACTCCTACTTATCCTAGACAACAACAACAGTGGACATATCCATGGCAGCCATGGCCCACTCCAGTCCGTCAACAATCCGGCATACTAGGTCCCAAGTCCCAACAAGCTCACATGGCATCTCCTCCTGATGAGTAATGGTACATGGACAGCGGAGCGACTTCTCATATGATGAGCAATGGAGGTATTCTCACATCTTATTTTAATATGAGTAATAATATTACGGTTGGTAATGGACATCATATTCCTGTTATTGGTTGTGGACATGCATTTTTACCCAATTCCCTAACCTTAAAAAATGTTCTACATGCACCGCAACTTATAAAAAATCTTGTTTCTGTTCGAAAATTTACAATTGATAATGATGTATCTGTTGAATTCGATCCTTTCGATTTTTTTGTGAAAGATTTTCAAACAGGAACACTTTTAATGAGATGTAATAGTTCCGGTGACCTTTATCCTATTCCCACTCAACCAAACACAACAACATTACCACCACCCGCCTTTGCCGCTTCATCTACCGAGTTATGACATAGTCGTTTAGGACATCCAGGAGCTCCTATTTTAAATTCTCTTCACCGAAACAAACTTTTGATATGTAATAAGTTTCAAAATGATTTCTTTTGTCACTCTTGTCCACTTGGGAAACAAACAAAATTGCCTTTTTATAATTCCTTCTCATATACTTTTATGCCTTTTGACATCGTTCATAGCGATCTTTGGACCTCTCCGGTATTAAGCTCCGGAGGGCATCGTTACTATGTGTTATTTCTTGATAATTTTACTGATTTTTTATAGACTATTGATAGAAATTTAGCAAGTATACTAAATGCCGTCAAGTAGTATATAAAAATCGTTCTTTCCTCAGGGATTGTTGTAATTCAAATGCAATTGGAATTCATACTTATAGAAACTGACATCAATGTAAATTGGGGGGGGTTTCTTGGTTTCAAGTTTGTTCATAAACTAATGATAAACTTTGATATTCAAATTTATAGACGAGCGACAATTGATCCTTTCGGTTCATCTAATTACTATTTCTCTTGGTAACTTCATGTATGATAACGAATTTACTTAAATTAGTTTCATGATTAGATTAAAACATAATTGATTATGCCCAATGTCTTGGTAACATAATCCTCTTCCTAAATCATCAATCTCTAATTTCTTAGGATAAACTATGATTAAGTAAGGAATAAGAACTTTAATCTTTTTTTAATCTCAATTGATAATTCAAAATCTCTAAAGTAAAATCAATTGATCAATTATTCCTAGATCGATGATTCATTCCTATTTTCATAGTAAAACAAATAATTGCAATCATCATACAATTGGCCAAATCATATAAAGCATTAAGAACAAAGAATAATTGATAGAAACTAACTTCGTAATTCATTATCATATCAAATGAGAGTCACATAATTCAAGATCAAAAGTAATTAGAATTCCCTAAGGATCAACTATGAGAATTTAGCTAGACATAATTGAATTAAACATTACATCCAAAAGAATGAAAGAAAGCATTATTACAAGATGATCTTGATGTGTTTCCACACTTCAATCCTTGCTTGGATGCTCCTTGACCTTCAAAATTGCTTCAAAACTCAGTTTCTGCTGTCAAAATTCGATCCACATCTAAAATTTCCGTTTTTCTTTAATAGATCCATCAGAAAATAACGTTTTCCGCCTCAAACACAAGATTTACGCTCCAAACACAAGAATTTACGCCTCAGGCGCCAGTTTTTACGCCCCAGGCGGAAAAACAGAAGCTGGCCCAAACTGAACACAAGCTTTACGCCTCAGGCGGAAAAACAGAAACTGTCATACACTTTTCGCCATCTTTACGCCCCATGCGTGGATTTCTACGCCCCAGGCGTAAAACTTCACTTTGTTCATCAAAATTCAAATGTTTCTTCCTTAGTTTGTAGTATCACTTCAATGCTTTATTCTTCCATTATATCAATCAAAAAACCTTCTAAAATACTTGCATTTGGTCTTTATTTTAATGTAATGACACACGTCATCACAACCCCAAACTTGAACTTTTCCTTGTCCTCAAGGAATATCTCAATCTCTAAGAAAAAGAAATACTACTGCAACACCTGTGACTAAAAAGACTTCAAATCCAATAAAGTTAGACACGATTGCACAACATTTCAATGATCAATTTCATCATGGTTCACTTGCACATAATTTCAACTTAAGCAAAATAAAGAGCATCAGACAAATATTGACCACACTTAATCACATCTCACACTCACCAACTCTCTTGTTTAATTCGGTACATATATTCTCAACTCTACACATCATAACTAATCTACCATAAGCTTGCAAACATTCTCAAAAATCAGTCACCATGCTAAGAGTACACACATTTAGAGGACTTTTTAGGTTGTAACGTGGCTCGGGTTAATGGGTGGATGGTGGACGTTTTTGGTAGGTGAGTAGAAAAACTTGGAATAAGATACACCTAAAAGAAATTTTAATTCCCAAACCCCATTTTTCCTCAAAATTGATACTAGAGAACCCTTATCACATCATTTCTTCTTCTTCTTTTTTTTTTTTTTTTTTCTCTGGACTAGCTTTGTCCACTTTCTCATATATATATTTTGAAGAGGTTCCCCACTTTTTTATACTTTTTGTTTTTCTCTTTTTCATGGGTGACCTCTTAAATATGCAAAATTCTTTCTCTTTTATTTTTTTTTTAGGTTCTCTAATACACCCACCCCAAACTTAAGAAATTGCTTATTCCCAAAAGCAACCCCAAACTTAGTGTTGTGCAATGTGCATCAATCACTAAGCAAGTTCCTAAACTTCCAAGAAAATCATTTTTTTTTTTTTTAAATGTTTCATAAATTTTGGGTAGATTCACAAAGACATATTTTCTTTCGGCTCAAAAAGGGTTAACAAAGGATATAGCAAAACAATATAGGGTGGTTTGAAAAGGCCCAAGGTACCAAAATTGTGCCTCGTGTGTACATCAAAACAATTAACCAATTAGAGAGAACATGCGCAAGTTCTAGAGAAATAGCTAAGTGTGGAGCTCTCATAATCAATAAAAGAGAAGTGTATGGGCTCAAAAACTCACGGCTAGGCCGGATTAATGAGTGGTCAAAATTTGTGAGAGTCCCTAAGTTTTTGCCTAAGTAATCAACCATAATACATAATGAACCACTTAAAAACATCACAAATCATGTCATGCAATTAGTCAACCATTGTGATTCTAAGAGTAAGCAAATAGTACAAAGTTTTCTTAAGGACTAAAACATTCAAAGACAACACAACGACTAGCTCAAGTACTTATTATAGACCAATATCAAGCATGCATCAACTTCAACAAAAACATAAAAACAAACAGGTCAAAATAAATAAATGACAAGAGAAGGGAGAGAAAAAAGGGATAGCACAAACCCTCAATCCTGCTCAGGTATGACATGATCATGATCAAATCGCGGCAGGTTTCCCGGAAATTGCATGTTTGAGGGTCCTTCATCAGGAAGACCAGCTGCCCTTCTTTGGCGGGTATAAGTTGCACGATTCACCTCATGAGTTTCAGTCAGCCTCTGGATTCTTCTAGCCTGCAAAACACTAAAAATCAAAAGAAAAATATTATGGTTAAATAAAACCTTGGGTTGCCTCCCAAGCAGCGCTACTTTTAACGTCATTAGCTTGACTCCTCAACCATCGTTAGGGTGACATATATGACAAAAAGAACACATCATCCTTGTTTTTCCTCTTGTTTGGTAAATATTCCATGAATTTCGCATAGAGAATCAAATGTTCCCATGCTCCAACAACTAAGCTCTTGGAATATGCACTCTCCCACCTTAGAGAAGAATAAGCCTCCTTTTTCAAGTAATTTATCTCTTTAAACTCCATTGGTTGAGACTCAAATGTCACATAGAGATCAAAATGGTTCACTCTTCTCATGTCATTCTTCTTGTTTTTCAATTTTTCTAGTTCTACCACAATTGCATGATGTTCAATCTCCATCTCAACCAACTTCTCACACTCATTTGCCTTTTCAACAAGATTACCACATTCAACTTCAAATTCGTCAAATGAACCTTGATTTGACCTTAAAAATTTATCCAAAATCTTTTTGAGTTGAAAGTTGTAATCGATGTTGATCGCTTCATGCTCTTTTTCCTTCAAATAAAACTCCTCACAATAGTCATTGTGATGATTCGCTCCACAAAATCCACATCTCTCTTTCAAACGCTTGATTCTTCTATTCACATCTTCTTGCTTATATTCTAGTATACATAATTGATAACAAATAACACCAATTCCTTCACAATCAAGCAATATATTCTCAAACCATTTCATTGCTACATCACTTAGTCAAAATATTTAGTAGCAAAACACAACAAAAATGATATGAAGAGAAACTTTTATCTATACAATAATAAAAATAAAAGAAGAGAAAAAAAAAAAAAAAAAATCCTAAGTAATGAAAATTGCCTTGTTGAAATTAATCAACAATCCCCGGCAACGGCGCCAAAAACTTGATAGAAATTTAGCAAGTATACTAAATGCCGTCAAGTAGTATATAAAAATCGTTCTTTCCTCAGGGATTGTTGTAATTCAAATGCAATTGGAATTCATACTTATAGAAACTGACATCAATGTAAATTGGGGGGGGGGGTTTCTTGGTTTCAAGTTTGTTCATAAACTAATGATAAACTTTGATATTCAAATTTATAGACGAGCGGCAATTGATCCTTTCGGTTCATCTAATTACTATTTCTCTTGGTAACTTCATGTATGATAACAAATTTACTTAAATTAGTTTCATGATTAGATTAAAACATAATTGATTATGCCCAATGTCTTGGTAACATAATCCTCTTCCTAAATCATCAATCTCTAATTTCTTAGGATAAACTATGATTAAGTAAGGAATAAGAACTTTAATCTTTTTTTAATCTCAATTGATAATTCAAAATCTCTAAAGTAAAATCAATTGATCAATTATTCCTAGATCGATGATTCATTCCTATTTTCATAGTAAAACAAATAATTGCAATCATCATACAATTGGCCAAATCATATAAAGCATTAAGAACAAAGAATAATTGATAGAAACTAACTTCGTAATTCATTATCATATCAAATGAGAGTCACATAATTCAAGATCAAAAGTAATTAGAATTCCCTAAGGATCAACTATGAGAATTTAGCTAGACATAATTGAATTAAACATTACATCCAAAAGAATGAAAGAAAGCATTATTACAAGATGATCTTGATGTGTTTCCACACTTCAATCCTTGCTTGGATGCTACCTTCAAAATTGCTTCAAAACTCAGTTTCTGCTGTCAAAATTCGATCCAGATCTAAAATTTCCGTTTTTCTTTAATAGATCCATCAGAAAATAACGTTTTCCGCCTCAAACACAAGATTTACGCTCCAAACACAAGAATTTACGCCTCAGGCGCCAGTTTTTACGCCCCAGGCGGAAAAACAGAAGCTGGCCCAAACTGAACACAAGCTTTACGCCTCAGGCGCCAGTTTTTACGCCCCAGGCGGAAAAACAGAAACTGTCATACACTTTTCGCCATCTTTACGCCCCATGCGTGGATTTCTACGCCCCAGGCGTAAAACTTCACTTTGTTCATCAAAATTCAAATGTTTCTTCCTTAGTTTGTAGTATCACTTCAATGCTTTATTCTTCCATTATATCAATCAAAAAACCTTCTAAAATACTTGCATTTGGTCTTTATTTTAATGTAATGACACACGTCATCAACTATTCCAATCTCAAACAAATCCCAAGTACATTCCATTTTTTTAAAATTTCATGCTTACATTAATACACAATTTGAGCGTGAAATAAAATGTTTTCAATGTGATAATGGCAAAGAATATGATAATGCTCTCTTTCACAAGTTTTGTGAACTAAAAGGAATGTCTTTTAGATTCTCTTGTCCTCACACCTCCCCTCAAAATGGAAAAGCCGAACGAAAAATTCGTACGATTAATAACATAATCCGAACCCTTCTTGTTCATACTTCTATTGCACCAGTTTTTTGGCACCATGCTCTTCAAATGGCCACTTACCTACACAACATACTTCCAAGTAAGAAACTCACTCTTCAATCACCCACAAAAATTCTCTACCAAAAAGACCCATCTTATTCATACCTCTGAGTCTTTGGGTGTCTTTGTTATCCGTTAATTCCATCCACCACTAGGAATAAACTCCAACCTCGGTCTACACCATGTGTCTTTCTAGGATATCCGTCTAATCATAGAGGTTATAAGTGTTACGAATTGTCAAGTCGAAAAATCATTATCTCTCGACATGTTATTTTTGAGGAAAACACGTTTCCCTTTTCCACCATGAATGCTCCTACAACGACTAACTATAACTTCTTAGATGACGGCATAAACCCACTTCTTACCTCTCAAGTGTACAACACATCTCCACCAACCCCCTCTCCCAACATAACAGTCACCCAACCACCATCACCAGCAGCCCAACAAACTCCTCCCCCTCAAACCACCAATCAAATAACATCTCCCCCCTCAAGAACCCCCTCGGCCCAGCAACCTATACCAACGACTCAAACACCTTCTCCCTCTCAAACAACGACCTCATCTACACAAACAACACCTACCACCTCCTCTCCACCTACTCAGACACATATTTCCCCTCCCGCACCTCATTCACCTCAAATGACAACCCGAGCACAACATGGAATTTTCAAACCACGTAATCTTTTCAACCTACACACATCCACCAACCTATCTATTTCTCCTTTACCTACAAATCCCATTGATGCATTACATGATCATAATTGGAAAATGGCCATGAAAGACGAATATGATGCTCTTATTGAAAATAAGACGTGGGAATTAGTTCCTCGTCCCTCTAATGCTAATGTTATTCGAAGTTTGTGGATTTTCAGGCACAAAAAGAAATCTGATGGTTCTTTTGAGCGATACAAAGCTCGGCTTGTAGGTAATGGTGCTAATCAACAATCAGGTGTCAATTGCGGTGAAACTTTCAGCCCTGTCGTCAAACCGACAACTATCCGCACGGTACTCAGCATTGCATTATCCAAGTCATGGTGTCTCCATCAACTAGATGTCAAGAATGCCTTTTTGCATGGAAATCTTGATGAAACCGTGTATATGCACCAGCCTCCTGGATTCCGCGATCCTCGGTATCCTGAGCATGTCTGTCTCCTCAAAAAATCTCTCTACGGTCTCAAACAAGCACCTCGTGCCTGGTACCAAAGATTCACCGACTATGTTGCCACTATAGGTTTCTCTCATAGCATCTCTGATCACTCTTTATTCATTTATCATCATGGTATTGATACTGCTTATATCCTTCTTTATGTGGATGACATAATTCTCACTGCTTCCTCTGATGCTCTTCGTGACTCTATTCTATCTAAACTCAGTTCTGAATTTGCCATGAAGGACTTGGGTCCTCTGAGTTATTTTCTAGGAATATCAGTCACTAAACATACAGGTGACCTTTTCTTATCTCAAAGGAAATATGCAGAGGAAATTATCGAATGAGCAGGTATGTCCTCTTGCAAGCCATCACCCACCCCGGTAGACACCAAGGCAAAACTCAGTGGCTCTTCTGGGAATCCATATCGTGACCCAACTGAATATCGGAGTCTTGCAGGAGCATTACAATATTTAACTTTCACAAGACCTGATATCTCTTATGCAGTACAATAGGTATGCCTTTTCATGCATGACCCTAAAACACAACATATGTCAGCACTGAAGCGTATAATTCGGTATATTCATGGTACTATTGGTTTTGGTCTTCACTTGTATCCCTCCTCTGTCAGCAAATTGGTTTCTTACACTGATGCAGATTGGGCTGGTTGCCCAGACACTAGGCGTTCCACCTCTGGTTACTGTGTTTATCTTGGTGACAATCTCATCTCATGGTCAGCCAAGCGCCAACACACACTCTCTCGGTCAAGTGCAGAAGCCGAGTATCGCGGAGTAGCTAACGTTGTATCTGAATCTTGTTGGATTAGAAACTTATTATTGGAACTACATTGCCCTATAACCACATCCACTCTGGTCTATTGTGATAATGTGAGTGCAGTTTATCTATCTGGCAACCTAGTTCAACATCAGCGCACCAAACACATTGAGATGAATATACATTTTGTGCGTGAAAAAGTGGCTCGCGGCCAGGTTTGAGTCTTACATGTTCCTTCCCGCCACCAAATTGCTGACATCTTCACCAAAGGACTTCCGTTGCAACTCTTTGATGATTTTCGTGATAGTCTCAACATTCGTCAACCTCCCTTTCGACTACGGGGGTGTATTAGACTATTATTGTATTAGACTATATTCTATTTTATAGACAAGTAATAATTGTATAGGAGAACATTATGGAAATCCTTATTGTATATAACATTGATCAAATGAATGGAAAAGGCAAGGCCTATTATTCTTACAGTATATTCAATTATATTATAATTAAGAAATTATTATTTTCAACACAAAAGCTCAATGTTTTAATTTTGTAATGTGTGAAAAAGGTTGTGGACTTGTTTGTGGGTATGGTACTAGTGTTGGTAATTAGGTAAAGAGTGTTTGTAAGAGTTGTTGAGTGCAAACCTTGAAAATAGTTTGGATCTCATAGTTCTCTGTAATAGTTTGAACTGATCAAGACATATCATTCCATTTAAGGAAATGTCATCATGAACATTTGACATCCAGACATTGTCGGGAACATATAAGTTATCAGATTTGAGGAAAAATACATCTATCTCAAGACCCCACTTGGTAACATACTTATGGAAATATAATTGAAATCTAAAACCATGTTAATTCACACATGAATTGATTGCTTACGTTCTATCATCTCCATGAATGATGACTCTATCCCATGTCACTTCATTTTCACTTATTTTTCTTGATTATATATATACTAGTTTTTTTTTTGTCATTTTCGTATCAATTTGTAAGATAACATATGTGTCTCATTTAAGAGTGCATTATATGAGTAGTTCTATATTCAGACACTAAATTAACTTATAAGGTTATAAGGTAAGAGATGTCTCTCACTTATAAATATTTTCTTAGATTATATGTAATGCAACACACTCTATGAAACACGTACACAAGATACGGCATGGACACTGACACATCGATACTGATAATAATTTGAAAAAAAATGACATAACTAAGTGTAATTATAAGTGTCGGTGTTGTGCCGGTGTCCGACAGAAGACACGACTAATATAAGGAGTGTTTGTGCTTCATAGAATGTGAGGCTGTATGATTACCTAGGATATGATCTAGAAGAACCAAACTTGTGTTATATTGGTTACTTGTACATGCATAGCTCTTTTTCTAATACTTGGCACAAAACAAAACTCGAAAAATGTGTTGCATTACATAACATAGTAACCATATAAGTAATAGATGAAAAGATGGAAGAATCAATTCTCTGTGAAGAAGCATAGTAACCATATCACATGAATAATTCTTATGAGATTCATTTTTTCATAAATTTATTTGACGTCACGGTCAATGATAGACTCAAGTGATAGTAGAGTAACGAAACAATACAAATCCCTTTCTAAGGTGTGTCGTTTTCTTCATATGCTCGTCTTTAATTATATATATATCGGGAACCAAGACTTAAAAAAAAAGTACATGCGCCTAACTCTAAGCCTATGACTTAGTTTATAAAAAAAAAAAAAAACTGGCTCGTATTAAGACCATTATTATGAACAAAATGTATTAAGTTTGTTCTTGTAAAAAAAAAAAAATAGTTAATCAACTACACATTGTTGGATAAAAAATAAATAAAAGAAAGCAGCTATTGCACAATTTGATAAGGAATTTATTATCAAAGTTGCATGTGTTTTGGGTATGCTTCACAGCATCATCATTTTCACTGATGTCTTGTGAAAGTCATGTGGTTGATGTCAATTATTTTCGTGTCTATTTTTGTACACTGCAGGAGGGAGGTATTTGGCTTTCCAAGATCATGATGAAAATGGTCAGCAAACCTATCTCCAATTTTTAACTATTTTGTTTTGATGATATTGATATTAGATATACTCTTTCCGTGACATTTTATAAGTGAATTTCACCTTTCTAGATTCATTGTATAGTTAATGTATGTAACTTCTACTCCACCAATGACAAATTATATGTACCGTACCACGGTGGGTGGTAATGTAATTTTGTCTAACTCAATACAATACCAAACAAACACTAGTATTTGATTTTACGGCCATAAAAATTAATTTTGAATAAATTGATTTTGTCGATAAGTGAGTTGAATATAAACTACTGTTTAGTTTGGATATTCATATAAGTGAGCTGAAAAATAAATTGTAGAGACACTCAATTTTGAATGCAAAAACTCTAAATAGTGTTTAATTAGAAGGAAAAAAAGGTATTAATGTTCAATTAGTCTTATGTTTTGGTTAAAAAAATAGTCTTATATTATACCTTTATAACTTTTTAACAGGTACACATTTAGGAATTAGGGTGAGGAAATTGTGTTCCGCTACAAAATAGAGAAAATCTAAAGGACCGGGAAGCACTTACGAAAAAAAGAGTAACATCAACCTCGCGCCAAATGGACTAGTGAAGGTGTTCCTTTGCGATATATTGAATACAAACTCTATCATGCTTCATTGGCCAACCCTTTGGAGATTATTATACCCTTATAACGCACAAGACATCCAGATAAAAGACATAATCGATTAATATGACTAATTATTTTTCCAGATCAATGCATATATATGCGGCACAGTTTAAAAAATTGATAGTGTTGTCTAGTAGTAACCATTATTTGACATCCAAAATCAAATTTAGTGAATACTTCACGGCAAAATGAGTTATGCAGAGAGAGAGAGAATGCACTTGGAAGGCTCATTCATAATTTCTAATCACTGCTAAGAGGCATGCATGTCTGCATTGAAAATTGACTTAAGTGGAGAATGTTTCATCTCACAACAACTTGAATTAATTAATTTTTTTTAAAAGAGAAGTGAGTGCAGTATGATTTGAGCAAATGGAATGTAACTCACCCTTTTTTATGCTCTACTATATGTGGAATGAGGGCAGTTGAGATGTCTACCTTACTGTTCTTATATAACAAAGGCTTTGATTATCTGGGATTTGGATGAACTGCAATTGCTGAAGCGCACAATCAGTGCAGTCACCTTTTCATCCTCCATGCCATAGTGGATTCAAATCAAAATGGTATGATGAAGAAGAATATAACAAAACAAAAGCTATTTTCTTCTTAAGTCTATAGAGTGTGCTTCATAGATATTAAGTTTTATGGCTGGGGTTTGTTACTCTGAAATTAGTGGATTGAGGGAAATGTTCCAATCAATTGAGCAAGAAAAAGATGGATGTGAAGAGCCAGATGCCAATACAGGGACGTATCATATCAGTGGTGCTTACGTGGTGCCAAATTTTTAGCTTTGACTCGCATTTATGATCTCGGCTTAGACAGTCATATCATAATGCCCTTTTCTCTAGGATACACCTCAACATCACAGTCGTGGAAGGTCCAACCAATAAGTCGGAGATCATAGGGATTCTACTAATCATCTTCCTCTTGCCGTTTGAATCCACTGTGGTGGGGCGGATGAAAAATTGACGTTTGAATAATCTATAAGTTTGTCTGCATATTAAGTGTTAACAGAATAAAACCACACCTAGTAAATTTCGGGAAGAGATGATGTGGCATTTTGTGAAGCGTTGGATTATTTGAGCGATAAGATTTGTGGGACTGCAGTAACTGCATACTTTTAGCGACTGCAGCTAATCAGACTAAAAGATTGTGAAGTATAGTGCTAAAATACATATTCCAAACCTCTTTCTTAGGAACACCCAATACAAAGAAATCAACTACTTAAAGATTTGCTACAACAAAATAGAAATCCTGCAAGCTTGGTAAGACACTAATCGCGCAACTCAACATATTTCTCTTGCATAGATCATCTTTCATGATCTCAATTTTCTTAGCTAGTACATATTTACTTTCACTTAGGGTTTAATATGGGTTGGATTCCGCCTAACCAGCCACATCACCCGGTGGAATTTGTGTGCGTTGGGGTGAGCCTAAAACCCAACTTTTTGAAAGCTACCTGAACCGACCCAACCCACTCAAATCAAGGTCATAGTGGGTCATGTTCTGTTTCTATACTCCATTCCAGAAGGATAAGTGACGAGGGAGATGACACACATCTTACAAGGTAGCAAAACAGGGAGGCTCACAAGCCCTGTAATTGCAGTTCAAGATCTTTGCACAAAAATTAACTCCTTGGGATCTCCTCCCTCTTGCATTTCATGAGCCACAGCACAATGTGCGGCGTCAACCACAATGTAGGATTATCATGGTGGGTGGAAAACTCGACCCAGTTTTGTAGGTTGGGTACTGAACTTAGCAGGTTGACCCAACCGATGAAAACTCCTAACTAGGGGTCTAGGTAATTCGAGATTGTAGCATTATTATACATAAAAACAAAATGAACTCAATATATAAAAAGCAAGCTCTTAACTTTGCATCAAATTCTCAAGAGATATCCCAGCACAGCAGCAAGATGTTTTTCTCAGCAATTTGAAGTTAGAAAAACACAGAAATTAAACTCACTCCAACAAGGTAGTTCCAAGTAGAACTTCTACTAATTCAGTAAGAAAACAGAAGAATGGGGAATCAGTTCTGTTAAATTGAGCTTGATTCTTTATTGCTTTCTAGTCCCTCCGTTCCTCTTTACTTATAGTTTTTTTTTTTTGGCTTTCACCACCAGTTTAATCTGATTCAGGGGTCAGTTCTGGCATCAAGTGGTTCCAGCCCCCTCCCGATCACAGTTGAGGGGGATCGAACCATGGTCCTCCCTACCAAGTTCAGCCCCCTCCTCTTTACTTATCGTTGTTGTAGAAGAATTTTGTTAATTTGTAACAGTAAAATGGCAACGAGATGAACCTATAAACATCAGCAGACTAACAGCCAGCATAAACAATTACAGAAATTTAACCAAACTAACCATCTACTCAATCAAGTTTAAATATTTTTCTTTAGGCTCAGCTTGGGAGTGTAGGACAGGAGGACAGGTGAGGGAAGTAATTTGGGAAAAAATGAGGAAAGAATGGAAGATAACCCCCCAACTTTAATGATGGTTTATTTTTCTTCATAATACAATATCTAGCTAATGAGGGAACTCAAAAAAATGTGTTGGAGGAGGATTTTGAGGGTTTAGAAAAAAGTTTCAAATCATTTCCATCATTTTATAATACTCTCAAAATAAAAATATATCAATCATAAGCATTCCCTTTTCATTTTCTACAAAATCACTATGAAATAAGGTATGAGATTTCTCCCTCTTTCACCTTCTTCCCTTTCCCAGAAAGACCTCTCAGTTCCTCCCCTCCAAACTCCCAAACCGAGCCTTAGTGTTTTTAGGGGGGAGGGTTTAGCAGCACAGATGTGCATAGTCAGACAGTAATACAGTCAAACACCATTCAGTCGAGACTAAAAGGAACATTGGTCTAAGAGAAAATAGGAAAAGAAACAAGTCACAGGGAATTGATAATTTATTTATTACATATTGGAAAACCAAAAGTGACAACTGACTGACCAAAATGACTCTAAACTTGCATTTTGAGGTTACAATGTCAAGTGTAGGTAAATTTTAAGCAAGAAAGAGTGCAACAAACAATTAGTTCTTTGAGACTTTCAGCAATATACAAACATTTTTTCTTGAGTCGTCAAGAGCTGCAGTACCAAAATTTGGTAAATATCACATCCCATTTGAAATTTGAAGTGAATCGACCCACCAATGGCCATAAGTCCAATTCTCAAGTCTCAACCTAGAGGAAAACCATTAACTTTTATACATCAACCAAGCTAATACATTGGAGAACTATCACCTACTCAACCTGAATTACGTTATTAATACCATATGGCACATTGATATTAAGACATTCAGACACAATACACACTAATTTCTTAATAACTACCTCTAGTCATTTAGACAAACAATCCAATTATGTCGCATTTCTCTCTGTAAGGAAAACCAACATAGTTGCACCTTCGAGGAACCATAATGTACTACGAACATAATCCGAAGTTTTTTTAAAGTCCAAAGTACATCTAATCCTTCATGTTACAACTAAGGTGAAATTTAGCAAATAATTCTGAATAATACACTCAAGTAACGCAATCTATGTATACGGTTTTCTTCAATCTTACTACTCTTTCCACCATAGTTTTATTAAAAGATTCATACTGCAACATATTGCAAACCTTGACTCTGATTTAAAACCATGTTTTCCAATACAATCCCAAAAGACTTACAAAGTTACATGTCTTAAACAACTATCCATTTCAAATTTTTACAAGCAACAACCGAAAATTATCGAGTACCTAATCTAATCAGTAAACAAGTTTCACATTCACAATCAGAGCTAAGAATACAAATCACATCACAACTACAAAACACACTTCATTTGATTCAAAATCATCATTTTACAATCACCGATCAAATCAAAAACACTGATCATATATTCATATAAGCATTGCAAATCAAAGCAACAAAAAAAAAAAATACCAAAATGTAAACTACAAAACCCTAACCTTATTTGAGAGCTTTATGAATAGCAACAGAATCCGACGAATTAGGGATATCTGCAACTACCTTGACTCCTTGCTTCTGCTGCTGCTGTTGTTGGATCATTGACTTACTTTCGAACTCGCGCCATTTGTTGATTGCAACGGTGCAAGCAACTGAAACCGTTTGTAATAGCGATGAAATTCGATACAAATTGTGAGCGAATGAGAGAGAGAGAGAGAGAGATCGGAAATTGGATTACCTCCGGCGCCGACGAAGTAGACGAGACGCATGAGTTTGGGTCCGGGAGGACCAGAGAATTCTTCGCCGGTCATGTATACGCCGCCGGTGAGAGGTTCTTTGTCACTTCTCCGTTACTTCAACTTCCACTTCCACTTCAAGCCTTGTTTCGAAATGCAACTCTAGCGTAACACGTAAAAAAAAAAAAGTCATTTTTATCTTTCTTTTTTGGTCGGGAAAAAACAAGTCATTTTTCAAAGGTAAAATGCAGTTTTGCCTCGTAAGTTTTCGAATTATGCGATTTTGACCTTTCAAAATTCAATTGTGCAATTTTAACCCTCTGAATTTTACAATTATGCGATTTTGGTCCCAATATTTCAATAGTGCAATTTTAGCCCCACAAGTTTACCCCCTTTTGTATTTGCTAACTCCCATTGACTTTTTCGACTAAAAAGTTGCTTATGTGGCATTTTAAAAAAATAAAAAATAGTTTTTAAACTAAATAAATGTATTTTTTTTATAAAAGGTTTAATCATTAATGTTTTTTAAAAAAAAAACAGTTTATAAATTTTAAAATAAATTAATTTAAAAGAAATTAAAATTTAAAATATGTTTTAAAATTAAAAAAAAGGTATTATTTTTTAATAAAATATTGAATAATTAATTTTTTTAAAATCAGTTCATAAAGTTATTTTATAATTTATTTTTATAAATAAAAAACAATTTTTCATTTAAGGCAAATGATTCTCTCATGAATAGAGAACTTACTATTTTTACCAAGTTCTATGTTTGAACATGTGAAAATTGAGCATATGACACAAGGATATTTTTATACACAATTGATGGAACTGACTGTGTATGGACCATGGAAAATTAGACAGCACATCATAGTCTTGCATTTAACTTGTACTTTAAAGGAATAAAGAAAGAACATTCTCCAATGTTGTTTCTCCTTCTCTATGACACTTGTACTTGCAACAAGGACATCTTGGAACATCAAGTACAACCTCCAGCTGCTGATTTTATCCATAACAGCTGGCCTTTACGTGCTCTAGCTTCTTTGCATCATAAGGAAGAATTTCAGTCACGCCCAGAATTTGGAGAACGGTATCAGACCAATGCTGGAAAGAGAAAACATTCACTTGGAGTGACACCAGCTTGTATACAGCTGTTCAAAGGTTATCCAAAAGTTGCACAACGGCTATACTTGTTTGTTAAGCAACATACAACAACAATACAGCTCAACAACAGCTATCCATATGCTCCTATTTCAAAATTCAGAAGAAGAAACTTTGGAGATCAATCTCAGACTGATCAGTTTTCTTCAAAATACATGAGCTGTCATTATGCAGAGCTACTAGCCGTTATTTTCAAGCTTCCAACGGATATACTTCATGGCCAAGACTCCCTGATCATCATTCATCTATATATAGAGGTCCTTGGCAACTTTGAAGAGCAAGAGTTTTCACTACATCTTCAACACTTGTTTTTGTGATACAAGTTTTTATTAAGAGCTCTTCTTTTCTCTCTCACTCAGATTTGTAATTCATATATCTAGGATCAGAATATCCATTGAGTGTTTTGAGAATTTATTCATCCATCTTCAAAGCTTCTCATAGTGTATTGAGTGAATAGGCTTTGATTACCAAATCTTCCATTATTGTAATCATTGGCTCAAGTTAGTACATAACTACTAATTGAGTGACACCTTCATAGTCAGTGTGACTGAGGTAGATTAAGCTTGTAGGGCTTAGAAGAATTGTTGGTCTTGGATCTAGACCAAAGGAAGTGTAACTTGAGATCATTAGCATCTCTTAGTGGACAATCTCACAAGGAGTGTGGGGACTGGACTAGCCCAAGCATTTTGGGTGAACCAGGATAAATTGTTGTGTGCATTCTCTTCCCTTACTCTGATTTAATTTGCGCAATCACTAATCACGTACATATCACAAGTTAATAGTTATATATATACTGTCAGAGAATGTTGGGAGAACGTTCTCCAGTCTGCAACACTTTTTTGAATATTTTCTTTAACTAACAATCTAATAATATTCTTCAAGTATATTGTGGTTGATAATTTTTATATGCAATATTTTAAAGGTTCACAATTCAAACACCCCCCCTTTCTTGTGAAAAACTTTGCTACTTCAATTGGCATCAGAGCATTGGCTCTAAGGATAAGCATCTAACAAGTGCTAGAGGAAAAGATTCAGGAAGGAAGTAATGGCTAAGAATGCAAAGTTTATATCTGAAGGAGGATCATCAAACAGACCACCTCTATTTGATGGTGATAACTATTACTATTGGAAGGACAAAATGGAGCTCTTTCTTAGATCAGAAGATAACAACATGTGGCATGTTGTGGAAGTTGGAGAATATGTTCCATTGGCTAAAGATTCAACAAATCCTAAACCTCAAGCTGAATGGACAACAACAGAAGCTGATAGAGTACTCCTTAATACTAAAGCTAAATTGTTTATTAAAAGTGCTTTGTGCAGGGAAGAATATGATAGAATAATGGAATGCAAAACAGCAAAAGAAATATGGGAAACTCTGCAAACTCATCATGAAGGAACCCCAGTGTCAAAGAAACAAGAATAGACATTGGTGTAAGGAAGTTTGAACTGTTTGAAATGAAAGAAGAAGAAACCATAGATCAAATGTATGGAAGATTCACAAGCATCATAAATGAACTCAACTCTTTGGGAAAAGCATATACTACACATGAAAGAATAAGGAAAATTCTTAGATGCTTACCAAAGACTTGGAGACCAATAGTCACAGCCATCACAGTGGCAAAAAACTCACTAAAGTATCACTAGAAGATCTTATTGGATCATTAAAAGCTCATGAATCTATTCTTCAAGAGGATAAACCTAAAAAGAAGATGATTGCTCTAGAAACTCAATCTGGAGAATACTCTCAGAAAGATGAAACACTTTGTGAGAATGAAGAATCACTTCAAGAAGATGATGAAGAAGAATTAGCATTCCTATCAAGAAGAATTCAGAGATTAATGACAAGGAGAAATCAACTCATGAAGAACTTTCAACCCAAAAGGAATGGAGCTAAACCAGAAGTGGATATAAGCAAAATACAATGTTATGGATGCAATCAATTTGGTCACTACAAAAATGATTGTCTAAAGAACAAGCAGAAGAAGCCTTTCTTCAAAAAGAAATCCATGATGGCTACTTGGGATGATCTGGAAGAAGCACAATCAGAAGATGAAGAACAAGAAGCAAATGTATGTCTCATGACACACTCAAATGCAGAAGAGGTAACACTTGATCCTTGTTCATCTTGTCAAAAAACTGAACATCTCTTTGATAACTTACTATATGACACTCAAATCTTAAATAAAAAAAATGCTAAACTCAGAGATGAGATTACTGTTTTAACAAAAGAATGAGATGAATATAAGAAAGAGAGCAGTCTTAAAAGTGAAGTTATCAAAGGTATGCAAACTGCTCACACAAAACTTTCTAAAAGGTTTGAAATTCTTAGAAATGATCAAAAAGAATGTTCTGAGGTACTAAAAGAAAATGGTATTTTGAAAAGGAATATTTCTAAATTGGAAAATGATTTAACAAAGTTTATTAGCACTACTACAACTTTTGAAAATATTTTGGGATCACAAGCTGGATTTTTTTATAAATCTGGTATAGGACATAATCCTTATCAGAACAGAAAGCTATATGAAAAATGTCTCATTCCAAATAAAGAAAAGAATTTTCAAAAATACAAATGTGATTTCTGTCACAAGGATGGACATCTTGAAGCCTTCTGTTTCAAAAAGAAAGCAAGAAAACAAGTTTTCTATAGAACACCAGAACATTCTCAGAACAGTCTCAGAAATAGAAATTTTAGAAAACCTGTATATAGACATTCTCTGAACACTCTCAGAAGAGATGTCTATAAGAGAACACCTTATAAGAGATCATCTTACTCTCAGAAGATCCCTTATAAAAATATTGAGACTAACATTCAAGGACCCAAGAAATTGTGGGTACCTAAAAACTTATTAAACTCAAATGTAGGAATGCCTTCTAGCAGTCAAGAGAAGGCCTTGGTACTTGGACAGTGGATGCTCAAGACATATGACAGGAGATAGGAACAACTTTCTGTCATTTGAAACAAGAGAAGGTGGATCAGTCACCTTTGGAAATAATGAGAAAGCTAGCATCAAAGGTATATGTACAATTGGTAAGTCTGACTCTGCTAAGATTGAGAATGTTCACTATGTGGATGGCTTAAAACATAACTTAATAAGCATAAGTCAACTGTGTGACAATGGTTTTGAAGTTGGTTTTAAATCAGACTCATGTGAAATAAAACAGTCTTCATCTAACAAAGTCCTATTTAATGGATCAAGGATAAAGAATGTTTATGTATTATACTTAGATGAACTACCTCCTGAATCATGCTTTGTCTCTCTTGAAAAAGACAAATGGATTTGGCACAAGAGGGCTGGTCATTTAAGTATGAAGACTATGTCAAAACTTTCCAAACTTGATCTAGTTAGAGGTTTGCCTAAGATTAGTTTTGATCTAGATAAAGTATGTGAATCATGCACAAGAGGGAAACAAGTTAAAAGTAGTTTTAAACCAAAAGAATTTATTTCCACAAAAAGACCTCTTGAGTTACTTCACATAGACTTATTTGGACCTGTCAAAACTACAAGTCTTGGTGGCAAAAATTATGGCTTTGTCATAGTAGATGATTTTTCAAGATTCACTTGGGTGCTATTTTTAAAACATAAAGATGACTCTTTAGAAGCTTTTAAAACTTTTTGCTTGAGAGTTCAAAATGAGAAAGGTATCAATATTATCTCTATAAGAAGTGATCATGGAGGAGAATTTGAAAACTCTCTCTTTGAATCATTCCTTGATAATAATGGAGTCTCTCGCAAATTTTCTTGTCCAAGAACTCCCCAATAAAATGGAGTTGTTGAAAGGAAAAATAGAACGTTGCAAGAAATAGCAAGAACAATGATTCATGAATCAAATGTTGAAAAATATTTTTGGGCTGAGGCCATTAACACATCTTGCTATATTTTAAACAGAGTCACCATTAGAAAAGTTTTAAACAAAACATCTGGGATTGATCTCCCAAATTGAGCCAAGATCCATAAATGAAACAATCATTGATGAATCCTGGATTGAGGCTATGAAAGAAGAACTACATCAATTTGAGAAGAATGAAGTTTGGAATTTGGTACCATTTCCAAAAGATCATTCAATTATTGGAACAAGATGGGTATTCAGAAACAAACTTGATGAAAATGGTAAGGTTGTCAGAAATAAGGCAAGACTTGTAGCACAAGGGTATAATCAACAAGAAGGAATTGATTATGATGAAACCTTTGCTCTTGTTGCCAGGTTAGAAGCTATTAGAATTTTGCTTGCATATGCATCACATAAGTGCATCAAACTTTTTCAAATGGATGTAAAAAGTGCTTTTTTAAATGGATTTTTAAATGAGGAAGTTTATGTGCATCAACCTCCTGGTTTTGTTGATAAGCATAAACCAAATCATGTTTATAAACTTACCAAAGCTCTTTATGGACTTAAACATGCTCCAAGAGCTTGGAATGACAGATTAATCACTTTCTTACTAGAAAATGGTTTTTCTAGAGGAAAAATTGATACTACACTTTTTACAAAGAATGAAAAGCATAATTTACTTATTGTACAAGTGTATGTTGATGATATTATCTTTGGTGCTACTAATGAAAAAATGTGTGAAGATTTTTCTAACCTTATGCAAAGTGAATTTCAGATGAGCATGATGGGAGAACTTGGTTTCTTTCTTGGCTTGTGAAATTCTGGCACGTGAGGGACCACTGTGGTGCACGATGTTGCAACACTGGTCCTCCTGGACACACAATAATAAAACGATAGAATTTTAAATAACACAAGTTATTGTTAACCCAGTTCAGTGCAACTCACCTACTTTGTGGGATACCAATCCGGGAAGGAAATCCACTATGGTAAAGTAGTTCAAAGCTCTCCGTAAACGCCCCGTTTACAGCTTATCACCTAGCAACTACCCGTATAGATTTCTACCTAAGAACGTCCTAAGCATGATACCCCTCTCACTTCCCCTCAACCACACAACCTGTGGATTCTGTTCTAAAAACTATTCACACTCTGTGCTTAAAAGCTTAATGTTGGAACAAAATGTGTTTTAGTACACACCCTTGAGTTTTGATGATAACAAAGTATTAAATGGACAATTGATGTTACTAATATTTAAATTAAGTGTGCAGGAGAATCAAAAGTTATATCAAGAGCACACTTGGTTTAAGCTCTGAAGGAACCTTATGGAAGTCTGAATCTTTACACTCTGAAAGAGTTCAGAAGCTAAATATGTTTAGAAGCTCAAATAGGATCAGAATGTCTGCAAGAGTTCAGAAGCTTAGAGAAGTTCATAAGCTCAGAGACGTTCAGATGCCTACAAGAGTTCAGAAGCTATCTGCTAGTCAAGAGTTATTCAGAAGATGAAGACGTTCAGAAGCTGAATTACAAAGGACTATCAGAGGCCATTTATTCAAGACCAATCAAACTTCAAAGATATCAAAGGTTCATCAGAAGCAAAGGAAATTCCTCCAGTCATCAGAAAGGATACATTAACTACTCTTACCAAGCCTGATGATTTGTTTAAGGATAACTAATTACAACGGTCATAAAGGATGTGATCCTACTCTCTCTAGGAGCTAGTTGTACCTTATTACTGTATTTTGGACAGACAGTAAAAGTGAAGCTTAACTGCGAAGAAGACGTGGCTTTCTTCAAAGGATATTCAAAAGCTACAGCTGTCCATTTACAACGGGAATTTCTACAACGTCTCAATATCTTTCTCCAACTCATATATATACATGAAAGAAAGAATTGATGACTAAGGAACTTCAATAGAAAATATCTCTCAGAATCAAGTGAGAACAAAGAATTGTAATAGAAAATATCTCTCAAAATTAAGTGAGAATTGAAACTAGCTCAAGCCTCTGAAGTTATTATCTTGTAATAGTTTTAAGCTTAGAAGTTAGTATTACTCCTGCGTGAGTAATTTGGAAAAGTCTCAATCTTAGTGATTAGAGCAAAGGAAGTCTCTTAGTCTTGTGTGACTCTGAGCAAGGAAGTCTCTTAGTCTTGTGTGACTATGAGCAAGGAAGACCCTTAGTCTTGTGTGACTCTGAGCAAGTCTTGTGTGACTCTGAGCAAGGAAGTCTCTAGTCTTGTGTGACTAGAGCAAGGAAGTCTCTTTGTCTTGTGTGACCTAGAGCAAAGAAGTCTCTTGCTTGTGTGCTTGAGCACCTGAATTGTAATCTTAGTGATTATAGTGAAATCCCTTGGAAGTGCAAGGGGACTGGAGTACTCTCGTTTTGTGAGGGGAACCAGTATAATTATTGTGTCTCTTTTTCTCTCTCACTCTCTCATTTACTCTTCCATCATTCTCTTAAATTCAAGTTCGTTGTGTTAATCATTCCGCTGTGCTTAAAGACTCTGATAGATACAAATATCTTGAAAAGTTTTTAATTATCTAAAACACAATTCAACCCCCCCTTCTTGTGTTTTCTCCACGCACCTTCACTTAAGAGTGAACAACTATCCTTAATCAAGTATCAATCGTGATACTCAAAAAGAATAACTAGGATCACACTAAATCCTAGGCCTAAAACTTCTCAATCGCTCTATAGCGTTTGTATCTTCAATGGTTTCAGGTACTCTTCAACGAATGAAGCTTGCTTCTTTATATAGAGTCTTGAATCTCCTTGGCTTCATGAAGAATAGGATCGGTTGTTGCAAACTAATCTTTGATTTAAATCCGTTTGCCTAAAAAGATAATTTGTTACACAAACAATTAATATTTGTTTGTTTTATCTTTTTAAATCTCCCGCTGTAGATCATCGATCCTCTTGACCAAACAAATAATATTGATTTGTTTTTATCCTTTAACAAACAAATAATATTGATTTGTTTTTATCTTTTACCAAACAAATAATATTGATTTGTTTTTATCTTTTTCCAAACAAATAATATTTGATTTGTTTTTATCCTTTTAAAACTCCAGCTGTAGATCTTCAATCTTCAGCTAACAAACTCGTTCATTGTTGAATAAGGAAGCGCAAGTTTGTTTCTTCAATTCTTCAAACATATCCGCGCGCTAGATCAAGATAAGGATGAGGTGCGTTATCAGGCCGTGGTTCCCAATGTTACTGCATTGGTACCCACATTTGGCCTCAGGCTTATTTTACCAAAAATGAAGCCAATCTTCAAAACTCGACAATCTCCCCCTTTGGCAAATTTTTGGGCTAAAATATTCTAGCGCCTACCCACTTGTTCTGGGAAGATTAACTCATCAGAGGCCTGCAGTGGATTCTTGTAGTCTTGGCCTCACACACACATGAGAGAAATAAACTCTCATAAATCAATCTCTTAGGAAGAAATAAACTTCCTCATACTGAGAACATAAGTTCTTTCAGAGATCAATCAAGGAAAAATAAATTCTCTAGTGAAGTTCAAAGTCACTTTGCAGGATGTGGTGACATTTGACTTTACATTCAGTATGCATCTTCATTTGAGAAAAATAAATTCTCACATGCATACACAACATCTTCAGATATATATATATATATATATATATATTCTACTCCCCCTGTATTGTTGCCCTCTCCATGCATATATATATCTCACTCCCCCTAAATATCAGATCAGATACTTTAGGTATATAAACAACCACACATACTCCCTCCGTCCCAATATATAAGGGAAAACAAGCCTTTTTTTTTGTCCCAAAATATAAGGGAAAAAACTCCAATTTGACCAATTTAAGATTGCAGTTCCAGAAATACCCTTGGTTATGTTTTCCAAAACACGCTCAATTTATTACTGATAAGCGTACTCCCATATTGGAATTTGACCACTTCTTGGTATTGCAATTGGAATGAATGAACACTTCTTGGTATTGCAATTATAATGAATGACCACTTCTTGTTATTGAAAATCATTTGGAAGAATAGTAATATGACAATCTTATATAAGGAGTGTTTTTCTCCATCACTTTCACCCTAATTTGTTGTTCAATTTTCCTATATTACAAATAACAATGGCAACTACTCAACCATATTTTGATGGTCCCTCGTTTGATTTGGGAATTGAAGAAACAGCAAGAAAATTGTTACTTCTCACTGTCAAAGAAAAAAAAGAAGGTGAAGTTGAAAGTGAATCAAATGCAAACAAAGAGAAACATGGTGGTGGTTTGCAAATTGTTGAGCCCTATGATATTGGATATTTGGATATCAACAGAAAGCCTTTGGATTTGAACAAGTTTCCAGATGATGGGTTGAACTTTGGATTTGAGAATGAAGAAGTGAACAAAGAGTTTCATAACATGTTGAAGATTTTTGTAGACTCTGCCTACTAAATGTGCTTGAAAATCAAAGGGAGTTTATGTTGTGCGTTTTAGTTTCTTTATATCGTAGGATAATCATTATTGCGGTTTCTAATTGTACTACTCCAGTTATTTATAATTCTATCACTCTATTTTACGTGAAAAATGTTTGTTATATAAAGTTCCCATAAAAAAGCATAATTATAGGATAAATTAGTTGGAAACAAGAGTAGTGGGATAAGGATAACCAACAAGAAATAACATGAGTTTGATAACATAAAAGTAGGCTGTAGAGTTAACAAACTAAACTTAAAATTAATTCAAAAATATAACAGATGTCCATGCCACAAATTAATTCAAAAAATACAACAGATGTCCATGCCACAAATTAAGTTTTCGAAGAGTGTAACAAGAATTACAAGTTCGTAAACATTAAAATTAAAAACAGCGGCAAAACATCGTCGTCGATCAATGCTCTGGTACCTGAATAAGAAAAAAAACTTAACCACTGAGTTCATAATCTTTGCAACTAGACCCAAAAAATAAGCATAGTCATACTAAAAAGATCATACCTTTAGCAGCAACACAAAAAAGTTGCAACTCCATAAAAGTGCATTCATTGAGCTCATTTCATACCAATTAGTTCATACCTTTGCAACAACACAAATAATATGACAAACTTAGAATAATCCATCACTTTGCAATAAGACAAAAAATATAATGGAATACTAGTAAATTCATACCTTGACCACCACAGTCTACATAAGCACGAGTTTCATTAACTAATTGCAAATCACATTTTAGTTGAGAGGGTAGTATGCCTTGATTAAGAAGCACATCTTTCTTCATATGGGGAGTTTTGTACCGATTGCACCCTTTGATCTTCATTACGTCAATCATGGAAGCTTGGAGTGTGAGAAAAACTTTGTTAGAATCTATACTTGAAAAAATATCAAAAGATTGGTTTACAACTTGAATAAGCTCATTCACCGTTCTAGCCACCTCCGTCTGTTGCAACGATTGAATAACATTAAACAACCCCAAGTCTAAAACATTTAAATCAGGAGAGTTAGGCGGTTGACATGTTAAACGAATGTGAAATTCACCTTCAGCAGCTACGGTACAAAATTGTGGGCCATTTATAGGTACATGACACGGTGCATTATCTTGTTGTATGAAAATTGTTTCCCGTATACTTTCACGCGGCCATTTTTCTTTAATCGCCGGTAAAACCTTGTTTATGAGGAACATTCGACTCACTTCTTTAGTTATAGAAGTTATTGGTTTTGTAACAAGTGTTCCAAATGGTCTATTCACACTTGACCGTATTGCAGGTTCTTCATAAACCAGAGGCCACATGCCAATTTTTCCCGAAAACGTCTCATTGTTATCATCATCAAACCTGGGTCTTGCCACAGCAGCTAAAAACATAACCTTAGTAATGTAATTTTTGTTTTTGCACGTACGGTGTGGGTCTTCCTCATCTGCTAAAAGATAATATTTGTTGTTCTTTTGGTCATGTGAAACCATTTTTCGTCGATATGAATAACATTATACATTGACTTAAATTGTGGATCATGAAGAATGCTATTTTCATCAAGCATGGACAAACAAAACCTAAGACGGCTTATCCTATTGTCGTCCTTCAAATATGGTTTTAATGCACTTGAATGCCGACGCAAAATCCCTTCTTTTTTTAAATCCAACAACCTATTTTTGTTAACACCTAAGGCACCTCCTAAAGATCTATAACTACCACGCTTACTTAACTCAACATCACGCACTTTTTCAATATCTATCTTAATTCTTTTGTGACCACAATTTTTTGTTTTTTTATGATGAGCATTGCCGCTTTGACGGATTTGCATCCAAATCCAATAAATCACATTTTGAGAGACCGAATAAGATAAAGACAACCTTGCAACAGTCCCGCGATTTAGCTTACCATTATGACTCTCATTTATCAATATGTGAGAAATGGCATCTCGTTGGATATTGCTCAAGAATACGCGTTTTTTTAGATGATCCTGTTTCATAAAAGGGAGTATGAAAAATCTAAGAGTATGAATAAAAGGGAGTATGAATAAAACTGAGAGTATGAGTATGAACACCATTACAATACCTTTTGTGCTTGTTGTCTCAATTTCTTCCTCTTCAACCACTTCATCATATGATTCATGTTCATCTGATATTGAATTACCTTCACCACTCATCATCTCTGTCTCCCAGTTTGCGAAAATTACAGTACCTTCAGAAATTGCAGTAACTTCTAAATTTGTGGTACCTTCTTCATTGCTCATCTCTGCCTCCCAGTTTTCTGAAATTGCATTAGCTTCTACAATTGTTGTACCTTCTTCTATGTTTTCATTAATTTCAGAATCAGTTGTTATTGTATTTTCAACAACTTCAAAATCATTGAAAGGAATATTTAAATCAATTTCTATAGGCATGTTTAAATCAATTTCTAAAGGCATGTTTGTTAAGTCTCATTGTATTTTCAAAATTGTTATCTGCAATTTAAAGGCTTGTTGGTGGTATTCATAGAGTCATGAAATTCAAATTAGGCGGGATGTTAATTTTCATAGATCCATGTGTTTTTCACCGATCCATGTGTTTATCTCTTAGAAACTGAGTAGGAGTTGTAAAGCCACTTTTATTAAATGCATGTCTTTATCTGAGATGCTTTCATCAGCTTCTTTGTCACTCTCTGACTCTTCATCAGCATTGGAAGCAAAAGCAATGCTCTTGTTCTTCTTTTCAGTTCTGTCTTTCATAGAGAGTTCAAAGGTTTAAAGGGAACCTTCTAGTTCATCCAGTTTCATGCTTCTAATTTCTCTGAATTCTTCAATGGCAGTGACTTTCATGTCAAACCTGGGTGGTAAGGATCTGAGGAGTTTTCTTACCAGTTTTTCTTCAGGTATTTTTTCACCTAAAGAATCAAAGGTGTTTGCATAGTCAAGTATGCTCATGTGAAAGTCATGCACTGTTTCTTCTTCTTTCATCTTCAGACTTTCAAACTGGGTGGTTAGAATTTGGAGTCTAGACATCTTCACCTTGCTTGTTCCTTCATGAGCTGTGATGAGGATTTCCCAAGCTTCTTTTGCTGTTGTGCATTATTTGATTAGCCTGAACATGTTTTTGTCAACTCCATTGAATAAAGCATTTAATGCTTTTGAATTTCCCAGTGCTAGTGTGTCTTCTGCAGCTGTCCATTCTTCTTCTGGTTTCAGCTCCTGAGTATCGGCTCCGTTTGCATCTTTGACCTTGGGGTGCTCCCATCCGTTGAGAATTGCTTTCCAAGTCCTGCTATCAAAGGACTTTAGGAATGCAATCATCCTTGATTTATGCTTATTTGTGTATCTGGGAGACCGTTCAGAGAACGTTCTCTAAATACTGCGCTGAGTAGTGACAAAACAAATAATGGTCTTTACCTTAAATGGGCTTATGGACAAGGCTTTTATGGCAAAACGAATTTGGGCTCTTCTCTCTCCTCCCTCATTGGTGAACGGCTATGTTCTCTTTCTCTTTCCCATGCTTTTTGCCAAAACCAAAGTACAATCTCACTATTCATCTCTCCCATCAAAGTACACCTTACTCTCCCTCTTCCCCAAGTTTCTGATTTTTCTTTTTATAATCTCTCAAACTCCCTCAACATGCATGAAACTAACTCAAGCTTAGATATTCATCAATGGCTCGTACTAAGAATGCTGGTGGAAGAAAGGTTCCTAGAACCAAAAACCCCTCAACTTCATCTTCTCCACCACGCTCTCCATCACCCCCAAAACCACCTACTCCAAAATCATCATCATCATCATCCTATGAAACCGCTTCTGAGTCTCACAAATCAATCTCAGAACGTGAGGTTACTCCAGAAATCCAATCATCACCTGTTACCACCAACATGCAAACTGTTGTTGAGAATCCCCCAAATCCTCAAAATTCTCCAAACACTGTTTTCCAAAACTCACCCTCTAAATCACCAGAAAACTCACCTGTTCACCTCACTCAAAATCAACCACCATCACCTGTAGATTCACCCAAACAATCTACAAATCCAGAAAATGAAGAAGATTCTCCATCTCCAACTGCTACTATACCAAGTCCAAAGGACTCTCCACCTGTTTTGGTCAAAATAAAGAAATCCAAGTCTTTTGATTCCTCCAAAATCAGAAGGTCATCAAGAATAATGTCTGGTGCTGGTAAGAAACCTGTGGTGGACACCACAGTTCATGTTTTGGATCAATCTGACTCTGAGATTGATCTCTTGGAAAAGGAGATTGATGAATTTGAACTTGAGCCCATTACATCTACAAAGTCTGAACCTGTCAAGGCCAAGAAAACTCCAACTCCAAAGAAGAAGGAGGTTGAAACTGCAGTCAAGGCACCACGAACAAAGAAGAAGGTTACTGTGAAAAAATCAAAGGAAAAATTGTTGTCTGCTCCACTCATTCAACCTGAAGATGAAGAGATTTTTGGCAAGTATTGGAAGACCAAACCTGTAGCAGTATCAAGGATGTACAACTTTGCTGAATTATCTATTGGAGGAGTTGATTTAGTAAAATTTGTGGAACCTTTTGAATGGAAAAGCTTCTTTCACATCAAAGAAACAATTTACCCTCTATTGGTCCAAACTTTCTACTTCAATGCCCAAGTTTTTTCTGAAAAAGACCTGATTACTTCAAACATCAAGGATGTTGAAATTGTGGCGGATCCGTATGTAATTGGAAGTGTTATTGGAATCAAAAGTAGAAGGCTGGAAGTTTATGGAAATGATTGGTATGATCAAGTCAAGATTAATAAGGAAGAGTTGAAGAAAAAGATGTTTACTGAAAAAGGAGCCAAGAAGAATGCACCTCCATCATCCATGTTGAAGACTGAGTACAAGCTTCTCCACAACATGTGTCAACACTCCTTTTTCCCTCGCACTGGAAGCAAAGATAAGGTAACTGATCTTGACCTACTAATGATGTATCATATGGCCAAAGGAGTCAAACTAAACCTTCCATACATTATCCTACACCACATGATTCATGCTGCCACCTCTAGTTTTAAGAAAATTGCCCTGCCATATGCCATGATTTTGACAATAATTTTTAGACTTTATTATGCTGACATGAGTAACACACCTAGTGAAAACCATTATTACACTTTTACCTTGAAAAATGTGAGTAATATTAAGAAAGAAGTTGATTCCCCTATTGCTGATGTTGGGGTTAAAAGAAAAAGAGATGTATTTGAAAAATCCAACTTAAATGTGCTTGCTGATGCTTCTGGAGACCATTTGGAGAACGTTCTCCAGACTGATGGAAATACTCAAATCAGTGGTGATGCTGATCCCACCACTGAAAGTGAGAAACTTGCAACCACTGCTACTACTACTCTTCAAAGTTTTAAGCCTATGCCTGTTCCACCAAACACCACCATGTTTTCACCATTAATGACCTCAAGCCAAAGAAGTCTCTCTTCCTTTTGTACTTCTGAATTTATAAGGAACATTCTTACCTCTGACACCCCTGTAATCTCAACCATGCCTATCCCAAATCCTACTGATAGTACATTACCATCTATCCCATCTTCATTTGCTACTTTTGATTCATTCTGTTCATTAGTAAATGCTGCAAATGCTGGAACTAGACAATTAGTGTTTGAGGGAAATATCAATGTTGATTTTCCTGGCCCTTCAAGGCCTGCCAAACCCTCAATAATTGAAATTGATATGGAATAGATAAGAAAAGATTTGGATAATGTGATTAAGGGTATGACTGTCCAGCACTGTATGATGAATCACCTAATTTTGGAATCCAAAACTTTAAGGGATTGGTTTGCCAATGTAGTCTGTCCTCAGCTTCATATTAACCCACCTCCTGCTGTTGAAACACCACAATTTGATCCATTCCCTGTGTCAAATGACAAGTCTGATGATGATGATTGTCCTCTCACCTCACCTGCTCCTGGTTGCCCCTTTTCAATGATGACAAAGGGGAAGAATGAATTGAAAAATCAAGGGGGAGCTCAAATGATATAATGGACCACATAAAAAAAGAGGGAAAATTAGAGGCAAATAATATGTTTAGAGTTAACATTTAAGAGCAAACTTAGAATACAAGAGATTAAAAATATAGAGACCTTATAAAGCTTAATTTGTTTCTCTGACGCTCTTGTAATCTCCTATAATCTTCCTAGGTACATCTAGTGCTGAAGAGAATTTTGGTTTTGTTTATATATGTGAATTAATTTTATTTTGGCTTTTAAAAAAAATGAATTAATTTCCATGTAGATTTTTTTTTGTCTTAGAAAAAGTGGTAATCCACTCAAATTAAACTCACATAATTGTGAGATCCCGGGTTCGAACCCGGGTCACGACGTCCGACTTAACAATTTCGGCATATTGCCAGTTGAGCTAGGACTTATGGGAGAATTTCCACGTAGAATATTTCTAAAAACAACAAAATATATAAGGGTTGAAAAAAGCATGACCAGAGCAGATCGGGTTGAAGGGATGGTGTTTGAGTCATTTAATGTTGGTCAATGAAAATGAATCAAGTCAAGTTGCCACTCAAACATGCAATAAATATGATATTCCTACCTTTATTAAAAAGCAGGGTTAACATATGAGATTCCTAACTTTAATCACAATTGAAGCTCATGCTCTAGTGTTTAATTCTCATGCTAGACAAATTTGTATTTTTTTTTAATATAATGGACCACATAAAAAAGAGAGGGAAAATTAGAGGGAAATAATATGTTTAGAGTTAGCATTTAGGAGCAAGCTTACAATATAAGAGATTAAAAATATAGAGACCTTATAAAGCGTAATTTGTTTCTCTGACACTCTTGTAATCACCTATAATCTTCCTATGTACATCTTGTGTTGAAGATATTTTTGGTTTTGTTTATATATGTGAATTAATTTTATTTTGGCTTGTTCAAAAAAATGAATTAATTTCCATGTAGATTTTTTTTTTTTGTCTTAGAAGAAGTGGTAATCCACTCAAATTAAACTCACATAATTGTGACATCCCGGGTTCGAACCCGGGTCACGACGTCCGACCTAAGAATTTCGACATATTCCCAGTTGTGCTAGGACTTATGGGACAATTTCCATGTAGAATATTTCTAAACAACAAAATAGATAAGGGTTGAAAAAAGCATGAACAGAGCGGATGGGGTTGAAGGGATGGTGTTTGAGTCATTTAATGTTGGTCAATGAAAATGAATCAAGTCAAGTTGCCACCGAAACATGCAATAAATATGATATTCGTAACTTTATTAAAAGGCAGGGTTAACATATGAGATTCCTAACTTTAATCACAATTGAAGCTCATGCTCTAGTGTTTAATTCTCATGTTAGACAAATTTGTATTTTTTTAATATAATGAACCACATAAAAAAGAGAGGGAAAATTAGAGGGAAATAATATGTTTAGAGTTAGCATTTAGGAGAGGCTTACAATATAAGAGATTAAAAATATAGAGACCTTATAAAGCTTAATTTTTTTCTCTGACGCTTTTGTAATCACCCATAATCTTCCTCTGTCCATCTTGTGTTGAAGATATTTTTGGTTTTGTTTATACATGTGAATTAATTTTATTTTGGTTTGTTCAAAAAAATTAATTAATTTCCATGTAGAATATTTTTTTTTTGTCTTAGAAGAAGTGGTAATCCACTAAAATTAAACTCACATATTTGTGAGATCCCGAGTTCGAATTTGGGTCACGACGTCCGACTAACAATTTCGGTATATTACCAGTTGAGCTAGGACTTATGGGACAATTTCCATGTAGAATATTTCTAAACAACAAAATAGATAAGGTAAAATAATTAATACTCCCTCCATCATTAATTATAAGCAAAAGTCAACTTTTCAAATTCATTGAATAATTAATGTATCTTACCTATATTGTAGACTAGATACATCAATTTTTTAATTAGTCTCAAAAGTACACTTTTGCTTATAATTAAGGATGAATGGAGTACAAGATTTTATTTTAGAGGTTGCATATATTTTAAAATTAATTATAGTTAAAGTCAAACACAATTATTTTTGTATGTTCTCTAGAAAATTCAATAAATAGCCCCCTCGTAGGCATTGTTTGTTCAATCACATTCTTTCAAGACAACATGGCAACCAGTATCAACTACATGCATATTTTCATTGCAATTTTATGCATTTCTTCTGTTTTGACTCCAGGTGAAAAATTTACTTATAATTTTATAATCTATACTATAATTAATTATATCTACCAGTATATTTAGAATAATCAAACATTTTTTATTGAGTTGATTACTAAATTAAAATTTGATATGTGCTCAATTGTTGACAATATTCTATTGATTGCAGGAGGTGCAATCGATCCAATATCTCCGTCAAAGCATTGCTTTCTTCATATAAGGACATGTCAAGATATCAATTGTCATGCTCATTGTGCGTATTTTAAGTATAAGGGTGGCCGTTGTGAAAAGGGTGTTTGTTGTTGCGATTGATAATTGTAGCTTCTCAAATTAATAAATACATTGATTTCAACTTTTTTATCATAATAAATCATGCATGGTAACAACAATGTTATATGTAGTAAAAATTTGTTTCGTGAATACTCCCTCGGTGACATTTTATGACAACGCCTTACATACTGTTTATTAGTATTTATTATGAGTTTTCTGTTTTCTAAGGTTTTGTTTGGATTGATCAAATATAATGGAATAAAGCTGAGCGGAATCAAATAAAATAATATTTCATTGTTTGGATTTGAAAAATAATATTGGAATGACATGGAACAGGATGGAATGAATTCCATCCAATACCTTCACTTACCTTCAATTTTGGGCCTATTTGTTTCAGCTTTAAAAAAATAGATTTTTTCTTTGTATTTTTTAAAATAGATTTGTAAAACCGTTTTTCAAAATATTACAAGTGTTTTTGTATTCATTTTTTATAAATTGAAACACTAGTTTTGACATATATAACATAAATGTACATTATTGAAATTCAAAACATACTCAAAATCGCAATATTTTCAAAAAGTTGTATTTCGAAAATGATTTTTGTGAAAATCAATTTGAAATAGCTTCAAAATAAATTGATTTTTTGAAATTTTGATATTCAATTTTTTTATCGATAAAATGATGACATACCTAAAATAACATTTTAAGAATAACTATTCAAGTAAAATTTTCATTTGTATCTTTTATAAAAAATTTCTTTGTAAATTTTTTTTATACAAAATTTTCTAACACTACAAAATCTATTTAAAAAAAAAAAATCTAAAACAAACGGGGTCTTTGTTCCTCTCCTTTCTAAAATATCCAATGGAATTAAAGATTTATTCAATTATGCTTCATCCCATTCCACTCTTATTTATCTAGGTAAAGTACATTGAGATCTGTTGACCCCACTTCTCCTTGAAATAATATACTAGTAATATGTTATTTTAATCTCTTAACCCCACTTCAAATCGTATATTGTCCCCACATATGTTGAATTGAATGATAAAAGTACTCTAGTTTTTATTATTGACCGGACAAACTAACTAGTACTAGTAATACTATGTCTTTAACTTTCAAATATTGGTCTTCCGTCTAAATAATTGATTTTTAAAAAAAAAATAATTGTATAGTCTAATTAAAGTTTAGGTTTAATTGTATATTGGTAGGTCACTTATCTTTATTTTAGATTTCAAGTTGGTTTTCTTTGTTTTAAAAGTTTTAATTTGGTCACTTATATTACTTATGTCAACTTAAGTTGGTCATTTTTATTAAATTATGAGTTAATTTTGTCTAACTTTTTGTTAAATTTTGAGTTAATTTCGTCTTAAACTTCCACTTAACACCCTCCTAAGTTGTTCACGTATGCAAATTTATTAGTTACATCGATGATTTAAACCCAAATATGATTACAAGAACTAAATTGAAACTTTTTAAACTTAAGAAACCAAATTAAAATCTAAAATAAACATATAAGGACGAAATATGTAATTAATTAAGCCTAAACTTTTCTACTTCCTGTCTATATGAAAATTAAGTGAAGAAACGTCAACCTAAGTAAGTAAGTTGCTTGTATTAAAATCAAATAATTAATATGATTTTAATTCTTCTATAGATATTAACTTTTTAAAAAAATTCTTTAAACCTTGGTCTCTATTATATCATAAAAGTTTGTCGCATTGGATCTGTCCCTGCAAACAAAGCCTAAGTTATTTTTATTTTTCATAAGGGATCAAAGACTCTTATCTCTTGCATAATTTCATTATTAGTTATTTTTTGGCTTAATTAGTCTATTAGTCCCTTAAAGATATTTTTGGTTTTACATTGGTCCCATAAAGAAAAAAAGTTTCAGTTTTATCCTTTAAAGATATCACGTTTGTCAAATTGGTCCCTTCCGTTAATTTATCAACCTCAAATGTATTAGGTGGACCAACATTATAAGGTGTCCACCATATACCTCAGTACCATTTTAAATCTTAACCATTAGATCTTTTTAAAGAAAAATGAACCATTAGATGTTGAATGTTTACCGGATCTAACAATGCATCATCATGTTCATCATCCTTCATCATTTCTTCATCTTCTTCCCTCTTATCCTTCTTCATATCTACCACCATTTTCATAACATTCATAAAAAACTCAGATTTTCCTTCAAAACTCAAAAAAAAAATTCCTTTCATGAATCCCATGAACTCAGATCCAAAAAATCAAACTTTGATTTTTAAACTACCTCATTAATTCCATGAACCCAACTTTGATTTTAAACAACCCCATGAATCCAAAACTTCTGGAGTTTTTTGTTTCTGTGTTTTTGAATCTGCAAAATTTATTAAGCAACTCCATAACTACAAGAGATTCAACAACGAAGAAAAGAAAACACAAAGACCAGCCTAGGGGATACAAGCGCCATTTTTTTACAACCGAGCTAATCAACTCTCACCCCTAAAATACAGCACCCCTGCCAAACAACACATCACCAGAAAAGCCGTCCCACCTAAATAACAAGTGATTATTCATCATTTTTACTTAATTTTGCAATTAGTCTAGACCTTAGTTTAATTAATTTTCTTAGTTTTATTATAATTTTAATCACTTTAGAGTATAAATCATCTTCATCTAACAGCTAGAGAAAATAGTTTGATTTGTGTTGATATTTCCCTAACCAGACAATGCTGGAGTATTAGTCTATATTTATGTGTTAACAGGTACACGATGAATATTTGAGGTGAAACTATGTTCCAGGAGTTTTGGAAAATCAACTATGAAAGCTAGTGATTCAAATCAGAAGTTGGAAAAAAATGAAGTCACTGCCTTCTCACGCCCAGGCGTAGGTCTGTCACGCCCAGGCGTAGCGCTGATTCACACTTGTCACTGCCTTGCCACGCCCAGGCGCAGTCTGCCACGCCCAGGCGTGCGTCTGCGAGTTTATTCCCTATTTAAGCCCAAAAATCATATTTTATTAGGGTTCGGAGATTTTTACATAGAAAGAAGAGAAAACACGGTGCTAGGGTTTGGGGAGCCGCTGTTCAACAACAATCATTGGAGTTGAAGCTTCTTAACCTTGATCTTTATGTGTAATTCTTTCACTTATCTCTATTCTTTGTAATTTCTCATGAGTAACTAATTTCTCCATTGTTAGGGATGAGTTGAATTTGGATGAAAACTCTATGTTATGATTTGATACTATCCTTTTGAATGGATTCTATATGTTGTTTACGTAATCTCCGTTCTTAATGCTTTTTATTACTTGATCACTTTTAAATTGATTTATGATTCACGATTTGAAACGAGAGTGGAATTTGTGAATGCTTGAGATTACATATTCTTGCCTTTGTATTCTAGAGATAGATACAAACCCTTGAAACCATTATAATTTCCGATATTTATATGCTTATTCTTAATTTTGAATTCACTAAGAGATTAGGGATTATCTTGAGAATAAAGGTTTAATCACTAAGAGATTAGGGTTAAACAATCTAGGAAATTGGTAACAACATCTTGAATGAATTTAACACTAGAATCAAATTAATAATATAGAGTTAGAACCCAAAGAATACTCATCCCTGGCATCTTTCTTATTATTAAATCCAAAGGAATTCTCTTTGTTAATTATTGCTTTTACAACCAATCAAACCGGAACCTTTTGTTCAATTGAGTTTTAAAATATAGTTCAACAGTATAACGCGATCCTTGAGTTCGACACTCGGTCTTACCGTTTTAATTTTACTACTTGCACGATTCAGTACACTTGCTGAAATCGCCATCAAGTTTTTGGCGCCGTTGCCGGGGATTGCCAAATCACTGTTGAATTTATATTTTTGTTTAATTGGAATTTTTTGCTCTGCAACAAAATTTTTGCTTTTATTTTATTTAATTATTATTCAATTCTCTAATACTCACTATCTAATCTTGTATGCGAGGCCAGGCCTCAGCTGAACTTCTCTTTGACGCAGAAATCGAAAGAACTGCTCGAGCAAATCGAAAAGAAGCTCGATTGAGGAAACTTAGAGAGAAAGAGGGAAGTAGTGAAGTAAACAGCGACACAGACGAACAGGTACACGAGGAAGTTTTCGAGATGGCAGAACAAAATCCACCACCACCACCTGCAGAGAGACTTCTCGGAGACTATGGAACTCGTGACAGAAACCGAAACAGGTTGACCATCACTAATCAACCGGTGACGGTGAACAAGTTTGAAATCAATCCAGGGTTGCTGCGTGAACTGAAGGAGAAACAGTTTGCGGGAAAGTACAATGAAGATGCCAATAAACACCTGAAAAATTTCTTTGTGATTTGTGAGACAACAAAGGTGGATGGTAATTCCGAAGAAGCCAAACAGTTGAGACTATTTCCTTTCTCATTAACTGATGATGCTAAAGAATGGTTCGATTCATTACCGGCTGGTAGCATAACAACTTGGAATGACATGGAAGACAAGTTCTTGGAGCAATTTTTTCCTACAGCATTGTTTGTGAGAAGGCGACAAGACATTTCGAACTTCCAACAGAAGGATGGAGAATCACTTGGAGAAGCTTACAAGAGGTACAAGAAGTTACTAGCTGCATGTCCAGAGCATAATTATGATGGTACTGTTCAGATGCAGATTTTCTGTAATGGTCTACGCCTTGCTATTAGACAAATGTTAGACACAGCTTCCGGTGGTTCGATAAATTTCAAAACCGCTACTCAAATCATAAAAGTCATTGAAGCTGTTGCACTAAATGAACAAATGGAGATGTATGACAGAACTGGTGGTACACGAAGTGGACTCATAGATCTTAATCAACTTGAACACAAAAATGCTCAAAATATACTCACCAGTAAGCAGATTCAAGAGGCCGTATCAGCTGAAGTAACAAAGAGAATGGCAGCCATTAGTTTAAGCCAGCCCCTAGTTGCTTCGGTTAATCAGATGAACACTGTGACATGTGACTGGTGTGCAGGCCCTCATTTCACAATCCATTGTGATGCACCTATGGATGAAGCACAGATAGAAGCAGTGAAATTTCTTGGGAGTCGTCAACAAAATAACCCTTTCTCAAACACATATAATCCCGGTTGGAGGAATCATCCAAATTTCTCTTGGAAGGATCAACAAAATAGCCCTCAAAGACCACAACAAGGGGGATATCAAGGTGGCCCATCTAATCAAGCTGCAACTCCACCAAAGAAAGCTGATTGGCAAATAGCAATTGAAGCCATGGCTACAAATATAAGTACATTTGCTGATGAAACAAGAGCTGCTCAGAAAAATACAACAGCCTCAATAAAAAATCTAGAAGTCCAAGTTGGTCAAATTGCTCAACAACTCTCGCAAAGAGCTCCCGGAAATCTTCCAAGCAATACTGTTCTTAATCCAAGAGACCACGGTAATGTGAGTGCTGTTGTTACAAGAAGCCAAAAGGTGATTGAATCACAATCACCCAAACTACAAAAGGGTGAGAGTGAGTCATCGCCTACACTTATTGAAGTGGACGTGGAAGTTCGAAGTAGTGAAAAAGAAAATGATGTTGAAGTGTTTGAAACTCTAGAAGAACCGATTGTGCAAAAGAAAGTGAGCCTCCCAAAATCGGAAATCAAGTTGCCTTTTCCTCAAAGACTCAAGAAAGAAAAAGATGAAAAGAATTTCGGTAAGTTTCTAGAGATGTTTAAAAAACTTCAAATCAATATTCCATTTGCCGAAGCCCTTGAGCAAATGCCTACTTATGAAAAGTTTATGAAAGACATCATCTCAAGAAAGAGGACCATTGGTGATGAGAAGGTGAGACTCACAGAGCAGTGTAGTGCAATTTTACAGCGGAAAATCCCACAAAAGCTCAAAGATCCTGGAAGTGTCACTATTCCTTGTACCATTGGGGATAGAACTTTCAAGAGAGCTTTAATTGATCTTGGAGCTAGTGTAAGTTTAATGCCGCTATCCATTTACAAGAAGTTAGGCATTGGGAAGATTAGTAACACCATGATGACATTGGAGTTTGCTGACCATTCAATAAAACACCCATACGGTATCGTCGAAGATGTTCTTATGAAAGTAGACAAATTAAAATTTCCGGTGGATTTTGTTGTTCTTGAGATGCCGGAAGATGATGACATCCCGTTGATTCTTGTAAGACCATTTTTAAGGACGGGCAGATGTTTGATTGATTTGGAAGATGGTACTCTAACTTTGAAAGTGTATGATGAAGTTGTCAAGCTGAATGTTCTCGAGGCAATGAAACATCCAACAGAAAAAGAAGAGTGCTATAGAATTGACATTCTGAACTCAATCATTGGGGAACAAATTAAAATCAAGTACCAATTCTACCCCTAGAAAGAGTTTTGAGTTTGTCATTAGAAATTGTTGAAGAGAATGAAGACCCAAGGGAGAGTGAAGTCTTAAAAATGTTGGAGGCTATACCACCGATTGATCGTCGCTTCCCTAATAGGGTGGAAGATTTGAAACCAAAGGAAGGAGCCATGGAGAAACTCAAGAAAGCACCTGTAGTTGAGCTTAAGCAACTACCCTCCCACTTGAAGTATGTGTTCCTTGGTGAGAGGGATGAGTATCCAGCTATTATTAGTGCACATTTAAGCTCACTTGAAGAAGAAAAATTGTTGAGAATCCTCAGACAATACAAGGGTGCCATTGGGTGGTCCGTCGAAGACTTGAAGGGCATTAGTCCTACTTTTTGCATGCATAAGATTCTGATGGAGGACAATCATAAACCAGTGGTGCAACCACAACGGAGATTAAATCCAGCCATGAAAGAGGTAGTCAGAAAAGAGGTGGTGAAGCTACTTGAAGCAGGTCTTATTTATCCTATTTCCGACAGTTCGTGGGTTAGTCCCGTCCAAGTTGTTCCAAAAAAGGGTGGGACTACGGTGGTGATGAATGAAAAGAACGAGTTAATCCCCACTCGCACAGTCACTGGATGGAGAGTGTGCATAGATTACAGGAGACTGAACACTGCAACAAGGAAGGACCACTTCCCACTTCCTTTCATTGATCAGATGCTTGAGAGATTGGCGGGTCATGACTACTATTGTTTCTTAGATGGGTACTCCGGCTACAATCAAATTGTTGTAGCGCCGGAGGATCAAGAAAAGACCGCCTTCACATGTCCCTATGGGATATTTGCCTACAGAAGGATGCCATTCGGGTTGTGTAACGCACCCGCAACATTTCAAAGGTGCATGATGTCCATATTCTCCGATATGATTGAAAAACATATCGAAGTATTTATGGATGATTTTTCTGTTTTTGGCTCTTCTTTTGATAATTGTTTGATTAATTTATCTCTTGTATTGGAAAGGTGTCAAAAATCTAACTTGGTTCTAAATTGGGAGAAATGTCATTTCATGGTAAGAGAGGGAATTGTTTTGGGTCACCGAATCTCTTACAAGGGGATAGAGGTTGACCAAGCAAAAATTGAAGTAATTGAAAAACTTCCCCCTCCTACCAATGAAAAAGGCATTAGAAGCTTTCTAGGCCATGCGGGTTTTTATAGGAGGTTTATTAAAGATTTTTCAAAAATAGCAAAACCTCTTACTAATTTACTTGTGAAAGATACACCTTTCCAATTCAATGATGAATGTTTGAATGCCTTTAATATTTTGAAGCACAAGTTGGTCACTGCCCCTATTGTCACTGCACCTGATTGGTCGTTACCTTTTGAAATTATGTGTGATGCAAGTGATACAGCTGTTGGGGCAGTGCTTGGGCAAAGAAAAAATAAGTTGTTGCATGTAATTTACTATGCTAGTCATGTCTTGAATCCGGCACAACTTAACTATGCCACCACTGAGAAAGAATTGTTGGCTGTTGTTTATGCTTTTGATAAATTTAGATCTTATTTATTAGGGTCTAAAGTTATTGTTTACACTGATCATGCTGCTTTGAGGTATTTGTTTGCGAAGCAGGAATCGAAGCCGAGACTTTTACGGTGGATACTGCTGTTACAGGAATTTGATCTAGAGATCCGAGATAAGAAGGGGTCTGAGAATACTGTGGCAGACCACCTCTCTAGATTGGACAAAGTGGAAGAGACTGAAGAGAAAAGGCCAATTCAAGACCTCTTTGCAGATGAACATATCCTAGCAGTGACAGTTGCACCATGGTTTGCAGACTTCGCAAACTTCATGGTGGGAAAGACAATTCCATCTGATTTCACCTCCCAACAACGCAAAAAATTCCTCCATGATTGTAAATTTTATGTGTGGGATGAGCTGTTTTTATACAAAAGGGGGGTTGACGGATTGTTAAGAAGGTGTGTCCCGGAAGATGAGCAAGAGAAAGTGTTGTGGCATTGCCATGACTCAAGCTATGGTGGTCATTTTAGTGGAGATAGGACTGCTGCAAAGGTCCTTCAATCTGGGTTGTTTTGGCCGACATTATTTAAGGATGCATTTACCTATGTTAAGAGATGTGACCGCTGCCAACGCACAGGAAATATTTCAAAAAGAAACGAGATGCCGCAAAATCCTGTGTTAGAAGTGGAAATTTTTGATGTGTGGGGTATAGATTTCATGGGGCCTTTCCCATCCTCATACTCAAAGATGTACATTTTAGTAGCAGTGGATTATGTCTCTAAGTGGGTAGAAGCAATCGCCACTCAAACCAATGATGCTCAAGTGGTAGTTTCATTCCTCAAGAGGAACATTTTTTCACGCTTTGGAGTCCCTAGAGCGTTGATTAGTGATGATGGCACACACTTCCTCAATCGAAAGATGGAAGCGTTGCTAAGGAAGTACAATGTACATCACCGAATTGCAACTCCATACCACCCTCAAACTAGTGGACAAGTGGAGGTATCTAATCGGCAAATTAAGCAAATCCTGGAAAAAACGGTGAATTCCTCAAGAAAAGATTGGTCGATGAAGCTCGATGACGCATTATGGGCTTATAGAACTGCATTCAAAACACCGATAGGTATGTCTCCTTTTCAAATTGTTTATGGAAAAGCTTGTCACTTACCTTTAGAGTTGGAACACAAAGCATTGTGGGCCACGAAATTCCTAAATTTTGATCTTTCGAAAGCGGGAGAAGCTAGAATTCTACAACTCCATGAGTTGGATGAATTTCGAAATTATGCCTATGAGAATGCCAAAATTTTTAAAGAAAAAACAAAAAAATGGCATGATAGAAAGATTCAAAAGAAGGAATTTCGGGAAGGACAAATGGTTCTACTTTTCAATTCTAGGTTGAAGCTGTTCCCTGGAAAGTTAAAATCCAGATGGTCCGGTCCTTTTAAAATCAAAAGAGTGTTTCCACATGGTGCCATTGAATTGGAGGATCGTGAAACCGACCAGACATTTAAGGTTAATGGACAAAGACTCAAACCGTACTTTGGGGAAGAATCTCTAACTCCAATGGAATCTATCACTTTGAAGCCCACATGACAAAGTGGCGCGTCAGGCTCAGGACGTTAAACACGCGCTTCATGGGAGGCAACCCATGCGAGGTATCTGTTTTTTTTTTTTTTTTTAGTGTTATCTTACTCTTTGTTAAAAAAAAAAAATTTGAAAAAAATGTGTTGTTTTCGTACGCCCAGGCGGATTTTCTACGCCCAGACGTGAGTTTTTGAAGCCATGCCCTACAGCTACTGCCAAAAATCGCCTAGGCGGGCTAAATCACGCCCAGGCGTACGATTTAAATTAAAAAAAAAAAAAAAAAAACAGAAGGTGAACAAAAAAAAAAACGCCCAAACGGGCCTCCCACGCGCCCACCTCCGCGAGTGGGATGCACGCGCGCGTCATTCTTCTTCTTCCCACACGGCCAGATCAATTTTTTTTTCAATTTTTTTCTTTCTTCTTCTTCTCTCCCGCCGCCCAAACCCTTATTCCCCTTCACAAACTTAATTTCCACCATTCTCTTCATGAAAAACACATAAATTTCAATTCTTTCTCCTCTCATGTAAACATCTCTTCTAATTTCTTTTGGCATATTCATTCTATTAGTGTTCTGTGAGTTGTTTTGTGTGTTCCAATTTGTGAGAAGATGAGTTCCAAAAAGCAAAAAATCACAAGAAAAGGAACATCTAAGTCTTCTAATGCTGCTCCAGTTCGTTTCCAATCGGAATTTCACGAGGAAAGGTTTGAATCTGTGAAGAAAAGAAACTTTGTCTCAGAGAGGGTTTTCAATTTGGAAGATGGTGGATGCTCTGAAGTTCAACAAATTCAACAAATTTTGGTAAGTAAGAATTGGACTCACTTTCCCGTTGTTATAAACCCTGTTGCTTCTGATGTTGTGCGCGAATTTTACGCAAATGAATATCTTAGAGAAGGAGAGGTGAATGAGTTTAGTTCTTGGGTTCGAGGGAAAAAGGTCATGTATGATTGTACTGCTATTACTCAAATTTTACAGATTGATCCTTATCCCTACAATTATATAGGACTGTGTGAGGTAAAAGAGAGTAGAAGATATTCCACTAGATATTGGAATTATGATGATATGTTGAATTTCTTGGCTCGCCCGGGTGCCTCTTGGATGAATTTTGTACCTAATAGTGATCCCAATCATGTGCCAAAGAAATTATCAGTCACAGACTTGACACCAATGGCAAAAGCTTGGAATGCCTTCATTCGTCACACTATTGAAACTTGTGCTAACGGGTCAGAGTTGCCGACTTCTCGAGCAATTCTTGTAATGGCTATTATGAAAAACCAAAGTCTGGATATATGCTCCTTAATTGCGAATGACATTGTTGAGATAGTAAAAAGTGGGTCGCGGACTTTGGGTCATGCGTCGTTAATTGTTGAGTTATGTAAGCGTGTCGGGGTCGAGGATCTCTCTGGAGGTGAAATCATCCCTTTGACAAAGGCAATAGACAACAATTGGATTCAAAAATTTGTGAATGAGTGGGAGAGGGACCAACAACAGTTACCACAGTTGCAAGGAAATCCACCACATGAGTTTGGTGATGAGACGTCCCGCGAGCACTTATTGAGGATGGAAGATTTCTGTTTTAAGCAAGATGTTTGTGCTCGGCTTGGAATTTCGGCAAGTTACTTGGTTCATCAAACTGATACTTGGGCTGCTGCCCAGCGCTATAGAGAGCGCTACTCCGGGTCCCCACTTTGGATGGTTTCAACCATACCCCTTGCCTCAGCCACGCCTACAGTTAGGAGCACCACCACCAGTTCCAGACAATGACTTGGACATTCCAAATGATGTCCAGCAGGCTGAGTAGTTTCTTTTCTCTTCGTTAATTTCAATTTATAGTTTAGTTTATTTTATTTTTATGTTCTAGAGTAAGTTTTTAATTTTTAGTTTATAGTTGAGAAGTTTTGTGATTATGATGAATGAACAATCTCTTTCTAATATAGTTGCAGTCCTATTTTATGATAATACCCGTTGAGTTTTTGTTGTTTACTTGGTGCTCAGATTTTTAATTATATTTTGTGGCTAATCAGAAGAGTTCCCTTGTTACATGGATATTGGATGCCTTTTTCTGTTGTGACAGTTTCATAGGTTGGCTTTGGAGGATCTTGACACTGCGAGATTTTTGATGGCATTTTGATTTTTCGCCTTTCAGAGCCTAAACTGGTGAGATTTCGAAGCCAAACACTTTTATTCTTTTCTTTGAGAGCATTCCAGCATATGTTACTTCTTCAGAACTTGCGCTTGTTCTTAATAGTTTTACTTGTAATTTATACACACATTGAGGCAAGTTGTTTGGTCCCTTGAGCCTTTTCTGACCACCCTGTGCATAATGATTATCCTTTGTTAAACCCCTTTGAGCCTGATACCCTTTTCTTGTGTTATTGAACCACATTATAAGCCAAAGACGTAAAAAAAAAAAAAACACCCCACCTTACTTGGAGTTAGGTAGGAATCTATCATTGTGTCTTGGCAAACTTTTAAGTTTGAGGTTGCTCATGGGATAGCAACCTTTAAGTTTGGGGTGACAATTGAAAAGAGAGAAAAAAAAAAAATTATTAGAAGAATCAGAGGATTGGAAAAGAGAAAAAAAATGCAAAAAAAAAAAAAAAAAAAAATGGAAATCAAAAAAAAAAAAAAAAAAAAAAACATGCATTTAATTTTTTGTGTTTAAAGTTGTGAATAAATAACAATTCTCTGTGCTCTCATGCCTTATCTGATCAAGACTTATGTTAATGGTAATAGTGGATACATTGAGATGATCCTTCTAACTCCAAGTCTTTAGCCTACTATCCAAAAATATCCCACCTGAACCCAAGCCCCGTTATAACCTTAAAGACCTCCAAATATGTGTGTATTATTTGCATTGTAATTTCTGTAGAGAACTTGTTCAAGCCTATGGTAGAATGATGTATGCTGTGGAATTTGAGAGTTACCCAATATAAACACTTGAGAGTGGTGAGAGTGTGAAAAGAAAGGTTGGAATTGAGAAGTGTCTATCGAAAGTCTTGTGGTGAATTGTCCGAATTGGTCGTCTGTGAGACTTGAAGTAATAGCATTTGGCGAAGATTGAATTTGTGATTGGAGAACTCTGATGAAAGGCCATAAATTTGATTGAAGAGATGGGTTCTACTTGACGGTATTTCTCTTTGTGGTTTGTTTTGTTACTTGAGGACAAGCAACAAGCTAAGTTTGGGGTTGTGATTATTCATCATTTTTACTTAATTTTGCAATTAGTCTAGACCTTAGTTTAATTAATTTTCTTAGTTTTATTATAATTTTAATCACTTTAGAGTATAAATCATCTTCATCTAACAGCTAGAGAAAATAGTTTGATTTGTGTTGATATTTCCCTAACCAGACAATGCTGGAGTATTAGTCTATATTTATGTGTTAACAGGTACACGATGAATATTTGAGGTGAAACTATGTTCCAGGAGTTTTGGAAAATCAACTATGAAAGCTAGTGATTCAAATCAGAAGTTGGAAAAAAATGAAGTCACTGCCTTCTCACGCCCAGGCGTAGGTCTATCACGCCCAGGCGTAGCGCTGATTCACACTTGTCACTGCCTTGCCACGCCCAGGCGCAGTCTGCCACGCCCAGGCGTGCGTCTGCGAGTTTATTCCCTATTTAAGCCCAAAAATCATATTTATTAGGGTTCGGAGATTTTTACATAGAAAGAAGAGAAAACACGGTGCTAGGGTTTGGGGAGCCGCTGTTCAACAACAATCATTGGAGTTGAAGCTTCTTAACCTTGATCTTTATGTGTAATTCTTTCACTTATCTCTATTCTTTGTAATTTCTCATGAGTAACTAATTTCTCCATTGTTAGGGATGAGTTGAATTTGGATGAAAACTCTATGTTATGATTTGATACTATCCTTTTGAATGGATTCTATATGTTGTTTACGTAATCTCCGTTCTTAATGCTTTTTATTACTTGATCACTTTTAAATTGATTTATGATTCACGATTTGAAACGAGAGTGGAATTTGTGAATGCTTGAGATTACATATTCTTGCCTTTGTATTCTAGAGATAGATACAAACCCTTGAAACCATTATAATTTCCGATATTTATATGCTTATTCTTAATTTTGAATTCACTAAGAGATTAGGGATTATCTTGAGAATAAAGGTTTAATCACTAAGAGATTAGGGTTAAACAATCTAGGAAATTGGTAACAACATCTTGAATGAATTTAACACTAGAATCAAATTAATAATATAGAGTTAGAACCCAAAGAATACTCATCCCTGGCATCTTTCTTATTATTAAATCCAAAGGAATTCTCTTTGTTAATTATTGCTTTTACAACCAATCAAACCGGAACCTTTTGTTCAATTGAGTTTTAAAATATAGTTCAACAGTATAACGCGATCCTTGAGTTCGACACTCGGTCTTACCGTTTTAATTTTACTACTTGCACGATTCAGTACACTTGCTGAAATCGCCATCAACAAGCAGCCTACAAGTACTGCCCCTAGAACGCAAAACACAACCTCTCCCCCTACCAAAACTTCTGGATCTAAGTATGTTTGATTTTAATGTATGGGTTTAACAGAGATTTGTGGAAGTTTCAATGTTAAAGTGTCTAAATTTCTAAATTTTTTTAGATTTTAATTTTTTGGGGTGAGATGATTTATCCATATTTATTTGAAGATCTGGGTTTTTTTTGTTAAGTCTGTAAAGATGTTGTTGGAGATGAAGAATGAGGGGAGGTAGAAGATGAAGATGTCTGTTTTTGTGTGGTGGTTCACACTAATAGATACAATAGGCTTGAGAGATCAAACGGTTAAAATTTAAAATATTAATGAGGTCTACGGTGAATCACTACATACATTGGCTCACCATATATAATCAAAGTGCCATCTGTCAATAGTTAACTTTTTCTGAAAAAATTGGACGGAAAGGACCTAAATAACTAACGGTCGTATAAATAAGGGACCAAAGCGAAACTTTTTTCTCATTAAGGGATCATTGTGAAACCAAAAGTATCTTTAAGGGACCAATAGACTACCATTGCCAACCACAAGGAAACTTTCGGAAACATTTCATTGGTTTTCCCTAAATCCTAATATTCATTGGCATCCCCTAAAACCCAATATATATTGGCAACCCAAAGCACAATATTTATTGGCATCCTCTAAAGCTCAATCAATATTCACTGGCACCCCTAAAGCTCAATATTAATTGGCACTCTTTAAAGTCCAATATTTAATGGCATTCCCCAAAGCCCAATATTCATTGACATTTTCCAAAGCCCAATATTCATTGGTGTAACACCCAACCCATTATTTAAATAATTCTAACTTTATTAAAATCTTCTCTAAATACGCAACGGAAAAATCACAATTTAATTATAAAATGTTTGGTTAAAGGTATTACAATCGTCAACATACTTAACTAATTGATTAATTAGCCTAAACATTATCTATAAAATCATTCTTTATAAAATATGCCTTTTCCGAAATAAATACATTAAGTCATAAAAGACCCTATATCCTAAATACAACCCTTTCCCCGTGTCACACTCAGAGCGGAGTTTCACCAAACACTTGGGCATCAACAAATACATAACCTGTAAACCTGGACCACCCAACGGTCCAGAAATACACAAAACAGAGAGTTAGTAAAATCATAACCAATAAAATACAAGTGTAAGAAATATCCTTAACACTTCATCATATTATCACGCATAATCTAACTCACATTCATATTCTCAATCTTAAATCAAACATAAGATTATTCACATAGCACATTGAATTAACAAATAAAATCAATGTTCAACACCATAATTCAATCAAATAACTCACACAATGTCACATAACAATTACCACGTAATGTGCACATAATCCTAATGCAATCTAATGCCACAACTCATGCTATGTCAACCTAGACATATCTAATGCATGTGGTACTATCGTCTTTATTAGAGTAACTCACCTCTAATACCGTCTTTATCGAATAAATATAATTCGATATCCGTCTTTAATAGAATCATAGATTCTAATATCCCTAACTCAATACATGAATGCATGAATGATTCATGTACAACCACAAACACTTAATATAACACAATATTAAGTTCTACTCTATGATATGGAACACTATCCATATCCGTCTTTATTAAGATATCTCACAATCTGAATATTCGTCTTTATCAAATAAAATTTGATATCCGTCTTTATTAAGATAACATAATACCTTAATATACTTCTTTATTAGAATAACACAATTCTAATATTCTTCATTCATATATATACATATCATACATTCAACATCATTCATCGAAATACATTTATCAACAATTTTAAAAGTATAGGAAGTATACAAAAATATAAGAAACTTCATGAACTAAACCTCATCTTATAAAACTAACTTCGGATTCGGAATCTACGCGAAAAATCGAGTGAAATAGGTTCCGGGTGCATAAACCATCAAAAAGTCAACCAAAAGTCAACTCTGGTCAACAAGCTGTCAGTCTCCTGCGGGCCGCGCAACAATCAGAGGAGAATGTTGAAAAAGCTGCGCGCCGCGCAGGGATCAAAGTGACCTGCAGAAAATGCGTTTTTGTGCGAAAAATCACTTATTTGACCCAAAATCACTTATTTTCAGTTCCAGAAATTATACCAAGCATGGGTTATGTTCATACATGTTCAAAACACATTAAAAGTAACTTATTAACACAAATAATCACTTATTTTTCATGGATCTTGACATATTTGTAAAAACTCATAAACATTCACAAATCTTAACAAACATCTACAAATACCCATTTTTACCCATTAAAATTGTTCATACATCATGTTAAGAGTATATTAAACATACTATGAACATGAGTTTTCACTTTCATTAAGAAAAATCATCCCAAAAAGCCCAAGAAAATGAGTGGAGAAAGTATGGGTTAGGAGAAATCGACATTCTCCCCTTTCTCTAGTCACTCACAATTATGAAAACTAACTCTCTTACCTTAGCTCGACGATTCTCGGATCTTGGCTCTTGAATCTCCAAGAAATTCCTTGCCCTAGCTCTCCTCCTTGTCTCTTGCTCTTCCTTCTCCCTTCTTTCTCACCAAAGTCACAATTGTGACACTTTCTCTCTCTAAGGGACCATAAATAGCCCTCCCCATTTTCTACTACTAGGCCCATTAGTCTAAAGCCCAACAAGCCCACTATCACATAATTCTCATAAACTCGCCCAATTAACTAATACTCTCGCTTATTAATTAATCGCCACAATAATAAAATAATAATAATAAGCCACATAAATATATAAATTAACACATATATACAAATAACGAATAAATGAAAATCGGGTCGTTACAATTGGCATCCTCCAAAGCCCAATATCCATTGACATTCACCTACAAACAATATTCATCACTATCCACACCTCTCGAGCCCGAGCTCAATTGGCCATCCTATAAAAGAGGAAAAAAGAGCAATCCTCGCTGACACACAAAGCCCAACCTTTATCGGCATTTCATTTCATGCATCGACCATGCATTTCACATAGCATGCATTAACGCTACATCCACGATCAAAGGCATATCGTGCACCGACCCAAAAAATATCATGCAAATTAATATGCACAAAACATGCATACACAGCATAAGCCAAGATTCTGTGACCGCTCAAGAAAGTTCATGTAACTCCCAACTAAGCCCATCAACGTCATTAAATAGAACCCTTGTCTTAGCAAGGACGCTCATTGATTTCTCCAATAAATAGTCTCCCTAGTGAGCTCTGTCTAGAACCTTTTTCAGTGAGTCGACCTTCAGTGTAAGCAGCTGAATAAGATCAAATTTATCCTCGGAGACCGACCTTCAGGGTAAGCGGCTTAATAAGATCACCTTTATCCTCTGGGAACGACCTTTAGCATAAGCGACTAGTAAGATCACTTTTATACTCTAGGAGCGACCTTCGGCGTAAGGAACTGGATAAGACCACTTTTATCCTCGGGGATCGACCTTCAGCGTAAGCCGTTGAATAAGATCACATTTATCCTATGGGATCGACCTTCAGTGTGTGTGGCTGAATAAGATCACCATTATCCTCGAAGATCAATCTTCAACTTAAGCGGCATAATAAGAGCACCATTATCCTCAAGGATTGACCTTCAGCGTAAACGGCTGAATAAGATCTTAGGGACCGACCTTCTGTGTAGGTGGCTGAATAAAATCACCTTAATCTTAGGGGTCTATCCAGCATAAGCGGTTGTAAATGACCATCCTTCCCTCGACGAAGACTCTTTATTCGGATCATTTATCGTTTCACCAGGAACCTCCTGACGACGATCATATCTTCACCCTTGTTTAGGCATTCAAATCCAAACAAAAAAATGAAAATAAAGAAAAAAAGAAGAAAATATTTGCAATTTACTTGTTTTGATTTGACTATTTCTTCTTAAGGTAAATTTTTATAGGGGATTAATTTGATTGATTTGTCTGATTCATGACATCAAACCTTGGTTTAGGGATATAAATTCAAACTTGCACATTTGATTCTCTTTTTTTTGTTTTTTTTCCGGTGCCTCGGCCTTTCAGGCATTGCACTTTGGGCTGGACTTGATTTTGTTATTTACACCCCCCCTTCTGACCATTTTAATTTTAATTTTTTTTATTTAATTTCATTTATTTAATTTCATATATTTAATGTTTCAAACTTAAAATAAAAAATAATAAACATAAAAAAAATATCAATTTTAATTTCATTTTTTAAATAAAAATTGGCATAAAATAATTTTGGATAAGTAGTTTTTTACCCCTTGTAAAGTTAGCGAAATTTCATTTACCCCCTAGGCAATTTTTTTTTTCTTCTGTTTATCCTCCTGCAATGTGATGCACAGGCAGATGATTTTCCAGGTGTGCTTGCCATGTCATCGAATATGCACAGACGGATGTCCAGTTGTCCACCTAGGGGACAAAATGAGAGAATCTTCACATTGCAGTGGGTAAACAGAAGAAATTGTTTTGCGTGGGGGGTAAATAAAATTTTGCTAATTTTGCCTTGGGTAAAAAGCGATTTACCCTTTTTTTTTTATTATGAAAGTTTTAAAAATATAAATGTTATGATGTGATATTTGGTGTGTCTTTCTATTTAATATATATATATATATATATATATATTTATATATATATATATCCTATGGACAACCGTTTTGTTTCGGATTTCGCCTACAACCCTAAATTATTGGTTTGTAATTTCTTTGTATTTGAATAATCATTCTCGAAATTAAGATGAGGTTTCTTCTTGTATTTAAATAATGAACCAAGTCATTGGGCTCAAGTGGTTAATGAGCTTCACCAAAGGACGAATCGTTCGGGAGAACCCGAGTTCGATTCCTGGGTGAAACAATTTCTTGGCCAGACTTTACTTATAATCCAAGTGGGAGAATTTTGTATTATATAATTGAGCTCTTGTTTATTAATTGATCGTGATGAATTGGACAATTCAGTCAAGCCCAATGAAAGGTCACTGCGCTCAACCGTTTAGTTATTTAAATGTGACCCCATGGACATAAGGGTGAAACCTAACTCTGAAATGTTAACGGTATAGTTATCACTCTCATGATTTTCATACAATGATGATGTAAAACTTTTTACACATACATGCAATCAAATCATACTATATATAGTGTCACTTTTATAAGTTAGTTCCTAAAATTCTCAATAAAAATCTACTTGGTATGATTTGATTGAATGCATATGGAAAAATGATTTACACTGTTAGTGTATATAAATTAAATCCTTATTTAAACACTTTAGTAATTATACTCAAATTACTTTTCCAAATAATATTCAGAAATTATTGAACAATTCTAACACATAAATCAAAGTGTTGGAGTAAGCCCTAAAAGCCAATCTATTTGATAGCATTTGCTTTTGTATTGTGACATGATTTATATATATTAAATATATATAATAAGGCATTTCTTTATTATGTTTGTTTTCCAAAATAATAAAGTCCCTAGAATAGATTGTTCATGTAATGAAACATTAAGTGAGACTTAATCGTGAGATTACATTAACTTAAGAACACTATTCTTAAAGTATCCGTAGTCAAGCTTTAATATGAAATGGGATAACATTAAAGCATAGAGACTATTATGTTGGTAGACTGATGATCACGTCTCATTGATCATAGATAATGAGTTATCAAGTCTTCACATAGATATAAATGTTAAGGGTAACTTTATATCGGATTGACCCACCATGAGAATACTGCATAGAATGTTATGAAATGTCATAAGTTATTCTCATAGTGATAAAAGGTGCATTCCATCCTTCGACCTGAAACCACTGTGTACCCTAGATGTAGGAGTGTAATACCTTGTTGCCATTCAAACGTTATCCGTAACTGGATAACTATAAAGTTGGTTGATGGGTATCCCACGAATCATGCTGAGGGACATGAGTGACCTAGATGAGATTTGTCCCTCCTACATAACGGGAGATATGTCTATGGGCCCAATATTGAACTAGACAAGGATGACATACTATGCCTTGTGTTCAATATAGACATGAGGACAAAAGGGTAATTATGCACAAGATGTTTATCACAGAAAGGTTAGTCAGATCACATGACATTCTTATAACTTGGGTAACAGTGATGTGTTGCTAGATACCGACTGTTTATAATATTAAGATAAATATTATTGCCAACGTTATAAGAACCTACAAGGTCACACACATAAGGACAGTTAAAACGGGAAAAATAAGTAAGACTTATTGCGGGGGTGCAATTAGTGAAAAACGAATATTGGGCTTAAGAAGTCCAAATTCGTGTGAACTGAAGCTCACATAAGAAACTCTATAAATAGAGCCTTATGAAGTTCATTCTCTCACACTTTTGGAGAAATTCTAAATTTCTCTAAACCCTAATTCGTATTTGGGAAATTCTGAATTTCTCTAAACTCTAATCCGCTCAAGTTCCCTCATTCTTCATCCAAGAATGGCTAGCACCGAAGGTTGAAGGTTACTGTTCGTGTGGACTAAGTGGAGGCGCTGCAATTGTGGTGCTCGTGATCGATTGAAGGTTCTTGTTCGTGATCATACGGTGTTTCTTGTTCGTGATCGAAAGGAAGTTCGTGTTCGTGATCGTAAGCAGTTTCTGTTCGTGATCGAAAGCTCCTTGTTCGCGAAAGAAAGCATCAGTTCTTTAAGGTAATAATATATTCTTGACCATGATCTTTCACATGGATCCATTGAAGGAAAATAAAATTTTAAAATCCGCTGCGTTTTATCTTTGACAAACAGTTACGTTTTCCTTCAGTGGTATCAGAGCCTCTTGTGAAACCATGGATCGGTTTTGATGTTTGTTACTGTTTATTAATATGATATGATTATGAATCTATATTAATAATAATAAGAACAAGAATTAATAAGATGTGATTGATTAATCTTAATTTATATATGTGATATATAATTCTAATACAACATTGGTATATGTGATATACCGATTATATTGTTCATCAGAATATTTTGTGATTGGCGTGAATAATGGGTGATTGTGAGCATGTGCTTCGGAATCCGATACTGGTGAAGCATTCATGAGTCAATCATCTATAATGAACAACAATCTTGAAACGTTTTGATGAATGATTGTTGTATTAGGATTCATAAAAAATACAAGTGTTGTATTATTATGGAAACATAATCGGTTAGGGTTTCAAAATTGTGTCAAACGTTGATACAATTAGGGTTTCGTAATGAACCGTTCATTACGAAACCTTGAATTGGATTGTTTTGTTTAATCACGTTTCTGTTTATATTGTTTAAACATTGTTTAAAATCGCTATTCTGTTTAAACATTTTGATCGCGTTTCTGTTTAAAGCAAAGGTTGTTTAAATCGCGATTCTGTTTAATTGTTTAAATCGCGATTCTGTTTAATTGTTTAATCGCGTGTCTGTTTAAATTGTTTAAACATGTTAATGTCTCTGTTTAAATCGTTTAAACACATCAGAAACTGTTTCTGTTTAATTCGTTTATGTTTAAAATGTTTAAACATATTGGAATCAATTAAATAATAAAGGAATTAAAATTGGCCAAACCATGTTTCTGTTTATGGTTATCGATTGGTTTGATGTTTCGGAACCGTTTCTGGTGAAGCATCAACATATTGATCATCTTAACAAGAGAAACATGTTACTCGATCACATATGCACATAAACCCTATGTGATATTGGTATATATGATATACTGATTTTGATCGTACAATAATTGAGTTGAATGATACTTGTTCATATTTGATAATTGATGTTTGAAACTTCGGAACCGTATCTGGTGAAGCATAAAGTTCGGAATCGTATCTGGTGAAGTATAAGCTTTGAAACCGTATCTGGTGAAGTTTAACGAATTCGATTATCGTATTGAACGAAGAATCAGAGCACTTGATTTGGTATGATCATGTTATTGTAAGAGTATTCATAACGATGCAAGTGTTGTGTCATTATGATTAGGGTTTGTAAAACGTATCAAATGTTGATGCAAAATTAGATGGTAATTCAAAGTGATTTTGACAAATATATTTAATTTTGAAATCGTTTCAAAATTTTAGAAATATCTTTTGAAATTGTTTTAAAAGATAATATTACCAATTTTGGAAAAATATTTTATTCAAAAACGTTTTGATTAAATAAATTGCAATATTTGGTAATTGGAGAATTGTCAAAGATTTGATTCTACTTTAAAATAATATTATTTATTTTAGCAAATTTTGATTCGAAAGATTTAATTGTGAATTAAGAGGTTTGAATCAAATTTAATTGCTAACTTTGCGTAGTGTGATCAATCGCCGGATTTTAATTTATTTTATTTAATTATGAGACTTTAATTTTAATAATAATGATAAAAGTGTGTTTATTATTATTTTGTTGTGAGTGATTATGGTCTTAGTCTTATAATTCTATTTATTGGGTTTTTGAAATACGGCCTGCGTGTCGTGCCTCTCTCTCTCAAATTCTATATGTACATTCTCCTCTCATCCATTCCCTCGTATGTAAAACGAGTTTCTCTTATTTGTAATGTAATTAGAATACAAGGAAGTAAGAAGAATCCTGACGCTTGAACAACCCTGGAGGTCTAGCTTGGAGAAGCAAGGTCGTTTCTAGGACTAGTTTAGATTCTCTCATTGGCTTGAGAGAATCACAGCGTTAGGGACCATAATCATGTCACTTTTATTTTGTTTAATTGTTATGCATGCTTGAATGATTGGAGTGTGAATATATATGATATATAAGCCGTGGTGAGGCGAGATCAAACTAATTAAAAATCCTTCAAATAATATATTAAGTTTTATGCTTTCCAAAGAATAGCACCCTTCAAGATCAATAACGATTAATGTAGGTTTTGCCAACGTAAAGTGCATTGTCTATATTGATAAGTTGCGGTGAGATAACCAGTTTATCCGAGGGCTATTCTTTGGGTTAACTTAACTAAATAAATATAATATGATTATATGATATTAGAAGCAAGCGTTGGGTTATTTTATATGATGGATTAAAAATAAAATAAGTGTTATTTACCCAACAAAAAGGATATGAGAGTTGTATGAGATACAATTGGAAAGGAGTTTCCTACCTAAATAAACTAAGTTTTGTGTAATCAGTCCAACGCTAACTTAAAACAAAGTGAAATATGGATCTCATTCTCACTAGAAAATCTTCCAACGGGATTTTCCGAATCATATGCTTGAAGGTCATTTGGTTTGAATAAAATAGTGGGAGCATTTTAATAAAAGTCCGTATTAAAATGATTTAATCATAATACAAAGTTTTACATATCTCTGTAATTAGAATTTTGGAATACAATACAAATTATATTGTCCTTATGAAGGACAAGAATTTCAGAAAAGTGTTTCTGAATTGGTACACAATTGAGAATTGTTCTCAAATGCGAGAAAAACTATGAGTTCTTGAACTATACTCTCTAGCAACCTACTAAGACTAGATTCGAGAAGGATGCTTATCAAAAGTATCAAATCAAGTCGAATGTCTAGATATAAAATATTTCATACTTGTAATTTTAAAGAAATGACGTGATCATTAAATCTCAAACAAGTTTTTTATTTTCAAAAGGGATTACAAAGTATGAAAAATAATATATCTCTTAATAGACCAAATCAAGTAACGAACTTGAGTTTCATGATCTTGATAAGATTGTCTATAAAAGGTTGTAATAAGGACCAAATAAAATTTGGACCTTGTATATACATACGAGATGTATATTAACCACCAAACTTTTTGATATATTTTGTTTATTTACTTCATTTACATTACTGATAAATATCAGTAAATGTAGATGTATGTGTGTGACACAAATTAGAAATCTTTGAATTTGTCAAAGAGTTCAATAATGAAGTAAAACAAAATAACTTACAAAAGTATTAAAGTCATATGAACAAGTCATAATGGTAAATACTTAGTTAAGGAATATAATAACTATTTTATCGCATCATGTTTGACATGATTTGATTTAAGATAGTTTAATTATATGTCGTTGACTCTTTGTTGTAATTTCTCTACTTATAGTTATTCTTCACCCGCAACTAGCTCTGCCTTTTAAAAGTAATCATAAAGACATCATATTTGATATGAAGGTAAAGTACCTAGTTTGCCTTTATGATAGTTTGGATTGAAAATTTATCAGATAAATTTAATTTCAAATTGGATGAATGTGGAAGTATCCTAAGGAAACTAAGGGATACTAGTCCTACATGACTCTTCAGGACAAAAGTTGTTTTGTTGCTAGACTGAAGCATTCCTCGAGTGGGAATGTGTCTCTTAAAAGAGTCAGTGGGAGTAATATAGAACTTGAATGATTCAAGTACCACAACATTAATATTTTAAAAGGGAACACAAATTGGTTCCTCAAGGTTGTTGTAGGATCAACCGTTTGAGTTGCACATGAGGCTAGACAAGTCTAACATATCACAAGGCTGGGAAGTATGATTTTATCATGACTTAACAAGGTGATATGGTTTTCATTGAAGATGAATATTTAACTTGTTTAAAAGGTCGTAAATGACCTAAATTCTGAGAAGTGACTAAATGCCATAGAATCTTATATATAATCCATGTACACAGACCTTATGTGATAATGGTTATGTCATTAAGATGAGTAAGACTCAGACGATAAAAGTGAGTCTTCTTATAGAAGACTGACATGGATGATATGGAGACTACATTTAAGATGTAATTAATTATTAAAGGTTTCACGCAAAATCAAAATGCAAATTATGATGAAACCATGATCGTAGTCTAGTTACAATTGTTATACTACATGTTATGGCAGATGGATGACAAAGTTGCATTCCTTAATTGGAATGACCTCATATATATGTGTTAGACATATACATAGGGTTTTCTCAATCCAAAGGATGCTTGAAAGGTATACAAATTGTAGCAATCTAATTTTGATTAGATCAAGTTCTCAGAAGTTGAATTATTTGTTCTTATTTATGAAGTTTTATGAAAACGAATTAATAAAGGACAAATATAATTCTTGTGCACACAAGGAGGTTAGTGGGAGTAATTATCTTAATCTGGTATCATCTATGGATGACATATTAATCATCAAAACATTTTCCTTATACATTTTCTTTACGAATCATAATCTATAGAGATAGATTGTTGACGCAACAAATGATTTTATTTGTTCAAAGGACAATGTCACGTCTCATTGGATGAGAAAGAGATACATGAAAAGAATCCACATGCTTTGGCAAATGGATCAGTCATGTACACCATATAATATGTACAACACCAGATACACCATATGCTTATAGCATAATCAGTAAGTACCAAAATTGAATCTAGTGTTTGACACTAATTGTCCTTCAAGAATATCCCTAAGTACCTTAAAGGAACTAAGGACTATCTTTTGAAATAGGTAGGTATGGAAAAGATCATTGTAAATAAGTTATAATGATGTTAGTTTCCAATCGGATACATTGTATTGAAATTCAAATTTATGTCAGATATAAACACTGTAAGCTAATAAGCTTCAGAAAGTGTCTATTTCTATTACAAAGGTCAAGTATTTGATTTGGATCGTTTAGTTCAGGATTGAGCTAAAACTATGTTTCCATCGTTGCAGATTTCATTAATCACATTAGTGATGATAATGATTTAATCTTGCAAACAAAGGAATAGAGCTCACCATATATATATATATATATATATATATATATATATATATATATATATATATATATAGACACCTTTCTATTTCGATAGAGATCGAAAGAGTAACTTTGAAAAGATATGTAAGATACCAACATAGGAAATAGTTCCTTATCCACTAATGTAGCATCTTGCTAAGAAGTTGCTCGATGCTCATGCTAACCGATAAATGTTAGATGAACATTTGATTGGCTTTAGTGCTAGTGGGGGATTGTTGGAGTAAGACCTAAAAGCCAATCTATTTGATAGCATTTGCTTTTGTATTGTGACATGATTTATATATATTAAATATATATAATAAGGCATTTCTTTATTATGTTTGTTTTCCAAAATAATAAAGTCCCTAGAATAGATTGTTCATGTAATGAAACATTAAGTGAGACTTAATCGTGAGATTACATTAACTTAAGAACACTATTCTTAAAGTATCCGTAGTCAAGCTTTAATATGAAATGGGATAACATTAAAGCATAGAGACTATTATGTTGGTAGACTGATGATCACGTCTCACTGATCATAGATAATGAGTTATCAAGTCTTCACATAGATATAAATGTTAAGGGTAACTTTATATCGGATTGACCCACCATGAGAATACTGCATAGAATGTTATGAAATGTCATAAGTTATTCTCATAGTGATAAAAGGTGCATTCCATCCTTCGACCTGAAACCCCAGTGTACCCTAGATGTAGGAGTGTAATACCTTGTTGCCATTCAAACGTTATCCGTAACTGGATAACTATAAAGTTGGTTGATGGGTATCCCACGAATCATGCTGATGGACATGAGTGACCTAGATGGGATTTGTCCCTCCTACATAACGGGAGATATGTCTATGGGCCCAATATTGAACTAGACAAGGATGACATACTATGCCTTGTGTTCAATATAGACACGAGGACAAAACGGTAATTATGCACAAGATGTTTATCACAGAAAGGTTAGTCAGATCACATGACATTCTTATAACTTGGGTAACAGTGATGTGTTGCTAGATACCGCTCACTGTTTATAATATTAAGATAAATATTATTGCCAACGTTATAAGAACCTACAAGGTCACACACATAAGGACAGTTAAAACGGGAAAAATAAGTAAGACTTATTGCGGGGGTGCAATTAGTGAAAAACGAATATTGGGCTTAAGAAGTCCAAATTCGTGTGAACTGAAGCTCACATAAGAAACTCTATAAATAGAGCCTTATGTAGTTCAGTCTCTCACACTTTTGGAGAAATTCTAAATTTCTCTAAACCCTTATTCGTATTTGGGAAATTCTGAATTTCTCTAAACCCTAATCCGCTCAAGTTCCCTCATTCTTCATCCAAGAATGGCTAGCACCGAAGGTTGAAGGTTACTGTTCGTGTGGACTAAGTGGAGGCGCTGCAATTGTGGTTCTCGTGATCAATTGAAGGTTCTTGTTCGTGATCATACGGTGTTTCTTGTTCGTGATCGAAAGGAAGTTCGTGTTCGTGATCGTAAGCAGTTTCTGTTCGTGATCGAAAGCTCCTTGTTCGCGAAAGAAAGCATCAGTTCTTCAAGGTAACAATATATTCTTGACCATGATCTTTCACATGGATCCATTGAAGGAAGATAAAATTTTAAAATCCGCTGCGTTTTATCTTTGATAAACAGTTACGTTTTCCTTCACAAAGACGCGACCTGGCAACTGTCTTTGCACTCCTACCTCCTTTATCACTGAGCGATCATTTAGGAGCCTTAGCTGGTAATCTGAGCTGTTTCCCTCTTGACGATGAAGCTTTAACAACACCATAACGAAACACATACAATATATCGCACACAATTTACAAGAGCATTGGTGAAATTGCAGGTTGATCGTGATTCTCTTAGGAGTCATGCTGGAATATTGCTTACATGATCGTGGAAACACTTCAACTAGCGTGTCTTACTAGTACTTTATAATAAGCATGTCAATTTAATAAGTCATAACTGTGGTAAAATTATCTTGAAGTATACTAAGAAATTATAAATAAGACAATAGAAAAGCTAAGAAAATCATTAAACCATCACCAAAATATCAATCCAGCTATGAATAAAAACAGTCTTAGAAGAGCACAAATATGTTGAATGCTGATTAAGATGTAAGAACCTCCTAGCAAACTTAGGATCTCTGCCTGTGTCACAAACAAGCAGCGGAAACATGACGCTACTGATCGAGATAAAATAAAACCTTCACACCGGAGCCAATACAGACACAAAATTTGAGTACGACTGAATGGCCAAAGCATTGCAATGTGAAAGTGCAAGTTTTGCACCATAGCTTAGGCATAATTGAAGCCTAATAGAAGTAAAATGGAAAATGTAGAAAACTGGAAGAAGAGATTAAAATTTCATTGATCACAAATCTGATTACAAATGAGTCATGTCGCTCTTATTTATACAATATGTAACTCGAACAAACTAGAAACTAACTAGTAACTAACTCTTCACTTCCTCCAAAGAGCTCTAACTAACTTATTATTAGCTTCAACACTCTCCCTCAAGCTGTAGTGGATATCCAACAATCCAAGCTTGTCCTGAAGACTATTGAATGGGTCTGGATGAAGGGATTTGGTGAGAATATCTCCAACTTGGTCTTTGGAGCTAACTGGTAGTAAATGGAGAATCCTAGCCTGAACCTTGTCGCGAACAACATGGCAATCAATTTCTATGTGCTTGGTGCGTTTGTGGAACACTAGATTAGCTGCTATATGGAGTGCTGACTGGTTATCACAATAGAGAATGAAAGGACCTTGATGTTGAATATTGAAGTCTTGAAGTAAGTAAAGGAGCCAGTGCCCTTCACATGTAGCTTGGGCTAGGGCTCGATATTCAGCCTCTGAAGAGGAACGAGAGACAACATTTTGTTTCTTACTCTTCCAACTGACAAGTGAAAGACCAATAAAGAAACAATAACCAATTGTAGACCTCCTTGTATCTGGATAAACACCCCAATCATAATTAGAGAAACCCTTGAGGCTGACAGTGGAAAAAGAACTAAAGAAAAGTCCTTTTCCCGGGTTATTCTTGAGGTATTTGAGAACATGAAGACCGGCTAACATATGATCAGTAGATGGAGCAGATAAGAATTGACTGAGTTTACTTACTGCTTAAACAATCTCTAGTCTAGAGTGAGTGAGATAGAGAAATCTTCCGACTAATCTTCTATAGGCAGTGGGATCTGATAAGGGAGTGCCATAGTCTTTGCGAAGTTGTAAATGAGGTTGCATGGGAGTAGAACAAGGTTTGGCTCCAAGTAGACCTGTATCCTCAACTAGATCCAAAGTGTACTTTCTTTGACTTGAGACTACCCAAATCTTTTATGCTAAATTTGGTGTCTAGTAGGAGTTTGATGTTTTGTATCTCTGCTATATCAGTACCTCCCAGAACAAGGTCATCTACATACACCAAAATAACTGTTGGGTTTTTTGTGTGTTGGCTACATTTTGCTAAAACACACTCTAGTAAGATGCTACAGAACATGTTGTAGCATGTTTTTACAGCATCAGGTCTACTACGACAGCTGGGCACGCGACTCTGTTTTTCTGCATAATATCTTTTGAAGATTTGATTGAAGTATAATCTTGCTTGTGCTATACAAGTCTCAGAGGCGGTCCATGTTATTATTTACTCCAGAAATATATTGAAGATATATTTTTGCATCAAATCTTTTGTGAAGAAATATTTGGAGTAAATCTTTTGTGAGCTGGACATCGCAAATGTCAGCTGTATTTTGAAGCCAAAAACGTGCATGGTTAGGAATCTTCAGAAGGTAGTTACTTGTTCCTCAAGTTTATTATAAAAGATGAAGGAATTAAAAAAAAAGATTTGATTTGTGTCAAATATATTTGATGCAAATATATTTGTGGAAGATTTAATTTTAGAATATAACCACTGAAGATTATTGCAAAAAATATAAAAGATATATTTCAAATATATCTTTTTGCTTCAAGAAGATTATTATAGAAAATATATTTATGGAGAATCAAATATAATTATGAAAGGAATATTTAGTGCAAATATATTTGTGGAAAATATATTTTGTTTTCTTGGAGCTGAAGCATTGTGAAGCCTATATAAAGGAAGTTGCTAAACCTATTTTACTCACCAAAACCAAAGCTTAACCAAATATATCAAAGATGTAGTCTTTTAGGGTTTTGTGTCTTTGTAAGCCTTGTGCTTTAGGGTTTCATGTACAACTCTCTATTGCCGTCATTGAACATCTACGTACAGAGTTGTAAATTTTAAATGTCTCCTAAGCCTTTAGGTATGGAGGTGTTGATTGTGTTACTTCTCCAAAGCTTTTAAGCAAATAATTGTTGTGTCTTGAAGTGTGTCTTCACCATTTGATTGTTCTGTTTGTAAACAACGCTGTTTGTGTTGTGTGAAGGAAGTGAGACGGGGCGTCTCATATCTAGGAGTTCCTAGGTAGGATTGAATGAGGTAGTGTCTAGGTGATAAGATAGAAACGGGGTGTTTTGGAGTCTTTGAACTAGAACTATAGTAGTGAATTCATTCCTGGATTGGTATCCCCCATAGTAGGAGAGGTTGCTCCGAACTGGGTTAACAACATACTGTGTTATTTACTTTCCTGCCCTTTATTGTTTATTTTTCATATTCTGTTAGTCTGATGCGGTAGAATATGCTACAACATGATATAGAGCATCTTACCACTGCACGCCAGAATTTCAATTGGTATCAGAGCAGGCACTCTGTTCTGTATCTGAGTGAGCTTCAGGGAAGATATTTTCTGGCAATATGGACATGGAAGAAGGAGATGAAGAAGATACTTAGATGTGCTTATTGTGCATAAAAATATTTAAAGGCATTAACACTTTCTAAAAAGCATAGGGCATTATCATAATCTTATAACCACATAAATGTGGATGATTCATCGTGCTTAGTCATCATTCATAGGAATATGGGTGACTTTTTATGATTAAGTCATCATTCATAGAAATATGGGTGGCTTAATTAGTTATCATTCATAGCAATATGGGTAACTTAACAATGCTTAAATATTCAATGTAGACAAGTGTATTTAGAGCAACCACTACGCCTCTATTGTCATACCCCATTTTTTGACCAATCGCTTTTATTCGTCTTTTTTAAGACAATTTTTCTTTGTTCGTTTCTGACAAAATTTCGGCAGAGAGGTATTTTAAAATACCTCATTTATTTGTTCTTTTATTTTTATGTTATTATTATTTTTATTAGATGTTTTATTTATTTTATTATTATTATTGTTATTTATTTTGATTTTTATCTCATTTTTATTTTTTAAAAGTCATTTTTATCTTTTTTTTTTTTATCATTATTTTCGTTTTTAATCAGGTGGTGTTTTTTTAGTCAATTTGTCCACAGTCCAGATCATGTGTTTTTTGTCCAGGCCCAAAGGGGCAATTTTGTCCCAATAAGGAAATATTCATCTGCAAACCCTAATCTGACACAGTATATATGCATTAATTGCACAGTTCCCAAGGGATTCATGAGCCGCAACTTTTTTCTTCCCATTTCCAGATCAAAAATCAAAAACAGAAAAAAATACAGAAAAGGAAAATTAAACAGAAAATCATATCATCACCATCATTCATTCATAAACCCAGAAACCTTCAACTTCACCACTGTTCATCATCAACACCGAACCCATCATCATCATCTTCCTCATACGAAACAAGAAAACGTTTGCTATCCAAAACCGTCTCAGATTCAAACTATCCAAACCGATTCAAACCACATCCAAACCGAAACCCATCATCAATCTTTCAAACCCGATACAATTCATCACACCAAAAACAAACCCAGAAACAGAACAAAAAACGAGAAGAAGAAGAAATTAGAAATCAAAACCGCGATCCCAAAGGTTTTTCCATTTCCATTCTGTCTGGGTTCGATCCGGTTTATTGATTATTTTGTTTGTTTACTTTGAGTCTAGATTTGGATTTAGGAGAGGATTTTGTGTAAGTTTGGTGTTAAAATTTTTGAAAACCATGGAAGCTTGGATGAAAGTTACAGAGAGGTTTTGAGAGGAGGAAGAACCGCCGCCGGTGAGAGAAGAGAAGAAGAGATTTCTGATTTCGTTTTAGGTTTTTATATTTTATATACTCTGTTTGGATCCTGTGCGCGCGGGTGCACATCCTTACGGTGCACCTGCGCGCCTATGTCTTTCTGATCCTGATCAAACGTTCACGATTATATTTTCCTGTGATCAGATCAGAGCTGTCTGATCAATCAGACGGCTCTGATCTGATTTTCGTTAATTACTTCACACACCTCCCCTCTGGGCCACGCCCCCCAGCTGGGCTTGGGCCCATAGTTGCTTTTTGCACCCCCTTTTCAGTTTTAATTGTTATTTGCACCCCCTTCTGTTTTTTATTTTATTTTTGCATAATTAATTATTTATTTATTGCGTTGTAAAGACATTAGATTGTATTTTTTAGGACTTGATGTAAATTTAAAAATTGCATAGCATTATCTTGCATTCATTTCATATTTATTTTTCTCGCAAATACCTTAGAATGTAATTAGGAGCAAATGTACACTATAAATTGAAAAATTGCATCTCATGCATATTTATTTATCGCTTTCCGCAAATCGTTAGCATATTTAATTCCGAGGGGAAAAGACGCCGTTTTGATCAAAATATCATTACGGATTGTCTTCGCGCTTAATTTGCTTTTTGCGATGTTATTATTCTTTTAGCGCTACCTTTTAATTTTAACCCAACATTCCATTCAAAAATAGTTAGTCATTTTATTCTAAAAAAATGAGGTCAAAACCTCTTTCAAAAAAATAGCAAAACAATTCATTTTCAACATCATCAAGCATCAAAACATTTCATCATCAAACATTTTCAAACTTTGGACTTTAAACCAAACGTTTCTTTTTATCGCGAAACTTGGATTTTAAACCAAGTGCCTTGGAATTTAAACCAACGGCGTCTTTTATCGTGAAAACCTTGGATTTTAACCCAAGTGTCTTTTTTTATCGCGAACTTGGATTTTAAACCAAGTGCCTTGGACTTTAAACCAATGGCTCCTTTTATCGCTAAAACCTTGGACTTTAACCCAAGTGTCCTTTTTCTCGCCTAAACCTTGGATTTTAAACCAAGTGTATTTGTCTCATTCATACATTTTTAATCATGCATAAACGTTGGATTTTAAACCAAGTGTCTTTTATCACTCAAACATTTTCTCAACAAACCTTGGATTTTAAACCAAGTGTCCGCGTCTTATTTTCATAATCAAATCTCAATCAATTTAACCATATAGACTTTCTTCACAAATTAACATCAATCAAACTCACATTTTTTCCATTTTCGGCTTTTGGTATTTTAAAACCATTTTCAAAACCTTAAAATCAAACAAACAAATTTACTCGTCTTTTTACCCCGAACTACGGTGGTTTGATCCCTCGGGTACGTAGGCATGAGACTTGTCTCTCCGATCAATAAAATCAACAAAAACATTTTTCCTTTTCCATCACTTTAAACTTCTTTTTTTATCATCACTTTAATTTCCCACTTATACTTTTCTTTACAAACAATTAAAATAAAGCGCATAGATAGAATAAAAACAAGAGGTTCCTATGGAGTACTATAGATACTTAGGGTGCTAATACCTTCCCTTCGTATAACCAACCCCCGAACCTTGTTCTCTTAAAAATAGGGTTTTTTCGAACTTTTTCCCTTTCCCTCGGATAAATTAAAGATCGGTGGTGGAATATTAAATTGCGATTGGAAGTTAATTAATAACTCAACATCCAAAAATCACCGCGACATCTATCACTTTGATTAAATGCTTTTAATGCAAGTCCTCTTGTTTTGTGTGGGCTATGGCTTGATACTCATTGCATCTGTGAGTGCTCTCTGGTTTGCATTGTGCTCTCTGTGGTTTTCTATGTTCTGGTCTATGTGTTGCTCCTGTGATACTCTTTGTCAAGATTTTGTGCTAAAAAGGGGGAGTAATATTTCTGAAGATTTCTATGCACAATGTGTTACAACATGCTATAGCATCTGGTATGTCATATGTGTTTTTCTACTTTGTTGATGATGTATGATGATATGCATTGTTTGAGGGGGAGTAGAAACTGTATGTGCATGAAATGAGGGGGAGCTATGACTTTACAGGAATTTATTTTTCCTAGTTGTGTGGAATTTATTTTTCCATGAGATTTTACTTCTGTTCTGAATTCACTACGAGAGTTTATTTCTCTCATGTTGTACTTCATGAGGCTAGATGTGTATGATCCGCTGTTGAATGCCTCTGATGTTATTGTCTGCTTTCTTTCCTAGTTGTGTGCTTATGTTGACTCAAAGGAAACTTTGATCTGTATCCATCCTATTCTTGTTGGCTAGTCAAAGATTGTTTTAGCAGAAATTTGCCATGTCTTCCAGGAAATCAGACAACTCATCAGAATGATTCAAAGGCCTGGAAGAATTAACCGCATCAATATGTAACATCACATTTTGTTTTAATTATTTATTTAATTTGATCTATTTAATTGTCATGTTGTATGATTTATTTAGTTGTGACATTAGATAAGGAGGTGTATTTAATATAGTAGTGCTTTTGGGAGGTGTAAATATTAAGTTGGGCTTTATGAGGAATGGACTTGGAATAAATGAAGGGTAATGTGGTAATTGGAGGAGATGTTGACCTAGGTATAAATTGGTACTTTTAGGAGAGAGGATTCATTTTGTCATGGATTTGGGATGGAGGAAGAGAGAGAAGCTCTCATAAGAAGAAAAAGAAAGAGAAAGAAGAGAAGAATGAAATTGGTAAGTAAATCCCGTTTTCCCTTCAACACCTTCACTAAATCTTCGATTCCCGATTCGTTAACCGTTGATTTTCGTTGAAATTTTGAGGGATGGTTCACAACATCTGAAGCTAACTTTTGACCGTTCGGATCATCGAAACAACGCCCGAGTAGGGAGAAATCGAACTCAGACTATGGCAGAAAATTTGGAAGAAAAATAGTGGAAAATGAAGAACAAGAGAGAAGGATGAAGAGGAAGCTTTGTAGAGGGGATAATTCTCGAAGAACTAGAGGTAAGAGAGTAGTTATATATGATTTGTGGGTGATTAAGAGGGAGGAGAAACCATGTTCTCTTTGCCCAAACCCTCTCACCCTTGCTATGCTTAAAGTTAGCATTTTTATGTTTATGAATGAATCAAAATGCTTCCTTTTGTAATGATTTCGTGTTATCCATGTTATGTGATGCTAAAAGTACATGTTGATGGTTGCAATTTTGAGAATCAAAGTATGTTCATATGAAATTATGTGTTTTTGAGTTTTTAGTGAAAAACATGAATAATCTTTGATTGATGATGCTTTTGATGTTTGTAAGTGATGAAGCTTGTACTCCTATGTATGATAACATGTTTATGATCCAAAGAAAATATCTTTTTAAAACTGGAACACGTTTCGGATGATTTTGGGGATGGAATTCGAACAGTCGTAAAACAGAGCATCAATTCTGGGCATGTGTCGCCAGGCTAGAACTAGCGAGAGCTAGCGAGGGAACTCGCCAGGGCTCGCCAGTGCTCGCCAGCCAGCCCAGTGCCCTCTGACTTGATTCGCTACGGCGAGAACTAGCGAGGGATAGCGAGAAGCCTCTGACTTGCCTCGCTATGGCGAGAGCTAGCGAGAGATGGCGAAGACAGCCAGACTTAGTTGATTTTAATTGATGATGATGGATTAATACATGAATTGTTAGTTCCTTATGAATGTGTATAATTGATGATAGTATTTTCATATGCTTGTTGGTTATGATGATGTTGACGACGAGGTGAATTGAATATAAATGTATGTGTGTGAGTATGTACATGTGGTAAATGTATAAGTTTGGTAAATATTATGATAATGATTGTTGATGATAATGATGAATGATGATAATGTTTGTTGGTGATAATGATGAATGATGATAATGTTTGTTGATGATGACGATTGGTGACGATGATAATAGTTGATGATAGATAATGATAATAATGATGGTGATGTTGTTGATTTATATATATGCATAAATGTACTATATATATGTGTTGGTGAATTTAATATTGATGATGATGATGTTATGATTTACATATATGCTATGTAAAATTGATGTATAATGGATGATGAACTAAAATGAATATATGTGATGTGTGTTTGTATATGTGCAAACAATGGATGGTGAATTGGTGAAGTCATGTAATATTACATGCAATGTTGGTGATGTTTTATATGTATTATTTACATGTTGATGATGGCACTTCATTCATGCATATGTCGTGTCAAATGGATGGTGAAAATGGATGGTGAAGAGGATTCTTGTATCCTATATTGATGGCGAATGGTACCACATATAGACGTGTCTAGGAACATACATGAAGGTGACATTAGATGCATTAGGAAGGTGAATCTTAATTGTGTTAAATTGATGATGATGTGATATTTGGATAATTGTGTGCTAATTGAATGTGTATACCCCTTGTTGATTGTTAACGGTGCGAATAAGATTGTGGATATTAAATGATTAAATGTACATGTCTTATTGATGATGTTGGATTGCTATTATATACATGCTAAATATATGATGGATGAATATATGTATTGTATATGTTGAATTGGATTAAATGTTAGTATCTTACTTTCACTTGTTTGAATGCCGATTATATGTAACTAACTCTCTGTTTGTGCGTTTGCTGGATCGTTGGGCGATTCAGATCCCCAGGTGTTTTTGGTATGATTTGTCGGTGAAGCTCTGCTCTGATTAGGACACGGGAAGGGTTCATGTTTATCGAGTCTTTTATATATTTATGCTGTATTAATTGAGTACTTATTGTATAGACCGGTGAATACTATTTTTATTAATTAGTATTATTTTTGGAGAATGTAATACTCAAACTAGTGTTTTGTATTTTGGTCTTGATTTAATCTATGAAGTCTTTGTATCCGCTGCGAGTTTGTGTAAAATATTTTTGAAAGTTAGAATTTTATGTAAATTCGGGTTTGGGGTGTTACAATTGGTATCAGAGCCCCGTTATCTTCGGATTACGTGTGGGTTATAGGTGTCGATCAGAGCCGGTCTGTGCAATCAGACCGAGTGAGCGTAGTGTCAGTCTAGTTGTGTTTTCTTGGTGATTTGTTTCTTGTGTCTACACTTGCACCTTAGTCACTATTTAACTAAATTGCAAATGTATGATGAGATTTGTTGTTGATGTTTTCATTTGATGAAATATGGAAATAGGGTTATTGTCGCTAATTGTGTTTATTCTTCTTGAGAATGTGATTGTTGTTTTGATTTCAAGATGATGACTTAAATGAGGATGTCTTTCTACTATTGTTGTATTTGAATGATTATGTTCGTATAGAATTCTTTGTTGGTGAATGTTTATGCTATATGAAATAGAATGTGGTTATTTATGCATGTGTCGTAAATGAATGTTGAGATGATTTATTCATGATGATTGATTGTGTAGTATGATTGAAATACCAATATGATGACATGCGTGTATTCATAGAATTAATTGAGAATGTATGAATAGGAATGAGATAGTGAGATTACTTGAATACTTTAACATGATGATTATTGTTGAATATTCATGAAATCGTTGTAATCTAAGATGAGGATATATTGGTGAATTACGTGTGTTGCCGTAACTTGTTGATTGTGTGAGATTAATTTCATGAATTTCGTATTATTGATTCTTTAGTTGAGATGTGGCTTTACCTAATTCATGAGACTTATGTTTTAATTGATGATTGACTTATGAATTGATTGTTTCATAAATAATGTTGAGTTGTGATGTGTTGGTTTCATGAATTCATTTGGTGTGGTTATGTTTACTATATTGATGATGAATTTGTTTGTTAATGAATCATGAATGAATTGATGTGATTAATTATGTGGAGTATTGATATTATATATGAAGCGAAGAACTAGATGCTAGGAGTCTTTAAGTGAATCGTTTGATTATAGGGTTGGTATGATACCGTATCATAGAGAGAAGTATCATACCAGATGTGGCACAGTATCGCTTGAGAGAAGTGACCACATGGTGCAGTATCATTGAGAGAAGCACACCCACATTGAGATTGTGATTTTGTAAATTGTTTTTCTTGTTATTTTTAGATGTGCAAGAGATGAATAGATTAGTTGTTTAATGATTGATTATTTGGTTGTGTCTGAATAATCTGTGATGCTAAGTGATTTGTGTTGCTATAATTGATTATATTATGATGTAATGATTACTTGATTTGTGGTGAGTTATCTGAATATGTATGATGTGTGCCGGTGTATGTTAGGATTCATTTTATACTATGTAAATTCATATATGATTTGCATAGGTTGACTTGAGCATGATATAATTGTGTATAATTGATGAGAGTATGCATTCATGATAGTATAGGAGGTAAATATAGATGTGAGATGTAGACGATGTTATGCTCTAGTTGTTGAATATGAGACTTCATGTTTTCTTGTATTCCATTGTGAATAGATTATACGTGAAGATAATAATTATTGATTGTTAATTGAGATTGTGTAGGATGTTAGAATTTATTCTATGCTACCTAAATTCGTGTATGTTTTGTACGTGTTGACTTGAATATGACGGTGAATTAGTGGTTTAGATGTAGGAGTTTATGTGAATTATTATGTATGCTATGTGTATAATTGTGAGTAGCTCTTTATTAACATGAGATAGTTTTAGAACTATTATTGATTTTTGGGGTTTGTGAATCTTGTTGAAAATCTAGATTGTTTTCTCGAATATGTGAAACTAAATCTTTTTGTGAAAATAAAAAGAATGGGATTGTTAATAAGGATAAATGAATTCTAGACCATGTTGATATATGATTGCATTCTATATGACATGCATTGGATCATTACTAGGAAATGTGACTTATTCTTTTATTAACCATGAGTTATAGGAAATGCTTATGTCATCTTTCTAAGAATAGAGTTGATACATGTATGATGCACATGTTTTGATTAGTTTGTTATACCATGATTAGTGATCGTGCTAGGATGATTGTCTTCTTGCATGATATGCTTATATAAATGTGAATTGGGCAAACTAGTTGAGATGGTTATCGTGGGATATGCAACTTTCTTGTTTTAATGTGATTCTTAATTCATGAAAAGTATGTGCTATATAAATGCTTATGCGAATGTGAATTGTTGAAAATTTTAGATTTCGTTGATAGATAATATGTATCATTCTTGTTTGTTTTAGCTTACGAAAGATGCATGTTACTTGAATATCTATGTGAAATGTTGTGTTTTGCTTGTGTGCAATTTGATGGAGATGTTTACATATTATACTTCGTGTTTGTATGATTGTGTGTTTGACCAGTCTTATAGTTGCCCCTTGTATGCGATATGTGTGAAAACACTATCGATACTAGTTCCTTACTAGGAGGGTAAGTTAGGACCTTAGAACCTATAGTTGGGTGTGAAGGTTGGAGTTTTCGACAGACGCTTGTAGATGGGTTTGAGATTCAGTGGAGAAGAAGGGTGTGTTCCTTGAAGACGTTTGATTATCGGAAGAATAATTGGGAGACTTATTAAGAAGAAGAGGGTTAATGGAGCAATTGTCTCGATGCGGATAGCATCAAAGGTTGTTGAGTAAGAAGAGGGGTGAAATCACATGGGAAGTGTATTACAAACATTGTAAGTGGGATTTGAAATTATCGGAATTTGAGTGTTGGTAGCAAGAAGTGATTTCGGTAGTCATGTGATATAGAGTATTGGATTAGTATGAGTCGTCAGAAGTGAATGTCGTGTTGTGATTAAGATCATAAGTTGGTTATTGAGATTGGGGGTTGTTAGAGAACAGTTGGTTACTTTGGAAGTTATTGAAAGTTCTGGAGTGAGTATGGATGACGTGTTTCTACAGATATTTTAATGGTGGTATAAGCGTCGAGGAAGTTAAGGATTTAAGAGAAGAAGAGTTGTTCGACTTATAATTTGGAATCAACATTTGAGTATGTTTGTGCGTAAGGATTTATGGAAAGAAATACTTTGGATGAGTCGATGTTTGGAGTGTTTGGGATTAGCTAAAGTTAGAGGATTTTAATTTTGGATTAAGACATCATTGGAATAAAGTGAATGTGGTAGGAAATATCGGTAATAATGATGAGAGAAATTGGATTTGATTGAGCGGTTCAAGAATTGTAGATGAGGAAAAGTTTAACGGTATGGAGTTAAGAATGACGAAGTTGATGGATTACATCTTCAAAGAGATTTGGAGAAAGTTGAAAGTTGGATTTGAATTTAATGGATCGATTGACGTGAAATCAGTCAGGGTAAAGAAGTGAGCTTTAAGTAACTAAGGATGAGACTTTGATTAAGATGGATTTTATCTTTTGGGATTGACCGAGTTCGGAAAAGAAATTGTAAGAGGGAGTTACGAATGAAAATCAAGATGATAAGACCATTAAGCGGAAAGGTATGTAAGGGAATTTCACATGAGGAGTTTGCAAGTTAAGATGAAGTTAAGGACAAAGTGTTGTTGGATTAATAGAATAAGAAAGATGTGAAAGATTCTACTTGAATGAAGAGTATTATTTTGTCTAGATATGAGGGAGAGTAAAGGATTGAGGATATGATAAGTGGAGACGGTGAAGTAATAGTAATTGATGAGGAAATTAAGATTTTGAATTTGAGTATCTCGACGGAATAAGTAATCTTGGAAAATGTTGTGTTAAGGAATGCAAAAGTTGATTGAGCAAATGATTTGGAGTTAAGATAATTGTATTGAGGTTCAACGTAAGCAATTAAGATCGTAGTTTGGATAATATCGGATGAGAATATATTCGGATTGAAAGGAAAAGTGAGATTTTATGGAATTGTGGTTTAGTAATGTTGTTTGCAAGAAAAGGTCTTATGTCGAAATGTAAGGATTGAGCAACATTCGTCGTGGAGTGTTTCTTCGGATGTTTCGAGATTAAGAGCGCATTATTATGGTTCGATGAAAATGGTCGATGTCACCATCACGATTCTTGACTATTTATTGGCAAATTGAGGAAACTGGCCGTCCTTGATCTCTTGTTGATAAGTAGACAAAGTTGTGTTGTTGAGATGAACTAATTTTGTTAAACTTAGTAATGTATAAAGTTTTGGATGTTTGGTTGGAAAACTGGATGAGGTGATCTTGGTTGTGCGATTTTCGAGGGCGAAAATTCTTTAAGGGGGGTAGATTGTAACATCACATTTTGTTTTAATTATTTATTTAATTTGATCTATTTAATTGTCATGTTGTATGATTTATTTAGTTGTGACATTAGATAAGGAGGTGTATTTAATATAGTAGTGCTTTTGGGAGGTGTAAATATTAAGTTGGGCTTTATGAGGAATGGACTTGGAATAAATGAAGGGTAATGTGGTAATTGGAGGAGATGTTGACCTAGGTATAAATTGGTACTTTTAGGAGAGAGGATTCATTTTGTCATGGATTTGGGATGGAGGAAGAGAGAGAAGCTCTCATAAGAAGAAAAAGAAAGAGAAAGAAGAGAAGAATGAAATTGGTAAGTAAATCCCGTTTTCCCTTCAACACCTTCACTAAATCTTCGATTCCCGATTCGTTAACCGTTGATTTTCGTTGAAATTTTGAGGGATGGTTCACAACATCTGAAGCTAACTTTTGACCGTTCGGATCATCGAAACAACGCCCGAGTAGGGAGAAATCGAACTCAGACTATGGCAGAAAATTTGGAAGAAAAATAGTGGAAAATGAAGAACAAGAGAGAAGGATGAAGAGGAAGCTTTGTAGAGGGGATAATTCTCGAAGAACTAGAGGTAAGAGAGTAGTTATATATGATTTGTGGGTGATTAAGAGGGAGGAGAAACCATGTTCTCTTTGCCCAAACCCTCTCACCCTTGCTATGCTTAAAGTTAGCATTTTTATGTTTATGAATGAATCAAAATGCTTCCTTTTGTAATGATTTCGTGTTATCCATGTTATGTGATGCTAAAAGTACATGTTGATGGTTGCAATTTTGAGAATCAAAGTATGTTCATATGAAATTATGTGTTTTTGAGTTTTTAGTGAAAAACATGAATAATCTTTGATTGATGATGCTTTTGATGTTTGTAAGTGATGAAGCTTGTACTCCTATGTATGATAACATGTTTATGATCCAAAGAAAATATCTTTTTAAAACTGGAACACGTTTCGGATGATTTTGGGGATGGAATTCGAACAGTCGTAAAACAGAGCATCAATTCTGGGCATGTGTCGCCAGGCTAGAACTAGCGAGAGCTAGCGAGGGAACTCGCCAGGGCTCGCCAGTGCTCGCCAGCCAGCCCAGTGCCCTCTGACTTGATTCGCTACGGCGAGAACTAGCGAGGGATAGCGAGAAGCCTCTGACTTGCCTCGCTATGGCGAGAGCTAGCGAGAGATGGCGAAGACAGCCAGACTTAGTTGATTTTAATTGATGATGATGGATTAATACATGAATTGTTAGTTCCTTATGAATGTGTATAATTGATGATAGTATTTTCATATGCTTGTTGGTTATGATGATGTTGACGACGAGGTGAATTGAATATAAATGTATGTGTGTGAGTATGTACATGTGGTAAATGTATAAGTTTGGTAAATATTATGATAATGATTGTTGATGATAATGATGAATGATGATAATGTTTGTTGGTGATAATGATGAATGATGATAATGTTTGTTGATGATGACGATTGGTGACGATGATAATAGTTGATGATAGATAATGATAATAATGATGGTGATGTTGTTGATTTATATATATGCATAAATGTACTATATATATGTGTTGGTGAATTTAATATTGATGATGATGATGTTATGATTTACATATATGCTATGTAAAATTGATGTATAATGGATGATGAACTAAAATGAATATATGTGATGTGTGTTTGTATATGTGCAAACAATGGATGGTGAATTGGTGAAGTCATGTAATATTACATGCAATGTTGGTGATGTTTTATATGTATTATTTACATGTTGATGATGGCACTTCATTCATGCATATGTCGTGTCAAATGGATGGTGAAAATGGATGGTGAAGAGGATTCTTGTATCCTATATTGATGGCGAATGGTACCACATATAGACGTGTCTAGGAACATACATGAAGGTGACATTAGATGCATTAGGAAGGTGAATCTTAATTGTGTTAAATTGATGATGATGTGATATTTGGATAATTGTGTGCTAATTGAATGTGTATACCCCTTGTTGATTGTTAACGGTGCGAATAAGATTGTGGATATTAAATGATTAAATGTACATGTCTTATTGATGATGTTGGATTGCTATTATATACATGCTAAATATATGATGGATGAATATATGTATTGTATATGTTGAATTGGATTAAATGTTAGTATCTTACTTTCACTTGTTTGAATGCCGATTATATGTAACTAACTCTCTGTTTGTGCGTTTGCTGGATCGTTGGGCGATTCAGATCCCCAGGTGTTTTTGGTATGATTTGTCGGTGAAGCTCTGCTCTGATTAGGACACGGGAAGGGTTCATGTTTATCGAGTCTTTTATATATTTATGCTGTATTAATTGAGTACTTATTGTATAGACCGGTGAATACTATTTTTATTAATTAGTATTATTTTTGGAGAATGTAATACTCAAACTAGTGTTTTGTATTTTGGTCTTGATTTAATCTATGAAGTCTTTGTATCCGCTGCGAGTTTGTGTAAAATATTTTTGAAAGTTAGAATTTTATGTAAATTCGGGTTTGGGGTGTTACACAATACATTTAAATTTATATTTGTTTAACTCTAAGTTGTTCAAAAAAGAAGAAAAAAACAATGTTTGTACATACTTGCAAGTGTTGAATTTCTCACTAAGTGTCAAAAGACCATTGGGGCGAGAAGCTATTTTTTCGATTTCAGACCATGAATTACGTATTGTTTCATAGCAACTTGCACTGGCTTCCTGAAAACAAATTAATAGGTTATTCATATGCAGTATCCTAACTATTCTGTTTTTTTTTTATTATGAAAAATCTAATTGTTAAAGCACATATATAAACAAAAAATGGTAAATTACTATGTAATCCCTTGAAACAACATCAACATATGCATTTGGTTGCATCATGTCCTCGATGAAGAGGATCGGAGCAGATGAAGCCAAGGCACCAATGGCCAAATGAGAATATTTCAATCTAAACCGTGCAGCAAGCATTGCTTAAATAACAAAGATATTTCAACAAAACAACAACATATAAATAAGTGGAAAGTAAATTTAGTAATTAAAAGAGGTTAAACAATGTTTGCGGTCACAATTTAGTCACAATATAAAGAATTTTGATTTTATGAAAACTGCAATGCAACCACAATGATGTTTGAGGTTAAATTGGTTGCAATTAACCGTATTCCTATGCAACATCAATTATTGTGACGTGATTGCAATTGTAATTTAAAAAATCGATGAAAAAATAATATGAGACACTAACTTCCACTATATGATCCTCCAACAACAACTACTGGGGATCTTTCAGCATGCAATGTTTTTTTGATGTGAATAAGCACGGCCGCATAGTCTGCAAGTGCCTGTGACGAGTTGAAATACCCCATATTCTTCAATACTTCTTCCTTTGATTTAAATGGAACAGATTTCCCATAGTAGCGATGATGTTGTGAAATTAATAGGAATATAGAATATGTTAAGCTCAAATCATATATTTGAATTATATCAAAAAATTAATAAATCAAACCCTGGTATCAAAATTGGCAAAACACATACGTCAAAAGTAAAATGATCAAATCAGCAAATGATTTATCAAAACATAAAAACAGAAGGCAACTTCTATCATAACCAGTATGCAAACTGGCTTCTATCTTTGAATTAGATATATAATTGATTTTTTTTTAAAAAAAGTAATAATTGTTCTTCAAACCTCACCTCTATGTAAATCAAGAGAGCTTTGAAACTGTCAGCATTTTCTTCGATAAATCCATCAAAATCTTCCGCATCAAGTTCTTCTTCTCCACCAAAGATGACAAATATCGGAGCAGTGAAGTTTGCACCACCCCAATATTTGAAATTTATGAAATATCTTTGTCGAAAGGTTTTGTAGCTTTGTGGGAAATATTAAAGTGGTCTAAGGTTTGTTTATAATAATATGTTTTCACATTAGTGTTTGTGTTGGTTTTAACCAAGGTTTTTCTCAAGAGTGGAGAATACCTTGGTATGATGAACGAGTGTGCTGGAATGAGATAGATGAAGAGTATGAGAGGGAGGCAGATGAACAGTATGAATTGGCTGTACTGTTTCATTGCAAATTATACTCAGAGACTGTTTTGATTATAACTTAAGTGTTTGGAGCAAATTAGTGAGTGTTTGAACCAAGATGATAGATTACCTACAAACAGATCTTACATCATCCTTCAAAACATTGTAGAAATGTAAAAGATACAAAAGATCAGTGAGATAACAAAATGCACTTTGTAGATATGGAAAAGAAGAATGGAATGAATGAAAGAGAAGAGTCAGGGAGTGAAATTTGGAAATTGAGATTTCCCGTTTTGGAGCAAATTGGAAGGGAAGAAAAATATAAGTATGTATTTTATATAATTGAGATATTGGTTCAAGTGAACATTAGTTACCTTGTCCAAGAATATCAGAATGGAATGAGTGAAAGAGAAGAGGCAGGGAGTGAAATTTCGAATTTGATATTTCCTGTTTTGGAGCAAATTGGAAGTGAAGAAACACACTTAAACTAACAACTTTTTCTATTTCATACACTCACATTTGTCTTCAATACTAATAACAAAATCATCAGTTGCCATAAATCACAAAAAATGCTAAAATTTGCATATTTCCATAAACTACCATTGTACCATTATTATGTAATAAATCTTTTCAATAATAACTCCGTCCTATATTTCCATAACACAATATTTAATTTTATGCATTTTATTCGGAACTTAATAAAGACCGATTTAATTTTAGATTCTATATGATTCTTACCGGCCACTACTATATGGATCTTTTAGTCCATTTGAAAAAATGATGTTGCTACTGGACCTTCGAAGAACCAGTTTTATATTCTGCCATTAATCACATTACAACAAAGTTAATTTGTTATTGTTACTTTAATTATCTTACAATTGAAAATGATTTTAGATGCAGGCAATTTCTTCTTTTTTGACATAATAATTGAAAACTGGAAAGACATTTGAAGAAAACTATGTTAATTAATTAATTATGTTGAGATGAGCATAAAAATACAAACTTTGCCTCCATAATAAATTGAAATCCAATGCGGGCGAGGTACAACACCATAATCTTCCTTGCACATTTTGATAAAGTCTTTTAAGTTAAACGGGAAAGGTTGAAACATAGTATCATTTCCTCTGCCGAAGGGGATCGCCAATTCCGTGCATCTCTGAATTATACAAGCAAACCATATTATTTCTATAATATATACCAATTAGACAATGTATTCAAGCGATACTAGTAACTGTATAGTAACAAAGTATAGTTAAATAGTTAAATATACCATACAATAAATTGATAAAAACTAATAGTTCATTCAGTTTAATTGCATCTTCCAATAAAATATATATACCTGCCATCCCCAACCCATAAAATACGAAGATGGATATGTCAAATTAGTATCTAGGCATGTCTGATTTCCATTGCCAGCCACAAGACATGAATATATCTTATCCTGGATATGATCTCACGAAGCTTGATCAAATGCATAACAGATCTCATTAACTGGATAGTACGGAGGCATATTGTATTGAGCAGCATCCATATACATGCCTTCCAGGAAATCAGACAACTCATCAGAATGATTCAAAGGCCTGGAAGAATTAACCGCATCAATACATTTAAATTTATATTTGTTTAACTCTAAGTTGTTCAAAAAAGAAGAAAAAAATAATGTTTGTACATACTTGCAAGCAGCGGCGGAGCCAGAAAATAAAAATTGGGTGGGCCGGTGAAAAAATTATAACATATAAATTAAATAAAAAAATTATATTACATATAATAATTGAAGTTGTAATAAATATAAAATTGATAACTCAAGATGAAATAACATAAGTTTATTTGTGTTAAAAAAAGAGGGTCATTGAATAATTTAACTGCATACCTTAATATAATAATTACTTTTAACATGCGCATGCACGCACGCATGCATGCATGCATACATGCTCACCCACATACACAATAGACACACATCACAAAATTGATTATAATCCAAAATATATAATACTAATATATGTAATTTTATATACATGTAGAAGTACCCATGTAATTTCCAATTTTTTGGGGTGGGTCGCGGCCCGGCCGGGCCACCCCTAGCTCCACCTCTGCTTGAACCAATATCTTAATTATATAAAAATACATACTTATATTTTTCTTCACTTCCAATTTGCTCCAAAACAGGAAATATAAAATTCCAAATTTCACTCCCTGCCTCTTCTCTTTCACTCATTCCATTATGATATTCTTGGACAAGGTAACTAATATTCACTTAAACCAATATCTTAATTATATAAAATACATACTTATATTTTTCTTCACTTCCAATTTGCTCCAAAACAGGAAATATCAAATTCCAAATTTCACTCCCTTACTCTTCTCTTTCATTCATTCCATTCTTCTCTTCCATATCTACAAAGTGCATTTTGTTATCTCACTGATCTTTTGTATCTTTTACATTTCTACAAAGTTTTGAATGTTGATGTAAGATCTGTTTGTAGGTAATCTATCATCTTGGTTCAAACACTCACTAATTTGCTCCAAACACTTAAGTTAGAATCAAAATAGTCTCTGAGTATAATTTGCAATGAAACAGTACAGCCAATTCATACTGTTCATCTGCCTCCCTCTCATACTCTTCATCTATCTCATTCCAGCACACTCGTTCATCATACCAAGGTTTTCTCCACTCTGGAGAAAAACCTTGGTTAAAACCAACACAAACACTGATGTGAAAACATATTATTATAAACTAAACTTAGACCACTTTAATTATTTCCCACAAAGCTACAAAACCTTTCGACAAAGATATTTCATAAATTTCAAATATTGGGGTTGTGCAAACTTCACTGCTCCGATATTTGTCATCTTTGGTGGAGAAGAAGAACTTGATGCCGAAGATTTTGGTGGATTTATCGAAGAAAATGCTGCCAGTTTCAAAGCTCTCTTGATTTACATAGAGGTGAGGTATGAAGAACAATTATTACTTTTTTAAAAAAAAAATCAATTATATATCTAATTCAAATATAGAAGCCAGTTTGCATGTTATGATAGAAGTTGCATTCTGTTTTTTATGTTTTGATAAATCATTTGCTGATTTGATCATTTGACTTTTGACGTATGTGTTTTGCCAATTTTGGTACCAGGGTTTGATTTATTATTTTTTTGATCTAATTCAAATATATGATTTGAGCTTAACATATTCTATATTCCTATTAATTTCACAACAGCATCGCTACTATTGAAAATCTGTTCCATTTAAATCAAAGGAAGAAGTATTGAAGAATATGGCACTTGCAGACTATGCGGCCGTGCTTATTCACATCAAAAAAACATTGCATGCTGAAAGATCCCCAGTAGTTGTTTTTGGAGGATCATATAGTGGAAGTTAGTGTCTCATATTATTTTTTCATCGATGTTTTAAATTACAATTGCAATCACGTCACAATACTTGATGTTTCATAGGAATACGGTTAATTGCAACCAATGTAACCTCAAAAATCATTGTGGTTGCATTGCACTTTTCATAAAATCAAAATTCTTTATATTGTGACTAAATTGTGACCGCAAACATTTTTTAAGTTCTTTTAATTACTAAATTTACTTTCCACTAATTTATATGTTGTTGTTTTGTTGAAATATCTTTGTTATTTATGCAGTGCTTGCTGCGTGGTTTAGATTGAAATATTCTCATTTGGCCATTGGTGCCTTGGCTTCATCTGCTTCGATCCTCTTCGTCGAGGACATGATGCTACCAAATGCATATGTTGATGTTGTTTCAAGGGATTACAAAGTAAGTTACCATTTTTTGTTTATTTATGTTCTTTAACAATTAGATTTTTCATAATAAAAAAAAAAAAACAGAATAGTTAGGATACTGCATATGAATAACCTATTAATTTGTTTTCAGGAAGCCAGTCCAAGTTGCTATGAAACAATACGTAATTCATGGTCTGAAATTGAAAAAATAGCTTCTCGCCCCAATGGTCTTTTGACACTTAGTGAGAAATTCAACACTTGCTCGCAGAGGTGGAGCTAGGGGTGGCCCGGCCGGGCCGCGGCCCACCCCAAAAAATTGGAAATTACATGGGTACTTCTACATGTATATAAAATTACATATATTAGTATTATATATTTTGGATTATAATCAATTTTGTGATGTGTATCTATTGTGTATGTGAGTGAGCATGTATGCATGCATGCATACGTGCGTGCATGCGCATGTTAAAAGTAATTATTATATTAAGGTATATAGTTTAATTTTTCAATGACCCTCTTTTTTTAACACAAATAAACTTATGTTATTTCATCTTGAGTGATCAATTTTATATTTATTACAACTTCAATTATTATATGTAATATAATTTTTGTATTTAATTTATATGTTATAATTTTTTCACCGGCCCACCCAATTTTTATTTTCTGGCTCCACCGCTGGGTTCAAGTGAATATTAGTTACCTTGTCAATATCAGAATGGAATGGTGAAAGAGAAGAGGCAGGGAGTGAAATTTGGAATTTGATATTTCCTGTTTTGGAGCAAATTGAAAGTGAAGAAACGCACTTAAACTCACAACTTTTTCTATTTCATACACTCACATTTGTTTTCAATACTAATACCAAAATCATCAGTTGCCATAAATCACAATAAATGCTAAAATTTGCCTATTTCCATAAACTACCATAGTACCATTCTTATGCAATAAACCTTTTCAATAATAACTCCATCCCATATTAAATCACCAAAGTAATACTTTTGAACGGTTCAATGAATGCGGTTAATTTTGAAGGAAATACTTGTAGAAAATGGAACCAATGGAAACAAGAGAGAAAAGAAAAAGAAAGAAAAAAGAACTAAAAGGGGAAGAAAGATTTTGATTGGCTCTTGGTTTGTGGTGTGAAAGATGTTGAAGGCAAAGCTTAGGTAGGAAATAGGCATGGCAATTGAGCAGGTCACAGACGAATTTTGTCTTCAAATTTAAATTTATAAAATTGGGGTATTCCAAATCTGTCCCAACTTTCAATGGAGATGACGAGTATAACTTCAAACCTATATCCAGCGAGGTTCAGGTATACCCATGGGACTCGGGTATTCTCATTCCGCACACCTTTGTATGAACTTGGGTTTTGGTACCTTTTTCAGTAAATAAATAGGTAAAAGTCAAAAACTATTTTTTTTTTACAATATAATATTTTTAAACAACTAAGATAAATAGACAAAACAAGTTTTTTTTATACTATTTAAAAATAAAAATAAGGCTTAAATGCAGTTCTGACCCGAAGTTTCACAATTGAGCGATGTTGGCCTCTCAAGTTTCAATTGTGCGATTTTAACCCCTAAGATTCACAATTGTGCGGTTTTGACACCCAAGTTTCAAATGTGCTATTTTGGCCACCAAGTTTAGTCCATTTTGCATTTGCTAGGCGTCTGTTGACTTTTTTGACTAAATATTGATTAGTTATGTGACATTTTAAAATTAAAACTAATATTTTAAAAACTAACTAGTTTAAAGATTCGTGCATTCGCACGTTTCATTGACTTTTATTCGATATTTAAGTTTGTCATTATATTATGGTTGATAATTTATTTAGGATAAAATATTTAAAAATTTCTTATATAATATTGTTAAAATAAAAGTGAAAGTATTGTGCTATTTGATTATAATTATCAATGATAAATTATCCAATTTTTTATGTATCCGTCGTAAATAATAGTCTCATGTATATTATTTAATAAAAAATTGAGTGAAATGTCAGATACCCCCCTGAAATTTTAAAATTTGTCAAATACCCACATGATGTTTCATTTAAAATATCAAAATGAATTTGATCTATAGTGTTGAGTTTTAAAGATTGGCTTCATTTTTGGTAAAATAAGCCTGAGGACAAATGTGGGTACCAATGTAGTAACATTGGAAACCACGGACTGATAACACGCCTTATCCTTATCTTGATCTAGCGCGCGGATATGTTTGAAGGATTGAAGAAACAAACTTGCGCTTCCTTATTCAACAAGGAACAAGTTTGTTAGCTGAATATTGAAGATCTATAACTGGAGTTTAAAAGGATAAAAACAAATCAAATATTATTTGTTTGGTAAAAGATAAGAACAAATCAATGTTATTTGTTTGGTAAAAGATAAAAACAAATCAATATTATTTGTTTGGTCAAAGAGGATCGTTGATCTAAAGCGGAAGATTTAAAAAGATAAAACAAACAAATATTAATTGTTTGTCTAACAAATTATCTTTTTAGGCAAACGGATCAAAGATTAGTTTACAACAACCGATCCTATCCTTCATGAATCCAAGGAGATTCAAGACTCTATATAAAGATGCAAGCTTCATTCGTTGAAGAGTACCTGAAACCATTGAAGATACAAACGCTATAAAGCGATTGAGAAGTTTTAGGCTTAGGATTTAGTTTAGATCCTAGCTATTCTTTTGAGTATCACGATTGATACTTGATTAAGAATAAGGTGTTCACTCTTAAGCTTTTAAGCACAGAGTGTGATTAGTTTTTAGAACAGAATTAAAAATCCACAGGTTGTGTGGTTGAGGGGAAGTGAGATGGGTCTCATACTTAGGACGTTCTTAAGTAAAAATCTATACGGGTAGTTGCTAGGTGTCGCGGTGATTTTTGGATATCGAGTTATTAATTAACTTCGAATCGCAATTTAATATTCCACCACCGATCTTTAATTTATCCGAGGGAAAGGGAAAAAGTTCGAAAAAAACCCTATTTTTTTAGAGAACAAGGTTCGGGGGTTGGTTATACGAAGGGAAGGTATTAGCACCCTAAGTATCTATAGTACTCTATAGGAACCTCTTGTTTTTATTTCTAACTTTGCGCTTTATTTTTAATTGCTTGTAAAAATGTAGGAATTAAAGTGATGATAAAAACAGTTTAATGTGATGGAAAAGAAAAAATGTTTTTGTTGATTTTATTGATTGGAGAGACAAGTCTCATGCCTACGTACCCGAGGGATCAAACCACCGTAGTTCGGGGTAAAAAGACGAGTAAATTTGTTTGTTTGATTTTAAGGTTTTAAAAATGGTTTTAAAATACCAAAAGCCAAAAATGGCAAAATATGAGTTTGATTGATGTTAATTTGTGAAGAAAGTCTATATGGTTAAATTGATTGAGATTTGATTATGAAAATAAGACGCGGACACTTGGTTTAAAATCCAAGGTTTGTTGAGAAAATATTTTGAGTGATAAAAGACACTTGGTTTAAAATCCAAGGTTTTCGCATGATTAAAAAATGTATGAATGAGACAAATGTACTTGGTTTAAAATCCAAGTTTTAGGCGAGAAAAAAAAGGACGCTTGGGTTAAAGTCCAAGGTTTTAGCGAAAAAAGAAGCCGTTGGTTTAAAGTCCAAGGCACTTGGTTTAAAATCCAAGTTTGGGATGAAAAAGGACACTTGGGTTAAAATCCAAGGTTTTCACGATAAAAGACGCCGTTGGTTTAAATTCCAAGGCACTTGGTTTAAAATCCAAGTTCGCGGTAAAAAAGACTCTTGGGTTAAAATCCAAGGTTTTAGCGATAAAAGAAGCCATTGGTTTAAAATCCAAGGCACTTGGTTTAAAATCCAAGTTCGCGATAAAAAGAAACGTTTGGTTTAAAGTCCAAAGTTTTGAAAAGTGTATGATGACAAAATATTTTGATGTTTGATGATGTTGAAAAGGAATTGTGTTGACTTTTTGAAAGAGGTTTTGACCTCATTTTTTAGAACAAAGTGATTAATTATTTCCATTGAAATGTTGGGTTCCAAATTAATAAAAAAAAGGTAGCGCGAATAATAATACTAACGTCGCAATAAACAAATGAAGCGCGAAGACAATCCGTAATGATATTTTGATCAAAACGGTGTCTTTTCCCTCGGAATTAAATTTTCTAACGTTTTGCGGAAAGCGATAAATAAATATGTATGAGATGCAATTTTTCATTTATGAGTACATTGGCCTAATCACATTCTAAAGTATTTGCAAGGAAAAAAAAATAAATATGAGATGAATGCAAGAGATGCTATGCACTTTTATTTAGAATTTACAATTGGCCTAATTACATCATAAATTCAAGAGCAAAAATAAATGACAATTAATAAAACGATAAATACTCAATAATGATATTACAAAAATAAAGGTAAAAAATGATAAATAAATGGATATAATGAAATAATATGATATGCATGGATAAATAACATAAATAAATAAATACGAAAGTAAAAGATGAAAGTAAGCCTCGACATCATGCTTTACAAGGCTAAACAAAGCTAAAATAGCTTATGCCAAAAGCACTTATCTCATAAGCTTAAAAAATAAAATTAGCTAAAAATAAATAAAGACATAAAGCAATATTAACAATTTTTTTTAAATATCAAATAAATCGGAAAATAAAATAAGCCTCGACATCATGCTTGATTGGCTAAGAATAAAAGCTAAAATAGCTTATGCCAAAAGCACTTATCTCATAAGCTTAAAAAATAAAAATAAAATTAAGACAGGGGGGTGTGAATCATAAAACGAAATAACAGGGGGGTGTGAATAGCAGTACAATAGTCAGGCCCAGACCCACATAGGCCCATCTGTAAAAAAAACAAACAAAAAAAAACAGGATCAATTCTGGCCGTCTGATGGATCAGACGGCCTTGATCTAAAATTAAAGAAGGAGAGATCTGAGCCATTTGATTAAAATCAAAGGCTGCGAAGAGAAGGTTCACGGTGTGCTGCGATAGACACGCGCACACCGGATCGGGTTGGGGTATATATACCCCAAACCCTAAAAAATTTCACAATTTCACTCCTCTTCTCTCTCTCACCGCCGCGGCGGCTCTTTCTTTCTCACCCTTCTCTCTTCTTCTCAAACCGCGGCGGATCTCTCACCTTCCCCTCTCAGCCGTCGCGGCAGCTTCTTGAAAATAAAACGAGATTCTCTCTCGGTCTAATCTCTCAACCTCTTCCCTCGATCTCTCTGTTTCAATCTCTCTTTTGTTCTAAAAAACCTTCGAAGAAAAAAGAATGGAAAAAGAAAACCACCTTGTGATGTGATTTCGTTTTCTGTGTTCTTGGTTTTGGATGAATGATTATGATTTTTTCGATTCTGTTTGGGTGTTGATGGTGATGATGAATGCTGTTTCGTTGATTCGGTTTGGTTTATGGGTTTTGGTTCTGGTTTTGCGGTTTAGTCTGATGGATTCTGGGTTTTGGTGAGAATGAGGATGATTGATGAAGATCTGGGTTGATGAACAAGGATGATGAATTTCGTTTATGATTTTGATTTTCTGTTTTTTTTTATTTTGGTTATGATGGTTTTCGGCTGAGGCTGGAAATTTTTCTTGTCCTCAGTTCTGATTTTTTTCTTGATATATACCCAAAGCTAGGGTTTTGAATACTCAAAAGAGGGAACAAGGACCTGAATTGGGACAAACTGGTACTGTCTTTTTGCTTTCTGCAGAAAAAGCTCATGCAAAGAGGAAGTTGACTTTGGACAATTTTCTGATTTTTTAATCAGAAAAAAAAAGGACAAAATAAGATAATAAAAATAAAATAATTAAATATATATATAAAAAACGAAAATAGATTAAAAAACAGAAAAGTGGAAATAAAACAAATAAGTAAATAAAATAATAAAAACTGGAAAAAACAAAATAATAATAATAATAATAATAATAATATAAATAATAAATGAACACAAAAATGAGGTATTTTAAAATACCTCTCTGCCGAAATTTCGTCAGAAACGAACAAAGAAAAACCCGTCGTAAAAAGACGCATAAAAGCGATTGGTCAAAAAATGGGGTATGACAGATGCCCCTATTTAAGTTTCTTCCATCGGAGATAAAAAGAAAAAGATGATTTTTTGATGATGTTTTTTTTGTTTTGGTTCGACGGTGGAAGAGACTTAAATACAGAATACATCATTTTTTGACCGGATTAAACTATAAAATGCTATGAGATGATGTTATGAGTGTTATGTTTATGAGTGTTTGAATGAAATGAAGATTATCTGACAAAAGTAATGAAGACAGAAAGCGATAAAGTCCTGTATGCGGACAGAAGTAAAGACTGAAAGCGATAAAGCCCTGTGTGCGGACAGAAGTAAAGACGGAAAGCAATAAAGTCCTGTGTGCGGACAGAAGCAGATAAAGTCCTGTGTGCGGACAGAAGTAAAGACAGAAAGCAGTAAAGTCCTGTGTATGGACAGAAGTAAAGACTGAAAGCGATAAAGTCCTGTGTATGGACAGAAGCAGATAAAGTCCTGTGTGCGGACAGAAGTAAAGACTGAAATCGATAAAGTCCTGTGTGCGGACATAAGCAGATAAAGTCCTGTGTACGGACAGAAGTAAAGACAGTGTTCACCAACATTGTGGGATGGTGAGGACAAGTAAAAGCAGTGTCTACCAACATTGTGGGATGGTAAGGACACATCGAGGAAATAAATTGTCTGCTGACATTGTGGGAGAGCGAGACATGACAAGAATATGTATTTGTCTAGACCAGACACATTGGAGATGATTTCTTTTGAGGAAATCAACCATTAGTTTGCAGTTGATTGTTTGCAAAACCTGCTACTTGAAATTTGCTTGATGGAGACATCTCTGGACCAGACCCACTGGGGATGACTCTTTTTTGTATGAAATATATGTGATGGATGGAGACATCTCTAGACCAGATATACTGGGGATGACTCCTTTTTGATGTATTGAAGCAAGACACATGATGGTCAATGTTGTATGTGTGAATGATTTGTGTGCATGTTGTATGTAAATATGAATGCATGTATACATATGCGAATGATCGTATGTATGGACATGTGAATGATTGTATGTATGTATGTATGAATGTATGTGTATGTATGCATGAATGATTGTTATGAAGCTTGTATTTGTATGATTGAATGATATTTGTACACGACTGGATGAGACAAAAGCTTGATCAGATAAAATGAGCATTGGGCCGACGTATCCGTACAACCACTCGGTAGTTCTCTACTGGGGACAGCATCCTTATAGGTGAAATAAAACAGATCCTCGGGGTAAAACCCGGCATAGTATGTTGATCCATGGTAAGAATGGTTGATTCTCGGGGTAAAGCCCATTAGTCAGAGGTCTGGCAGAAGTCGCCATTTTGTACACTGAAACCGAATATTTTCTCATGGTCTTGTTTCAATAGTCATGTTTTTTTGTTTTTTTGTTTTTGAAATCCCTAACTTTTGCCTGGACCGCCCTTTCGGGTTTTCAATCCACCGGGAATATATATCTTTTTTTGTTTTGCCCCTAATTTTTGCCTGGACCGCCCTTTCGGGTTTTCAATCCACCGGGACGCTCCTTTTTGCCTAAGCCGCCTTTTCAGGTTTTCGACTTAGCGAGCTGTTCTTTTTTTGCTATTTTTTTGATAGAAAGAAACAAGACTGATATGATATGCAAACTTCTCCGAGAGATGTCATTTGTTGTTGGTATGCAAACTTCCCAAAGAGATGCCATTTGCTGAAGATGTGCAAACTTCTCAAAGAGATGCCATTTGCTGATGAATGAGCCTTCCAAACGGGTCTCAACTTTTTCTTTCACTGGGGAAAAGAAAATCATACAAGCTTCTTAAGATAACCACTTGCTGGAGATTACCAGAGAACAGTCAAGTTCAGTATTCAATTTGAAGAATGTTGGATCACATGCTCAGCACACATATCCGTAGGAACCCAAAATATCAACTCGATGATTATTGGTTCAAGGAGGAAGAGATATAACAACTATCTTGGCAGATCTGGATTGCCCCTGGAAACCACTTCAGGTGCCCCAAGTAAGTGAAACATTGACTTTGAATCTTTGAAGTGTATGCCACTGGATGTAAAGACTTGCCCCGGATTGGCAGGTTCCTGAGGTAACTTGCCCCAAGTTAGGAGCGCTTCGAATTGATTCGTTCTTGATTATTGAATTTCTCTGATGCCAAATATAAATTTGTAGACAAAATTGTTTCTTTTGTAAAATGTTTCTGATGTAATGTAACATGCAAGTTTTGGAATCGCAAAATTTTATATAAAATACATGTGGTGTGTGTAAAAGATAGTTACTCAACAAACAGGTGGAGTCAGTTTTAACAAAAGTTTTGCTGATTATGCTTTCAAAGTAAACCTAGCTTCAATTAGGTCTTTTGAGGGTTATAACGTGGCCTGATTCATGGTTCGAAAAGAAAAGATTATTAGGCTCAAAATTCTGTTTTAACCCACCCACTTCTTTGATGTCCTTCAATCCTACATTCAATTTATTCATCAGACACGCTTTGGTTGACAAGAGGATTTTTGACAATGATGTTTGAGGTTGACACTTTGATGAGATTCTTGAAGTGGCAGTCACTTTTTCATTCATAAGCCTATCTTCAACTTTTTTGCTCTTAGTCCCTTATTTTTGCATGGACCAATTCTTTTGGACTTTATGGACCATCGGGATGCCCCAAATTTTGCCTAAGTCTTTTTACCTAGCGGGCTTTTTGTTGTTGTTTTTTTTTTTGTTTGATGTAGGACGATTGTGACTGCCACATGTTATTGAGTTTTGTCTACTCATGACTTCCTCTATCTCAACAGATTTATCCTCTTGTATTGGGATGTATCATTGAATTAATTGAAAGACTACCCTGCCCCGGGTTTAGATTAAGGGTTGTTTTTTTTTTTTTTTTTTTTATAGAAAGAACACCAACTTCTGGCTCAAAGGGGTTGACTACAGATTATCTCCTTATTTCTCCGGTGTTTGGGAAGTGAAACAATGCCTTACATCATCAACCGGGTCTTTACTAATGAAAGCATATATCAGCAATTTTAAACATTTAGTTTACATCATTCTCCCCTCAAGTTTGTAAACAAGAAAAGTGAAATATAAAAACATTGCCATTTGTGATGGCACAAGAAAAGAGTGAATACGAATGGATGGATTCCAAAATATGCATGCTCATTGTTTAGACATTTAAATTTAAAAGATACAACTTTAAAATGTAAATAAATGCTTGGCAAGAAAGAAATTGCAATTGAACATAAAAGGCCTAGTGATCCTAGGGACAAACTTCTTGATTCTCTTGAAAATGACAGAGGACTCATGATTAAACAGAGGATGAACTTTGAACATTAGGGTTCTCATTCTTGAAAGATAGCACCTTGTTACGGACTAAATCCTGAACGGCCTTCTTGAGAGGATAACAACGCTCTACATCATGGCCTGGGGCCCCTTGATGGAAGGCACAAGTTAAATCACTGCGGTACCAGGGAGGTAGTACTGCGGGTACAGGGGGAGGTGGCCTTGTCTGGACAAAATTTTTAGCAAGTAAAGCGGGGAGTAGGTCGGCATATTTCATAGGTATGGGGTCAAATGGAAGATTTTTCTGAGCGCGGTTATGATTGAATGATTGTTGGGAAGATGGAAGGTGATGAGATTGTGGGTATTGTGGTGGTAGTGCTATGGCTGCAACATGTTGATGAACTGGGTTTCTTGAATGATGTCCTCCTTGGGCCACCATGCCAACTTCAAATTCTTTCTTCTCTGAAAAGTTGTTGCCATATCTCTTGGCAGTATTAGTCAGAACTTTCTCTCTTGTCAATCGTCCCTGTCGGACCCCTTCTTCAAGTCGCATCCCCATGTTTACCATCTCAGTGAAATCACTGGGTGCACTAGCAATCATTCGTTCATAGTAAAATGAATCAAGAGTATTTAGGAAAATCTTGGTCATCTCTTTTTCTTCTAGTGGTGGACAAATCTGAGCGGCAATCTCTCTCCATCGCTGAGCGTATTCTTTGAAACTCTCTTTGTCCTTTTGAGACATACCTCGAAGTTGATCTCTATCTGGAGCCATGTCTATATTGTATTTGTATTGACGGACAAAAGCCTCGCCCAAATCATTGAATGTTCGGATCTTGGCACCATCTAAGCTCATGTACCACTTCAAAGCGGCACCTGTCAAGCTATCTTGAAAGTAGTGGATTAGTAACTGATGGTTGTCCGTTTGAGTGGACATCTTTCGGGCGTACATTACCAAATGGCTCTGAGGGCAGGAATTTCCTTTGTACTTCTCAAACTCGGGGACCTTAAACTTAGGTGGGATCCTAACGTTTGGTACCAAGCAAAGGTCATGGGCGTTTTTGCCGAACAAATCCTTCCCACGAAGGGCCTTAATCTCGAGCTGCATCTTATCAAACTGATCCTGAAGATTATCCATACGGCCATAAGTCTCTGGATCCTCCGCATGATAGACTTGTTCACTCACATAAGGAATGGTCATTGTTGACTGAGGGACACACATAGTAACTTGAGGAAGAGTCATCCCAGGTTGGGGAACAACAGTAGCATGTGGCAAAGTAGGAGTGGGGACCTCGGGAACTTGGGGTCGAAGCCCTTCATTAAAATTCATAGGCATGCCCCAAGGATAACCTTCGGGCATGACGTGCTGATGTGCGTTGACGGGTACCACTGGAACCGGGGCAGTGACAATTTCAGAAATGACCGTAGCTTGAGGAGGAGGGGTTGGTGGCTGATTCTGCGCAGCCATCAACGATGTCACCATGGCGGTTAGCTTTTCTACTTCAGCCCGGAGAGTTGTTACTTCCCCATGGAGCTCAACATTCTCTTGTTCAACTTGGTCCATTCTCTTTTTTCTGTTTGCTCGAGTGTTGTACGTGCGAGATGGTTGTGGGCGTGGTCGTCGGGCCACTTTGACTGGGACACAGAGGAGAGAAAGAATATGAGACTCGATTTGTTTGAAACTCATGAATGTTATATGATGCATGATGTGTTTATGCTAAAATATACAATGTTTTTTTTTTTGTTATCGAAGGACTTACCTCAAATTAGTTGTAAATATTTAGATATGGATTTTGTAAGGAGGAAAAAAAGAAAAATTTATTATGTGTCATTTGAAATGAATGTTTACAAAAAATTTGTTTAAGTTCTTCGATATCGGATGAGGAAAAAGAATTTATGAATGAGTGCATGCATGCATGATGCAGAAAACATGGTGGGGTTAAAGTATGATGTTGGAGTCAAAGGTGAAACCCTCCCATATGGTATGTACTAGGGTTTATTTGTACCTGCATGACGGGTTCTACAAAGTTCCCAAAATCATTGACCATCTCATGGATATCATTGGGTTACGGGACTACTCTCGTTCCGATAACATCCACTGGATAATCTCGTTTGAGTGTAGTTTCGCGTGACGACTAATCTCAAGACTACTCTTGATTTAGCCACCGCACTACGCCCTAAGAAAGGCCAAGATGGGTTAAAGGTGATTCTAAAGGTTCTCGGCTTCGCCGGACACTCACATTGAAAATAATACCACCATCATGACTTTTCATGAGAACGAGTACTACCGTCGTGAGGCCTCCACCGAGCGGGATCATATCACATGTGCTTCATAATCCAGACTACTCTGGACATGTCACTATGATTTCACCCCATCCTATCTTATTGTGTCGCTCAAGCCCGGGTTAGGACTTATCTCACCATTCAGAGCAAACCCAAGTATATATATACAAATATTTACAATTAAAAGAATAAAAGCGCGAAGATAGTAATTTAAACAAGTTAGGTTCAACCCGCTTGGTTGTCCCCAGTGAAGTCGCCATTTCTGTCGCGGTGATTTTTGGATATCGAGTTATTAATTAACTTTGAATCGCAATTTAATATTCCACCACCGATCTTTAATTTATCCGAGGGAAAGGGAAAAAGTTCGAAAAAAACCCTATTTTTTTAGAGAACAAGGTTCGGGGGTTGGTTATACGAAGGGAAGGTATTAGCACCCTAAGTATCTATAGTACTCTATAGGAACCTCTTGTTTTTATTTCTAACTTTGCGCTTTATTTTTAATTGCTTGTAAAAATGTAGGAATTAAAGTGATGATAAAAACAGTTTAATGTGATGGAAAAGAAAAAATGTTTTTGTTGATTTTATTGATTGGAGAGACAAGTCTCATGCCTACGTACCCGAGGGATCAAACCACCGTAGTTCGGGGTAAAAAGACGAGTAAATTTGTTTGTTTGATTTTAAGGTTTTAAAAATGGTTTTAAAATACCAAAAGCCAAAAATGGCAAAATATGAGTTTGATTGATGTTAATTTGTGAAGAAAGTCTATATGGTTAAATTGATTGAGATTTGATTATGAAAATAAGACGCGGACACTTGGTTTAAAATCCAAGGTTTGTTGAGAAAATATTTTGAGTGATAAAAGACACTTGGTTTAAAATCCAAGGTTTTCGCATGATTAAAAAATGTATGAATGAGACAAATGTACTTGGTTTAAAATCCAAGTTTTAGGCGAGAAAAAAAAGGACGCTTGGGTTAAAGTCCAAGGTTTTAGCGAAAAAAGAAGCCGTTGGTTTAAAGTCCAAGGCACTTGGTTTAAAATCCAAGTTTGGGATGAAAAAGGACACTTGGGTTAAAATCCAAGGTTTTCACGATAAAAGACGCCGTTGGTTTAAATTCCAAGGCACTTGGTTTAAAATCCAAGTTCGCGGTAAAAAAGACTCTTGGGTTAAAATCCAAGGTTTTAGCGATAAAAGAAGCCATTGGTTTAAAATCCAAGGCACTTGGTTTAAAATCCAAGTTCGCGATAAAAAGAAACGTTTGGTTTAAAGTCCAAAGTTTTGAAAAGTGTATGATGACAAAATATTTTGATGTTTGATGATGTTGAAAAGGAATTGTGTTGACTTTTTGAAAGAGGTTTTGACCTCATTTTTTAGAACAAAGTGATTAATTATTTCCATTGAAATGTTGGGTTCCAAATTAATAAAAAAAAGGTAGCGCGAATAATAATACTAACGTCGCAATAAACAAATGAAGCGCGAAGACAATCCGTAATGATATTTTGATCAAAACGGTGTCTTTTCCCTCGGAATTAAATTTTCTAACGTTTTGCGGAAAGCGATAAATAAATATGTATGAGATGCAATTTTTCATTTATGAGTACATTGGCCTAATCACATTCTAAAGTATTTGCAAGGAAAAAAAAATAAATATGAGATGAATGCAAGAGATGCTATGCACTTTTATTTAGAATTTACAATTGGCCTAATTACATCATAAATTCAAGAGCAAAAATAAATGACAATTAATAAAACGATAAATACTCAATAATGATATTACAAAAATAAAGGTAAAAAATGATAAATAAATGGATATAATGAAATAATATGATATGCATGGATAAATAACATAAATAAATAAATACGAAAGTAAAAGATGAAAGTAAGCCTCGACATCATGCTTTACAAGGCTAAACAAAGCTAAAATAGCTTATGCCAAAAGCACTTATCTCATAAGCTTAAAAAATAAAATTAGCTAAAAATAAATAAAGACATAAAGCAATATTAACAATTTTTTTTAAATATCAAATAAATCGGAAAATAAAATAAGCCTCGACATCATGCTTGATTGGCTAAGAATAAAAGCTAAAATAGCTTATGCCAAAAGCACTTATCTCATAAGCTTAAAAAATAAAAATAAAATTAAGACAGGGGGGTGTGAATCATAAAACGAAATAACAGGGGGGTGTGAATAGCAGTACAATAGTCAGGCCCAGACCCACATAGGCCCATCTGTAAAAAAAACAAACAAAAAAAAACAGGATCAATTCTGGCCGTCTGATGGATCAGACGGCCTTGATCTAAAATTAAAGAAGGAGAGATCTGAGCCATTTGATTAAAATCAAAGGCTGCGAAGAGAAGGTTCACGGTGTGCTGCGATAGACACGCGCACACCGGATCGGGTTGGGGTATATATACCCCAAACCCTAAAAAATTTCACAATTTCACTCCTCTTCTCTCTCTCACCGCCGCGGCGGCTCTTTCTTTCTCACCCTTCTCTCTTCTTCTCAAACCGCGGCGGATCTCTCACCTTCCCCTCTCAGCCGTCGCGGCAGCTTCTTGAAAATAAAACGAGATTCTCTCTCGGTCTAATCTCTCAACCTCTTCCCTCGATCTCTCTGTTTCAATCTCTCTTTTGTTCTAAAAAACCTTCGAAGAAAAAAGAATGGAAAAAGAAAACCACCTTGTGATGTGATTTCGTTTTCTGTGTTCTTGGTTTTGGATGAATGATTATGATTTTTTCGATTCTGTTTGGGTGTTGATGGTGATGATGAATGCTGTTTCGTTGATTCGGTTTGGTTTATGGGTTTTGGTTCTGGTTTTGCGGTTTAGTCTGATGGATTCTGGGTTTTGGTGAGAATGAGGATGATTGATGAAGATCTGGGTTGATGAACAAGGATGATGAATTTCGTTTATGATTTTGATTTTCTGTTTTTTTTTATTTTGGTTATGATGGTTTTCGGCTGAGGCTGGAAATTTTTCTTGTCCTCAGTTCTGATTTTTTTCTTGATATATACCCAAAGCTAGGGTTTTGAATACTCAAAAGAGGGAACAAGGACCTGAATTGGGACAAACTGGTACTGTCTTTTTGCTTTCTGCAGAAAAAGCTCATGCAAAGAGGAAGTTGACTTTGGACAATTTTCTGATTTTTTAATCAGAAAAAAAAAGGACAAAATAAGATAATAAAAATAAAATAATTAAATATATATATAAAAAACGAAAATAGATTAAAAAACAGAAAAGTGGAAATAAAACAAATAAGTAAATAAAATAATAAAAACTGGAAAAAACAAAATAATAATAATAATAATAATAATAATATAAATAATAAATGAACACAAAAATGAGGTATTTTAAAATACCTCTCTGCCGAAATTTCGTCAGAAACGAACAAAGAAAAACCCGTCGTAAAAAGACGCATAAAAGCGATTGGTCAAAAAATGGGGTATGACACTAGGCGATAAGCTGTAAACAGGGCGTATGCGGAGAGCTTTGAACTACTTTACCATAGTGTATTTCCTTCCTGGATTGGTATCCCCATAGTAGGTGAGTTACACCGAACTGGGTTAACAATAACTTGTGTTATTTAAATTCAGTTGATTTATTATTGTGTGTCCAGGGAAGATACTTTCTGGCAAGATGGACAGAGAAGGAGGACTCATGAACAGACCACCACTTCTGGATGGCTCTAACTTTGACTATTGGAAATCAAGGATGATTGCATTCTTGAAATCACTTGATAGTAGGACTTGGAAAGCAGTCCTCAAAGGATGGGAACATCCCAAGCTCAAAGATACTAATGGAGCTAATACTGAAGAATTAAAACCAGAAGAAGAATGGACTACTGCTGAAGATGCACTAGCACTAGGGAATTCAAAAGCATTGAATGCTTTATTCAATGGAGTTGACAAGAACATGTTCAGGCTGATCAAACAATGCACAACAGCCAAAGAAGCTTGGGAAATCCTCATCACAGCCCATGAAGGAACAAGCAAAGTGAAGATGTGTATTTTAATCACCCAGTTTGAAGGTCTGAAGATGAAAGAAGAAGAAACAGTGCATGACTTTCACATGAGCATACTTGACTATGCAAACACCTTTGATTCCTTAGGTGAGAAAATACCTGAAGAAAAATTGGTAAGGAAACTCCTCATATCCTTACCACCCAGGTTTGACATGAAAGTCACTGCCATTGAGGAATTCAGAGAAATAGAGAGCATGAAGCTGGATGAACTAGTAGGTTCCCTTCAAACCTTTGAACTCTCTATGAAGGACAGAACTGAAAAGAAAAACAAGAGCATTGCTTTTGTTTCCAATACTGATGAAGAGTCAGAGAGTGACAAAGAAGCTGATGAAAACATCTCAGAGGCCTTAGTATTACTTGGAAAACAATTCAACAAAATACTAAGAAGGACAAGGCCAAGGACCAATGTGAAGCACATCCAGCCCGACATCAGCAAACAGGGAAATATGTCAAGGAAACCAAGAACTGAAGATAGAAACATTCAAAGCAGAGGAGTTCAATGCCATGAATGTGAAGGCTATGGACATATCAAGGCAGAATGTCCAACCTACCTGAAAAAACAGAAGAAAGGCCTAAATGTTATATCATGGTCTGATGAAGACTCTGAAAGTGACAATGAAGCAACCAAGTCAGTGAATGCCATGAATGGAAGATGCGAGTCTGATTCAGATTCTGATGATGATGTTTCCTACAATAAACTTGCAGCAACCTACAAGGAGTTGTGCATCAAAAGTGGAGAACTTTGCAAGACAAATGAGGAGCAAAGGAAGACCATTGCCCAACTTGAAAAAGAAAAGCAAGTGCACCTGTCTACCATAGCTAATCTTGAGAATGAAGCAAGCATGCTAAAATCCCAGTTTGAAAGCATGGACAAACAACTCAGATTGCTAAACAATGGCACCGACAGGTTAGATGAGATTCTGGAAGCAAATAAACGGACCAAGCAAGGCAAAGGATTGGGCTATCATTCCCCAAAGAAACAAGCCTCTAGACCTGCCAAGAAATTTGCTCCAGCCAACCTTTGGTATGGAACTAGAAAGCGGGGTCAAATGTTTCCACATCCAGCACCCCACCAGAAAAGGTCCAAAAAGTGCCAACATCATGGACCACATCAGCGGCCTCCAAGGTATGAATCATGGAGATGCTACTACTGTGGGAAGTATGGACACATAAAGGCCCAGTGCTATAAGCTTCATGGGTATCCATACAAAGGAAGACAAGTCAGCCCAACTCCGAAAAAGGCTGATAACAAGAAGTTTTGGAAGACCAAATCCAATGTTGAAGTCAAAGCCCTTATTGCTCACACATCCTTCAAAGTCTCTTCAAAAGAAGATTGGTACTTGGATAATGGATGTTCTAGACACATGACTGGTGAAAAGAAATACCTCAATGAAATAAATCCGTACACCACCAGTTCTGTGACCTTTGGAGATGGAGCAAAAGGAGAAATCAAGGGGATTGGAAATTTAATCAACAAAGGATTACCAAAGCTCAATGATGTATTATTGGTAAAAGAAGTGACTGCTAACTTGATAAGAATAAGTCAGTTATGTGACCAAGGGCTGAAGGTGAACTTCACCAAGAGTGAATGTTTGATCACTAATGACAAAAATACAGTGATCATGAAGGGAGCAAGATCAAAGGATAATTGCTACCTATGGATTCCTCAGGAAACAGCACACTCATCTATCACTAATTTACTTAGCAAGGAGGATGAAGTAAGGGTGTGGCACCAAAAGCTTAGGCATTTGCACCTCAAAGGAATGAAGAGGATTATTGCTGAAGATGCCATAAGAGGAATACCCAAGCTCAGTATTGAAGAAGGAAGCATATGTGGAGAGTATCAAGTAGGGAAGCAGACCAAAATGTCGCACCCAAGGTTGGAACATCGGACCACAACCAAAGTACTTGAACTACTCCATATGGACTTTATGGGACCAATGCAAGTTGAAAGTCTTGGAGGCAAGAGGTATGCCATTGTGATAGTGGATGATTTCTCTAGGTACACTTGGATAAACTTCATTAGAGAGAAGTCAGATACATTTGAAGTGTTCAAAGAGTTGTGCCTAAAGATGCAAAGAGAAAAGGGATTTGGAATTGTCAAAATCAGAAGTGATCATGGAAAGGAGTTTGAAAATTCCAAGTTCTCTGAGTCCTGTTCCTCTGAAGGAATAAGTCACGAATTCTCAGCACCAATCACACCTCAACAAAATGGTGTGGTAGAAAGGAAGAATAGAACCTTGCAAGAATCAGCTCGTGTAATGTTACATGCCAAGGATCTCCCTCAAAACCTCTGGGCAGAAGCCATGAACACTGTATGCTATCTTCACAATCGTGTCACACTCAGAAAAGGTACCACTACCACTCTCTATGAACTCTGGATAAGAAGAAAGCCAATAGTCAAATACTTTCATGTCTTTGGAAGTAAGGCTACATACTAGTTGATAGAGAACAAAGGAGAAAGATGGACCCCAAGAGTGATGAAGGTATCTTTCTTGGCTACTCAACAAATAGCAAGGCATATAGAGTCTTTAACAACAGGACCAGAACCATGATGGAATCCATAAATGTTGTTATTGATGACTCTCCTGGAGTAAAGGTACCAGATGCGGTCCCAAAGGTTGACACATCAGGGCCCCTGATCGACAACACTGAAGATCAAGAGACTCAAGAAGGAACTGACTCAGAAACAGAAGGTCAACCATCCAAGAAAGGTCCATCTATCAGAGTTCAGAAGAATCATCCTAAAGAACTCATCATTGGAAATCCAGATCAAGGCATCACTACAAGGAGATCTAATGAGATAGTGGCCAACTCATGTTTTGTATCCAAAATTGAACCAAAGAATGTGAAAGAAGCTCTCACTGATGAATTTTGGATCAATGCAATGCAAGAGGAGCTGAATGAGTTCAAGACGAATGAAGTATGGGACTTAGTTCCTAGACCCAAAGATGTAAATATCATTGGCACTAAGTGGGTTTACAAGAACAAGTCTAATGAGAAGGGAACTATCACCAGAAACAAAGCAAGACTAGTTGCTCAAGGTTATACCCAGATTGAAGGAGTAGACTTTGATGAAACATTTGCTCCAGTAGCATGCCTTGAGTCCATAAGGTTACTATTAGGAGTTGCTTGTATTATGAGATTAAAATTTTTCCAGATGGATGTAAATAGTGCCTTCCTAAATGGGTACCTTAAGGAAGAAGTATATGTGGAGCAGCCTAAAGGGTTTGTAGATCACCACTTATCAGATCATGTATACAAAATAAAGAAGGCGGTTTATGCCCTAAATCAAGCTCCAAGGGCATGGTATGAAAGATTAACAACATACCTGGTGAAGAATGGCTACAGGAAGGGAGAGACAGACAAAACCTTGTTTGTCAAAGAAGAAAAAGGAAAGCTCATGATTGCACAAATTTATGTGGACGATATTGTCTTTGGAGGAATGTCAGACACAATGGTTCGACATTTTGTCCATCAGATGAAGTCTGAATTTGAGATGAGCTTAGTAAGAGAGCTGACCTACTTCCTTGGGCTTCAAGTCAAGCAAATGGAAGACACAATATTCATCTCTCAAAGCAAATATGCCAAGAATATTGTGAAGAAGTTTGGGATGGAGAATGCTAGTCACAAAAGGACTCCCGCAGCAACACACTTAAAACTCAGCAAAGATGAGAAAGGTGTTGATGTAGATCAAAGTCAGTATAGAAGCATGATATGAAGCCTTCTATATCTCACTGCTAGTAGGCCAGACATTGCCTCTGCAGGTGGACTATGTGCTAGATATCAAGTTGCATCAAAGATGAGCCATCTCACACAAGTCAAGAGAATTCTCAAGTATGTGAATGGAACATGCAACTATGGCATCATGTACTCCCATAGTGAAGACTCAAAGTTGGTTGGGTACTGTGATGCAGATTGGGCAGGAAGTGCAGATGATAGGAAGAGTACCTCAGGTGGATGTTTCTTTTTGGGGAATAACTTAATCTCCTGGTTCAGCAAGAAACAAAATACACTATCCACAGCTGAGGCAGAGTATATTGCAGCTGGTAGTAGTTGCTCTCAGATCCTATGGATGAAGCAGATGCTAAGTGATTACAATGTGGGGCAAGATGTTATAACATTGTACTGCGATAACTTAAGTGCTATAAATATTTCCAAGAATCCTATTCAACATAGTAGGACAAAACACATTGATATAAGACATCACTTCATTAGGGATTTGGTGGAAGAAAATATTGTGACCTTGCAACATGTGACTACTGAAGGTCAAATTGCAAATATATCCACCAAGGCATTGGATGCAACACAATTTGAAAGGCTCAGGGGCAAACTTGGAATTTGCCTTTGTGAAGACTTGTAGCAACTACAGTTGGTGATGTGTGCAACAATTCCACTTTCCCTCCATTTATTGTTGCAAGCAAATTCAAACCCACCAACATTACCTCCACTCCCCAAAACACGCCACCTACCAAATCTCTCCATTAACTCTCCAAAACCTTTCACCTCCAATACATCCCCTGTCAGCCAACAACCTTCTCCTGTAAATACCCATCATCCCCCATTCATCAAACCTTTTCAGAAACCTCTCACCTTCGCAAAACCTCTTCGCAAAAACCTCACCCTTTTTTCAACCCTTCACCTTCGAACTCACATCATCACCATGACTAACTCCACTAAAGTTACTCCAAGCAAAAGCCAAACATCCAATTCACCTTATGTATCGAAAAACCCTAACATACAGACCGATACAAATGAGCAAAGCTTCGTCACGATGGAAGTTGAGAATCAATCACTCGACACTGTTCATCCATCATCAGAAAAGGTAAAGAAATCCAAGAAGAAGAAGAGATAGTCAAAGAAAGAAGGCAAAGCCTCTGGTTCGATTAAGCGGTCAAAGAAAGAGAAGAAAATATCGAAATCCAAGATCTCTGGATCAAAGACTGTTCACACCATTACCAGTATATACATCGATCCACTTGAAGACAAGTATCCAAAACCTGAGGTTGAAACTTCGGAGAAGATGGAAGTTGATGAGACTGAACAGGTTGAAGAAGAAGCGGAAAGGTCAACCCATGAGAAAGAAGGCTCTGACCAAGTCAACAAAGAGTCAAACCCTAAGGACTTTAGAGATTCACCAAAGGTGAGTGAGAATGTTGATTCTGAGAAGGCTGTGGACCAAGTGCTTGAGGATCTGAACAATCAAGCAACTGGGTCAGATGTGTAATCGAATGTTGGCACATTGGTTCTGGAAGAAGGACAGGTACAGGACATTGTTCCAGATTCACCAGAGAACACCACTGCGTCTGGTGATAAGCAATTGACTGCTGATGAAGGCTCCAAGGGTGACACTCAGTCTGAAAAGAGTGAAGAACTCGAGGAAAGAAAAGAAGGAGAGAAGAACTCTGAAGACAAGGATATGGAAACAAGTCTTGACCTTGTGATTGTGGAAACCTATACAGAGAATCCACCATCTGAGAAGACTGCTACTCAGAGTATTGCAAGAAGAACAAGGAGTGCTAGGGCTGTGGTGACTACAAGCACAACAGAGACTCTTGTGAAGAAGACTGTGAAGAAACCAGCAAGTTATCTACCAACCAGACTCAAGAGTACACCTCCAAAGAAACCTGCTCTCAAGAGAAAGGCACCCCCATTTGAGTCTGACTCTGACTATGATGTGGAGCACAATGTCACTGACATTGGTGACTCAGAAGAAGAGGCAAGTCCTAAGGTGAGTCAGAGTGCGCTTACACTTGCAGCCATTGGAAGGAAGAAGTTCAAGGGCAAGAAGATCCCTCAGAATATTGGTGAAGCACCAATGGATAACATATCTTTCCACTCTGTTACTGGTGTGCAAAGATGGCCTTATGTCTAAAAGAGAAGGCTAGGGCTTGAGAGAGAGCTAAGCAAGGATGCCTTGAAGAACAGGGATGTGATGAACCTGATTAAGAAGGCTGGACTGAGGAAAACTGTGTCTGAGTTTGGAGACTGCTTTGAGAAGCTGGTTAAGGAATTTTTGGCAAATATTCCTGAAGATTGTGATGACCCTATGAGCAGGGAATATCAAAAGGTGTATGTCCGAGGCAAGTGTGTGAATTTCGCCCCCACTGTGATAAATAAATACCTTGACAGAAGTGAAGAACCTCAACCAGAATTGGAGGTAACTGATAATGATGTGTGCAAGGCCATCACTGGAAATCAAGTGAAGGTTTGGCCTAGAAAAGGGAAGATGTCTGCAAAAAAATTGACACCCAAGTATGTGGTATAAACTTGAACCAACACCCTGAGGTCATTAGAGATGACATTGCCTGCAAAAGGAACTATCCTCTCATCATCAGTGCAAAGATGCTGGAAGGGTTGAATGTGGTAGCTGATGTTGGGACATCCAGGAAAACTGTTGTGATAGGGAAGATGACTAGGAAACAGATGATTGCCCAGCTAAAGGAGAACAGGTCCAAGCTAGATGCTGTGATTAAGGAACTAGAACTTGAGGAGAGTCAAGCTGAGGAGAAGATTGAGGCTGATGACAATGCTGGCAATGATGAAGACACTGATCAGGAAGAAGAGTATGACACCGAGGAATTGGTGGAAACTGACAGTGAAGGCATTTGAAGACGCTCCCTGGGATTTTTACAGACCTTTTTTATGTATTTCTTGTGGGCTACACCCTGGATTTGATGCACTATCTGTGCTAAGTGGTCTGTAATATGCACTCTGCTATATCTACTGCTATTATTTGGTTAATTCTAACTATGCAGGATATTTGACTTTATTTGTCAAAATTTTATGGCTAGAACGGGGGAGTAACATCCTAGGCTTTTTTGGTCTGATATGAATGGTAGGCACAATGTGTTGCACATCTGGTGTCACCTGCAGTAGCATAGATAATATGTCTATGAAAATGACATATGAAAAGCAGCTCTGATCAGCTCTGAAACCACATGAAGACCAATATTACTCTGATAAGGCAAATAAGAGTAGTATATGTATGTGTGGTTGTTTATATACCTAAAGCATCTGATATGATATTTAGGGGAAGTGAGATATATATATATATATATATATATGCATGGAGAGGGCGACAATACAGGGGGAGTAGAATATATATATATATATATATATGAAGAAGATGTGTATGCATATGTGTGAGAATTTATTTTTCTCAAACTGGTGATGAAGATGCATACTGAATGTGAAGTCAAATGTCACCACATCCTGCAATGTGACTTTGAACTTCACTAAGAGAATTTATTTTTCTCAACTGATAAAGGAATTTATTTTTCCTTGATTGATCTCTGAAAGAACTTATGTTCTCAGTCTGAGGAAGTTTATTTCTTCCTAAGAGATTGATTTGTGAGAGTTTATTTCTCTCATGAGTGTGTTAGGCCAAGACTACAAGAATCCGCTGCAGGCCTCTGATGAGTTTATCTTCCCAGAACAAGTGGCTAGGCGCTAGATTATTTTAGCCCAAAAATTTGCCAAAGGGGGAGATTGTTGAGTTTCGAAGATTGACTTCATTTTTGGTAAAATAAGCCTGAGGATAAATGTGGGTACCAATGCACTAACATTGGAAACCATGGCCTGATAACGCGCCTTATCCTTATCTTGATCTAGCGCGCGGATATGTTTGACGGATTGAAGAAACAAACTTGCGCTTCCTTATTCAACAAGGAACAAGTTTGTTAGCTGAAGATTGAAGATCTACAGCTGGAGTTTAAAAGGATAAAAACAAATCAAATATTATTTGTTTGGTAAAAGATAAAAACAAATCAATATTATTTGTTTGATAAAAGATAAAAACAAATCAATATTATTTGTTTGGTCAAAGAGGATCGTTGATCTAAAGCGGAAGATTTAAAAAGATAAAACAAACAAATATTAATTGTATGTGTAACAAATTATCTTTTTAGGCAAACGGATCAAAGATTAGTTTGCAACAACCGATCCTATCCTTCATGAAGCCAAGGAGATTCAAGACTCTATATAAAGAAGAAAGCTTCATTCGTTGAAGAGTACCTGAAACCATTGAAGATACAAACGCTATAGAGCGATTAAGAAGTTTTAGGCTTAGGATTTAGTTTAGATCCTAGTTATTCTTTTGAGTATCACGATTGATACTTGATTAAGAATAAGGTGTTCACTCTTAAGCTTTTAAGCACAGAGTGTGATTAGTTTTTAGAACAGAATTAAAAATCCACAGGTTGTGTGGTTGAGGGGAAGTGAGAGGGGTCTCATACTTAGGACGTTCTTAAGTAGAAATCTATACGGGTAGTTGCTAGGTAATAAGCTATAAACGGGGCGTTTGCGGAGAGCTTTGAACTACTTTATCATAGTGGATTTCCTTCCTGGATTGGTATCCCCCAGAGTAGGTGAGTTGCACCGAATTGGGTTAACAATAACTTGTGTTATTTAAATTCTGTCGATTTATTATTGTGTGTCCAGGAGGACCAGTGTTGCAACATCGTGCACCACATTGGTCCCTCACATGCCAGAATTTCATATAGGAAATAACTAAATCAAGCTGGTGTAAAAAGTAAAATTAATAATTGAAACCAGAATCTTAAACATCGCATCTTAATTATTTTTTGTAAGAAGTTCAATAAAAATATTCAAAGAAATTTGGTCTAACAGGAGAGGATAATCTCTTAAAGTGTGAAGAACTAAATCAATCTCGTGTAAAAAGTAAAAGAATTGAGACCATATTGTTAGCTAGGACTCACATCTTAGTTATTTTTGTAAAATATTCAATTGAAATATAAAAAAAATATTAATCTAACAAATGAGTGGTAATCACTTATAGTGGGATAACTAAATCAAGCCTGTGTAAATAATATAACAATTGAGACCATAATCTTAGGTCTCACTTCTTAATTATTTTTGTAAAAAGTTCAATCAAAATTTCAAGAGGGATTCTATCTAGAAGAATAGAGTAATTTTGACCATAACATTAGGCCTGACATCTTAATTATTCTTGTAAAATGTTCAATTAAAATATCCAAAGAGATATGATCTAACGGATGAGTGTAATCTCTTACACCGTGAAGAACTAAATAAAGCCCATGTAAAAGGTAAAACAATTGAGGTCATAACCTTAGGTCTCACATTTTAATTAAATTTATTGAAACTTCAATTAAAATATCCAGATAAATTAATTCTAAAGAAAGATGGTAATCTCTTAAGGAGTGAAGAAATAAATAAAGCCAGTGTAAAAAGTAACGCAATTGAGACGATCTTTTTAGGTCTCGCATCTTAATTAATTTTTTTAAAAGTTCAATTAAAATTTCAAGAGGAATTGATGTAATAAAAGAGAGTAATTTATTAGGGTTGAAGAACTAAATCAAAATGTGTAAAAACTAAAATGTAAAACAATTGAGACCATAATCTCATGTCTTGCATCTTAATTATTTTTGTAAAAAGTTCAATTAATAAATCCAAAGGAATTTGATCTAACAAAAGAGAATAATCTCTTACGGGTGTGAAGAATTAATTCAAGTCCGTGTAAAAAGTAAAACAATTGAGACTCTAATTGTAGGTCTCGAGTCTTTATTGTAATTGTAAAATGTTCAATTAAAATTTCAAGACATATATGATCTAACAAGAGAGTAATTTGTTATGGTGTGAAGAACTAAATCAATCTTGTGCAATAAGTAGAACAACTTGGACCATAAGCTTGGACCTCACAACTTAATTACTTTTATAAAAAATTTAAGTTAAATATTCAAAGATATCTGATCCAACAGAAGATGGTAATCTCTTATGACTTGAAAAATTTAATGAAGCATGTGTAAAAAGTAAAACAATTGATAACATAACCTTAGGCCTCAATTCTTAATTATTTTTGTAAAAACTTCAATTTTTAACTTTGTTTTTAGCTAACAAATGGTTACTAACGAGAGGGAGAGATGAAAGTTCTGGGGATACGTTCAGGCCCGGTTTTGGGCCAGGGCAATCAGGCCTCCAGCCCAGGGCCTCAACAAAATTTGGGGCCTCAAAATTTTTTTTTTTTCAAGTCCATCATATACATTATTGATTAACTATTTGTTCGGAGAATGAATACCATGAAATATTGAATGGTTCAGTGGCGCGCGCTTGTGTCAAAACATGTAAGGGTTTGTTGGGTTTTTTGTTCGATTCTCTCCTGCAGCAATTTTTTAACCTTATTTTAAGAAATCAATTTTTGGCGCCTAGTTTTTTTGGTGTTCTTGTATCTCTTCTGGTTGTGGCACTGATAGCAAAGCACTTCTTGAGCTGTGTTTGCTCTTTTAATAAAATATCTCTTTTGCGGTTCAAAAAAAATAAAATACTAAATATAGTTAATTTTAATTTAATATTATTTATAGTTTAAATTAAATATTACACAAATTATTTTAAAAATTGTTTCCTTTTAAATATAATTACTCTTTTACTACTTTTTTAAAAAAAAAAACTACATTATGTTATTTCTTTGAAAATAAATAAATAATTTCTAAATTAAGTTACAAGATTAAAAACACTATCATTTTTTAATAATATTAGTATAAAAATGTATTTTGTTGCTATCGATTAGAATATGACTATTTTTATATTATTGATGTTGTTTTCCTTTAAAAAAAATGATATTTTTATTAGGGGCCCATTTTTATTATTTGTCCAGGACCTCTAAATATTCGGAGACGGCCCTGACAAATACGTACTAATTAAAAAAAAATTGATTTGTGCGGAAAAAGAAGGAATAATATAAACGAGGCTTATGTAAAGTTAAGTCACTAGGTTTAGTCTAATAGTGAGGGATTTAAGTAATATGTTAGAAATCAAGTTCGATCTTCAACTTCAAAGTCAAAAAAGAAAGAAAAAAAAAAATGCAATCAATTGGTCTTTCATTTGCCAGTAGTGCCTAATTATTTTCTAAGTTACTACGTAGACGCATATACCTTAAAATGCCAAACACTTTATTTTGATCCATAAAAAAATGTATCATTGTCATTATTTCGTAAACTGAAAAAAATTTCTATTAATAATTTTCCAACTAATGCCTAATTATTTTCTAACTTACTACGTAGACACATATACCTTAAAATGCTAAACACTTTATTTTGCTCGATGAAAAAAAGGTTCGGATTCCCTCCATTTATTATTCCTCCATTTGTCTTCCATTTAGAGAGATAGACACAAATAAAAACTAATAGGACCTACTAATTAGTGGGACCCACTTTTAATGGGTCCCACTAGTTTTATTTGTGTCGAGTCAATATCCTCTCCATTTCCAATTATTTCCATTTCTTCTATTACTATATAGTTTTGGAAATATAAATGCAAATGTGTGACATTAAATGAGGTGAAATTACTTTTTTGCACCCCAAAATATTTAAAAACTTTGGTACTGGAAGAAATGGAGATAATTGGAAATGGAGAGGATTCCAACTCATTTGTGTCTATCTCTCTAAATGAAGAACAAATGGAGGGATAGTAAATGAGTAAACCTAAATTCTAAAAAAATGTATCATTGTCATTATTATAACCTAAAAAAACAAAAAGAAATTATAAACGAAATGACAAAGCATTGAAACTTACGCACATAAAGTGGAGTGATCGGGGTTCGACCCCCGATCATGAAGTCAGACATTAGCAATTTCAATATTTCTACCAGTCGAGTAAGGATTTATTGAAAAGAAAAAAAAAACCAAATTTCTATTAATAATATATATCATTATTTTTTATTTATTTATAATGGGTGGAGCATCCAAATTTTTATACACGGGATGAAGGTTCTTAAGGTTATATTAGAGGTTATACTCAATGTAGAATCTAGGGTTTGAAGTGTAGTCCTCGTAATAATGTCAAAATTTACCAACAGAGCTATATTCATAGGACCTCGTGATGAATAAAGAAAAGTTTTAAAATTGCAAAACTTTAAATTTGAACGTAGAAAAATAAAATTTCAAGATTTGGTCCAAGTTTTGATCTTTGGCCAAAGCATATAGAAATTAATATACACTTTTTTTTTTTTTTTTTAGGCAAAAGGGAGACTAAGCTACCCTAGAATATATATAAAAATAAAAGGAAGTACAAGGAGATAGGGGGGGACATAAACCAAAACCCCTAAAAGTTAACAAAACGGAAACAAGGAAGACCCATCTTGTTCCTGGCAAAATCCACCGAAAGGGCCCTATGCACGTCATCCCACCAAGTAAAAGTTTGAACGGTTAAACCAATGTTAGCAAGCTTATCCGCACAGTGATTTCCTTCCCTATAAATGTGAGTAGCCATAAATCTCATGGATTTAGTAAGGAGCAAAGCATTCATCCATCTGTTTCTAATTCTCCAAGGAACCATGGAAGGATTGCTAAAAGCCAAAACAACAAGTCTTGAGTCAGACTCAAGCCATAAATGAACCCAACTTTTCGAAGCAGCAATCTCAATAGCCAACATAGCACCAGTAAGCTCAGCAAGGAAAGCATTTCCCTCACCAATATTAAACGCAAAACTCCCTAGGTGATCAGACCTGGAGTTTCTGAAAATGCCACCACAAGCTGCCATAGCCGGAACACCAATTGAAGCCCCATCGGTATTGCATTTGATCCAATTGAAGACCGGAGGGTGCCATAAAAATTCTTTGACAAGAGGAGCTTTGGGAGGATGAACTTTAATGTTAAACGCCTTTAGAATCGAGAAATCAGACATAGAGGAAGAAGCTGTCATTAAAGTAGCATTTCCAGAAAAAGCAACATCCACAATAATGGAAGAAATGGAAGATTTCCAATGGATGGTTTTATTGTTGAACCTTGCTTGGTTCCTAGCAAACCAGATAACATTCACAGTATTAATAACAGCAGACAAAATAGTCACTTTGCATTGGGAGGACCATGACTTATTTAATAAAGCCCAACAATCATCAACATTTGAAATAACAGGAACACTAAGGGTAAAAGAAAGCCATCTCCAAATGTTATAAGCAAAGGAACACTCAAACAGAAGGTGATGGCTAGACTCGGAATGCTTGAGACATAAGTTGCAGATGGATGTCAAATGTTGGCCTCTAGCAATTAAATTATCGTCAGTGGGAATTTTATTATGGATAACCCTCCAAAAGAAGAGAGACTTTGAAGGAGGAATAGAAATATTCCAAATTAATTTTCCCCAATGCACTGGCTGAGAAGGGGAAGATTTATAATCATAAGCACATTTAAGAGAAAGGTCACCTAACTCATTTAAATCCCAAACAGTCTTGTCCTCCACCTCTCCCAAAGGTATAGTAATATTTTGGACAATATTGGAGAGGTTAGGAAAAGCTAATTGCAAAGCCTGAGGAATCGACCATTGATGGTTAACAATAAAAGCCTTCACAGTAGACTTGAGATGAGGGTGAATCCAATCAGGAATATTCAAAGAATGCACTAAAGGCTGACCACACCAGTTATCTAACCAAAAGTTGATGTTGCCACCGTTGCCAAGAAGCCAGGAAGAATGATGTTTGAAATCCTCATAAACACCCTTCAAGCCACTCCAAAGAGAAGAGAAAATATGATGACTAATTTGTCTGCCATTTCTTAGCACCCTGCTCCTAAGAAGTCTAGCCCAATGATCTTGAGAGTTGACAAGATCCCAACACTGCTTGATATTTGAAGCTTCATTCAAAATTTTAATAGATCTGATTCCAAGACCACCGTCGGAAAAAGATTTACAACAATTGTGCCAAGCAACAGTAACTAACTTTCTTTTATCAATATCTCCACTCCAAATAAAGTTTCTAATCCATTTTTCTAAAATATTAGTCAAAGAGGCAGGCCAAGAATAAATCAAAAGACAATGCATCAACATACTTTGAATAACAGATTTTACTAATTGAATTCTACCAGCTATGGACAACAGAGAAGCTTTCCAAGAAGCTAACTTTAATCTAATCTTGTCAACAATGAATTGAAAGTGAGAAGTTTTAGGCTTACCTTTAAACATAGGGACACCCAGATATAAAAAAGGAAGAAAACCTACAGAGAATCCAAGAAGATTTGCAATTTGATTATGTCTTTGAGCAGTCATGGATCCAGCATAGACAATAGACTTTGATGGATTTATACTCTGGCCAGAACAATTAGCATATCTCAAAAATAGATTAGCAACTTCATTAATGGAGTTAGCATTACCTTTACAAAAAACCATAATGTCATCAGCATATAAAATGTGGGAAGGGACCATGAAATTTCTAGTGCCTTTTATAAGCTTAATTTTCTGATCAGAAACAAGCTTAGTGAGACCTCTACTCAAGACATCCTCAGCAATACAGAAGAGAAGAGGAGATAGAGGGTCACCTTGCCTAACCCCTCTATTACAAGAGAAAAATCCTCTTTGCTTGCCATTAATGGAAACCGACAAAGAAGCTGAATGGAGGATGACCTTAATCCACTGACAAAATTTTTCATTAAAACCAAAAGCACCAAGTACTTTGAGAAGGAATTGCCAATTTAAAGTGTCAAAAGCTTTTGAGATATCCACTTTCAATGCTACATTACCTCCAAAGCTCTTGTTATGAAGAAGATTAACCACCTCAGAAGTGAGACAAATACAGTCCGCTATTTTCCTTCCATGAATAAAAGCTCTTTGTTCTTGAGAAATGATGGAAGGAAGGACAATAGCAAGCCTATCTGCCAACACCTTTGTGATGATTTTGTGCTTGAAATTTGCAAGAGCTATTGGTCTATATTGATCAATAGAGTCAGCATTAGAGGTCTTTGGAATTAGGACAAGAGTGTTGGAATTATAGTTGGGAAGGATCCAAGCATCAGTAAAAAATTGAGTAACTGCATTCACCACATCATGGTTAATGATGTCCCAGTAAGTTTGAAAGAAAAACCCCCCAAAACCATCAGGGCCAGGGGCGCTATCCTTACTAAGACTCTTTACTGCACTAAAAATCTCCTCATGAGTAGGAATTGTGGTTAGCAGATTATTAGCATGATCATCCACTAAGTTGGGAATCACCTCCTCAATTAAGCCATTATCCTGCACATTAGAGATATTATTAAACAAATCAGAATAATGAGAGACCACATGACTGGCTAGAAGGTCCGGGTCAGTGATTATATTGTTATCATGCTTAAGAGCTGAAATCAATTTGGTAGTGTTTTTAATCTTTGTCATTCTGTGAAAAAATCTCGTATTTCTATCCCCATCAGTTTTCCATTTCACTCTGGCCTTTTCTTTCCAAAAGACTTCTTCAATTTGAAGAGCAGCATCAAGATTAATTTTAGCATTTCTTTCTTGAGTGGAAAGCACATCAGAGTGACCATTCTCCTCAATTTGCATTTGAATTTTCTTCAGAGTGTCTTCAGCCATCTTAACATTATCTTGGACATTACCAAACTTTGATTTATTCCAATCTTTGAGCTTGGCTTTCAAAAGCTGCAACTTTTTGCTAAGAATAAACATGGGACAACCAACAACTTGAGAAGACCAAGTTGAAGAAATAACATCTTTGCACTCTGGATGAAGAGACCACATTTGCATGAATCGGAATTGAGAGGCAAACTTAGCAGATTTCATTTGAAAATCAAACAGTAAAGGATAATGGTCAGACCTGTTCTTAATTAAAGTCCTGCAAGAAACAAAATCCCACATATCAATCCATTGATGGTTACAAACAGTTCTATCCAATCTTTTCTCGGTGTAATTACGCCCACCCCTACCATTAGCCCATGTAAACAAGGCACCAGAAGTTGGAAGATGAATTAATTGGTTGGAATCAGTCCACTGAATAAAGTCATCCATTGGGAGCCTAGCAGGGAGATAAGCTCCCCTATGCTCATGGGCACCCAAAATTATGTTATAGTCCCCAATAAAACTCCAAGGCAGATTAAATTGTGATTGAATCCTATGCAGAGCTTGCCAAAGGTTTCTTCTATGAATGTAATTTATAGAAGCATATATAGCAGACATACCATATTGCCTATCATTATCTTTTAACAAAAAAGAGACTTGTTGATCATCAAAGTCAACAATCTCAGGATCTAAATTACAAGAGCAAATACACCAAAGATTAGGATCAAGATCATTCCTATTATTAAAAGCAAAAAGTTTCAAGTTTAATCTAGATAGCCATCTTTGAGGGAAGGCATTGAAGGACATCCAAGGTTCAGCAATAAACACAAGATTAGGTTTATATTGAGTGATAAGTCTCTTTAAAGCCAATTTTGTAGGAGAGTTGGCAATACCTCTCACATTCCAGAAGATGCACTTCATGAGGAAAGATTATAATTACCAGATTTTGATCTGGTGCTATAATTACTTTTTGAAGCAGCTTTTTTCTTCTTACTTTTCTTTTTTGATTTGGAAAGCACCATTTGAAAGCCATCATCATGTTGTTTAGCATCTGGAATAGCTTCCAAAATTTGTTGTCCATCTACCAAAGGGGTTGTGTCATCCTCTGCATCTAGCTCTGCCATATTAGCCCAAGAAGTTTTCAAAAATTCCATGTCCTTCTGCACCTCCACTGGTATGTTTGCTATCTGTTGAATAACATTACCCTCAGTCCCAAAGTCAGATACTTTGAGTTGAGTGTCATCAACAAATTCACTTTCGATTGAACTAATTGAAGCCCCATCAAAATGCTTCTCATGAGTGTCATTATTTTCAATTCCATCCTCCTCAACAACTGTATCAGCAACAACTGAAATTGTGTTCATAGAAGGCCTTACTCCACTAGTTTCACCCGTAGTTTGGTTAATTTGCAAGCTATCCACCTTTAGGGGAGCTATGTTTTCAACTCCGGAATCTTTGTTATTATTAGCAATGATAGCAGCTGAATCCTCCAACTCCACCACCTCAATTGCTATACCCTTATTCTTGTTTGTAACTTGAACAAAAGCTTGTTTCGGCTCTGGTCTAGTTTTCTTTTTAACATCCTTATCCACTTGATCTGAATCTCTTCTTTTACAGTTATCAATATGATGTCCAATGCATTTGCAGAAGCTGCAATAATCAGGCAAATGTTCATATTCAAGTTCAACAAAGAAAGCAAAACCCTTCCTTTCAACCAGAATTTTGTATCTCAACTCACTAGCAATTTCCATATCCACCAGCACCCGTGCAAAATGACCAAAGGGACGATCAAAACTATCTTTGTTAGTAGCAGAATCAGTACATAAAGGGGTGCCAATGCTACTAGCAATCGCAAAGATTATTTTAGGTCTCCAATATTCTTGCGATAGTCCATGTATCCTCACCCACACTTGAGCAGATGTTTGTTTAAGGCTATTTGGATTAAAATCCGTGCACCAAGGAAATAATTTCAGAAAGCCAGAATTTATATTCCAAGAGTTAACAGACCTAAACCTTCTAACATCCTCTAGAGAAGAAAATGTAAATTCATAATATCCCTTACCTAATGAAGTAATTCCCCACCTTCCAATAGACTTCCACAAAGAAGACAACCTGTTCTTCAAAGCAGCCACAGTCAAAGGTGTGGAACCTTTAGTCCAGATAGCTCGTCCATGTAAATGGTGCTTACAGGTCTCCACTCCTTGTTGGTATTCATCCTCTGGAATCGAAATCGCATAATTATCACCTTTAACACAGGGTATTGGCAATTGACTCAAAGGAATATCACAAACATTGTTTACGGCATCAATGAACGATTTTTGTTGTTTTGGGGCTTTAGGGTTAACTGTTTGGGCAGGATCTTTTGGGCGTGGTTCTGCATCAATTAAGAACGACCAAGGAACGATTGGGGCGGCCATGGTTTGATCGGAGAAGAAACGAGGAAGATCGGAATTAAAGATGGTGCTTTACGGTGAGTAAACGCGATCCCTATTTTTGGTTGAGTTTCTATCGCCAGACATGGTTTTTCCCCAGAGATTGTTTTGAAACGAGGACTCTTTTTTACTTATAAAAACAAGTTTAGTTCTCATAGGAACTAGAAGATTAACACGAAAAATAAAAATACTATACACCTGTAAAAATATATAACCAAATGTACATTTAAATTTATTATTAAAAATATACATTATAATCTATTTATTATTAAAATACTAGAGAAAAATTGATATCATAATATAAAATATTTTATATTTTTATAAGTAAAAACTAACCCGTGCATTGTACAGGTAATTTATACTAGTAATAATTTTTTTTGAACGGAAAATATATTATTAATAATAACCGGTCTCTGCACAAGATGAACAAAGACCGGGAGAAGCGGAACTACATTACAAAAGCGTCGTATATTAGCGGAAGACCAAAGAAGAAAACCAAAACAGACACCACCTAATAGAGGTCAATATCTAATCTCATTCTTAGTATGACAAATATTTGTAAACTTGAATTTATTATTAATATAGAGAAGAAGTGCGTTCAATGATAAATAGTGTCGTTGGACCTATATTTATAAAGTTGACTATTTTTTTTACAATTTCTTTGAGTATCTATATTTTTATTCATATATTAATATCTATGTCTATTTTTTTTATAAGTTTTTACGCGGATCTATAATTTTAATTTTATATTGACACCCAAATATTTTAGTCCACAAGAAAACAAAATTCTTCCTTTTTGTTCTCTAAGTACTCTTTCTCCTTTGTTCACGAAAGATGGGTGGTTTATGGTCATTTTTGACTTAGAATCACCTCCTCTACATCTATTTTTCTTTCTTTTAATTTAAATAAGTGATCTTTACATTGATCAAGTTTATCTTTTTTGTTTTTTTTTTTTGTGATTTCGTTGTCCAAGTACGGCGTTTTGTTGTTGGTCGTCTTGTGCAGCGCTATTTGATTTACGTATTGTTACGATATTCATTTGATTTTTATTGAAAGAACGGCTTCAGTCAATTACAGATTTAATCAATGATTTGGACATCAACGTTGCAGATCCAGAGGCATGAATATTTCAGTCGACTTTAATTTTATCATATTACTTGTTGTATGCATTTTGCCGTTGTTTGCTAATAACTTGGATACTGTGACTTTGTTCGCAAATTCATCCTTTACGTTTTTAGCGATATTGAATATGCGATTATATTTGATGTACTCTGTCAATTTTAATGAATAAATATCATTTTATTTTTGTCAAAAAAAATTATATATTAAAACAAGTGGCTACTTTTTTACAACATTATTCATATATTAACAAATTATTACTTATAAAATCTTTGTACATTTTCACCATTCCTTTCTCATCTTTTTTGAAAAGAATCTCGTGTATTACTCGATGGTCTTTTCTTAATTTATACAGTTTCCTTTATTCATCCACCTTTTTCATTACTTTCAAGTGAATCTCATTTGCTAAACTAATTATACTAGCTTGATGCATATTTGCATTTTTTTTTTAATGGCAAATATAATGCATATTTGCAGTTGATTACATGTTAAAGTCATTCAGGGTTAATCAAAGGTATAGTTTTACGAATTAATAGTTTGACGGTTATTAACTCCTTATACTTAGTCGCTTCCAATAATTAAACAAAATATTTGGTAATGACATACAAGTAGCACACTTTTTTCTCAAAAAAAACAAAAAGTAGCACACTATTTTATGCAGAAGTTTGGTGAATACAATATGGCTGGAAGCAGAAAATCGGATGTCTTTCAGGCTTACTTCAAGTGAATGGATGACAACCATGTCTTTGCACTACTAGACAAGTGTTATTGGGGTTTCTTTTGGAATTAGTAGCCAACTATGAAGCCCCGATACTCCAAAAATGGCAAAGTATCGTGTCCGATACGTATTCGATACCGATACTCATCCGATACTCTTCGATACTCGTATCGAACAGTATCAGACAATTAATATTATTTTTTTAAATAAAAAATTACCGATACGTATCGGATACTTCTCCGATACGCGTATCAGAGAGTATCAGACAACTAATGTTCTATGATGATAGAGAAACGTAAATTTTTTTATAAAAAAAAACATCATCGATTTAAATTGCAAATAACATAAAAAAATATAATCAATCTTGTAATTAACATAAAAAAGATTTGTTGTCTAACAATAACAACAAAATACAATATAGCTACTTAAAACGAGTCATTCTTCCAGCATTTTTTGAAGCAAATTCATCAATCAAGTCTTCGTATTTTATGTCACTGTTCCTCTTTTTTTTCCTTTACAAAAATTGGGCCTGAACCTAACAGTATTGTAGTATTGTAATATAATTATTTTTTACACCCCAAATTTACTAATCCTATTACCCTATATAATATTTTTTGAGACCCTTCTTTTTAAGAGGCCATATGTCATGACTCATGCTGACCATGGTATAGAGCCGCCCCTGGACATCATACTGATACAATCTGTGTTTCCTCTTAAACAGTGAATGTTAGAGGATGATGTTCTTTGTGTGGTGCTTATGATATTTTTTTTATAGTACTAGTTATGTTATTTTTGGGTAGCACTTACTTAACTTAAGATATGTAATCGTCACTTGTTTACTCAGTATGTAATCGTCAATTGTTTGCTCAATTTGAGTAATTTGAATGTTAATTGATTATCATTGTCAATTTTTGTTATGTTTATATATTGTGCATTTATATATTTAATTTTAAATTTAACTTTTAAATAACGTATCGCGGCAATATCGTATCGGGGATTTTAAAAATTTTCCCGTATCGCCGTATCGGATTCGTATCGTATCAGTATCGTATCACGTATCCGGACTTCATAGGTAGCCAAGAATCCGATGATAGTATATATGGAAGTTGTTGGAGGCATTAACAAGAAATGACACATATTTGAATTAGGATATCAAGTTGTGACTTTGAAATTCTCGCCCTCAGTTTATACTAATGTGGAACGCAGGGACGGATCTAGAATATTTTTTTTGGTATGGCCAAAATTTATCAGCATTCAAAGTTTTAAATGATAATGTTGAATTCAAGCAAAAAATATTTATACTTAAAAAAATGAAATATTTATGCAAAATATTTTGGTCATTTTAGAATTTCGAATATAAATTAAGAAATAATAAATATTGAAATGTTATGTTATTTTTACTCTTACTTTTTATTAAAAAAATTATTTACTAGATGTTTTTAGTTTTTATAAGGGAACAAAGAGTAAAATATCATTAATTGTACTTTGGTGTTTTAAAAGAACTAAATTTTCTTGCGTAAAAAAAATAACTAAAATTTTGGGAGAAAAATAAAAAGCTAAAAAAAAGATAGAGACAAAGGGAATATTAAATGTTTAGTATTCTCTTCACCATATTTAACATTAAACTTATGCAAGTGGAAATTTACAACACTAAATAATTGTACTTATCTTTTATTTATCATTTTTTGACATGATATGTATTTAAATATAACTTTTAAAAATGACAAATGTTCAAGATAAAAGTAATAAAATTTAATTGAGTGCATGATAATTTTTTATGGATTAAAAATTTAATAAAAATTAAGTAAAGACTAAATTTAATATGTCACTATTTTATAGAGACCAAAAACATATTTAACTTTTTTTTTGTGAAGTAGTCTAGTGGCTAGAAATTATTCCTTAAAAGTGAATAAGTGAGTGTCTGAGATTCGAACTCCGACTCTTAATAATATATGTGATATTTAAACCAACTGAGTTAAGCTTACGAGACAAAACATATTTAACTCTACACATATATGTATGTATAAAAAAATATTGTAAATTTTGGTGTGGCCATGGCCACACTTGGCCTTCAAGTAGATCTGTCACTGGTGGAACGGGTCAAAGTTTCTGCTATGGAGTTGAATTTGAGCAAAAGAATCTTGAACAAGAAACGTTAAAATAAAAGATGGAGCATTGAGAGTGGATTTTTGGAAGGGTTTGCACCTAATTAATATTAATCAAGACTTTCCGGTTTAACTTGAAAGAGAAGGTGATAATGAAAATGATGAGATGGATGCTAATAAAATGATGTGATGGGTGATTAAGTTTTAGTTTTTAGTTACTTTCTTTTTGTTAATTCAATTGTACATATTTTTGTAACTTTAAGTTTGGTATTATTATGTAGTGCCGTAGTGGTGCACTTGATACTTTGTAAGAATGACATTTTTATGTTAATGTTTTAAATTTGGTGTCAATCGAAATTTGATTTCCTTATACTCTAGAATTATATGAATTACACAGTAAATAAAAATTAATATTTGAAAAATTGTATAAGCATTTAATTTATAAATAGACAAAAATATTCATTAGAGATGAAAAATGTGTATTGTCTCTACGGAGACTGAATTCTACGCTTAAAGACGGAATTTTAGAGACAAAATTATTTGAATTTAGAGACAGATAATTCTGTCACCAATAGAGACAAATTATTGTATTTTGAATTCAACGTTTAGAGACAAATTTTTTTTTTAGTGATGGATAAATTCAGTCTCCAATTAGAGACGAAATATTCGTCTCTGATAGTTTAGAGACGAGGAAGTTAACGACAAAATCAAATCCATCTCTAATTTTGTCTCTAACATGCTAAGCGACAAAATATTTGCATCTTACAGACAAATTTCGCCCGTTAATATTTAAGATTTTTCTAGTAGTGGATTACAAAAGTCTTAGATCACCTGATGAGAGATTGTGCAAGACTTTTTTTTTTCTTTACTGTAAAATTGATAATCTCATCATCCATTGTGCAAGACTTAGAATGATAATTGATTGGCGGATTCTACCGTGGGCAAGTGAATTAGGTCTCCCACTGTGGGTAAGTGATCTGAACCGTTAGATGAATGATGATATCATGCACCATCAGTACCTTATACTTTTTTCTTCTCTCTTGCCAAGTTGCCATCATCTCTCTCATCTATCTGGTTTTCTTGTTCTTGTATGTCTGTTACTTTCTTCTTCTTCCTCACAACCACCCCCTCTCTATTTTTTCTTTAAATTAACAATAATTAATACACAAACCTTTCAATTTAATCTCCTATTAACTTGTTTTCAAATTTCAAATTTTCGCTGATCCATAGTTCCGGTGTTGTTGACGGTGGTAGTTGATCGGAACATTTCTTCAAGCCTTCTGTGGAAATAAGCAGCTTATTCTAGTGTGTATAGTCTTAAGTACTCTTTGTAATACATGTAGTACAATAAGCAGTTAAGAGTAGTACTTGACAGATTTAGACTATAGCTTATCCGTATATATACAGAGTTGTACTTCACTTTTCCATTAATGAGAATTACAATTTTTCATCTCTCTACTATGAATTTTCTCTCTCATCTAACTGATTTCTAACCAACTCAACATGGTATCATCGCAGTAAGATCCTATCACTTCCGCTTCCACCGATATTCCACCACGAGTTGCTCCTCCGCCACCGGTGGATCCTTCCACCGATTCTTCCAGTCCGTTTTTCGTTCACCCCAGCGACGGTCCTTCTTCCGTCAAGGTTACGCCGCTCCTCAACGGCGCTAACTACCATTCTTGGGCGAGATCTATGCGCCGTGCTCTTGGCGCAAAGCTGAATTTCGAATTTCTTGATGGCTCGATTCCGGCACCGGTTGATGCTTTTGATCCGTCGTTTCGAACCTGGAATCGGTGTAACATGCTCATTCATAGCTGGATTATGAACTCTGTTGATTCCTCTATTGCTCAATTTATCGTTTTCATCGAAAACGCTTCTGATGTGTGGATCGATCTCAAAGAAAGGTTTTCGCAGGGAGATCTTGTTTGCGTTTCTGAACTTCAACAAGAAATCTACGCTCTTCAACAAGATTCTCGCACGGTAACTGCTTTCTATTCCGATTTGAAGACTCTTTGGGAAGAATTGGAAATTTATATGCCAATTCCTATTTGCACTTGTCTTGTTCGTTGTTGTTGCAATGCTATGCGAATTGCACGTCAAAATCATCATCTCCAAGCTATGAGGTTTCTCACTGGTTTGAACGATTCTTTCAATACTGTTAAGTCTCAGATTCTGCTTATTGATCCAATGCCTTCAATGACTAAGATCTTCTCTATGGTGCTTCAATTTGAACGCCAAAATTGTTCTGCAAATGTTGAGGATTGCAAGGTTTTAGTCAATGCTTCTGATGCACGTTCTCACCATTTTGGTAATGGTCCTAACGGTTCTTCTTCATCTGGTTCAAAGCGTTATTGTACCTATTGCCACCGGACAAATCATTTTGTGGATAATTGTTTCCAAAAGAATGGTGTTCCTCCTCACATGATGAAGAATTACAGTGGTTATGCTCATAGTGCTGCAGCTGAGGGAGGTGATTCTGGAAATAATTCATCTGCTACACTAACCACAACTCCTACTATCACTCAAGAACAGTATGATAAACTCCTACATCTAATTCAGTCTTCATCTATTAATCAAGGTTCAAATCTTGCTACTTCTAATTAGGTTAGCTCCTTCCAATCTGCTGGTTCTTTATCAGCAGATACTCAAGGTATAAACTCCTCTAATTGTCTTTATTCGTTCACTTGTCACAATATTACTCTTGACACATGGATCTTAGATTCAGGTTCCAGTCACCACATTTGTGCCTCACTGCATTGGTTTCACTCTTACAGTGAAATTAGTCCTATGATCATTAAATTACCAAATGGTAATCATGTCACAACAAAATATTCAGGCACAATTGTGTTTTCACCCTCATTCAGTATTACTGGTGTTTTGTACATGTTCCTACATTCAATATTAATTTGATTTCTGTTTCCTTGCTATGTCTTGATGCACATTGTTTAGTTAAGTTCACCAACACTACTTGCACTATTCAGGAACAGGAATCACTGAAGATGATTGGTTTGGCTGAAAGAAAAGATGGGTTATATTACTTAGTTCAGACAAATAAGGCTGATACATCCTCAACCTATAGCATACCTCAGTTTTCTGTTTCTGCAAATAATGTGTATCTCCCTGATAGTGCAATTTGGCACTTTAGGTTAGGTCATTTGTCTCCTTCTAGAACTGCTTTATTAAAATCTAAATTTCCCTTTGTTAGTAGTGATTTTAGTGCTGTGTGTGACATATGTCACTTTTCTAAGCACAGAAAACTTCCTTTTGTATCAAGTTACAATAAAGCAATAAAACCTTTTGACCTAATCCACTTTGATATTTGGGGTCCCATATCTGTTAAGTCTATTCGTAATCATGTATATTTTTTGACTGTTGTTGATGATCACTCTAGATATACTTGGCTTACCTTAATGAAAAATAAATCTGAAACCAGGACACATGTTCAAAATTTTATCAAATTTGTTGAAACACATCATAACCATGTTGTCAAACATGTTAGAACAGACAATGGACCTGAGTTTATTATGCCAAATTTTTATGCCTCTAAAGGAATACTCCACCAGACTAGTTGTGTGGAATCACCACAACAAAATGGTAGGGTGGAGAGGAAACACCAACAAATCTTAAATATAGGAAGAGCCCTTCTTACCCAATCAAACTTATCAAAGCATTTTTGGTCTTATGCTGTATCTCATGCACTCTTCATCATGAATAGGATTCCTACTCCTATTTTACAAAATAAATCTCCATATACCATACTTTATCATTCTGACCCTGACATACATACCTTAAAAGTTTTTGGTTCTCTTGTCTTTGCCTCTACTTTACAAAATCATAGAAATAAACTGGATCTTAGAGCTAGAAAATGTGTTTTTCTGGGTTATAGACCAGGAGTCAAAGGTGTTGTTCTCTTTGACATTCACAATAAAGTTGTTTTCCTGTCAAGGAATGTGACTCATCATGAGCACATTTTTCCATAAAACTCTTTCACCCAATGTACCTTGGGACTATTATCCATCCACACCAGATATTACAGATACCGATCCTTCTCCACCTGACAGTGACATATCCTTAGAGACTACTGATATCTATCACCAGTCTTCACCACAGTCCATTCCCATTGATTTCCCTTCTAATAACAATACATCAGATCCACCCTCTCCATCCATTGTTGATTTTTCCTCCGATAACACCTCATCTGAACCAATCTCTCCATCCACTGATACCAACCCTGTCATTCCCATTTCTAAACCCATCAGACAAAGAAGGCCCCCATCACATTTGTCTGACTATGTTTGTTATAATTCATCTTGTAATTCACAAGAAACAATCACTTCAGGTACACAGTCTAAATATCCTATATCTTCTTTTCATTCACTAACACAATTGTCTTCTTCACACAAGGCATTTAGTATGTCCATCACACACTGCACTGAGCCTCAAACCTATGAGGAAGCTAGCAAGTCTGAACATTGGTTAACAGCTATGCAAGTTGAATTAGATGCACTAGCTAAGAGCTGTACTTGGAAGATAGTTGAGCTTCCTCCACATGGTAAACCCATAGGATGCAGATGGGTGTATAAGGTTAAACACAAGACAGATGGAACTGTGGAGAGATATAAAGCTAGATTAGTAGCAAAAGGATACAACCAAGTTGAGGGAATTGATTATTTTGAAACATTCTCTCTTGTGGCCAAACTCACCACTGCTAGGACACTCTTGGTTGTAGCTTCTGTCAAAAATTGGTATTTACACCAGTTGGATGTTAATAACGCTTTCCTCCATGGGGATCTTCAAGAAGATGTCTATATGGAAATACCATAAGGGGTACCTTGCAAAGGCTCTAATCTAGTTTGCAAGCTACAGAAAAGTTTGTATGGTCTCAAACAGGCTAGTAGAAAATGGTATGAAAAGTTAACTACTTTGCTTACTCAAGAAGGATACATACAATCTGCCTCTGACTATTCTCTATTCACACTTACCAGAGAGAGTCATTTCACTGCCTTGCTTGTATATGTGGATGACATCATCCTTGCAGGAAATTCTATTGAGGAGTTTGATAGGATTAAAACAATCCTTGATAGAGCTTTTAAAATAAAAAATATGGGTCAATTAAAATATTTTCTTGGTTTGGAAGTTGCTCATTCAAAAGATGGCATCACCATTTCTGAAAGGAAATACTGTTTAGATCTCCTCAAAGATTCAGGTCATCTTGGATCAAAGCCTGCAAATACACCTCTAGATACATCTATAAAACTACACAGTGCTGCAGGAACTCTATGCAAAGATGTATCTAGTTACAGAAGGCTAGTTGGAAAGTTATTGTACCTCAACACTACTAGGCCTGACATTGCTTTTGCTACACATCAACTTAGTCAGTTCATGCAAGCACCAACAGATGTTCATTTTAATGCAGCATGCAGGGTGTTGAGATATCTGAAAAATAACCCAGGACAGGGCGTATTTTTTAGCATAAAGTCAGATTTGCATCTTATAGGCTACTCAGATGCAGACTGGGCTGGTTGTATGGATACTAGAAAATCCATTTCAGGGTACTGTTTCTTCCTAGGCAGGTCTATGATATCTTGGCGTGCAAAGAAACAGGCCACTGTGTCAAGGTCTTCATCAGAAGCAGAATAGGGCATTGTCTTCTGTTGCTTGTGAACTCCAATGTCTGATTTATCTTTTTGCAGACCTGCAAATCCAGCTTACAAGAACACCAAGTCTTTATTGTGATAACCAAAGTGCAGTCCATATTGCTTCTAATCCTATTTTTCATGAGAGGACCAAGCATCTAGACATTGATTGCCATTTGGTTCGTGAAAAAGTCATGAAGGGTGTTCTGAATTTGCTACCTATCTCCACCAATGATCAGATGGCATGGCAGACTTTCTGACTAAAGCTCTAGCTCCACCAAAGTTTCATGAGTTTGTTTCCAAGCTCAATATGATCAATATATATCATGTCAAGCTTGAGGGAAGTTGTTGAAATAAGCAGCTTATTCTAGTGTGTATAGTGGTAAGTACTCTTTGTAATACATGTAGTACAATAAGCAGTTAAGAGTAGTACTTGACAGATTTAGACTATAGCTTATCTGTATATATACAGAGTTGTACTTCACTTTTCCATTAATGAGAATTACAATTTTTCATCTCTCTACTATGAATTATAATTGTTTCTCATAATTTTTATTAATTAATTAATTAATACTATAAAACCAAAAGAGATATCGGTTTTCTCTTAATTAATTAATTAATACTATAAAACCATTAGAGATAAAATCCAATCCAATCCATCCATTATCATCTTTCTAATGGATGGATATCCAATCTATCCAATAAAAATAATTTAAATATTATTTTTTATTTCATAAAAAATTAAAAACAATCCAAAGACTAAGTTCAAATATTATGTTTCATATCAACTTAAATTTTTTTCTTTAAGTAAATGGTGTAAAAAGTCCAAACATTAGTATTTTTTTTGTTCTTTTTGACAAATGGCCCAAACACATTGTGATAGCCCAAATTTTTATTTTTTCAATAACAGATTATTTAAATAATAATTAAATGCAGGTGGTGGTGGCCACCGGTCAACGGTCGGTCAACCCCGGATCTCCAGCGCCGACGCGGTGGCTGACGTTGGCAGTGCCAGATTTTTCGGTGGCCCCACGGTGGTCCATGGCGGAGCTCGGGAGGCCAACCGCCACCTACCACCCCCTTTTATGTTAATTTAATAAATATAATATATTATAATATATCAATTATTATTTATTTTAAATTGTATAAAAACTGTTTTTTTTTAATAAACTTTTTTTTTTATTTTAAAAAAATCTGTCTTTTAGTTTTTTTTTTAATAAAAAATCTGATTTTTTTTAATAATTAAAATCAGTATTTTATTTTTTAAAAAAATAGTTTTAAAAATAATAAAAAAATCATTTATTTATAAAATAATAAAAGGTAGTTAAAAAAAAGTAAAAGGTATTTATATATAATAATGAGATTGATTGATTCCTTTTCAAAGTGAGGCACAATGCCTTTAAATAAAACCCTAAAGGATATGCGGCTCCCAAGTAAGGATCGCCGGGAGGTGTTAAAGGTTTTAACAAAGAGCGTCAGTAGTCGTAAGGGACAGAAAGGCATTAACGGGTCGTGTGAAGTGTTTAATCAAAACTCGACTGGCGATATTCCATCATCTTCCTCTGCTAAGAATGAATGGGAGAATTGGGTGGTTATGCAGGGCACTGATCAGATAGCTTTAGATGATGTCTACGACCTGGGCAAATCTATTGAGGTGAAGTTCAAGGGTGATAATGCAAACATGTTCGATATTCTATCTAGGACAGGTAAAGAAAAATTTAAAGCCTCAGGGCAGACGTCTGGGGGGTGACGTGAAAGTGCGGGATTGTTAGGTGTGGTGTCGCAGTTAAGGGGTAAAGGGAGTAAGTGTGTTTAATGAAGATAATCTTGAAGGTGTGAAAAGCACAAGAAGGGGGGGTTGAATTGTTTTTTGAGAAGTTAAAACTTTTTCTAGCTTTGTAAGAGTAAATGGAGCGGATAAGAGAAAGCTAGATAAACACAATGCACAAATAAACAGAGAGAGAGAAGAGAGTGCACACAAAGATTTATACTGGTTCCTCCCACAAATCGAAAGTAGTCCAGTCCCCTTGAACTTCCAAGGTATTTCACAATAATCACACAAGATTATACAATTGCTCCAGAACACACAGCAGGAGACTTCACACTGCTCAAGTCACACAAGACAAGAGACTTCAAACTAACTTAATACAAATTAAGTAGTGACTGAAATTTCTAAGCTAGACTCACTAACACTTAAACTTAATCCTAAGTGAATACAAAGAATTAGGCTCAGAGTCTAAAAGAATATCAAAAGATATTGCTTCTTAGAGTTACAAAGAAAGAACAGTTCTATGGCTTGAAATTCAAAATTGTTCTCAATGTTAGAATGTTCAATCGTCCAGTCTTCAGTATTTCAGTAGTCTTCTCTAAAGGGATATGTCTTCTATTTATACTTCAGTAGATTGAGACGTTGACATAAGACCGTTGTTAGTACACTTTGCTTTTGCTGATATGAAATTGATCGTGGCTTCCAAAAGAAGTAAACCAATTCCACTACTTCATTTTTTTCTAACGGCGCTTCAGTATTTTGAGTAACAATAGTACAGAGTAGTACACGCTACATTTGAAAATAAGCTTGTTGTACTATTTCAATAACCATGAGCTGTCAATCTTCAGAGACTGTCGCTGGAAGCTTGTAATGACGTTTCGATATCTTCTAATTGAAATACGCAAGCTTCAGGACATGTACATTTTTGGCATCTGAAGGACTTCTTTCAGAGGCTCTGAAGGTTTCAACGTTCAGAGTCTTAACGTTCAGAATATGTTCTTCAGAGGCTCCAAATGATGATCTTAGTGTTTAAACTTTTACTTTGTTCCTACACACTAGATCAATAATTAGTAATTCCAATTGTCCATTTAATACTTTGTTATCATCAAAACATAGGGTGTTTTATAAATAAAACTCATTTTGTTCCAACAAATCTGTTGGAATATTAGGGGTCTGGGTGGGGCTGAGAAGAGGAAGGAGGTCCGTAAGCTGGTGGGGGAAAACATCTGAATATTGTCTATCTTCAAGAAAGAAGGGTGGGAGAAGGGAAAAGCATTCGGAGGTCTATCGCTGGCTGGGTGTGGGGATTTTAATGCTGTCAGATGTCAGGAGGAAAGACAATCCTCAAGGGTGGGACCACGACAGTCGGACCATATACCTTTTAATAGTTTCATTGAGGATAATAACTTCGTGGATTTACCGTTGGGTGGTCGCAAATTCACTTGGTATAAAGGGAATGACCTTTCGATGAGTCGCCTGGATAGGTTCCTACTTTCAGAGGAGTGGTGTCTGGCATGGCCCAATTGTGTACAGGTAGCTCAGTTGAGAGGGTTGTCTGACCACTGTTCTCTGGATTTGGTGGCTAGTGAGGAGAATTGGGGTCCACGACCTTTGAGGATGCTGAAATGTTGGAAAGATGTTCCAAGCTATGATCTTTTGTCAAAGAAAAGTGGAATTCGTTGCAGGTAGATGGCCGGGGTGGTTTTATCCTTAAAGAAAAACTAAAGATGAATAAGGTGGCCTTGAAAGAGTGGCATGGGTCGCATGTACAAAATTTACCTAGTAGGATCGATTCGTTGAAAACTCGGCTCTCTGATCTGGATAGTAAGGGGGAAGAGGAGGATTTGTCGGTGGATGAGGTGGTGGACATGCGTGGAATTACTTCTAACATTCACTCCCTTTCCCGGTTGCACGCTAGTATCAGCTGGCAGCAGTCTCGTCTATTGTGGCTTAAGGAGGGGGATGCGAATTCCAAATATTTTCACTCGGTTTTGGCAAGCTGTAGGAGGAGGAACACGATCTCATATCTACAAGTGGACGGTGTAACTCTTGAAGGAGTGGATTCTATTCGCCAGGCTGTCTTCATGCATTTTGCATCTCACTTTAATGCTAGTAATGTTGTAAGGTCTGGGGTTGATAATCTTCAGTTTAAGCGGCTGAGTTGGCCGGATAGTGGTAGCCTGACTAGACCTTTTACGGTGGATGAGGTAAAGGCTGCAGTTTGGGACTATGATAGTTTCAAAAGCCCCGGTCTGGATGGGATTAATTAGTTTTCTTTAAAGATTTTTGGGCGGAGCTTCAAAGTGATGTTATGCGGTTCTTCTCTGAGTTTCATAGGAACGGTAAGTTGACCAAAGGCGTGAATTCTACTTTTATAGACCTGATACCTAAAGTTCAGGGCCCTCAAAGTTTGCATGATTTTTGGCCCATTTCGTTGGTGGGAAGCTGTCGCGGTGATTTTTGGATATCGAGTTATTAATTAACTTCGAATCGCAATTTAATATTCCACCACCGATCTTTAATTTATCCGAGGGAAAGGGAAAAAGTTCGAAAAAACCCTATTTTTTAGAGAACAAGATTCGGGGGTTAGTTATACGAAGGGAAGGTATTAGCACCCTAAGTATCTATAGTACTCTATAGGAACCTCTTGTTTTTATTCTAACTTTGCGCTTAATTTTATTTGCTTGTAAAAAGGGTATAAGTGGGAAATTAAAGTAGTGATAAAAAGTTAAAGTGATGAAGAAGAAGAAAAATGTTTTTTGTTGATTTTATTGATCGGAGAGACAAGTCTCATGCCTACGTACCCGAGGGATCAAACCACCGTAGTTCGGGGTAAAAAGACGAGTAAATTTGTTTATTTGATTTTAAGGTTTTGAAAATGGTTTTAAAATACCAAAAGCCAAAAATGGCAAAATGTGATTTTGATTGATGTTAATTTGAAAAAAAAGTCTATATGGTTAAATTGATTGAGATTTGATTAAGAAAAAAAACGCGGACACTTGGTTTAAAATCCAAGGTTAGTTGAGAAAATGTTTGAAGTGATAAAAGACACTTGGTTTGAAATCCAAGGTTTTTGTAAGAAAAAGAACACTTGGTTTGAATTCCAAGGTTTTTTGATAGAAATGTTTGATGAAATTTTTGTGTTTTTGTGATATTTTGAAAAGAAAATAATTATGTATTTTTTGAAAGAGGTTTTGACCTCATTTTTTGAGAAGAAAATAACTAACTATTTAAAAGGGGAATGTTGGGTTTAAAATTTAAAAGGTAGCGCTAAAAGAAAAATACCGTCGCAATAAGCAAATTAAGCGCGAAGACGGTCCGTAATGATATTTTGATCAAAACGGTGTCTTTTCCCTCGGAATTTAACGTTACGCATATTGGCGGAAAGCGATAAAAAAAAAAATATGCATGAGATGCAATTTTTCATTTAGGGTACATTGGCCTAATCACACTCTAAAATCTATGCAAGAAAACAAATATGAAATGATGCAAGAGAGGGGGTATGCTATGCACTTTTTATTTAGAGTTTACACTTGGCCTATTTACATCCTAATTTCAAGAACAAAAAATAAACGGTAATTAATAAGTGATAGATACTCAATATTGTGATAATAACGATAACGGTAAAAAAATGATGAATAAATCGATGTAATGAAATAAGTATGATATGTAATGGATAAATAGCATAAATAAATAAATACGAAACTAAGACAAATGAAAATAAACCTCGACATCATGCTTTACAAGGCTAAACAAAGCTAAAATAGCTTATGCCAAAAGCACTTATCTCATAAGCTTAAAAAATAAAATTAGCTAAAAATAAATAAAGACATAAAGTAATATTAACAACTTTTAAATATCAAATAAATCGGAAAATAAAATAAGCCTCGACATCATGTTTGATTGGCTAAAAATAAAAGCTAAAATAGCTTATGCCAAAAGCACTTATCTCATAAGCTAAAAAAAATAAAAATAAAATTAAGACAGCGGGTGTGAATCATAAAACGAAATAACAGGGGGGTGTGAATAGCAGTATAATAGTCAGGCCCAGACCCACATAGGCCCATCTGTAAAAAAAACAAACAAAAAAACCCAGGATCAACTCTGGCCGTCTGATGGATCAGACGGCCGTGATCAGATTTTAAAAAGGAAAGATCTAGGCCATGCGATTGAAATCAGAGGACAAAGGCGCGCAGGTGCACGATAAGACTGTGCACCTGCGCGCACAGGATCAGGCTGTGGTATAAAAGGCAAACCCTAAAAAAAAATCACAAATTTTCCTCTCTTCTCTCTTTCCCTCACCGCCGCGGCGGCTCCTTCTTTCTCTCCCTCTCTGGTTTTTTTTTCTCTCAATCTAAACCTCCATTTTCAAAACTCTTAACATCAAACTTACACAGAAAAACCTCCTAAACCCAAATCTACACTCAAATTAAACAAACAAAATAACAATGAACCGGATCGAACCCAGACAGAATGGAAATGAAAAAAAAAAAAGGAATCCTTCGCTGTGCTTTGCTCGTTCTAAATCTTCTCTGATTCGATTTTGAATTTGTGTTTGCGATTTGTGATTTATGAAGATGAAGGTTTGTTTGTGTTTTTTTTTCGAATCGTGTTCTTCTCTCTCGTTTCGTTTTTTGTTTTGATTTCTGGGTTTGGATTCAAAACGGAACTGGGTTTTGGATTTGTGATGATTCTGTGATTTTGGTTGTTGAAAATTTATGCGGTTTTAATTTCTGGTTTGATGGTTTGATTTAGTTCGGATCTGTTAATATTTGGTTTCGGGTTGATGGATGTTTTTGATGGTTGGATTTTGGTTTTGTTGATGATGATGAACGATGAACTGGTTTGATTTTTATTTTTCTGTGTAATTTTGATTTTTTGTGGTAGAGGCTGCGGCTGAGTTTTTTTTCTGTCCAGATCTGATTTTTTGCTGTTCACTATATACACCAGTTGGGTTCTAAGATGGGGAACAAAAATCTGAAATTGGGCAAGAAAGTACACTGCACTGATCTTTCTGCAGAAATGTCCTTTGCTGTTTTGGAGAAGTTGACTTTCAAATTTTCCTGATTTTTTTTAATCAGGAAAAAAAAGGACAAAAGGACAAAGTAAAAAATAAAAACAAAATAATTAAATTAAATTAATAAAATACGAAAATTAAATAAAAACAGTAAATAAAATAATTAAATAAATTTTAAAAGAAAGAAGATGATAATAATGGTAAAAAATAATAAATAATAATAATAATAAAAAATAAATATAAAAGAAACAACAAATGAGGTATTTTAAAATACCTCTCTGCCGAAATTTCGTCAGAAATGACAAAACAGGCAAGAAGGTTTTTAAACGTCGAACAAAATCAATCGGTCAAAAAATGGGGTATGACAGAAGCATTTATAAATCCTGGCGAAAGCCTCAACGTTTGTGAAGGATAGGCAGATACTTGATGGCATCCTTATCGCAAACGAGGTGGTGGATGAGGCTCGTAAGACTAAGAAAGAGCTAATGTTATTCAAGGTTGATTTTGAGAAATCATATGATTCTGTGGATTGGGACTATCTCGATGCTATTATGGGGCTGATGTCTTTCCGACCTTATGGAGGAAGTGGATCAAGGAATGTGTCTGTACTGCCACCGCTTTGGTTTTAGTAAATGGAAGCCCAAGTGATACTTTTCCGCTCGAGAGGGGTTTAAGACAAGGGGATACGCTCTCCCCTTTCCTTTTCTTGTTGGCTGCTGAAGATCTGAATGTGTTGATGAAGGCCTTGGTAGAGAATAATCTTTTCACAGGATATAGTGAGGGTACACATGTACCAATTTCTATTTCTCATCTCTAGTTTGCTTATGACACTCTTATAATGGGGGCTAAAAGCTGGGCGAATGTCCGAGCTCTATGCTCCATCCTTGTGCTTTTCGAACTTATGTCCGGTGTGAAAGTGAATTTTAATAAAAGTATGTTGGTTTGGGTTAATATTCCTGAGTCTTGGTTAAACGAGGCAGCGTTAGCTCTGCATTGTAACGTGGGAATGACACCTTTCCGTTATTTGTCTTTTTGTGGTCGTCTGATACTGCTTAAATCTGTCTTGACATGTTTTACTGTCTATGCTCTTTCCTTCTTCAAAGCTCCCTCAAGTACTATCTCTTCTATTGAATCTATTTTGATTAAAAAAAAAATTTGGGGGGGGGGGGGGGGGGGGGGGTATGAGGATATTAGGAAAATCTCTTGGATTAGTTGGAAAATTATTTGCTTGCGAAAGGAGTATGGAGGGTTGGGGGTTAGGCAGTTGAAGGAGTTTTGTATGTTGGCCTCATTTTGCAAAAACAAGGTCTAGCAAGATGTTGGACCTGATGCCGTAGCATGTGAGTACAACATCTGTCATGTCGGCTGAATGCCTTATTTGTGCACTAAATCTTTTTGGAGGATTTGCTTAAAATATTCTCGTCTTTCTTGTGCATCAAGGCGCACATTTTTTTCATGATTTTATAAGGCGGTTGCAGAAAAATATATTTTCATAGAATGTTTTGACATTTATGAAAATAAAAGATTTAATTTAAAAATTTGTGCTGGACTTTTTCAAAGGACGGTTGAAGATTTAAAGCCCAAGTCGAAGACTATATATATGTGAAGACTGAAGACCTAAAGACTTACTTGAGCCTTATTTTAACAATTGAGTTTTAGGTTTTGAGTCTTGTTAATTGTGAGTCTTTGTTGTATCGGTTTGATGCAAGCTTAGGACTGTTTTTGAGTTGTAATTTGTGTAATCGTTCATAAACTTTTAAGCACGAAAACTGTTTGTTCTTGGTGAGTGAAACCACGTCGTTTGTATTATTGTCACAGTCACGGGGTGATTAATTGTAAGGAAGTGAGACGGGGTCTCAAACTTAGGAGTTCCTAGGTTGAGTATAGCACGGGTAGAGTCTAGATGATAAGTCGTAAATGTGGGACGTTTGCTGAGGGCTTAGAACTAGGTCTATTATAGTGGATTCCTTCCTGGCTTGGTAGCCCTTAGAGTAGGTCGTTGTTTACGCCGAACTGGGTCAACAATATTCTGTGTTATTTACGTTTATTGTCTGTTGTTTATTTGTTCGTTATCGCTACACCATACATCTTGGCATTCTGCGCGACTCGTGTTGTAGCATTAGTCATAACATTTGTCCCCAGTAGGTGCCAGAATTACAAGTTTAACTTAGCTCTTCTAGGTAAGTGGGTGTGGAGGACGTTAGTGGATAACGAGGGTCTTTGGTTTATAGTGTTGGCCGCACGATATGGGTTGGAGAGAGGTCGGCTCAGAGAGGGAGGGGGGAGAGGATCCTCATGGTGGAGGGAGATTGTGAAAATTCGGTACGGTGTAGGTGGTTGAGGAGTGGGTGGTTTAGGGAGAGTGTTGTGAAGAGGGTGGGTAATGGAGCGGAGACCTTCTTTTGGACAGATCGCTGGTTGGGCGGCAGTCCTTTGTGAAGAGGGTAGCTGACATGTTTTCTAGGGGGTGGGAGGCAGGGGGAGATGCGTGGGTTTGGCGGATACAGTTGTGGGTGTGGGAGGAGGAGTTGTTGAGGGAGTGTTAGACCTTACTTTTAAACTTTTCTTTTCAGGTTCAGTATTCTGACACGTGGAAGTGGCAGCCAGATCTTGACACGGGCTACTCAGTCTGTGGTGTCTACCAGTTACTGACATCACATGATTTAGTTACTCTAGGTGAAGCTGAAACTCTTATATGGCATAAGCAGGTACCCTTGAAGGTGTCCATTTATGCATGGCGGCTCCTTTGTGACAGGTTGCCAACGAGGGCTAATTTGGTATCTCGAGGCATCATCTCTCCAGAAGCTCACTTCTGTGTCTCGAGGTGTGGGGGCATTGAATCTGCTCAACATCTTTTCTTCACTCGCGGGACTTTTGGTTCCTTATGGTTGGCGGTTCAGCTCTGGATTGGTTTTTCTTCGGTGGATCATCAAAATCCACTTGGTCATTTCATCCATTGTGTTGGCGCATTGGGTGAGCGTCGCGCATGGCCGTCCTTCTTGCAGCTCATTTGACTTGTTTGTGTGTGGGTTTTGCGGAATGAGAGAAACAATCGGCTTTTCAGAAATACAGCACAAACGGTACGTCAAATGTTGGATAAAGTCAAATTGTACTCTCTTTGGTGGTTAAAGACGGCGAATGTAACCTTAGTCGCAAACTTACATAGTTGGTGGTCGACTCCTTTGATATGTTTGGGATAATGTGGTTTTATGTTTTATGATACTCTTAGGACTGATATCTTGTATAACTTTTTATAGTCTTTTTGGTACACATTGTGTTGAAATAACTATTTGTTAATATATGTGATCCATTTTCGCTTGTTCAAAAAAACAAACCCTAAAGGATAAAAATGTAAAATGACATAAAATAAACTATTATTTAAAATAAACTATTAATTGATACTTATTTCCTGTCACAAGTACCTTTATATAAAGAAATTAATTTTATTTATGAAATTAATTTAAAATTTATTAAATTATTTATAAAAAAAATTATTATTTAAAATTTTGATTTGTTTGTTTTTTTTTATTTTTTATTTTTTAAAGTGGCAATCCATTTAATTTAAAATTAATAATAATCAATTATCTATTGGATTTTGAAATTAAGGTGGATGGATTGGATACATCCATTTAAATGGGTATCCAAATACCTAATTAATTGATACTTAATTCATGCCACATGTACCTTATGTAAATGAAGTGTTAAACAGCTATGCCAAATAATTTATATACAATGTAATTTGGGTTAATCCATCCAATTTAATGGGTATCCATCGATTTTAAAAAGTACTACAATTATCTATAAAAGAACGTAGAGGCACTATGAGCAACGTGACTATATTGCTAGATTGGTTACTATTATATTAGCTTAGGCATCTTGCTAGTCCTGCTTTTGTTCATTAAAAGTAGTGTTCCTTGTATCAGACTTTCTTATGTTGTTTAGCACTTCTTGTGCTCTTTTCTTTTCAATAAAAGTTTTGCTTTTCCATAAAAAGACTTCTTAAGCATCAACTAGTCATATATCATAATCAATCACTTAAATAGCTCTAACTAATTCTCTTCATTAATTTAACATTGTTATCCCATTTTTCCTACATGTATCAATCACTTAAATTACTATGGCACTATGGTAAAAAATCATAACACGACCTCTGACACACATCTCCTACTAGCATAGATAATACAACCCATATCCGTAAATATCCGTCCGTCTCGTTCCAATTTTAATATAGAAAAGATTTTAATTGATTGTATTTGAGTTCAAATTTTCAAATTTTAAAAGATAGTAGTTGGACGAGTAATTAGAACATTGATATTCATCTTGAAACCGTCCACGAATTCGGCCCACTTATATTTAATTACAATTTATTTCTCTTATATTTTTTTAATTAAAGGTTGAATAATTATTGTTTTAAAAATAACAGTTTATGAAGTTTTAAAAATAATTAAAAAAATTAGTTCATTAAAAAATTTGAGAAATATATTTTATACCAAAATTATTTTATAAACTACATATAAGAAGAAAAAAATAATAAGTTATATTTAAAAAAATAAAAAGAAATTTGTCATTTACTTTTAATTAAATTTTAAACATCCTTTTCATTTTAATCTACTACTATAATAATATTAATATATTAAAATTGATTACCACCAAAATTACTAGTTTATCCTTTCATTGTAATTTCACTAAAAAAAAAAAAAAGATAAATACAAAAATAAATGATAGGCTTAAAAATAAAAACAAAACATATTATAGATTGAAACAAAACAGAACAATCTATACTCATATGTTAAAATTGATTACCACCAAAATTACTAGTTTATCATTTCATTGTAATTTCACTAAAAACAAAAAAAAGAAGATAAATACAATAATAAATGATACATTTAAAAATAAAAACAAAACATATTATAGATTGAAACAAAATAGAATAATTTATACTCATAAAAATAACAACAAAATAGATTAATACCATTGACTAAATAATCTATTAAAAGAAAAAAGAGAATAAAATAGTCAATAAAAAAATTATAGAAAAAATAAAATGAATCTACATCTATATTATGACTCCGTTTGGCCCAGCTTATTTTCTACTTTTCTATTTCACTTTAAATGAAGTAGACCAGTAAAAAATTATGTTTGACCTTATTTCTCCTTGCTTTTGACTTCTTTACTTTATTTCTCTATTTATTTTACGTAGAAATAGGGTCAAAAATAATTTTTTACTTCCTTAATTTTTTTAAAAAGAAGTAGAAAAGTAGAATTATAAGTCGGGCCAAACGGAGCCATATATATATTTGTCTTGCTCAAAGTAAAAAGTACACTAGACATTCTCACATTGCTTCTCAATAATTTAATTCGATGTAGAGCCTGCGTGTGATACCCTTTCAATAATTTAATCAAATATGGCGCCTATGTGTCTTCTTTTATAACTTAAAGGTACACGGTTCGATTCGCATCAACATCAAAATATTTTAATTTGACTTTAATTTTTCTTTTTTGCCTTTGATTTTTTCTAATATTTATTGAATCGATTGTTGCTTTTTTTTTTTTTTATTTCATATTTATGGAATCTATTGTTAAAAAAAATGATATTATGATTTCATTGAATTTTATTTTATTTTTCAATTTTTTTTACCATTTATTCAATTATTGTCAAACAAACAAAACATTTAAAAAATAAAAATAATTAGGATTAGGATGAATGGTCTTTACATATTATTATTAAGATAACAAAACAAATAATTCAAATAACAAACAATGTAGCTCAACATTCATATTAAGATTAGGATGAGAGATCGTTACAATATTAAGATTATGATAAGTAACAACAAATACATATTAGGATAAGTAGTAGAAAATAAATATTAAGATTATGATCGTTACAATAACTTATATTTTTTTGGTTTTTTCTCTATACATAGATGTTGAGTTTAAAAGAAATCAAAAGAAAAAAAAAATGTTGAGTTTAAGTATTATTTGTCTAATATCTAATGCAAACATAAAATATTTAATTTTATGCACCACTGATAACTTAAATGTGTTGGAACAAAATATGTGTTAATACACACCATTAAGTTTTGATGATAACAAAGTATTAAATGGACAATTGATGGTACTAATGTTTAAATTAAGTGCAGGAGAATTCAACGTTAAAACAATAGCACACTTAATTTAAACTCTGATGGAACCTATGGAAGTCTAAATAATTAGACTCTGAAAGAGTTCAGAAGCTACAACGTGGTCAGAAGCTAAACAAAGTTCAGAAGCTCAAAGTAGATCAGAACGTCTGAAGGTGTTCAGGAGCTCAGAGGAGTTCAGAAGTTCAAGGATGTTCAGAGGCCTACAAGAGTTCAGAAGCTGTCTGCTAGTCATGAGTCATTCAGAGGATGAAGACGTTCAGAAGCTGAATTGCGAAGGACTATCAGAGGCCAACCATTCAAAGACCAATCAGACTCCAAGTTATCAAAGGTTCATCAGAAGCAAAGGAATTCCCAGTCATAAGAGGGCTACATCAACTACAACTTATCAAGCCTGATGACTTGTTCTAAGGTCAACTAATTGCAACGGTCACAAAGGATGTGATCTCTCTCTGGGAGCTAGTTGTACCTTATAACTGTACTATTGGACAAACAGTAAAGGTGAAGCTTCTCTGCAAAGGAAGACGTGACTTTACTCAACGGATCTTCAAAGACTACAGCTGTCCATTTTACAACGGGAATTTCTCCAACGTCTCAATGTCTTTCTCAACTCTTATAAATATGCCAAAGAAAGAATTGATGACTAGCGATCTTCATTAGAAAACATCTCTCAGAAGAAAGTGAGAATCTGCATTGTAATAGATAATATCTCTCAAATGAAGTGAGCATAGAAACTAACTTAAGCCTCTGAAGTTATTATGTTTGTAATAAGTTTAAGCTTATAAGTTAGTAGTAAGTCTTCTGCTTAGTGTAGAAGCAACAAAGTCTTCTGCTTAGTGCAGAAGCTCTTCTGCTTAGTGTAGAAGTAACAAAGTCTTCTGCTTAGTGTAGAAGCACATAAGTCTCAATCTTAGTGATTAGAGCATGAAGTCTTGAGCCTAAGTGCTTGAGCAAGGAAGCCTCTGATCTTGTGTGATCAGAGCAAGGAAGTCTCTATGTCTTGTGTGACTAAGAGCTGGAAGTCTTAAGTCTTGTGTGACTTGAGCAAGGAAGTCTTTGATCTTGTGTGATCAGAGCAAGGAAGTCTCTATGTCTTGTGTGACTAAGAGCAGGAAGTCTTGAGCTTGTGTGCTTGAGCATCTATTGTAATCCGTGTGATTATAGTGAACTCTCTTGGAAACAAGGGGACTGGAGTACTCTCAATTTGTGAGGGGAACCAGTATAAATTGTTGTGTGTTCTTCTCTCTCTCACTCTCTCATTTACTCCTTCATCATTCATAACGCCATAAGTTAATTGTGTGAATAATCCGCTGTGCTTTAAAGACTCTGAAAAGGTTTAAATATCTTGGAAAGTTTTTAAATATCCAAAACACAATTCAACCCCCCTTCTTGTGTTTTCTCCACGCACCTTCAAAATGGACACAATTTGATCATCATCAACTGTCAAATATCAAATTTTATGATATTTCTTTTTATGGTAAGAAACTATATAATGTTAAGGCATTAATGTTGAGCTACTTATTAATTACAATTATGATCAATAATTTATAAAAAAGAACCTAAAAAATATTATATTTTTTATAAATATTTATGAAGAAACAATAATGGATCATTTTTTTAGTCAAATTATAAGTCACACACGCTTTTTGTTATAATGATGTTGTTTATTAATCGTCTCTTTAAAAATTGAAATCAAATGTATGTTTTAAAGACAATATATATATATATATATATATATTCTCCCTTTTTTTTTCTTTTAATGATATTTTCGTGTTTTTTTTAGTTTGTTTGTGTTTTCTTTACTCTTCATTGTGATTACAAAAAGTCGTCAAGTCAACCCGCTTAACATTTCTTATGATGACTATATAAGACTTTTAATTTTTTAATTTAATTATTTTCGGTTTTGAAATGACACATTTTAATTTATTTTTCACACCTATAAGATATTACCATCTTCCATTAGAACAATTTTTTTTTGGATATTTTGATTGCTTTTTTTACAAAAATAATTAAGATGTGAGACCTAATGTTATGATCTCAATTGCTTTAATTTTTTTTTACATGAATTTGATTTAATTCTTCACGCCCTAACATATTACCCTCATCCGTTAGAAGATATATCTTTGAATATTTTATAAAAATGATTAAGATGTGAGACCTAAAGTTATTGTCCGAGTTGCTTTGTATATTATACGGGTTTGATTTAATTCTTCATAATATAAGAAATTACTCTCTTCTATTAGACCAATCTCTCTTGAAATTTTAATTGAACTTTTTTACAAATATAATTAAGACGTAAGATCTAAGTCTATAATCTCAAATGATTTGCTTTTTACACACGCTTGATTTAGTTCTTTTCACACCGTAATAGATTACACTCATTTGTTAGATAAAATCCTTTTTCATATTTTCATTGAATTTTTTACAAAAATAATTAGGATGTAAGGTTTATGGCTATAGTGTCAGTTGTTTTACGTTTTACACGGGTTTGATTTAGTTCTTCACGCAGTTAAAAATTACTCTATTTGATATGATCAACATCATCTTAATATTTTAATTGAAATTTTTGCATAAAATAATTAAGATGCGAGGCTTAATAATATGTCTCGATTGTTTTACTTTTGATACGAGCTTTATTTATTTCTTTACACAGTAAGAGATTATCATATTTTATTAGAAAAAATTTCTCTAGGTACTTTTTTTTAAAACAAAGTTGAGTTTTTTTTTTTTTTTTTAAAGGATGAAGAGAGATAAACAAAAAGTAGGAGGGGGACTAGAACAAAACCTCCCTAACTATTTACAACCCTAAAGTAGGGTTTACCAAGTCTATTCCATTCAAAAGTTTCCTTAATAACTAAAGGAACATCATACCAAAAAGTAAGTCTATCTAAGGAGAGACCAACATTTGCTAAGCCATCTGCACAATGGTTTCCCTCTCTAAAAATATGAGAGACAATGACATTCATGTTTCTAGTTAAGCACAAACAATTAAACCACCTGTTACTTAAAGACCAAGGAACATGTCTTGAGGAGTTATAAGCCTTTACTACCAGCATAGAATCAGTCTCTATCCAAATATTATTCCAATTTCGAGCAGCTGCTATTTCAATTGATGTCATAAAACCACAAAGCTCAGCATTGAAGGTTGTTGTAACACCAATATTAGAAGCAAAAGCACATAAAAAATCTGCATTGTTGTTCCTAAAAATTCCACCACAAGCTGATGTAGAAGGAATTGCAGCTCCATCTATGTTGCATTTGATCCAATGTGGAGGTGGGGGGTGCCAGACAATCTCTTTTAAACTAGTAGATTTTGGAGGGTGTATATTAACCATGAAAGCTTTGAGTAATGAGAAGTCTCTGATGCATACAGAAGAGGGAAAATTTGAGTGATTACCTGATAGGGTGACGTTGGCTGAAATCCAAACTAAGGAAGATCTCCAATTAGGCTTTAGATTATTGAACCTAGCCTTATTTCTTGTGTCCAAATTGTATACAGAATATTGATTATAGCAGATTTTATAACAAGCTTACACTGTGGGACAAGTTATTATCACAAAGGCTCCAAATATCCTGTAGCAAGCCAACACCAGATGCTGAAGGAAAAGCTGCATTCAAAAAAGAGATGGAACATTGTTTCACTGTGACTATTGAAAAGAGAGCACATAGATGGAAGATTGCAACCTCTCTCTGTTAACTTGTCATCGGTGGGGACCTTGTCTAACATAACCCTCCAAGCAAGAAGGGATCTAGAAGGTGGAATATCTTTGCACCATAAAGCTTTAGCCCAAGGAAGAATGGCGAAACGCTGTATTTTGAACTCATATGCTTCTTTTAGAGAAAGCAATCCATTTGTTGCACCATTCCAAACTAAGATATCAGATAAAGGTTCCATTGGAAGTGTTACCTGTTGAACCATAATTTTGAGAGTTGGAAAGATGTTGTCCAAATAAGGAGGAATATACCATTGTTGATTCTGAATTATGTCACTGACTCTTTGAGGAAGCCAAATCAAGACATTTTGGGGTATGTTTAGAGTATCCACTAGAGCATTACCACACCAAGTATCAGTCCACAACTTGATACTATATCCTAAGCCAACCTTCCAAGTAGAGTTATCCAAAATAACATTTGCTTCTTGTTTGATGCTGCTCCAAATAGATGAATAAACATGATGATTAATTGGTTTGCCATTTCTCAAAACTCTACTGTTTAAAATGATAGCCCAGTCTTCCACTGAATGCACTAAGTCCCAACACAACTTAAGGTTTGCAGCCTCATTGAGAGCAATTAATGATCTCAAACCTAAACCACCTTCCTCATAGGGTGTACAAACTTTCTTCCAAGCAACTATAACCAACTTCTTTTGGTTAATATTACCACTCCATATAAAATTCCTTATCCAAGTCTCAATAGATTTGATAATGGAAATGGGCCAAGAATAAACCGTAATACTATATATGGTCACGCTATGAATCACTGATTTCACCAACTATACCCTACCAGCTATGGACAACAGGGAAGCCTTCCAAGCTAAGAGTTTGACCTTGATATTATCAGCTATAGGAAAAAAAAATCTGGCTTTTGGCTTGCCCTTAAAGATAGGCACCCCCAAATACATAAAAGGCATAGCTCCAACATTAAAACCAAAAACATTCACAATCCTGTCCAGTCTTCTTTGAGATATCCCTCCACTATAAATAGTAGATTTTGTTGCATTAATAATCTGCCCTGAACAATTAGCATATCTGACAAACAAGTTCTTTAGAGAGTTTAGACAAGATAATTTACCACTGCAGAACACCATAGTATCATCAGCATAAAGACAATGGCTTGGCACCTGAGTGTTTCTAGTTCCTTTAATCAGATCCAAATGACCATCAGAAATTAGTTTTGAAATTCCCCTACTCAACACCTCTTCAGCTAGGCAAAAAAGAAGTGGAGATAAGGGGTCACCTTGTCTCACACCTCTAGTACATTTAAAAAAACCATGTTGAGTGCCATTGATTGAAACGGATAAATGTGTAGAAGAAAGGATTACCTCAATCCAATGACAGAATAAAGAGTTGAATCCAAATTGCTTTAGAACGTTCAACAAGAACGACCAATCAAGGGTGTCAAATGCTTTTGAGATATCAATTTTCAAGGCCACATTACCACCAAAAGATTTTTTATCCAAAAGATTAATAGCTTCAGAGGCTAAGCAGATACAATCTTTAATATTCCTACCTTGTATAAACCATTTTTGCTCTCTAGAGATTATGGATGGCATTACTGATGCAAGTCTGTCTGCCAAGACCTTTGAAATTATTTTGAACTTGAAGTTGGCCAAGGCTATTGGTCTGAACTGATCAATTGAGTCTGCACTTGGTGTTTTAGGAATGAGCACAAGAGTATTTGAATTGTAATTAGGCAAAATCCAACCTGAAGTAAAAAATTGGAGAATTGCTTTGACCACATCTTCATGAATGATCTCCCAATAATGCTGAAAAAAGAATGCTCCAAAACCAACTGGCCCTGGTGCGCTATCCTTATTTAGACTAAAAACAACATTTTTTATTTCATCACAAGAAGGTAACAGAGTGAGAAGAGAGTTGATATCATCATTGATCAAGTTTGGTATGACTTCCTCCACAAGTAACTGATCCTGCAATAAAGAGTTAGTACAAAAAATATTTTTGAAATAATCTTCAACATTTTCAGCAAGCATATTTGGATCAGATAATATTTCATTGTTGTGTTTGAGAGAGGAAATGAGCTTGTTAGTGTTCTTAATTTTGGCCAGCCTGTGGAAATAAGCGGTGTTCCTATCTCCTTCAAGGTGCCAATTGATTCTAGCTTTTTCTCTCCAAAATTCTTCTTGTCTTTCAAGAGCCTTATCTAAAATGCACTGAGCTTCTTTTTCCATGATCATGAGAGCATCTGAATGTCCATCAAGATGAATCTGAGACTGAATGTCTTGAAGACGTTTTTCGGCATCTTTAACATAAGAGTGTACATTACCAAAGACCTCTTTATTCCAAGTTCTGTGTTTATCCTTTAGTCTCTTCAGCTTAACATTTAGAACATACATTGGACAACCAATAGCAGCTTCAGTCCAACTAGAGGTTATAATGTTCTTACAATCCTCATGAAGAGACCACATCTTCATAAACTTAAAACTAGATTTGAAACTGATATTGTGACAAGTGAAATCCAACAATAAAGGGTAGTGATCATATCTATTATTTACCAGAGTAGAACAGTCAAGAGAGGAGCAAACATCCAACCAAGCTTGATTACAAATTGCTCTATCTAATCTTCTTTCAGTGTGCCTTGCTCCTTTTCTACCATTGGACCAGGTGAAGTAAGCTCCAGAAGTTGACAAATGAACCAAGTGGTTTGAGTCAGTCCAATGTTGAAAGTCGTCAATTGGTTGCCTAGAAGGAACAGCAAAACCATTGTGTTCATGTGCTCCCAAAATTGTATTAAAATCACCTATGAAGCACCAAGGGTGATTAAACTGAAGCTGCAGATTAGAGAGGTTATGCCAAAGGGTCCTTCTTCTAACATAACAGGTGGAAGCATAAATGACAGAGAGACAAAAAGTAGTATCATTATCACAAAAAGAGAAAGCTATTTGTTGGTCATCTATTGAAATTAAGGTCGGATTAATATTGATTTTACAGAAACACCAAATGTTTGGAAGCAAGTGGTTTCTCTCATTCAAAGCTACTAACTTAAGGTTTAAATTAGCCAGCCAAGATCTAGGAAAATCTTGGAAAGACATCCAAGGTTCAGCTATAACAATAAAATCAGGACTATTACTTACAATTAATCTTTTTAAGGCCAATCTTGAAGGGGAATTGGCCACTCCCCTTATGTTCCAGTACAAGATCTTCATCTAAAAGGTTTGGAGGGTCCAACCTTTGATCTGGTATCATAAGGGTTATGTGGAGATTTTTTCTTTTTGCTTTTAGCTACCACCAAAGTGAAAGGAGCTTGTTTAGGAGTTTCTTTTTCCATGACTGATACATTTTCAATCTCATCCTCTTGTTCTGCCATGTTGGCCCAAGATTGTTTTAAGAACTCAATGTTTTCTTGAATTTTGGCTGCAGCAATGTCTTGTTTTGAGCTCACACTTTTGCTTATGTCAGACATTTGTGTATTTTCCACAATTTCAATGCTTTGAGAGTTATCTTCCACCTCTTGTGAAGTAACATTTTCCACTTGTTTCTGGTTGTAAGCTCCACCGTCCTCTTGTACCTCAAGAGCGTCAAATCTATTTTGACTAATCAAAGGTTGAGAATGAACTCCTACTGTTTGGGCTTCCTTATGAGAGGTTAAGTGTACCTGGCCTTCCATTGGAGTTTTTGATGTCTCAGCTTCAGGTTGTTTCTCCATAATGAACACATCATCAGAGTTCTCATCATTAACAACTGATTCCATTATTGTAGTAATTCTTTGCTCCTCTCTGCTAGCTTGTTTCGGCACATATGCTTTCTTTGCTTCTTTTGGTTGTGTTTTCAAATTCCTTTGCTCAGTATCAGTCATGGTTCCATCAATTGAATGAATTCTTTTACAAACCTCGACATAATGTCCAAGCATTCTACAATTGTTACAAAATGCTGGCAGATTTTCATAGTCTAATTCCACAAAAAAGGCAAAGCCCTTCCTTTCAACTAGCACTTTGTATCTGATAGTTTGTGTAAGGTCCATATCCACCAAAACTCTCGCAAATTGACCAAAAGTTCGATCAAACATCGGCTTAGCTGTAATCGCATCAGTACATATAGGAGTTCCTACACTACTAGCTATAGCAAATAGAATATTAGGTCTCCAATATTCTTGAGATAATCCATACAAGGGAACCCATACCTGAGCTGAATAGTTTTGCTGAGATCTTGGGCTAAAATCCTTGGTCCAAGCAAAGAGCTTCAACAAACCCGGATTGAGAGACCACGAGGCAACAGACCTGACTCGTCTAACATCTTCCAAAGAAGAAAAGCAAAATTCCTAATAACCCTTACCAAGTGATGTAACTCCCCATCTAGCCAAATCCTTCCAAAGAGGTGTAAGCTTATTCTTCACCGCAACTACCGTCAACAGCGTCGAATCCTTTGGCCATATGATTCTCCCATGTAGATTATGTTTACATACATCAATTCCTGCTAAATATTCATGTTCTGGAATCTCGATTACAAGTCCGTCTCCTTTAACACAAGCTTGAGGCAGCTGCGAGATTGGAATGTCGCACACGTTGTTCACCGCTTGCGCAAAAGATTTTGTAGTTTTGGGTGGGTTAACAGAAGGGCTGGGTTGTTTCGATTCAGTATCTAGACAAGCCCAAGGAATACAAAAGGTTTCCATTGGGAAAAATGGTGAAAAACGAGGTCGGCGGTGGTATTTGATTTTGCTTATGAAGAAGATAATGAACAGTAACGTATCCAGGGCTGTCTCCCAATATTTAGAGGTCCTGGGCAAATAATAGAAATGGGCCCCTAATAAAAATATCATTTTTTTAAAGGAAAACAACATCAATAATATAAAAATAGTCATATTCTAATCGATAACAACAAAATACATTTTTATACTAATATTATTAAAAAATGATAGTGTTTTTAATCTTGTAACTTAATTTAGAAATTATTTATTTATTTTCAAAGAAATAACATAATGTAGTTTTTTTTTAAAAAAAAGTAGTAAAAGAGTAATTATATTTAAAAGGAAACAATTTTTAAAATAATTTGTGTAATATTTAATTTGACCTATAAATAATATTAAATTAAAATTAACTATATTTAGTATTTTATTTTTTTTGAACCGCAAAAGAGATATTTTATTAAAAGAGCAAACACAGCTCAAGAAGTGCTTTGCTACCAGTGCCACAACCAGAAGAGATACAAGAACACCCAAAAAACTAGGCGCCAAAAATTGATTTCTTAAAATAAGGTTAAAAAATTGCTGCAGGAGAGAATCGAACAAAAAACCCAACAAACTCTTACATGTTTTGACACAAGCGCGCACCACTGAACCATTCAATATTTCATGGTATTTATTATCCGAACAAATAGTTAATCAATAATGTATATGATGGACTTGAAAAAAATAATAATTTGAGGCCCCAAATTTTTTTGAGGCCTTGGGCTGGAGGCCGGGTTGCCCTAGCCCAAAACCGGGCCTGGTATTTGTGTTGCCTCCCATAATATGTCTTATGTTGTGATGAGTGTTTATTAATAAAAAAAATTTGCTACTAAAAAAAAAGTACGTCTTTGTCTTCTTCCTCTAATAGTTCTCTTCCTCTTCCATCAATTTATTGTTTCACAACTCTAAGAAAAAACCGTCTTGAATTAGATAATGAGGAAAAAGAGTCTTTCACGCACCGTTAGCAAAAAATTAATGATTATTGATTTTAGGCTTTAATGTAGTTTTGGTTCCCCTATTTTGAAAAACTTGAAGTTTTGATCCTTCTATTTTAAAAACGAACTTTTTGGTCCCCCTATTTTGAAAAACTTGAACTTTTGATCCCCTTATTTTAAAAGCCAACTTTTTGATCCCCCTATTTTGAATAACTTGAACTTTTCATCCTCCAACTCAATTTGTTCACATTTTTTCTTACATGGCAAACTCATTGATGATGTGGAAGTGTCCACGTGGACATATAATATTCCATGTGATTAATGTTTTCTTTAAATAAAATAATATTATGTCTAAAAAATATTAAAATGATTATATAATAAAATAATTAATTAATAATAATTAAAAATTACTAAAATACCCAAATATATAATTTAAAATCAATTAATTACCCAAATATATAATTAAAAATTAGTAAATTATCCAAATATATAAGTTAAAATTACCCAAATATATAATTAATAATAAAAAAAATATATAATTTTTAAAATATATAATTTTTAAACATATAAGTTTTAAATATATAATTTTTATTTATTATGAATTATATATTTGGGTAATTTTTAATTATATATTTTGGTAACTTACTAATTTTTAATGATATATTTGAGTAATTTCTTGATTTTAAATTATATATTTGGGTAATTTAGTCTTTTTAATTATTATTAATTAATTATTTTAGTACGTTTAAAACATAATATTATTTTAGTTAAAGAAAAAATTAATGACATGGAATATTATATGTTCACATAGACACTGTCACGTCATCAATGAGTTTGTCACATAAGCAAAAATTTGATCAAATTGAATTGGGGGATCAATAGTTCAAGTTTTTCAAAATAGGGGGACCAAAAAGTTGGCTTTTAAAATAGGGGGGGTCAAAACTTCAAGTTTTTCAAAATAAGGGGACCAAAACTGCATTAAAGCCTTGATTTTATTTTTTCATATTCATTATTTTATGTTAGAATTTAATTGTTGTGCACCGTCGATGTAAAGTTTTTTTGCACATACATCCAATGATGTGTTGCCACAATAAAAGATTGATCTCATTTTTCACAATAAAAAGGTGTTCTGACTTGAATTATCAAATACATATTTGTGTTTTTTTTAATCATTTTCATTACATATATATAATTGTATAGTAGGTTGCATCCAATCATCTCTTTTCAACCTAATATATAAGATGACATTTTTTCAACAATAAATAAAGTATAAGTAAGGTGAATGAACAAATAAATATAACTTATATAGTATTACCAAAAAAATCAATCATCTCTTTTCAACGTAATATATAAGATGACATTTTTTAAGGGTTTGTCTAACATATTCTACATTGCACATGTTAAATTAACCAAAACTAGTAACTATTTAATGAAAAACAACAATTAACAAATTATATATTTAATATAAAATGTACAAATTCTAATACAAACTTACTATTTAAAATTTCTTAACATGTGCAAATTTGCACATGATTAAAAAATCCTTCTTAAAAAAGCAAATGATATACACTACACTACTAAGATATTTTTAAGCGGAAGGAGTGCTCATAAACAAAAACAAAAAAGAAACAAAAGCAATACAAATCAAAGAAAGAAAGTGACTGAATAATAAAAATCATTATATTAAGTCACAAAATTATGGTATTTTTTCACCTAAAACTTAAACCAAAAATCTTCGTGCACTGCTAAAAGCTTCTTCATCCGTGCCTTGGAAGTCAAACCTGTGAAGAATAAACAATCAAATCCATTCATAAATTTTATGTTAAAGTATATTCTAAAGAAACATAGACCTAGCTAGCCACTTAAAAAAAAACAAAATACTCAATCAAGGCACAATAAAGAGAAATATTGCACAAAAGAAAAGAGAGAAAGATTATTAAGATTAATGATGGGTGGCTGATGTACAATATTTGGTTGGCTAATGCCTTTTTATTTTATAGCTATATAAATTAGGGTTTTGTTAAATATTACTATTTTCTAGTACATTTAACTAAAATTACGTCTGATTTTTTAATTAATTATTTATTAACATTATGTAATACAAAAATAATAAAAATATAGTAATTTATCTAAATTATTTTTTCGAAATTAATATATTATTTGCGAAATCTATATTATTTTCATGTCACAAATTCTCCGTTTACTTGTTTTATTATTGTTCATAAATTCTAAATTTTTCGGCCCATAAAAAAATAATACTTTTATTTGTATATTAATTTTTCTAAAATATTTTAAAAATAGTGGTATGAAAAAACATCCAAATTTTTCAAAATTACAATATTATTTAATTTATATTATTTTGTAACATCCCCACCTTAATTAATAAGTGGGATATTAATTAGAGTTATAGTAGGGACAATATTGTGGCAAACTATTGCGATGACAACACTGATATAAGTTGAATTATCCAATTGAAAGAGGACTAATAATTCATGGAACCCACTACAACCTATTAGTACTAGTACACCAACACACTAGACTTTTCCTTTCATTTCTTTTATGCACAATCAGAACAACAACAAAGTACAATATCCTTTAAATCTCTCTCTCTCTTCACGCAAACAACAAACATCAGTAGCATCTCAACCTCTCCATCATGATCAAGCCAAATCCCTCACCCACTCTTAATACAAGATCAGCTCTTAAGATCCACTTCATGATTTAAGGTCATTCTTCTATGCAAGAACAAAACAACTGTCCCTCTCCATCCTCTTGAGTTGTTCTTGTGTTTCCATTGTAGATCAAGAGATTCACTTCAGTTCATGTTTGCTTGAGTTCATGTTCATACTTCAAAATCATCAAGTTGTATCATTATCAATATAATTAAGGTTTGATTAATGGTCCATACCCTTTCTTTCCCTCTTCAATTGAAATTCAAGTTTGAAACCTAAATCCCCAATTATGTGTATTTGCTCAACCTAGTTACATGTGTGTATACTCATAATCCTAGAGCTGCATGTGTAGACTACTTGTAGATTTACAATCTAGGTGTTAGTATAACAAGGTAAGAAACCAAATCCCTTCTATTTCCTTGAGGTAACCGTATTATCCCTATTTATGAGGTTGCATGCAAGTATTTATTGATGAAGGACTATGTGGACTAAGAATGGAAGCTTAAGAGCCATATTCAACGTCTGGGTTTGGAAGAAACAATCAAAGTGAAGGGATTAATGACCAAGGTAAATGGTAAGGAATGTTCTGAATAAATTCGTATGGATCTATCTGCAGTATTTGAATCCTAGATGTAAGACCGTATTTCTGTTTTGAATGGTATTTACATGTCTGGAAAGCTAGCGAAATTACCTTTGATTCGGTACCAGTATCATGAAATTTCGACAAGGGATGATGTCTGTAGGTCGTTCCGAAGTTGGATTACTGATGCAATTTTGTGCAGAATTCGTGGTGGTACAGGTCTGCACTTAAATGATAAATTCTCCCTCTTTGTAACTCTGTTTGGATTGATTCTTATTGTTTCGAAAAACTAACACAATTACGGTGGTATTGGAACCAGTTTCATAATTGTTGGACTCAAAATGAGGTTGATAGGAGTTTTATGAAGTTGGGCATCTGATGCAGAATTATGCAGAAAATTCTGATTACGAGTTCAAAGCTTTTCAGTTGAAAATTGCGTTTCGGCGAACTGTGGAAGTTTAGGTGGTATTGTTCAAGAGTCTTTGAGGTGGGTTCCCTTAGAAGCTAAACCTTTAGTATAGTTTGAAGGTGCGTGGAGAAAACACAAGAGGGGGGGGGGGGGGGGGGTTGAATTGTGTTTTAGATATTTAAAAACTTTTCTAGATAATTAAATCTATCAGAGTCTTTAAGCACAGCGGAAATGTTCACACAATTAACTTAAGGCTAAGTGAATGATGAAGGAGTAAATGAGAGAGTGAGAGAGAGAAAGACACACAACAATTTATACTGGTTCTCCTCACAAATTGAGAGTACTCCAGTCCCCTTGCTTCCAAGGGAGTTCACTATAATCACTAAGATTACAATCAGATGCTCAAGCACACAAGCATGAGACTTCCTTGCTCAAGTCACACAAGACTTAAGACTTCCTGCTCTAAGTCACACAAGACAGAGAGACTTTCTTGCTCTAATCACACAAGATCAGAGACTTCCTTGCTCAAGCACACAAGCTTAAGACTTCCTTGCTTAAGTCACACAAGACAAGAGACTTCCTTGCTTCTACACTCAGCAGAAGACTTCTTTGCTCTAATCACTAAGATTGAGACTTACTAGCTTCTACACTAAGCAGAAGACTTTCTTGCTTCTACACTAAGCAGAAGACTTTCAATTACTCACGCAGGAGTAATACTAACTTATAAGCTTAAACTTATTACAATCATAATAACTTCAGAGGCTTAAGCTAGTTTCTATTCTCACTTCATTTGAGAGATGTTTTCTATTACAATTCAGATGCTCACTTTATTCTGAGAGATATTTTCTAATGAAGTTCGTTAGTCATCAATTCTTTCTTTTGCAAATTTATATGAGTTGAGAAAGACATTGAGACGTTGTAAAATGGACAGCTGTAGTCTTTGAATATCCGTTGAGTAAAGCCACGTCTTCTTTTGCAGTGAAGCTTCACCTTTACTGTTTGTCCAAAGTACAGTAATAAGGTACAACTAGATCCTAGAGAGAGTAGGATCACATCCTTTGTGACCGTTGTAATTAGTTGTCCTTAGAACAAATCATCAGGCTTGATAAGAGTAGTTGATGTAGCCCTTCTGATGATTTGGGAATTCCTTTGCTTCTGATGAACCTTTGCTAACTTGGAGTCTGATTGGTCTTGAATAAATGGCCTCTGATAGTCCTTCGTATTCCAGCTTCTGAACGTCTTCATCTTCTGAATAACTCATGACTAGCAGATAGCTTCTGAGCTCTTGTAGGCATCTGAACTTCTCTGAGCTTCTAAACTCTTGCAGACATTCTGATCAGAGTCTAAATTAAATGTGCTCTTGATATAACGTTGGATTCTCCTGCACTCTTAATTTAAACATTAGTAACATCAATTGTCCATTTAATACTTTGTTATCATCAAAACTTAAGGGTGTGTACTAACACACATTTTGTTCCAACATAGTTAGCACTTTTAGTTGCCCAATCAAGTTATACATGATAACACTATATTAGACATTATGTTAGTTTCCCAAATTATGAAATTTGTATGATAACATAAGTTTGGATCTATTAGTGTATGAGAGGGGCTTAATCCCAAAACTTCTCTCCATTTTAATTAAGTAATATATACTGTGATATTCATGGCTAGTAAGGAAAGAGATTGTGGTAAGAGTTTTATACAAAACTGATGAAAATTGTAAAATAGAACTATGAACTGATAGCCCAGCTAAGCAAGCATTTCTCGTTTGGACTCGCTTTGACACTAAAATATTTTGACTTGTTATCGCCAAGCGAGTGGTAACAAGCTATGGCAAGACAGTTAAGAATGTTTGATTATCAAAGCTCGCTAAGCGAAGTGGTTCTAGCTAAGCGAGAATATCAGCTCATAACTCTGCAAAATTTAGAAATTGTAAACAATCTTACACTTTTGAATCCCCTACCTTTCTTGATGCATTTCTGTGAATAATACAGGTATAATGTGATTAAAATGTTAATTACACGTCAAGTTATGAACATTAGGAAATCAGGATAAGTTAGAAATACCCTGGGAAGGAATTCATGGGCAGGATAACAAATCAGGTTAATTATGTTAAGTTAAGAAAGTCAGTCAATCATGGTGGATACTTTTGTACCACGTTATGGGATTCTGTTAGAATCCAATCATGTTGTGATTGTGAGCTTCAGTCGTGTTGTTTCATTATTATCGCAGACGGATATGTCAGGCCTCTGAGACCATATCACCTGAGAGTGTCTTTGTTATGATTAAAACGAACAAGATGAATAATCTGTGTTACACCTTTATGATGTTATGTTATGAATTATGTTATGAAAATATTATGTTATGGACTGACTATCAGGATTAGAAAACTATTAGTTCAGTTGCCCCCGGTGTAGTCACCATTAGTTGGGTAGTTGGAATTCACTGAGGCTTAGTAGTCTCATCCCACGCCTATTTATTTTTTTCAGATAAACAGGTGGATCGGGATATCATGGTCTTCAAGAATGGAGTTCAAATACTTGGATTATGCTAGATGAGCTGACGTCATGTTATCTTATATTTTGTATAAGATTTAGTTTCTTTATGTTTCAGTTGTTAGCTCAAGTTAGTATTAATCTCTTGGATTTTTATAATCCTATTTATGTATTCGGACAAAATGTAATGTAATTTAATGTTTCCCGATTCAGTTATGTACACTCTTGTCGATATTCTAGATAAATCGATAGAGGGTGTTATATATTTTTGCGTTAAAAATTCTCCGTTTATTTCTTTTATTATTGTTCATAAATTCTAATTTTTTTTTTATAATAAGATTCTAATTTTTTTCAGCCCATAAACAAAAATACATTTAATGTATAAAATAATCTATATCTATAAAAATTATTATTATTTTCTTCTTCCTTTGTTTTTTATGTTGTTTTTTTATACAATATAATAATAATTTTAAAATATCAAAATTTATAATTTACAAATTAGTATAGATTTTTAATTTATTTAATGAGTTCACACTCTCTTAGATACGGGGTCTCTATTAATGATAGTCATTAATATACGAAGGCAAAGTTTGCATAAAAAATTTCCAAAGGGATTCGTAAAATATAGATATAGATGTAATGAGTTTCTCTAAGAGAGTGACACATGTCTCTATTAATGATAATCATTAATATATGAAGGCAAAGTTTCCATAAAAATTTCCATAGGAATTCGTAAATATAAATATCGTAAATATAAATATATATTAACGTAAAAGGACGGAACTAGATATTACTTCCTCCGTCCCATTTTCAATGCCACATTTGACTATATTGTACTATTCACATATATTGTTTTGACCATATTTTTCTACTAATAAATAAAAATAAATATTAGCATATAAGATGTTGTTGGATTCGTCTCAATGAGTATTTTTAAAATATCAAATTTTTATAATTTTTACTATAATACATGTCGCGGTGATTTTTGGATGTCGAGTTATTAATTAACTTCGAATCGCAATTTAATATTCCACCACCTATTTTTAATTTATCCGAGGGAAAGGGAAAAAGTTCGAAAAAACCCTATTTTTTGGAGATCAAGGTTCGGGGGTTAGTTATACGAAGGGAAGGTACTAGCACCCTAAGTATCTTTAGTACTCTATAGGAACCTCTTGTTTTTATTTCTAACTTTGCGCTTAATTTTAATTGCTTGTAAAAATGTATAAGTATAGGAATTAAAGTGATGATAAAAAAGAAGTTTAAAGTGATGGAAAAGGAAAAATGTTTTTGTTGAGTTTATTGATTGAAGAGACAAGTCTCATGCCTACGTACCCGAGGGATCAAACCACCGTAGTTCGGGGTAAAAAGCAGAGTAAATTTGTTTGTTTGATTTTAAGGTTTTGAAAATGGTTTTAAAGACCAAAAGCCAAAAGTGGCAAAATGTGAGTTTGATTGATGTTAGTTTATGAAGAAAGTCTATATGGTTAAATTGATTGAAGTTTGATTATGAAATAAGCGCGGACACTTGGTTTAAAATCCAAGGTTTATTGAGAAAAAGTTTTGAGTGATAAAAGACACTTGGTTCAAAATCCAAGGTTTTTGCATGATTAAAAATGTATGAATGAAGAAAATGCACTTGGTTTAAAATCCAAGGTTTTTGCGAGAAAAAGGACACTTGGGTTAAAATCCAAGGTTTTTGGCGATAAAAAGGATCACTTTGGTTAAAATCTAAGGTTTTAGCGATAAAAGAAGCCATTGGTTTAAAGTCCAAGACACTTGGTTTAAAATCCAAGTTTTGGTGATAAAAAAGACTCTTGGGTTAAAATCCAAGGTTTTCGCGATAAAAAGAAACGTTTGGTTTAAAGTCCAAAGTTTTGAAAATGCTTGATGACAAAATGTTTTTGTGCTTTTGAGAATAAATTATTTTGGTTATTTTTTGAAGAGGTGTTGACCTCATTTTTTGAGAAGAAAAATGACTAATTATTTCAAATGGAATGTTGGGTTCCAAATTAATAAAAGGTAGCGCAAAAAATAATATTAACATCGCAAAGGGCAAGTTAAGCGCGAAGACAATTCGTAATGATATTTTGATCAAAACGGTGTCTTTTCCCTCCTAATTAAATATGCTAACGCTTTTTGCGGAAAGCGATAAATAAATATGCATGAGATGCAAATTTCATTTATAGTGTACATTTGTTCCTAATTACATTCTAAGGTATTTGTAAGACAAATAAATATGAGATGAATGCTAGAGGATGCTAAGCAATTTTTATTTAAATTTACATCAAATCCTAAAAATATAATCTAATGTCCTTGCAATAAAATAAATGATTAATTAAAAAGGCAATGAATAATTATTTGATTAGCGAGCAATAATAAAGTATGTTAGTAACAATAATAGTGATAAGTTGGTAAATTAGTAATAATAAAGAATAAAGCATGAATAATAAAAGTTAAGTTAGTGAGCAAGATTAAGCACAAATAATCATTAAATAAATAGTAAAATAAAAAGAACCTCAAATAAGTGCTTATTTTTGATTTAATAGCTTATTGAAGCACATTCCATAAGCACTTTTATCATAGGCAAAAATAAATAAAAAAACAGAAGGGGTGCGAATATCAATAAAAACAGAAAGAGGGTGCAAAAAGCACTACTAGGCCCAAGCCCAGCTAGGGGGCGTGGCCCAGTAGGGGGTGTGTGAAGAAATTAAGCCAAACAGAATCAGAGTCATCTGATTGATCAGATGACTCTGATTTAATCAAAAGGTAAATGGATCAGAGATGCATGATTAAAATCAAGAGGATATAGGCGCACAGGTGCACCATAAGGCTGTGCACCTGCGCGCACAGGATCGGGGAAGAGGGTATAAAAGGGAAATACCTAAAAAAACAAAACAGAAATCTCTTTTCTTCTTTCTTCTCTCACCGCCGGTGATTACCCTTTTCTCTCAACCTCTCTGTTCTGTTTCATTTTCGTTTCTGATTTTCTCTCTCGATCTAAATCTCTCAAAACTCTTATCTTCTTTCGCTCTAAGACTTTTTCCTTTTAAAAAGAAGCACGAAAACAGGAAGGAAAGGAGAAACGAAAACAACCTTGGTGTTTTGGGTTTTTGATTCTTTTCTTCTTCTTCCTTATTCGATCTGATTTCGTTTTGATCTTTTCGGTTTTAGTTTTGAAGGTTGATGGATTTGGTTTTCTGGATTTGAATGTTTGATTTCGGTTTCTGGGTTTTTGGTTTATGATTTGTGGTTTTTGATTTCTCTTTGTTTCGATTCGGTTTCTGGGTTTTTGGTTTATGATTTGTGGTTTTTGGGTTCTGATGATGAACAATGGTTTATGGGTTTGATGGATGATTCGGTTGTGACGGTTTTGTGGAGGATTTGAGTTGGTTTAAATTTTTTGGATGATGAAGATTATACGGTTTTGATGATGATGATGATATTGTGATGATTTGTTATTTTTTATTTTTTTTTGGTTTCTGTTTTACGAAGGATATTGATGATGATGATTATTGATTATTTTGATTTTTTGTTTCTGATTGTGATTTGGTTTTGATCTGGAAAATGAAAAGAATGTGATGGTTTTCGGGTTTCTGCGGCTGAGTGTAATTTCTGACCTAGGGGATTGTGCAATAAATGCACTATTTGTACTGTGTCAGACCTAGGGTTTTGCAGATGAAAAAATTACCCCTTTTGGACAAAATTGCCCTTTTGGGCTTGGATTGGACAAAAACACAGATTTGGACCTAAATAAAATAAAAATAAAAAACCTTAAAAAGAAAAAACGAAAATGGTAATAATAAAAAATGAAAATGACTTAATAAAATAAAAATAAAAAACAAATTAAATAATAAAAATAAAAATTAATATATATAAAGAAATAAAAATAATAATAATAATAATAATAAAAAAACAACTAAATAAGGTATTTTAAAATACCTCTCTGCCGAAATTTCGTCAGAAACGAACAAAGAAAAATCCGTCCTAAAAAGACGTATAAAAGCGATCGGTCAAAAAATGGGGTATGACAGATGCCCCTATGTAAGTTCTTTCCATCGGAGATAAAAAGAAAAAGATGATTTTTTTGATGATGTTTTTGTTTTGGTTCGACGGTGGAAGAGACTTAAATACAGAGTACACCAGTTTTTGACCGGACTGAACTATAAAATGCTAAGATATGATGTTATGATTGCTATGCTTATGAGTATTATGTTTACAAGTGTTTGAATGTAATAAAGATTATTTGACAGAAGTAATGAAGACAGAAAGCGATAAAGTCCTGTATGCGGACAGAAAGCAGTAAAGTCCAGTGTGCGGGCAAAAGTAAAGACTGAAAGCGATAAAGTACTGTGCGGACAGAAGTAAAGACAGAAAGCAGTAAAGTCCTGTGTGCGGACAAAAGTAAAGACAGAAAGCAATAAAGTCCTGTGTGCGGACAGAAGTAAAGACAGTGTCTATCAACATTGTGGGATGATAAGGACAAGTAAAGGCAGTGTCTACCAACATTGTGGGATGGTAAGGACAAGTAAAGGCAGTGTCTACCAACATTGTGGGATGGTAAGGACACAACTGTTGGAACAAAATATGTGTTAGTACACACCCTTAAGTTTTGATGATAACAAAGTATTAAATGGACAATTGATGTTACTAATGTTTAAATTAAGTGTGCAGGAGAATCCAACGTTATATCAAGAGCACATTTAATTTAAACTCTGATGAAACCTATGGAAGTCTGAATCTTTACACTCTGAAAGAGTTCAGAAGCTACAACGTGGTCAGAAGCTAAACAAAGTTCAGAAGCTCAAAGAGGATCAGAATGTCTGCAAGAGTTCAGAAGCTCAGAGAAGTTCAGAAGCTCAAAGATGTTCAGATGCCTACAAGAGTTCAGAAGCTATCTGCTAGTCATGATTTATTCAGAAGATGAAGACGTTCAGAAGCTAAATTACGAAGGACTATTAGAGGCCATTCATTCAAGACCAATCAGACTCCAAGTTATCAAAGGTTCATTAGATGCAAAGGAATTCCCCAAATCATCAGAAGGGCTACATCAACTACTCTTATCAAGCCTGATGATTTGTTCTAAGGACAACTAATTACAACGGTCACAAAGGATGTGATCCTACTCTCTCTAGGAGCTAGTTGTACCTTATTACTGTACTTTCGACAAACGGTAAAGGTGAAGCTTCACTGCAAAAGAAGACGTGGCTTTACTCAACGGATATTCAAAGACCACAGCTGTCCATTTTACAACGGGAATTTCTCCAACGTCTCAATGTCTTTCTCAACTCATATAAATATGCAAAAGAAAGAATTGATGACTAACGATCTTCATTAGAAAACATATCTCAGAATAAAGTGAGAATCTGAATTATAATAGAAAACAACTGTCAAATGAAGTGGGAATAGAAACTAGCTTAAGCCTCTGAAGTTATTATGTTTGTAATAAGTGTAAGCTTAGAATTTAGTATTACTCCTGCGTGAGTAATTGTAAGTCTTCTGCTTAGTGTAGAAGCAAGAAAGTTTTCTGCTTAGTGTAGATGCAAGAAAGTCTTCTGCTTAGTGTAGAAGCAAGTAAGTCTCAATCTTAGTGATTAGAGCAAAGAAGTCTTCTGCTGAGTGTAGGAGCAAGGAAGTCTCTCTGTCTTGTGTGACTTAGAGCATGAAGTCTTAAGTTTGTGTGCTTGAGCAAGGAAGTCTTTGATCTTGTGTGATTAGAGCAAGGAAGTCTCTCTGTCTTGTGTGACTTAGAGCAGGAAGTCTTAAGTCTTGTGTGACTTGAGTAAGGAAGTCTCATGCTTGTGTGCTTGAGCATCTGATTGTAATCTTAGTATTATAGTGAACTCCCTTGGAAGCAAGGGGACTGGAGTACTCTCAATTTGTGAGGGGAACCAGTATAAATTGTTGTGTGTCATTCTCTCCATCACTCTCTCATTTACTCCTTCATCATTCACTTAGCCTTAAGTTAATTGTGTGAACAATTCCGTTGTGCTTAAAGACTCTGATAGATTTAAACATCTTGAAAAGTTTTTAAATATCTAAAACACAATTCAACCCCCCTTCTTTTGTTTTCTCCACGCACCTTCAATTGGTATCAGAGCCTGGTTCTGTTGGTAAATCACTTAATCGTGAGACAGTCAAGATCCAAAGGAGAAAAACACCATGGCTCAACAAGTGAATGATTGGAAGCAGAAGATTCATCAACTTGTTGCTGATCTCATTAAAGGAATGGAAGATGGACTTAATATTAATGAAGATCTGAGCAACAAGCAAGTATCTACATCAATATCTGATGTTTGTACCTCAAGTGCAAGAGACAAGGAAGCAGCCAGAAAAGGGAAGCAAGCAATGGAGCTTGAAGATATATTAAGGGAGAATCTGATGAAGAATACTTTGATAATTTCTCCAAGAAATTTCAAAGATGGTCTGAATTCAAGAAGAATGGAGGAGAGATAGCTAGCAAGAAGAAATAGACAACCTGGGAAGAGCTGGACAAACTTTCTGAAGAAGAAAAGAAAGTCAAGCTACCAAGGAGATCAAGACCTGAAATGCAAGCAAGACCTGAAGCAGCAGCAGAGTCTGAAGTGGACTCAGAGTCTGAACAATCAAGTTATGACTCTGAACAAGACATCCTGAATCAGGTATATTCTCTACTTCCTAAACTTGAACTCATAAAACTACTAAATGCTGGTTCACGTAAGTTTAAAAAGCTCAAAGTTAATTGTGAGCACTTAAGTGAACAAGCAAGTCAATTTAAGTGTTTATATCAAGAGGCTCTAGAAAAGATTGAATTTCTTGAAAAAGGGAATGCCAGCAGTAGCAAACCTTATAAGAATTCAATTGATTCTAAAGACCTCTGTAATACACACATTGACAGTAGTGACATGATTTCTTTATTGTCTTCTCTTAAAAACAATGGTGTAAATGGAATTGGTTATTCATGTGCTGATACATATGAAAAACCAAGTTCATCAAGCATATTTGAAAATGCTTCACCTTCTGATCTATATTCAACATTCGTACCTGAGAGCTTTCAGGTGGTACAAATGGAGAATAGAGGTCAGGTAACTAACAGTCTAGGACCCATCTGCAAATGGGTACCAAAAGACAAAATTGTTTATTTGGCTGCAGGACAAATGAGGAAAATAGACTCTCCGTTCACATGGACTCATGTGACTGCAAATGGAAGGAGAGCAATTGTGCACAGAAGACACATTTTTGATGAATCTGATGGTGAAGAAGATGAAGAAGAATTCATAAGGAACAGAAGAAGATATGATCCTTATGATGAAGAATATGAAGCTTGTTTTGAAGATGACAGTAACTCAGCTTGGAGGAGTAACTGTTCGGGCTATGACACTGACTACAATTGAAACAAGAAAGCTTCAATGCAAGGTGAGTATTCTTAAAATCTCAATGACAGTTCAGAGGAATAACACTCAAAGGTTAAAATATTCTTTTAGGACACCTGATTTATTTGAACAAAATGTTCAGAAATAAAACCTTGAAAAATCTTGTCTGAACATATATTTTTGTGTCCTGAAAGATTCGTTTTTAGACTCTGAAGTTCTTTAGGTTTCAGCATCTGAAGAAGTTCAGACTATGGAAACTTTTCAACCTCTGAGGGACAAGCCTCTGAATAGGAAATGAATTGGAAACGTTTAAGTATTTTTACTGAAACGTTTTGGCGCTAAATAGACAACACGTACACACGTTCTGATTGGGTTGAAACAGTTAATGATGGTTCGTTTTCTTTTTTGATTTAATATATTGTGTGTTTTAATTTGTTTTACTGTTTTAAACAAAATCACTTAAACACTTGCACACTTTACACTATCACATCCCTCACTTTCGTCTTTCAAAACTAGAACAAATCCCTTCTCTCTTATTAGAAAATCCAAAACCCTAACTTCTGAAATGGAAACTTCTACCTCATCAGCTTCTACTACAGCGTGTTTGTTTCCAAAGAATTTAACAGTCAACATCATCAACTGCTCAGAGTTATTTTGCAGAGAAAGATCACTCGAAATGGAAGGAAAATCACTCACCTTGGTTATGGAACAACCAGTTGATTTTGAAGGTCTGTGATTAAATCAACACGACATTGAGAAGTTCTTCACTGACCAAAATGGAGGTGTTAGATACATGAAGTTATTAAATGGTCCAATCTACCCTACGCTGGTAAAAGATTTCTGGATTAGAAGCAAGGTAGTAACCATGGAAGACTACAATAAAGAAGTGGCTGTCTTAAGGAATTCAAAGCCTGAAAACAAGGACAAGACTCCCGCTGAATTGGGCCTAAGAGAAGTCAAGGAAGAAGAAATTAGGTCGGTGGTGTGTGGATTTGAAATAGTACTGACCCAATCAAACTTGGCAAGTATTCTACAAATTCCCAATGAAGGAAAACTCAATGCCTTCAGCGCTGTTGAAGCCAAGAACACAGGATGTCTAATTGATATGACAAAAATGTGTTATGAAGAAGGGAAAACTTGTGAGAGCAACAAAAGTGGTGATTTGAAGCCAACACAGAAACTGTTAGCCAGAATCTTGCTAGGATCAATCTTCCCAAGGAGTGGAAGCTCTGATCAACTTTCTTGGGATCATAGATACTTTATCTATTACCTCACTAAAGGATATCAACTGAACTGGGCTAAGTATATCTTCAACCACTTGTGTAAGGCTGTTAATGCTATCCAAAGGCAAACCAAGCCCAATGTTCACATCACTTACCCAAGGATTCTAAGTGAAATTTTCTATCAGTGTGGTGTGATTGATGTGATCAAGGCTGCTGGGCAAGATAACCTGTTAAGGGAACTGAGAGCCTCTATCATCTCGGTGCATACATTGTCCAACATGTATTTCCTACCAGGACAAGTCTTGAAGCATTCAGAACCTTTGGAACAACTACCTCACTCAGAAGATTCAATGATAAAGAGACTCAACATTAACATACCTTATGTTGCTCAATGTATTATAAACCAGTACATTCAACTACTGGAAAGCCAAGGAGAACCTTTTGAGATTGAATCAGAAGAGATGAAAGGGAAAAGGAAGAGATTGGTAAGAACTAGGGTTGAGTCTAAAAAGGGTGAGAATAAAGGCAAGGCAAAGATAAAGGTTGTGAAGACAAGTGTGGCGGCTTTAGATGATGAAGATGATGATGATGAGCCTCTGAGGATAAAGAAAAGCAAGATTTCTAAGAAGCTGAAGACAAAGAAGAATGTTGAGAGCTTCACCATCATTAATTCAGGTACTTTAACTGATCCTAAAGGTCCTGTTACATTAACCCATGAGACTCAAAACCCCTCAAATTCAAACAAACCATCAGAATCACCTCTAGAATTTCTTGAACAACACCTAGCAGGTGAACTCCCTCCACAAACCAAATTTCCTCAATCTAATAATGTTCTAGACTCTGACACTATTCCAGACTCTGAACAAAATCAGAATTCAACTTCAAACATAGACCAAATCAATTCTGCAACCAACCCATCAAACCAAATTATCTCAGAAATCACTCAACCAGAAACATCTGAGATAGTTCAACTAGAACATGCTCAACCACAACATGAACCATATATCTCACCTGAACATGTTCATATACAGCTTACACCTCAACCACCCCCTGAATAACAAACAGAATCTAACCTTAAAAAACAAACAGAATCTCAATTTGAAGTTGAACCAAATGAGACCCCAAACTCACCAACCAGAGATGAAGTTTCTGAAATGATAAAAGAATTAACTAATGCGCAGTTAAATTCAGTTAGTCAGCCTGATCATGATCAACTACAAACAACCAATCAACACTATCAGACTGCTGAGAAAAACCAAGAGGTTGGGATATCTTCAGCATCTGACTATGTTGGATCTAAATCACCTCAACACACCAACACACCCTTTAACTTTGAACATCCTCAAACCAATTTCATAATCCCTGATGTCTTGGGTGAATGCAACAGCCTATTAATTTAGGCAGGTACATGAATTACATGAGCTAAGGCAATCTGACATACCTCCATCAGAGTATGCTGCAAAATGGGTGAGTCTAACAGAAGAATTGGTAAAGGAGCTGTATAGAATTCAAGAAGCTGATGTTAAGGAGCAGAAGAATTCTGCCAAAATTAGTACTACTGAAGTTGAAGAGGTCATTCAGATTCAGAAGGACATAGAGAGGAATCAACCTGAATCCTCTTCTGTAAGAACAAGTGATGAGAAAAACCTAATGGAGAAGTTAGCATCACTTGAGAAAAATCTGAATGAGCCTATTTTGGACAATCTGGAAGCAAGTCAAGAGCATCTTAGAAATCCATTATATGAGGCTGAGATTGAAGAAATTAAAACACAAATGAAAAAGTATGTGGGACTGATGGAGGTAGTTAATGCTAAACAGAAGGAAATCATGAGAACTCTAGCTTCTCTTTGTAGCCAACCCCAATTAACCCCCTAGGACTTCTTGTTTTCTTAAGTAATCTATGATCGATATTTTGTTAGGCACATTGATAGGGCTAAGTTCATTACCTTGTATGGTTCTTTAACTTCTTTGTGCTCATCTAAAATATTAGTTCATTTTTTTTGGTAATCCAAGTGTTTCTATCTTTAAAACTGCTGATAATTGTTTTATTTCATTCTTAAGTTCAAACTTTTAAATTGACTTTTTACAAACAAGTTCTGTCTTAAAATCTTGTGGTCATTAAATTGTTTCTAAATTTATACAACATTTGGGTATTCCTTAAAGATTCATATTGCATAACAGGAGAAGAAACATAATAAAGAGAATCAAATTAAACAAGCCAAAGAAATTAAAACTTTATTGCAAACTTGAGTAAATGTTACAAATATTTCAAAGATAATCAACTGGTATCCTTAGATGGTGGAGTTGGGTGACCCAGCTTGGATGACACCTCTCTTGGGGAATCTGACTCATCTGGATCATATCTCTCTTCCTCAGGAGAAGACTCTAACCCATCTGAGACTTGGACATCAGCTTGATCTTCTTCAGGAAAATTTGTATTCAAATACTCAAACCAATCAGAGTCTCATTCATCAGACTCTGTTTCAGAATCTGACTTTTTAGACTCTGAACTGAGTGGAATCTCAGGCTCTGGCTTTGCTTTTCTTGATTTTTCTTGCTTATGTTTTCTCCTATCTTGACTGACTCTATTTGAAACTACTTTCTTATTCTCTGAGCGATTCATTTTTCTCTCAAGAGATCTATCAATAACCTAAGATTATTCTGTGTGAATAAAATGACTAGGCTTCTCTCCTTTTATAAGCTCATTTCACCGACAAGGTCTTAAATGCGTTCAACCACTCCTGGTTTGACTGTATTGGACGTTGTACTTGTTAATTAAATTGCTTATACTCTTTTTGATAATGACAAAAGGGGGAGAAAGAATATTGGTAAATCAATTGTTGGAAGAAGCGAAATTACTTAGCTTTTTATGGCTTTGTAGTGCTTCAGAGAGAGAACGTAGGAGAGTGGTCAAAATAGTAGCATGAGGTACATGCTTTGATATGACAATCTGATCTTTGAGGATTTCAAAATATTGTGCTAAAGAGCTCTGAACTGTTTTCAAGTTTTTTGATTCAGGCTCTGAGCTATTTTCTTTGAAAAGATTTTTTTAAGCTCTGAACTGTTTGAAAAATATTTTGAACTCTGAAACTGTTAATGATAACCATCAGAACCAAGTGTGTGTGTATACGTTTCTAGTGCCTCTGATCCTATTGTCATTTAATTTAAATATTTTGCTTCATCTTGCATCTACATCAAGAGCATAATTTCAAGGAGAATACATTTATTAATTGAAGTTTATTATTCATAGATAGTTCTTGAGTAAGGGTGCAACTTTATTCAAAGATTATCACACTATGAAAAGAAGAAGCTTGCAAACCTTGTTCTTTATATAGTAAAATATGAATAATTTAAGTCATATAATAAAGTAATTCTGAAACTGATTAAAATTAACTATGGATACAAAGTAGGGGGAGCATACAAACCTAACCCTATGGGATATCAGACTTAGGGGGAGCTTGCAAAACTCAGAAGCCTAATGTCAACATAGCTGATTTTTATCAACAACAATTGTATTTAATACTTATGTTTGTCATCATCAAAAAGGGGGAGATTGTTGGAACAAAATATGTGTTAGTACACACCCTTAAGTTTTAATGATAACAAAGTATTAAATGGACAATTGATGTTACTAATGTTTAAATTAAGTGTGCAGGAGAATCCAACGTTATATCAAGATCACATTTAATTTAGACTATGATGAAACCTATGGAAGTCTGAATCTTTACAATCTGAAAGAGTTCAGAAGCTACAACGTGGTCAGAAGCTAAACAAAGTTCAGAAGCTCAAAGAGGATCAGAATGTCTGCAAGAGTTCAGAAGCTCAGAGAAGTTCAGAAGCTCAAAGATGTTCAGATGCCTACAAGAGTTCAAAAGCTATCTGCTAGTCATGAGTTATTCAGAAGATGAAGACGTTCAGAAGCTGAATTACGAAGGACTATTAGAGGCCATTCATTCAAGACCAATCAGACTCCAAGTTATCAAAGGTTCATCAGAAGCAAAGGAATTCCCCAAATCATCAGAAGGACTACATCAACTACTCTTATCAAGCCTGATGATTTGTTCTAAGGACAACTAATTACAACGGTCACAAAGGATGTGATCCTACTCTCTCTAGGAGCTAGTTGTACCTTATTACTGTACTTTCGACAAACGGTAAAGGTGAAGCTTCACTGCAAAAGAAGACGTGGCTTTACTCAACGGATATTCAAAGACTACAGCTGTCCATTTTACAACGGGAATTTCTCCAACGTCTCAATGTCTTTCTCAACTCATATAAATATGCAAAAGAAAGAATTGATGACTAACGATCTTCATTAGAAAACATATCTCAGAATAAAGTGAGAATCTGAATTGTAATAGAAAACATCTCTCAAATGAAGTGAGAATAGAAACTAGCTTAAGCCTCTGAAGTTATTATCTTTGTAATAAGTTTAAGCTTAGAAGTTAGTATTACTCCTGCGTGAGTAATTGTAAGTCTTCTGCTTAGTGTAGAAGCAAGAAAGTTTTCTGCTTAGTGTAGAAGCAAGAAAGTCTTCTGCTTAGTGTAGAAGCAAGTAAGTCTCAATCTTAGTGATTAGAGCAAAGAAGTCTTCTGCTGAGTGTAGGAGCAAGGAAGTCTCTCTGTCTTGTGTGACTTAAAGCATGAAGTCTTAAGCTTGTGTGCTTGAGCAAGGAAGTCTCTGATCTTGTGTGATTAGAGCAAGGAAGGCTCTCTGTCTTGTGTGACTTAGAGCAGGAAGTCTTAAGTCTTGTGTGACTTGAGCAAGGAAGTCTCATGCTTGTGTGCTTGAGCATCTGATTGTAATCTTAGTGATTATAGTGAACTCCCTTGGAAGCAAGGGGACTGGAGTACTCTCAATTTGTGAGGGGAACCAGTATAAATTGTTGTGTGTCTTTCTCTCTCTCACTCTCTCATTTACTCCTTCATCATTCACTTAGCCTTAAGTTAATTGTGTGAACAATTCCGCTGTGCTTAAAAACTCTGATAGATTTAAACATCTTGAAAAGTTTTTAAATATCTAAAACACAATTCAACCCCCCCTTCTTGTGTTTTCTCCACGCACCTTCAACAACGAGGGGATAAATTGTCTGCTGTCATTGTGGGAAAGCGAGACATAACAAGAATATGTATTTGTCTAGACCAGACACACTGGAGATGACCTCTTTTGGGGAAATTAACCACAAGTTTGCAGTTGATTGTTTGCAAAACCTGCTACTTGAAATATGTTTGATGGAAACATCACTGGACCAGACTCACTGGGGATGACTTTTTTTTTTTGTGATGTATGATTGATGAAGACATCTCTGGACCAGATACACTGGGGATGACTCTTTTTTGTGAAATATTGAAGCAAGACACAAGATGGTCAATGCAGTATGTATGAATGATTTTGTGTGCATGTTGCATGTAAATATGGATGTATGTATACATATGTGAATGATTGTATGTATGTATGTATGTATATATATGTATGTATGAATTATTGTATGTATGTATGAATGTATGTTATGAAACTTGTATTTATATGATTGAATGGTATTTGTACATGACTTGATGAGACAAAAGATTTGATCAGGAAAGATGAGCATTGGGCCGACGTATCCGTACAACCACTCAATAGTTCTCCACTGGGGACAGCACCCCTATCGGTGAAATAAATCAGATTCTTGGGGTAAAACCCGGTATGGTATGTCAATTCATGTTAAGAAAGATTGTTTCTTCGGGTAAAGCCCGTTTGGTCAGAGGTCTGGCAGAAGTCGCCATTTTGTACACTGAAATCGAATATTTTCTCATGGTCTTGTTTCGACAGTCATGCATTTGCTTTTTTTTTTAAATCCCTAACTTTTGCCTGAATCGCCCTTTCGGGTTTTCGATCCACCGGGAATATATATCTCTTTTTTGTTTTGCCCCTAATTTTTGCCTGGACCGCCCTTTCGGGTTTTCGATCCACCGGGATGCTCATTTTTGCCTAAGTCGCCCTTTCGGGTTTTCAACTTAGCGAGTTGTTCTTTTTGCTTTTTTTTCTTCTTTTTTTTTTTTTTTGCTAGAAAGAAACAAGATTGATATGCTGATATGCAAACTTCTCCAAGAGATGCCATTTGCTGTTCATATGCAAACTTCCCAAAAGAGATGCCATTTGCTGGTGATATGCAAACTTCCCAAAGAGATGTCATTTGCTGTTGATATGCAAACTTCTCAAAGAGATGCCATTTGCTATTGAATGCAAGCTTCTCAAAGAGATGCCATTTGCTGTTGAATGAGCCTCCCAAAACGGGTCTCAGCTTCTTGTCACATCACGTTTTTATTTAATTAATTATTTGATTTAAATTATTTATTTAAATTCCATGTTGTATGATTTATTTAAATATGTGGCTTTTAGTGTAGTGGTGTGAATATAATAGTAGCGTTTTAGGAGGTGTGAATAGAGGATTTGAGTGGGCTTATGAGGAAGGGCAATTTGGTAAATTGAAAGGGTTTTGACCTAGGTATAAGTTTTGAAAACTTAGAGAGAGAAATCATTTGTCATAAGTTTGTGAAGAAATAGAGAGAGAGAAAGCTAGAGAAGAAGAAGAAGAACATAGAAGAAGGAGCTAAGAGGGGAAGATTGGGGAGCTAATTCTTGAAGAATTAGAGGTAAGAGAGTAGTTATTTATGATTGTGGGTGACTAAGGGGGGGAGAAATCACATTTCTCTTTGCCCAAACCCTCTCACCCTTTTATACTCTAAAGTTCATAACTTTACGAGTTTCTATGAATCAAAATATTATCTTTCTTGTTGATTTAGTGTTGTTCATGTATTATAATGCTAGAAATGTGTGTTGATGATTTCAATTTCGAAAATCTATGGTTGTTGGTTTGAAATTGCATGTTCATGAGCTTTTGAGGAAAAATATGATAAATCTCATGTTGATAATGATTTTAATGGTTTTAAGTTATAAAACTTGTACTTCTATGTATGAAAACATGTTTATGACCTAAAGGAAACATCTTTTTAAAACTGGAACACGTTTTAGATGATTTGGGAAATGGAATCCGAACGGTCGTAAAACAGAGCAGCAATTCTGGGCACGCGTCGCTAGGCTAGAACTAGCGAGAGCTAGCGAGGGAACTCGCCAGGGCTCGCCAGCCAGCCCAGTGTTCTCTGACTTGCTTCGCTACAGCGAGAACTAGCGAGGGATAGCGAGTAGCCTCTGACTTGCCTCGCTATGGCGAGAGCTAGCGAGAGCTGGCGAAGTAGTCAGGCTTACTTGATTATTAAATGATGAATATATGGTTTGGTGTATAGGTTGCTAGTATTAATACATAAATGATTGATGTTGGAATTATAACGAATATGATTGATGATGATGTTTCTATATGATTGTTGAATATAGATACACACAATAATATTGATGATGAATGTATATGAGTATGTTATGTATTGATGAATGATTGATGGTGGAATTATGTATACATAAGGTTGCATAATGGTGGTGAATAACATACGTTATATATATGTTCATGCATCATGATTGAGTCTATTGATGAAGCTTGGGCGTTTGACCCATAACGAATTGATGAAGCTTGGGCGTTTGACCCATAACGAATTGATGAAGCTTGGACGTTTGATCCATAACGCATAGGATTCTTGTATCCTTATTTGGTGAATGGTACCGCATGCATATAGTCGTGTCTAGGGGACATGGCATGAAGGTGACATTAGATGCATTTAGGAAGGTGAACCTTAAATGTACTATATGTGATAATTGTCTAATTATGTGCTAAGTGTTTCCTTACATATAAGTCGTTGATCCTTGATGGTGTGAATTTGAATACGTATATTAGATGACTAATGTACATGTCTTATTGATGTCGTTGGATTGCTATTATATACATGCCCATTATATGTATGATAGATTAATATATGCATTGTATATGTTGGATTAAATGTTAGTATTTACTTACATTTGTTATATGTTGATTATAAGTAACTAACTCTCTATTTTTGTATGTAATGGATCGTTGGGCGATTCAGATTCTCAGGCGTGAGGATTTGCTTTGCTTGCTTAGGAGGAGTACCCGGCATTTGTTGCTAGTATTTAGGGTAAGGGGATGATTCGCTATCCTAGTGTCTTGTCCATTTGCTCTGGTGGTTGTAACACCGTGTTGGGGTTTAGTCTTATCGAACTTATGTCTAGCGTCACTTTTAGACCTTGTTTTGTATGATGTTGTAAGGCTTTATGCCAAGCACTTAATGATCTATTTGTTGATGACACGATATGTGTAGTCGAATTATGTGGATGTGGATTATTATGTTGATGGATTATTTAGCCATGACTAGTGTTTATGAGTTAAACTATATTCGTGATGATATAACCATGATGATATGCTATGTTGTTCCGCTGCGATGATCTCTTAATCATGTTTTGTATGATACGACATGCTATGTTGGTTTTAAATTTATACATGTAACGCTCTACTTGATTTACTTGATTTCATTTGCTGTTTAGTCGCGAATTTTTGGGTAGAATTAAGTGGGGTGTTACACTTCTTCTTTCACTAGGGGAAAGGAAATCATACAAGCTTCTTAAAGATAACCACTTGCTGGAGATTACTAGAGAACAACCAAGTTCAGTATTCAATTGAGGAATGTTGGATCATATGCTCAGTATATTATAGTAACACATGTCCATAAAACCCAAAATATCAACTCGATGATTATTGGCTCAAGGAGGAAGAAACATAACAACTATCTTGGCAGATCTGGATTGCACCTAGAAACCATTTCAGATGCACCAAGTGAGTGAAACCTTGACTTTGAATCTTTGAAGTGTATGCCCCTGGATGTAAAGACTTGCCCCTGATTGGCAGGTTCCTGAAGTAATTTGCCCTAAGTTAGAAGCGCTTTGAATTGATTCGTCCTTGATTAGACCATTTAATTGAATTTCCTTGATGCCAAATATAAATTTACAAACAAAGTTGAATCGCAAAAATTTATATAAAACATATGTGGTGTGTGTAAAAGATTGTTACTCAACAAACAGGTGGAGTCAGTTTTAACAATAATTTTGCTGATTATGCTTTCAAAGTAAACCTAGCTTCAATTAGGTCTTTTGAGGGTTATAACGTGGCCTGGTTTATGGTTTTGAAAAAAAAGATTATTAGGCTCAAAATTCTGTTTTAACCCACCCACTCTTCTTTGATGTCCTTCATTCCTATATTCAATTATTTAATCATATACACTTTGGTTGACAAGAGAATTTCTTTTGACAGTGATGTTTGAGGTTGACACTTTGGTCGAAGTTTTGATTAGATTCTTGAAGTGGCAGTTACTTTTTCATTCACAAACTTGTTTTCAACATTTTTGCTCATGATCCCTTATTTTTGCATGGACCAATTCTTTTGGATTTTGCGGTCCATCGGGAGGCCCTAAATTTTGCCTAAGTCTTTTTACCTAGCGGGCTTTTTGTTGTTGTTATTGTTTTTGTTTGTGTTTTTTTTTGGTGTAGGACAATTGTGACTGCCACATGCTATTGTGAGTTTTGTCTTTTCATGACTTCCTCTATCTCAACAAATTTATCCTCTTGTATTGGGATGTATTGAATTAATTGAAAGACTACCCTGCCCCGTGTTGTACCCTAAATTTTGCCTACTCTTTTATCACATATATTGTTTTTGTTACATTATCTTACGAAAAATGTGAAGTAGCCCGTTTGGTAATGAAGAGTTCGTTTCGAAGGAATTGTAAGTGCGAGGTCCTTGGTTCGAGTCCCACTCAATACTTTTTGCTTTTTTTATATATATGTTTATTTATCTTTAACTTTTACTTTCATGAAAAAATCACAAACTACTTTTTTATTTTATTTTATATCTAATTTTCGTTTTTACTTATTTATTTAGTTATTTATATTTTAGTTTTTATTTTTATTTGTTATTACTACAAAAAATCAAAAAAAATCATAATGAACAAAAGTCAAACAAAAAAAAGAAGGGAAGCAGTGACAGTGAAAAAGGAAGGAGAATTCCAAAATAGAAATTTTTCATCTGCTCATTATTATCAGAACCAAATCATTCCAAACTCAGATCAATCACAAATTAATTACAAAACCTAATTTTTGAGTTATATAAACCCAAGAGTTTTACAGGAAAAAAAAAAAAAAATGAAAATATCAGAACAAAAAAAAAACGCAAGTAGCAGCGGCGTTGTTGTACCTCCTCCAGCAACATCATAACAAACCTTCACCATTCTTCCATTCCAATCACCACTTCTACCCATTAACCACCACTTTCAAACCATCAATAAACCAAACAAAAACTCCACCATCAATCATCACCATTGACAACCACCAGACACAAACACCATTCAATTTCCACCAATATACTCAAAACCATCAAAATCCAACTCTCAACCAAAACAAAAAAAAAATCAAAATCACAACAAGAAATAACAAAAGAAGGAGTAAGAACAGAACTCAAAGGAAAAGAAGAAATTGTTCACCGGTGTTCGCCGCCGCCATCACTCTCTTGTTCGCCGGACCTCTTCTCTCCGTCGAAACTCCTCTCTCGGTTTGGCTCCATCTCTCTCGGTTTGGATTTTCATACAGGTGTTTTGTGGCTTTCGATTTGTTCCTTATCTTTTTACATTGATTTATGTTTGTGTTGGTTGATTGTTGTTAGAGTAATATGAATTCAAGATTTGGGAAAAAAAATTAAAGAAAGGAAAGAGATTGAGAGAGATAAGCTGAGAAAAGAGAGAGAAAAATCTGGAAAATAATGGTATACGGCTGTTTTTTAGAATAGATATGGCCTGCGATCCCCTGCGCGCACCTGTATCGTGCCCACCCTGCACCAGCTCCATATCTGCCCTTGATCTTAATCAGACAGTCATGATCATCCATCACCAGGATCTCATCAAGACCGTCTGATCAAATCAGACGGCAGAGATCATCCTCCCTGTTTTTTTTGTTTGGTCAGCGCCTGGGCTCCCCTGTTTGGGCCAGACATGACTTTTTGCTGCTATTTACACCCTCCTATTTTGTTTTCGCACCCCCCATCTGTTTTTTTTATTTTATTTCTTTTTTTTCATTTGTATAATTTATTTCAATATGTAAAAAATAACAAAAACACAAAAATAATTCTTTTTTTTATTAAATGCATATTAGCTTAATTTTGGTAAATAAATGGATGAAAAAGAGATGGTTTGGTGTATATCATTCCTTCTCCCGATTACCCGAGTTCTTGACGTATGGCTCGTAACTTGGGTAGCCGTCATTCTAAATATTTAATCTATTCAATATGTAAAAATAACAAAAACACAAAAAATAATTCTTTTTGTTACTAAATGCATATCAACTTAATTTTGGTAAATAAATGGATGAAAAAGAGATGGTTTGGTGTATATCATTCCTTCTCCCGATTACCCGAGTTCTTGACGTATGGCTCGTAACTTGGGTAGTCGTCATTCTAAATATTAAAATCAACTTCAACACACCAAACCTTACTATTTTTTACGCTCCGTGCGTTTTTTTTTTTTTCAATCAAATAAATTTTTTTTTTCGCCTAAGCGCGACTAACCTATTTTCATAAATAAAATCAATCAACCAACAATTATTTTCTACCCAGAACTGCGTGTAGCTTTGAATTTCCCACTGCACCCGGGAATACGTAGGAGCGGGATTCATACATCCTGTCAAGCACACTAATAAAAAACTAACTTTTTTCCCCCTGGTACATAATAATTAATTAAATTCATGCAAGCAAATTAAACACTTTTTTAACCCTAAAATTAACAAGAAGGTTCCCGTTGAGTACAACGGATGTGAGGGGTGCTAATACCTTCCCCTCATATAATCGACTCCCGAACCTGGAAATGGTTGCGATGACCCTCTTTCCATTGCTTTTAAGGTTTTATCGATATTTTCCTTTTCCTCCGGGAATAAATAAAGTTCGGTGGCGACTTTACTGTTTAGCGAGCATTTTACGCTCGGGCATTTTTCCACCCGCCTCAGCTGGCGACTTCACTGGGGACTATTAGAGAGTCAAGCCTATCCTTGTTAGTTTTAGGGTTTTGGGTCCTCCCGATTGTTTGCTTGCTTTTATCGTGTTTTATCTCCTTTTATTATTGGTTTTATCTTTAAGCTTTATTTATTTTGTTTTATTCTATTTATTTCTACATATATCAATTGTGGGGTGGGATATTATTTGAGTAAAGCTCTACACCCGAGCTTGGAGAAAAACTTGAGATAAGACGGTGGTTGCGTAATGTTGGTCCTCTTGACGTATGGCTTGTAGGATCTGCATGAAAACCCCACCTAGAGTAGATCCTCTTGAAGGTGTTGTTGTCTTGCGAGTATTTGCAATGGCGGCAATATTTTCCGGTTGGGTCCGTGACTCTAGGGACCTTTCTAGAACCCAATGACTCCATCTAAGGGAGACCCTTTGAATTGGCTAGCCCAATCTCGTGGGGAAGTTCTGAATGAGGGCCGTGACTTTGGTTGTCGCCCTCAAACAAACAAAAACCCTATAACCGACATGTGAGGGGATTTCGTAGTAAATACTTAGAACTAGCCTCTCATAGGGAGCCCTCCATTTAGGTTATGTTTTGTCAACTTCCAATGACCCTACAAATACATCCTTGGGGTCACACCCTGATCTTATTCAATCTCGTCACATCATAGCATGTCATAAAAACTTTTTAACATACCCTCTAACTTAAAAAAAATTTCTTTTCGCATATCCATGCATTTTCATACATCTGCATACATACATCCCATACTCAAAAAACTCATATCATTTCCCCTCCTTTCCCTTTGAAGCTCATAAAACAGCCGGCCCGCAAACCTAAACCGCTATCCTACTGGCCTGCTCTCCGACACTCTCGCGGAACACGTGCTAATTGTAAGAGGATCATGGAAAATTTAGAACAGAATCATAAGACACTAAGGGAAGATGTTGACTCGGTAAAAGGAAAGATGGACAAGCTCCTTGAGATCTTCCAAGCTATGGCAAGTAAGGAGAACATTCCTCAAGTTGGAAATAGTTCACCCAATCACACTACTGAAGTTGTGGGATGTTCTATGCCACACCAAGCTACGCCCGTCAATGCTCACCAAGGTGTTGAATCTGCTCAAGTGTATCAAGCCTTGGAAGAAAGGTTGAAAGCTATAGAGGGTTTTGGCGCTTACGGGTACGACGCTTTGGACATGTGTTTAGTACCGGACGTAGTCGTCCCCCCAAAGTTCAAAGTGCCTGACTTCGAAAAGTACAAAGGGATTCACTGTCCAAGGAATCATTTGAAGATGTTTTGTAGGAAGATGGCTGCTTATGCTACCGATGAGAAGCTCATGATTCATGTCTTTCAAGACAGTTTGAGTGGGGCATCTTTGGATTGGTATATGCAACTGGAGAGAGCCCAAATCCAGACATGGAAGGACCTCGCTGATGCCTTCATGAAACAATACAGGTATAATCTGGACATGGCTCCCAACCGCATGCAATTGCAAAAGCTTTCTCAAAAGAGTGGTGAATCATTCAGAGATTACGCTCAAAGGTGGAGGGAATTGGCTGCTCGAGTGCAACCACCATTGTTGGAAAGAGAATTGGTTGACACATTTATGAGCACTTTACAAGGGCCCTACTATGAGAAGATGATCGGGAGCATATCATCGGGTTTCGCTGACATAGTTCTGATCGGTGAACGAATAGAAGAGGGATTGAAGAGCGGAAAAATACAAGGTGACTTCAATAATCATGTGGGGGCAAAGAAGTCCTTTAACAATGACCCAAAGAAGAAAGATGGCGAGGCTAATGCTGTTGTGATAGGATCATCACAACCACCCTTCGCTCCTATGCCACATTATCAATATCCTCATGTGGTAGCCATAGCCCAAGGACAACGTCCACAACAGTTGCATCATACACCTTTGCCTCAACAGCCACTGGCGATACCTCAGCAGCAAATGAATCAACCTGGACCCAGGAATGACCGTAAGAGGAGAAACATACGTTATGATCACATACCCATGCCATATGGTCAAATTCTACCATACTTGTTGCAAAAAGGGATGGTTGAACTAAAACCTCTTTCCCCCGTGGAACCACCATACCCATCAACCTTTGATGTGAATGCTAGCTGTGATTACCACGCCGGGGCACTCGGGCATAACATCGAGAACTGTCGGGGCTTCAAGCATAAGGTTCAGGAACTCATTGATCAAAAGTTGTTGTCTTTCAAGGAGTGATATTCTTCTCAAATGGTCACCCATTACAAGTCAGAGAACGCCAATGGGCATCTTCAAAGTCAATGGTCCAACAAGGAAACTCATTCAATAGGATTACTAGGTTTTCATCCTCAGTTGTAATTTCATTTCTGCTAAGTTTTGTTTGCTTTCTTAAAATTGTTATCTTTTGATCAAGTGTTTTAATAAAATTCGCATGCATGTTTTCAATCTATCCATTCATATTCACTCTCTTCTTATGTCATCTCTCTCTTTTTATTTTACTTCTCACATGTTAACAAACTTGGTGGGGAGGATGATGTAAACAAATGATGGAATTTGCTGATATATGCTTTTATAAGTAAAACCCGGCTGATGATGTAAGGCATTGTTTCAATTCCCAAACACTGGAGATATAAGGAGGTAATCCGTAGTCAACCCCTTTGAGCCCGAAGTCGGTGTTCTTTCTATTTTGCTAAAAACCCTTAATCTTAACCAGGGGCAGGGTAGTTTTACAATTAACTCAATGATGCATTCTGATGCAAGAGAATCGATCCAGTTAATCACTTCATCAAGAGGTTTAAGCACATCACCTCCCTCGTGTACGTCATCCAACATGGAGGGAATAATGAGAGGATAAAAAACATAATCATTGATGTGGCAGTCATAACTTTGCTGAGTTAAATGAAAAATCTCATGATGGCTGTTAAAAAAAGAGAGAGCCCGCTAAGTAAAACCTTAGACAAAAATGGGGCATCCCGATGGACCGCAAATTCAAAAGAATTGGTCCATGCAAAAATAGGGAGTAAAAAAAAATGAAAGCAAGTTTGTCAACTAAAAGAAATGATTGCCACTTCAAGAATTTCATCAGTGTCTGACCACTGTACCTACCTCTGGTATCATAACTAGCAAAATTCTCTTGTCGACCAAAGACATTTGTTGAGTTAATTGAACTTAGGAATGAAGAGCATCAAAGTAGATTGGGAGGGTTAAAATAATGTTTTGAGCTGTATATCCTTTGTTTCTTAAACCGTGAACCAGACCACGTTACAACCCTCAAAAGACCTAATTGAAGCTAGGTTGACTATAAAAGCAAATTCGGCAAAATTGTTAAACTGACTCCTCATGTTTGTGAATCATCAATAACATTTTTTCTATAATTTCTATCACTCTCAATTGGGCCAATCTTCTGGCCAAATATCGCCCATTGTAGATAGCTAAACAACTTTCAAATTCAAAACTTGCATGTGCATTGCGTCGAAATTACTTTTCAAGATAAACAATTTCACTCGCAAATTAATAGTTAGCATCAAGGAAATGTCAACAAGGAATCTGATCAAAGGTGAATCATTTTAAGAAACTCCTAAAAAGGGGCAAGTCAACTAGGGGTTCTACTAATCAAGAGCAAATCCCTATAATCGAGGGGCACATCATTTGGATATCTTATTGATTGGGGTCAAGATATTTCAAGAGTGGATCAAACCTTCAGAGCACCAATCAACCAGGGGCATGCTTTTCAAAGTTCAAGTGTTGGGGCAGTCCGAGTCAAAGATTTAATATTAAGCATACCTTTCAAGGATTCAAATACTGGGGCAGCCTGTATTTATCACCTCATGGATGGAGAGGAGTTCTAATTCTAAGTTTGATGCAGCCAAATATATAATGCCTAAGGAAAAAGAAATATAAAAGAAAACCAAAGCTCGCTAAGTCGAAAACCCGAAAGGGCGGCTTAGGCAATAGAGAGCGTCCCGGTGGATCGAAAACCTGAAAAGGCGATCCAGGCAAAAATTAGGGGCACAAAAAAGGAAATACACTCCCGGTGGACCGAAAACTCGAAAGAGCGGTCTAGGCAAAAGTTAGGGATTTTCAAAAAAAATAATAAAAAGAAAAATGGGAAAAATTGGCTAAAGCAAGGGGCAAGTCCTCTCAATCCTTTCGAGTTGGTCAAGTAAATGTTGTCATACCTCAGCGACCGTTGAGTCCAACTAGGGTGTCGGGGAATCATGCTAGCAAAAAAAAAAAACCTTCTCACCCTTTCCATTGCCCATCACGAAGGACCTTTTGAGGAACATTCCAAATCATAGCCATGCATCCTGCATCAATTATATCTACAAGACTCTGGCATCAAACCATGCATCGCATTGCATTCATCATAACATATCATTCATGTATCTTGCATTTTACTTGTGCTTTAAGATCCCCAAATCTTCCAATAAAATTGAAATTACTTTCACCGAAAAGCTTTCAAACCAAAAACATCCAAAGGCCAATATCCATTGACATTCCCTTAAGACCCAATATCATTGGTATCCGCAAAGCCTAACCTTTACCAGTATTTCATCCATCCATCATGCATCAACGCATCAAAAATTGTCATGCGTAAACAAACATATAAAGCAAACATACATAGCATATGCAAAGATCTTGTGACTGTTCATAAAGGTCTAAATCAATTCCTGCTCCCCAGCAAACCCTTTTTCCATGTAACCCTTTTCTTGGAACAACCCCAGTTGACGTTCATTTTATACGTTGATGGGTGTCAACCTCTGATATCGCCTGCAAGTATTCTTTGATCTTAGCAATAACGCTTGAGTCTACTTATCTTTCCAATATAAGCATGATGCTCGAATCTGCTTACCTTTTCAATTTAAGCAATGATACTCGAATTTGTCTATCTTTTCAATCCAAGCAAAGATGCTCGAATCTGCTTGTCTGCCTTTTCAATCTAGGCAAGGATGCTCGAATCCACTGATCTATCTTTTCAATCCAAGCAAGGATGCTCGAATCTGCTTGTCTGCCTTTTCAATCTAGGCAAGGATGCTCGAATCCACTGATCTATCTTTTCAATCCAAGCAAGGATGCTCGAATCTGCTTGTCTGCCTTTTCAATCTAAGCAAGGATGATTGAATCTGCTGATCTATCTTTTCAATCCAAGCAAGGATGCTCGAATCTGCTTGTTTGTCTTTCCAATATAAGCAAGATGCTTGAGTCTGCTTATCCTTTCAATGTAAGTAATGATGCCCGAATCTGTTTACCTTTTCAATTTTAGCAATGATGTTCGAGTCTGCAAAGATCTACTCATCTTTCCCATGTAAGTAATGATGCCCGAATCTGTTTACCTTTTCAATCTTAGCAATGATGCTCGAGTCTGCAAAGATCTGCTCATCTTTCCCATGTAGACAATGATTCCCGAATTTGTTTACCCTTTCGATCTAAGCAATGACGCCCGAGTCTGCAAAGGTCTACCTATTTGTTCAGAGTCCCATTCTTATTTGGTATTTTCGGAGTCCCATCCATATTGTAAGAGTCCTATCTTATTTAGTAAATTAGAGCACCACCCTTGTTTTGCTAGCAATTTAGACTCTCATTCGCGCTGGCAATTAGAGTTCTACCTTATTTGGAAGTTTAGAGTTCCATCTTGGTGTGGCCGGCAATTTAGAGTCTCATTCGCGCCGACGATTAGAGTTCCATCTTTGTTTGGCTGACAATTTAGAGTACCATTCTCGTTGGCAATTTAGATTTTTATCCCCAGTTTGGCTGGAAATTTAGAGTTTTCATTCACGCTGACAGTTTAGAGTCCCATCTACTCGGACAAAATTTTGGGTCCTTTCGTATTTAATTATCTTCCACCACGAGTACATGAAGACAGCCGTCAATCATGTTCTCGAGTAAAAAATAATTAAATAGGGGCAGCTGTTGTACCCTAAATTTTGCCTACTCTTTTATCACATATATTGTTTTTGTTACATTATCTTACGAAAAATGTGAAGTAGCCCGTTTGGTAATGAAGAGTTCGTTTCGAAGGAATTGTAAGTGCGAGGTCCTTGGTTCGAGTCCCACTCAATACTTTTTGCTTTTTTTATATATATGTTTATTTATCTTTAACTTTTACTTTCATGAAAAAATCACAAACTACTTTTTTATTTTATTTTATATCTAATTTTCGTTTTTACTTATTTATTTAGTTATTTATATTTTAGTTTTTATTTTTATTTGTTATTACTACAAAAAATCAAAAAAAATCATAATGAACAAAAGTCAAACAAAAAAAAGAAGGGAAGCAGTGACAGTGAAAAAGGAAGGAGAATTCCAAAATAGAAATTTTTCATCTGCTCATTATTATCAGAACCAAATCATTCCAAACTCAGATCAATCACAAATTAATTACAAAACCTAATTTTTGAGTTATATAAACCCAAGAGTTTTACAGGAAAAAAAAAAAAAATGAAAATATCAGAACAAAAAAAAAACGCAAGTAGCAGCGGCGTTGTTGTACCTCCTCCAGCAACATCATAACAAACCTTCACCATTCTTCCATTCCAATCACCACTTCTACCCATTAACCACCACTTTCAAACCATCAATAAACCAAACAAAAACTCCACCATCAATCATCACCATTGACAACCACCAGACACAAACACCATTCAATTTCCACCAATATACTCAAAACCATCAAAATCCAACTCTCAACCAAAACAAAAAAAAAATCAAAATCACAACAAGAAATAACAAAAGAAGGAGTAAGAACAGAACTCAAAGGAAAAGAAGAAATTGTTCACCGGTGTTCGCCGCCGCCATCACTCTCTTGTTCGCCGGACCTCTTCTCTCCGTCGAAACTCCTCTCTCGGTTTGGCTCCATCTCTCTCGGTTTGGATTTTCATACAGGTGTTTTGTGGCTTTCGATTTGTTCCTTATCTTTTTACATTGATTTATGTTTGTGTTGGTTGATTGTTGTTAGAGTAATATGAATTCAAGATTTGGGAAAAAAAATTAAAGAAAGGAAAGAGATTGAGAGAGATAAGCTGAGAAAAGAGAGAGAAAAATCTGGAAAATAATGGTATACGGCTGTTTTTTAGAATAGATATGGCCTGCGATCCCTTGCGCGCACCTGTATCGTGCCCACCCTGCACCAGCTCCATATCTGCCCTTGATCTTAATCAGACAGTCATGATCATCCATCACCAGGATCTCATCAAGACCGTCTGATCAAATCAGACGGCAGAGATCATCCTCCCTGTTTTTTTTGTTTGGTCAGCGCCTGGGCTCCCCTGTTTGGGCCAGACCTGACTTTTTGCTGCTATTTACACCCTCCTATTTTGTTTTCGCACCCCCCATCTGTTTTTTTTATTTTATTTCTTTTTTTTCATTTGTATAATTTATTTCAATATGTAAAAAATAACAAAAACACAAAAATAATTCTTTTTTTTATTAAATGCATATTAGCTTAATTTTGGTAAATAAATGGATGAAAAAGAGATGGTTTGGTGTATATCATTCCTTCTCCCGATTACCCGAGTTCTTGACGTATGGCTCGTAACTTGGGTAGCCGTCATTCTAAATATTTAATCTATTCAATATGTAAAAATAACAAAAACACAAAAAATAATTCTTTTTGTTACTAAATGCATATCAACTTAATTTTGGTAAATAAATGGATGAAAAAGAGATGGTTTGGTGTATATCATTCCTTCTCCCGATTACCCGAGTTCTTGACGTATGGCTCGTAACTTGGGTAGTCGTCATTCTAAATATTAAAATCAACTTCAACACACCAAACCTTACTATTTTTTACGCTCCGTGCGTTTTTTTTTTTTTTCAATCAAATAAATTTTTTTTTTCGCCTAAGCGCGACTAACCTATTTTCATAAATAAAATCAATCAACCAACAATTATTTTCTACCCAGAACTGCGTGTAGCTTTGAATTTCCCACTGCACTCGGGAATACGTAGGAGCGGGATTCATACATCCTGTCAAGCACACTAATAAAAAACTAACTTTTTTCCCCCTGGTACATAATAATTAATTAAATTCATGCAAGCAAATTAAACACTTTTTTAACCTTAAAATTAACAAGAAGGTTCCCGTTGAGTACAACGGATGTGAGGGGTGCTAATACCTTCCCCTCATATAATCGACTCCCGAACCTGGAAATGGTTGCGATGACCCTCTTTCCATTGCTTTTAAGGTTTTATCGATATTTTCCTTTTCCTCCGGGAATAAATAAAGTTTGGTGGCGACTTTACTGTTTAGCGAGCATTTTACGCTCGGGCATTTTTCCACCCGCCTCACCCCGGGTTAAGATTAAGGTTTTTTTTTTATTTATAGAAAGAACACCAACTTCTGGCTCAAAGGGGTTGACTACGAATTATCTCCTTATTTCTCCGGTGTTTGGGAAGTGAAACAATGCCTTACATCATCAACCGGGTCTTTACTAATGAAAGCATATATCAGCACATATCAGCAATTTTAAACATTTAATTTACATCATTCTCCCCTCAAGTTTGTAAACAAGAAAAGTGAAATAGAAAAACAATGTCATTTATGATGGCACAAGAAAAGAGTGAATACGAATGGATGGATTCCAAAATATGCATGCTCATTGTTTAGAAATTTTAATTAAAAGATACAACTTTAAAATGCAAATAAATGCTTGGCAAGAAAGAAATTGCAATTGGAAGATAAAAGGCCTAGTGATCCTAGGGACAAACTTCTTGATAATCTTGAAAATGACGGAGGACCCATGATTAAGCAGAGGATGAACTTTGGACGTTCGAGCTTGGATCATTAAAAGATAGCATGTTGGTATGGACCAAATTCTGAACCTCCTTCTTAAGAGTATAACAGTGTTCAACATCATGACTGGGTGCCCCTTGGTGGAAAGCACATGTAAAATCATTCTACATGGAGGACACCTGTTCACGGAGCATCTGATTCTCTCCTTCAAGATTTTCCATTTTCCTCTTCAAATTAGATAGAGTATTGTAGATACGAGTTGCTTTGTACTGAATACGCCGAGCCACATGACTTGGACAGAGAGGAAAGAAAGGACATGAGACTTGATTTTGAAACTTTATGAATGCAGTATGATGCATGATATATGTTATGCTAAAATATGCAAAATTTATTTTTTCGAAGGACTTTAAGATAATAACTTTGTAAACATTATGAGAAATAAAGATTGCATTAATAACTCAAAGGTTACAACCAGCTTTTCAAGCATAATAAACAACACATAAAATCAAGAATCGAAACCAGAGGAAAATAAATCCCCTTGCCTCTTCTTCCTCTTGCTATCCTGTCTCAATAAGGCGTCCTTTACCCTAATCATATCTTCCTTCTCAATCAACAAACCATCTTGTAGAGAGAGCATCTTCTCTTTCTCTTTCAACTTCTCTTTCAACTCTATGTTCTCAAGCTCAGACTCTCGGAACTTTCTCTCCCATGCATCTTTCTCAAGCCTCAATTTAGTCAAAAGTTCCTGGAATTCATCTATAGTCTCGAATGGGATAACCGAAGGTGGTGTGGTAGAAGAAGATGCATCAACAGAAGATGATTTCTTAAAACTATAAGGCATTCCACACTCCATAGCTCTACTTATTACCCACTTAGTGTACTCTTCGGAGGCAATACCAAGCTTCCTTCCTAACTGATCATTTCCTTCCCTACGGACATTATACCAAGTCCGAGCAAACTCTTTCCTTATGTATTGGCTCCCTTCTTCATTGAAATAAAATATGCCGGTCAAGAGGACACTCTCAGGCCTATCTCTCATGGGATATCCGAACTGTCGTCTAGCAAGAACACTGTTATAACTGATTCCTCCTCGTATGCCAAGAAGAGGCACGTTGGGGAAATCTCCGCAACTATCAATGATTGCTCCTACATCAGAAGCGGCATTATACCAAACTATATCGGCCGAAGTAAGAGGCATAATCCTTTGGGACCACCAGAGCTTTTCTGGATTCTCTTTGAAACGGTTGGTCTGAGGTAGGTGTGAAATAAACCACCTATATAGCAATGGTGCACAACAAATGATAAGTCCGCCACCCTTTTGAGTCCTATGGTGAATGGAATGGTAGGCATCCGCAAGTAAGGTAGGAACAGGGTTTCCTCCCAAGAAGATTTGTATAGCACTACTATCAACAAAGTAGTCGACATTGGGGAATAATACCAACCCATAGATGAGTAGAGCGAGGATAGCTTCGAAAGCGTCCACACTCCCCTTCTCAGCAAACATAAACGCCTTTCCGAATAAGAAATTGGAGGTCAATCCTTGAGATCCCCCCTTTTTAGTGATGTTGGAGGATATGTCAGAGCTATTCAAATGGAGAGCCTTTGCAATAACTGAGGGCGCGGGAAATTTTTCCAAGCCGGTATAAGGTACTTTGTTGGAGATCGGCAAACCAACCCAATAAGAATATTCCTCTAGAGTAGGGACCAACTGATAGTCGACAAAAGTGAAGCAGTGATAAATTGGGTCATAGAACTGGACAAGTGTGTTAAGAGCCCATTTTTCATCATTAGTATTGAGGATACTCAAAAGCTTCCCATATTGTTTTCTGAAATCATCGGGGAATGGGACCAAAGATCCTAGCTCTCTTAGTCGGGAAAGATCTGGCTCTTTGAAACTGTAAGTCTTAGTATGCCTTTTCCTTAGGTCCATAATCTGCGATGTTTACAAAATAATTCTCTTAGGTCCTTCGAAAAGATTTTTTTTATGATAAAATGAATGTATGGATGAATTATTATGTTACAATGATTCACAACACAACTTGAAGGTTGGGATACATAGTGATGGAGTCAAGGGAAAAAGCCCTCCCATATGGTAAGTACTAAGGTTATTTGTACCTGCATTACGGGTTCTACAAAGTTCCCAAAGTCATTAACCACCTCATGAACATCACTGGATTACGTGACTACTCTCGTTCCAATAATATTCACAAGATGATCTCGTTTGAGTGTAGTCTCGCATGACAACTAAATTCAAGACTACTCTTGATTAGTCACCGCACTATGCCCTAAAAGGCCAAGATGGGTTAAGGTGATTCTAATGGTTCTCGGCTTCTCCGGACACTCACATTGAAAGTAATAACACCATCATGACTTATCATGACGACGAGTACTACCGTCGTGAGGCCTCCACCGAGCGGGATCATATCACATCTGCTTCATAATCTAAAGACATGTCACTATGATTTCATCCCATCCTATCTTATTGTGTCGCTCAAGCCCGGGTTAGGACTTATCTCGCCACTCAAAGCAAACCCAAGCATATATACATACATTCACACAACCAAAGGAATAATAGCGCAAAAATAAAGATTAAAAAACAAGTTAGGTTCAACCCGCTTGGTTGTCCCCAGTGAAGTCGCCATTTCTGTCGCGGTGATTTTTGGATGTCGAGTTATTAATTAACTTAGAATCGCAATTTAATATTCCACCACCGATCTTTAATTTATCCGAGGGAAAGGGAAAAAGTTCGAAAAAACCCTATTTTTTGGAGATCAAGGTTCGGGGGTTAGTTATATGAAGGGAAGGTACTAGCACCCTAAGTATCTATAGTACTCTATAGGAACCTCTTGTTTTTATTTCTAACTCTGCGCTTAATTTTAATTGCTTGTAAAAATGTATAAGTATAGGATTTAAAGTGATGATAAAAAAGAAGTTTAAAGTGATGGAAAAGGAAAAATGTTTTTGTTGATTTTATTGATTGAAGAGACAAGTCTCATGCCTACGTACCCGAGGGATCAAACCACCGTAGTTCGGGGTAAAAAGCCGAGTAAATTTGTTTGTTTGATTTTAAGGTTTTCAAAATGGTTTTAAAGACCAAAAGCCAAAAGTGGCAAAACGTGAGTTTGATTGATGTTAGTTTATGAAGAAAGTCTATATGGTTAAATTGATTGAAGTTTGATTATGAAATAAGACCAGAACACTTGGTTTAAAATCCAAGGTTTATTGAGAAAAGGTTTCGAGTGATAAAAGACACTTGGATCAAAATCCAAGGTTTTTGCATGATTAAAAATGTATGAATGAAGAAAATGCACTTGGTTTAAAATCCAAGGTTTTTGCGAGAAAAAGGACATTTGGGTTAAAATCCAAGGTTTTTGGCGATAAAAAGGATCACTTGGGTTAAAATCCAAGGTTTTAGCGATAAAGCCATTGGTTTAAAGTCCATGGCACTTGGTTTAAAATCCAAGTTTTGGTGATAAAAAAGACTCTTGGGTTAAAATCCAAGGTTTTCGCGATAAAAAGAAACGTTTGGTTTAAAGTCCAAAGTTTTGAAAATGCTTGATGACAAAATGTTTTTGTGCTTTTGAGAATAAATTGTTTTGGTTATTTTTCGAAGAGGGGTAGACCTCATTTTTTGAGAAGAAAAATGACTAATTATTTCAAATGGAATGCTGGGTTCCAAATTAATAAAAGGTAGCGAGAAAAATAATACTAACGTCGCAAAGGGCAAGTTAAGCGCGAAGACAATTCGTAATGATATTTTGATCAAAACAGTGTCTTTTCCCTCGGAATTAAATATACTAACGCTTTTTTCGGAAAGCGATAAATAAATATGCATGAGATGCAAATTTCATTTATAGTGTACATTTGTTCCTAATTACATTCTAAGGTATTTATAAGACAAATAAATATGAGATGAATGCAAGAGGATGCTATGCAATTTTTATTTAAATTTACATCAAATCCTGAAAATACAATCTAATGTCCTTGCAATAAAATAAATGATTAATTAAAAAGGCAATGAATAATTATTTGATTAGCGAGCAATAATAAAGTATGTTAGTAACAATAATAGTGATAAGTTAGTAAATTAGTAATAATAAAGAATAAAGCATGAATAATAAAAGTTAAGTTAGTGAGCAAGATTAAGAACAAATAATCATGAAATAAATAGTAAAATAAAAAGAACCTCAAATAAGTGCTTATTTTGGATTTAATAGCTTATTGAAACACATTCCATAAGCACTTTTATCATAGGCAAAAAAAAAACATAAGGGGTGCGAATATCAATAAAAACAAAAAGAGGGTGCAAAAAGCACTACTGGGCCCAAGCCTAGCTGGGGGGCGTGGACCAGTAGGGGGTGTGTGAAGAAATTAAGCCAAACAGAATCAGAGCCGTCTGATTGATCAGATGGCTCTAATTTAATCAAAAGGTAAATGGATAAGAGATGCATGATTAAAATCAAGAGGACATAGGCGCGCAGGTGCACCATAAGGCCGTGCACCTGCGCGCACAGGATCGGGGAAGAGGGTATAAAAGGGAAAACCCTAAAAAAACAAAACAGAAATCTCTTTTCTTCTTTCTTCTCTCGCCGCCGGCGATTACCCTTTTCTCTCAACCTCTCTGTTCTGTTTCATTTTCGTTTCTGATTTTCTCTCTCGATCTAAGTCTCTCAAAACTTTTATCTTCTTTCGGTCTAAGACTTTTTCCTTTTAAAAAGAAGCACGAAAACAGGAAGGAAAGGAGAAACGAAAACAACCTTGGTGTTTTGGGTTTTTGATTCTTTTCTTCTTCTTCCTTATTCGATCTGATTTCGTTTTGATCTTTTCGGTTTTGGTTTTGAAGGTTGATGGATTTGGTTTTCTGGATTTGAATGTTTGATTTCGGTTTCTGGGTTTTTGGTTTATGATTTGTGGTTTTTGATTTCTCTTTGTTTCGGTTTGGTTTCTGGGTTTTTGGTTTATGATTTGTGGTTTTTGGGATCTGATGATGAACAATGGTTTATGGGTTTGATGGATGATTCGGTTGTGACGGTTTTGTGGAGGATTTGAGTTGGTTTAAATTTTTTGGATGATGAAGATTATACAGTTTTGATGATGATGATGATATTGTGATGATTTGTTATTTTTGATTTTTTTTGGTTTCTGTTTTTCGAAGGATAGTGATGATAATGATTATTGATTATTTTGATTTTTTGTTTCTGATTGTGATTTGGTTTTGATCTGGAAAATGAAAAGAATGTGATGGTTTTGGGGTTTCTGCGGCTGAGTGTAATTTCTGACCTAGGGGATTGTGCAATAAATGCATTATTTGTACTGTGTCAGACCTAGGGTTTTGCAGATGAAAAAAATTTACCCCTTTTGGGCTTGGATTGGACAAAAACACAGTTTTGGACCTAAATAAAATAAAAATAAAAAACCTTAAAAAGAAAAAACGAAAATGGTAATAATAAAATATGAAAATGACTTAATAAAATAAAAATAAAATAATAAAAATAAAAATTAATATATATATAAAGAAATAAAAATAATAATAATAATAATAATAATAATAATAATAATAATAACCACTAAATGAGGTATTTTAAAATACCTCTCTGCCGAAATTTCGTCAGAAACGAACAAAGAAAAATCCGTCCTAAAAAGACGTATAAAAGTGATCGGTCAAAAAATGGGGTATGACAATACAATTAAAAATATTAATCGTCAAAGTTATGCATCGGCATGCGTGAAACAGTCAACTGTGTCAATCAATTTGGGACGGAGAGAGTATTCAAAAGGGGCGACCGCCACCCATGAAACATATACCTATTATACTACCCTTATAACATAGAGTCTGTCACCCCTGCCATTCAAAAAAGAAATTAGAGTCTGCCACCCTACTTCTTCTTGCACTATTCAATTACTCCTTATATTATACTAATAATAATTATTATATAATATGCATATATAATATAATAATGTTAGTTTATTATTTTATTTAAAGTCAGAGCACTACCTTTGGTCGTGAATATAAGAAAAAATTCACTTTTTAGATACATTGAAAAAATGATGTATCCAAACTATAATATAACCTAGATACTTCATCTTACAATGTATTAAAAAGGTAGATTGTTTCTTATATTTAGGACTAAAGGAAGTAACAAAGTAAAGCGAGAAGCCGCTAACTATTAAACCGTAAAAAAAAACTAGCAAACTAATAAATTTGTTCTATAGTTTGGTGGAAGATAAAAAAAAATTGCCGAAGTTGTCTTATCCAATTTCTTATTTTTTAATAAATCAAATGTATCATTTGGATAATATAATAGAAAAAACCTAATTCTTTTTAGTAATTAAGGAAGTGTTATATAAAAAAAGTCGAAGATAATCATTATTTCCTGGTGATTTTAGAATTTGTAAGTAATCTAATTATAACGAATCAACCGATCACTACAATTTTTGCTACTTATATAGCATTGTTGTTACCAAGACTTATTATAATAAAAAGTTGAAATAATTGTATTTATGTTTCATGATTTTGTTTGTAAATATAATTTGAGAAGCTAAAATATTATCAACCGCAACAACATTGATTCCCTTCACAACTGCCATCATTACGCCCAATATAAAAACAATAAAGACGACATTCTCCTAACTTAGTTGGACAAAAATCTCTAGTAACACAAAGCTTCGTCCGCGGAGGTATTCCATCAATTGCACTTCCTACAAATCAATAGAATATTGTCAACAATTGGGCACATATCAAATTTTGAATTCATAATTTTATTTAAAATCTTACACGTGTGATTTTAGAATTTGTAAGTAATCTAATTATAATGAATCAACCGATCACTACAACTTTTTTTATGGTTTCAATTTCAGTCATATCAACTCAATAAAAAAAGTTTGATTATTGATTATTCTAAAATTAAAGTTATAAGAATCAAAGTAAATTGTTCACCTGGAGTCAAAACAGAAGTAACGCATAGAATTGCAATGAAAATACAGTAGTTGATGCCGGTTGCCATGTCAACTTGAAAGAATATGATTGAACAAACGATGCATAGAGAGAGGCTATTTATTGAATTTTCTAGGGAATTTACAATAATAATTGTGTTTGACTAAATCTTCTATTAATTATTTTACTTTATCTATTTTTTTTTAATTAGAAATATTCTACAAGGATTGACCAAAAAAAAAAAAAAGAATTATTTTACATGGACACTAATTCAATAAAAATGTGTATAAGTGAACATAATTAAAATTAAAAACACAAATACATTAAAAAGGAAAATATTTTTCAAAAACATATTAGGCTTTATAAGGTGTTGGTCTCTGTATTTTCAATTGTTCAAAGTTTTGATTCTTCCATTTTAGAAATAAGGATTTTGCTCACCCTGTTTTACTTAATTTTTTCTCACTTTTGGTTCCTACCTTATTTTAGGGTAAAATAATTAATGACATTGGTTGTGAGAAGGTGTGTTAAGAAGTTTCACATCGATTACGAGATGGTGTAAATATTTATTTATAATGTATAGAATCATCGTCTTATAAATTGGTTTTGTATGCATGAGTCAGGCCGAGTACCCAATTATAAGAGTATATATTTTTATCGAGTAAAATAGACAAATAGCCCCCTGAATTTGTAAAACGTCAATCAAATTGCCTCATGCTCTGTTTATTCCGTCTATTTTCATGAGGAAAAGATGAATGAGAGAAGAATTGATAAAGAGTATGATGTTGGTGATGAGTGTTTCTTGTCTGGTTCTGAATCTAATGACTCAGATTGGTCTATTGGGTGGTTAGAACCTTTTGGTTCTGATTTTGAAAGAAATGATAATGATGATGAGGATGATTCTGGTGATGATAGTTTTTTGTTTTGGTTCCTTGTTGTTCAATTGGTTGCAAGGAGGTTGAAGCCTCAAACAATGTGTTTTGAAAGCTCAAAATAGACGGAGTAAACGGAGTAGGGGGCAATTTGATTGAAGTTTTACAATTTCAGGGGAGTATTTGCTTATTTCCATATTTCAATGGGGTATTTGACGAATTTTAAAATTTCAGGGGGTATTTGGTGTAACACCCAAACCCATTATTTAAATAGTTCAACCTTTACTAAAATCTTTTTTAAAATACGCAACGGAAAAATCACAATTCATTTATAAAATATTTGGTTAAGGTATTACAACTGTCAATATATACTTAACTAATTGATTAATTAGCCTAAACATCGTTTACAAAATCATTCTTTATAAAATATACATTTTCCGAAATAAATACATTAAGTAATAAAAGACTCACCAACCAAAAAAATAATGAAAGACTCTATATCTTAAATACAACCATTTCCCCGTGACACACTTAGAGCGGAGCTTCACCAAACACTTGGGCATCAACAAACACATAACCTGTAAGCCTAGACCACCCAACGGTCCAGAAGTACACAAAACAGAGAGTTAGCAAATCATAACCCACAAAATACAAGTCTAAGAAATATACTTAACACTCCATCATATTATCATTCATAAACTAACTCTCACAAACATAATCATATATTCTCTCAATCTTAAATCATACATAAGATTATCCACATAGCACATTGAAACACAAATCAGAAACAATGCTCATCACCAAGATGATTTCTCGCGCGCCAAATCCACCACACTGCAGCTAGAAACAGAAAACTAGAGGGACCATATATGCCATTGCGCAACCAACCATACAAATTATCACTCTGAAAGAAGGTCTGGTCGATAAAATCGATAGGTTTTCAGAAACACTTTATGAACTCGCAATTTCTTAAACAGTGTAATGTTGTCTCTTCCTCAATGTTGCATCTAGGACACAAATTAATCTGAAATAAACCTCGATGGGAAAGCATAGTTTTAGTTGGAAGGGCATTATGGAGAGCTGTCCAAATAAAGAACTTTATTTTCTCTGGTGCCGGAATATGCCAAACCCAATTCCAAGTGATAGCATTTGTGGCATTGTCTGTAAAAGTAGAACGGTTAAGCCAGGAATAACCATCCTTAGCAGTATAGAGTCCATTTAGGTTCCCTTTCCAAGTATAGCGATCAACAACTTGACAATTCAAGCAAACATGGAGCAATTTCAGGTGGTCCATGACGTTCTCTGGAATTGTCGTGTAGAGCAGGTTAAACTTCCATTTACCATCAACATAAACGTCCATAACTCTCATTTGCAGGTCGTGGATGTCGACATACGGAACTTGGTTCGCTAAATTGCCAATACCTGGCCAATTCGTATACCAGAAGGAGGAGTTGCCATCACCCAAACGATATTGAAAACCATCCTTGAGGGCCAGGAGGGACTTCATGATAACGGAGCCAGGTTTTTTAGTAATAGTAAGAAACATGTCATCATTCAAATACTTGTGTCTCAAAACCTGGACCCAAAGCGTGTCACAATTCTGGTGCATACTCAAGCATTATACTGGATATTACAAAAATCACGCAGTGCAGGCCATCCACGTGTATAATATACATATATGTTGCCATTAATTTTTTCAACTAAAACTTCAAATTGATTTCCATTTGGATCAATAAGTGTAGCATAACGATGCACGTTATCACGAAAATCAGATGCAAACATTTTTTTTAACATGACTGCGCCCTAAAATAAAAACAATAACAATGTTAGATATTTGTGTAGCGAATCGCGGTGATGTGTTTTTTAACAATTTATTTGAATTAAAATATGGTTAATTATGGTTAGCTGTAGAAATATATATCTTTATATGTTATTAATAATATATCTTAATTAAGGAAAAATATATAATGAATATTAAAAAATTTCAGGTAGATCAAATAAAAATAATTTGGATTAGAAAAATTCTTTGAATGTTTGATGAAAAAAAAGAAATGGAGTTAATTCAAGTAGATCAAATACAAATAATTGGATTGGAAAAAATAGATTGAATTTATGGTGAAAAAAATAAATGGAGTTTATTTTTATGTAAACAAAATCAGACATTATTATTAAGAAAAAATATCTTGGATTTTTAAAAAATATATATATTATTATAAAGATTGAATGTGTGTTGGAAAAAAAATGGGGTTGATTTCTAGGAAAACAAAATTAGGCTTTGAAAGTCGTAGTTATTAGTTGGTGTAACCCAAACAAATCAAATGAATTGAAATAGCTTAGTGGTATATGAACTAACCAATTGTGAGAGGACATGAGTTCGATTCCTGGTGAGGAAGTTTTTAACATTTTTAATAATTAAATTAGGGTTTTAGTAGGGTTAAATTAGGAGGGTTACTTGGAGACTTAACTACTTTTATATATACTAGCGGGCCACGCCTGCCTGTGTCTAATTTATGTCCAAAAACATAAAGATATGTCTTATGTTATAGTGAGTTTGTTAATAAAAGATTTTTGTTGCTAAAAAAAAAAGATGTACCTTATGTTATGGTGAGTTTGTTAATAAAAGATTTTTGTTGGTACAAAAAAAAATCAAATCAATGTTAAGTAATCATGAGGGGTATAATGGGAATATGAAAAAGCCATCCCAAATTCCCCTATCCCCTTTATATATTGTATAGATAATGATAACTAGACACCGACCCGTGCTATCGCGCGGGTTTTGTAGATTTTCATATAGGATATGAAAAGAATTATAATAAAAAATTTAAAATAAAAGTTTCAAAAAAAAAAATATTCAAATGATAGTGACGATAAAAATAATAATATTTGGTACAAAGACGAATTTAGATAAACAGTTTACAAAATAACTACTAAACATTCTGCTAATTGACAAAAACCGTTATATTCCACCATCTATAAAAAAATTGAAAAGTTAGAAAATACAAATATATAATAAAAAATAAAACTAAAAAAATATATAAAAAACACTCACAAAAAAACCAGTTTTCACATTATTTTCAGTCGGTTGATCTTTTAGTTTTAAGGCAAAATTGGAGCAATTGTGAGAAAACGATAGGAGGTAAGTAGATTTCGGAAGATCATGACGAAAATATGATAAAACATTACATTTATCCAAATTAAATTTCATAGGAGGAACCAACATAGTGTGATACAAGTGGTAGATACTTGGGACCCTTAACCATTTGATCCTGGGTTTGATCCCCGGCCGGTGTGTATGGAGAAGCATTTGTTGGGAGAGGTCAACCCCTTAAATGGATCTCAGTTACCTCGATGGAATTAGTCTCTGCAGTTGCGCGCGGAGGATACCTTTGATTTACCAAAAAAAAAAATTCATAGGAGGATGAATAACACAATCAAATATATCCTTAAAAATCAATTCAAACCGACTCATCCCAGTGCATAATAAAATCGCTCAAGCACCATACTGAATATTATAAAAATCACGCGATGCAGACCATCCGTGTGTAAAATATATATTGCTATTAATTTTTTCAACTAAAACTTCAAATTGATTTCCGTTTGGATAAATATGTGTAGCATAATGATGTACATTGTAACGAAAATCAGATGCAAACATTTTTTGTGACATGAATGCGCCCTATAATAAAAAAAATAGCAGTGTTAAATCTTTACCAATGTGAAATGCTCGAATACAATCAAATACATTCAGTTGAAATACTTTGATCAGCAGTATAGTAGCAAGGGAAACACAAATTTGTGAAAGTATGTATCTTTATTAAAAAAAGCATATACATTCATACATATATTTATTTAAAAAATGGATTTTTTTATATAATAAAATGGATTTCTATTTAAATAAAATTAATATTTGCATAGCATATGTAAAATTGATTTCTATTTAAACGAAAAAAAAAATCACTACAAGAAAATTGTCATTTACCAACGGAGGTTTCTAGTGACAGCAGCATATGTTGTAGGTATAGCAGGCCTATACCCACGAAAAAATTATTAATTGTAGGTATAGATATGTTTTATTAAAAAAAAATTGAAAATTAAAAATTAGAAAGGGATAAGTTTATACTTTTATGCATAGATTCATTTTTTTTTAATTGTGGGTATAAATTTGTTCCTACTTTTATGCATAGATTCATTTTGTTTTATGCCCAACATCCTTAGGTCTCCATTTGAACATGTCAAACCATTTCATAGGTGTTTTCCTTTTTCCTTTCTTTTTCTTTTTCTTTGGGAGGAACGGGGGTGTCTTATTTTGGAAAATATTACTTTATGGGTGGGTTTTTAGTATGTCGGGAGGTACTCGTTTAAATGGTGTGTTATCGACATTTCTTTCAACTATGTCAAGTCTAAAGCAAGAGCTTTTCTTTTCAAATTGTCCTCCAATCTTAGATTTTTCTGATCTTTGAGAATATGGGATTGGAGGCTTGTAAGGAGGAGGCGGTACGCATGTTTTTTCTTGATTGTTCTTGACTGTCTCCTTAATCTTTGAAGCTTGTCGATCCTCTAATACCGTCGGTGTTGTCTCAATACTATTTTCTAAGTATTGACCTCTTAATTTTGTAGCAACGGGATCTCCAAACTCGGTTCCACTTTGCAGCATTATAACATTAACACGTCCCTTGGGATTTGGCTGTGATTGGTCTGGAAAAGTTCTGGCTGGGGCAGTTATAGCTTCCATTTTTTGGGCCACTTGAGAGATCTGAGTTTCAAGCATTGTGTTGTGGGTGGCTATAAGATCAACTTTGTTAACCAAGCTTTCTATTATAAGTTCCATGTTTGACTTCGTAGGGATATTTGGAGCAGCAGGGCTCCTTTTTGGAATACTGGTGGAATTTTGAGTTCTAAAGTTGGTTTTACTGAGCAAGGTGTATGATCGGATGTAATTTCTAAATATTCAGTTAGGTCGTCATCACTATCTTTATGGGTGGGAGGGTTGGGAGGTTTTACAATTTCAGAATATTTAGTTTGATCCTTCTCCATCTCTTTTCTTCATTCTTCGATGACGTCTAACATGTAACAACTATCGTCTATAGCTGGTGCTTTCATGAGTTGTGTTAAAATAAATTCTACTTTTTCTTCACCCACTTCAAAAGTGAGCTTTCCTTTCTTTACATCTATTAGTGCACCAGCAGTAGCTAAGAACGGCCTTCCTAAAAGGATAGGTGTATTGGAATCTTCCCTTATGTCCATAACTATAAAATCAGTTGGGATATAGAATTGACCTATACGTACTGGCACGTTTTCTAGAATACCTAGGGGGTATTTAACAGAACGGTCTGCGAATTGTATTGACATTTTAGTTGGTCTCAATTCTCCTAAATTAAGTTTTTCGCATAAGGACATAGGCATTAGGCTAATACTGGCTCCTAGATCGCATAGGGCTCTATCTATGACGTACTTTCCAATAACACAGGGTATGAAGAAACTTCCTGGGTCTTTCAGCTTAGGAGGCATTTCATTTTGAAGTATGGCGCTACACTCGGCAGTAAGCATAACGGTTTCATCATCCTCGATTATTTTCTTATTAGTTAATATTTCTTTAAGAAACTTAGCGTACGAGGGCAGTTGGGTAATATCTTCCATGAAAGGTATCGTGATATTTAATTGTTTTAGAAGCTCTACGAATTTCTTGTATTGCCCTGCACTTTTAGATTTTTCGAATCTTTGAGGATAAGGTATGTGTGGTTTATAAGGTGGCGGAGGCGCATAAGGTTTCTTCTTTTCTATGGTTTCCTCGCCACTATCTTCCTTCCCTTTTTGTTTGGTTCACTTCCCTTCTCGGCTGGTTTATCAGAATTGGGTTGTGTGGCTGGATTCTCGATTCTAGGATCAGCTGGTCCATCGTATTGTGTTCCGCTTTGTAATATAACAGCATTCACATGTCCCCTAGGGTTTGGCTGAGGCTGACTAGGAAATGTGCATGCAGGAGCAGAAGTAGATGCTTGATGTTCGGCCACTTGTGCGATTTGTGTTTCTAACATTCTATTGTGGGTGATTAAGAACTCTACTTGGCTCGTTAATTGCACAATTCGCTCATTAGTGTGTTTGCTGATTTGAGCTTGAGAAGCTATGAGATTTTCCATCATTATTTCAAGGTTAGACTTCCTAGTAGCATTTGGAGCAGGGTAGGCAGTATTTTGATAACCCGGTGGTGCAGAAGAAGGTGTTTGGCCAGGTTCATAATAAGCGTTGTTGTTATTGTACGAAAGTTGCGGATGATTGTTCAAACCTTGGTTGTAATTGTTTGAGCAAGGATTTCCTTGGGCATAGTTCACTTGGTTTGGGTAAACTCCCGTCAAAACTTGACATTCAGCGATAGTGTGTCCTCGAGCTCCGCACAATTCACAGTTTCGGTTTGTAGCGGCTACGGTAGCTGTGGGTGCGGTGCTTAGGTTTTCAACCTTTTGCGTTACGGCTTCTAATTGGGCCATGAACTGGTCCATGCTGCTGATTTCGTACATACCGCTAATCATGAACTTGTCAATGTTGTTCCATCTTACACATACCGAATTTGGATCATGCCTTTGTACTAAAATCTAAATCTTCTCCTTTGTTTCATCCTTTTTCATTCTAGACAGTCACATTAAGACCCTTTATCTATGTCACGCACACGGTAAGAAAGTCGGTTAACGTCTATATTCATCTTTATTTTTGCAATTAAGCTTGATGATGCGAATATTTGTATACTCCTACATGCATTGGTTTCCGTGTTTCTATTTCTCTCTTCTCATTTTCTCTCCTACCAAACACACCCTTATTGATCAAAACGAAAATCAATTTGAAATTTTAGTTGAAGAAATTAATGACAGCATATATTTTAAACATGGATGGTCTGCATTGCGTGATTTTTATAATATTCAATATGGTGCTTGGGTGATTTTATTATACACTGGGATGAGCCAGTTTGAACTGATTTTAAAAGCCATACTTGATTGTGTCATTTATTATAAAAAATTTATTATAGTTCTTTTTATATAATATATGAAAATCTACAAAACCCGTGTCTAGTTATTATAAAGATTGAATGTGTGTTGGAAAAAAAGAAGTTGATTTCTAGGAAAACAAAATTAGGCATTGAAAGTGGTAGTTAGTGATTATATTTTTCTCATATAAAAATTAGTATTTCTTGCATAGTTTCATATAAAAATATCGAAAATAAAATTAAAAACGAAAATATAAAATGGAACAAAGAGAAAAGAAAGATTTGAAAAAAATATATATCATTATACTTACATGTTGAAAAAAATAATCACAATGATTTGAAAAATATAAATAATTATAATTATATATTAGGAATAATTGAAAAAATATGTATTGGATTTGTAAAAAAAATCACGACTATAATTATAATTAGGAATATAAATACGTAGTTATATATTGGTGTATGCAAAATATATCAAATAAATTCTGCTGGGTTTTTAATTGGCTACATTTTGCAAAAATAAGATCTAGTTAGATGTAGGGTCAGATGTGGCAGCATTTGGAGTACAACATTATTGCTACTGATATGCGCTAAATTTTTATATCAAATCTTGGTAAGATTTATTTCAGAATAAAAGAATATGCATGTGGTTTATTAATCTTCAGAAGGCGGTTGTATTAGGTTACTTGGTTCTCAAGACTATTATAAAATATTAAGGAGTCAAGAAGATTTGATTTTAAAATATTTCTTGTGAAGATTGTTGCAGAGAATATAAAAGATTTATTCCAAATAAATCTTTGTGCTTCAAGAAGGTTAGAAGATTTTAAACTATATTTATGTGAGGAATATTTTGATGCAAAGGTTAGTAAAAATATATATTTTTCCTCTAGAAGATTTCTTGGAGCTGAAGCATTGTGAAGCCTATATAAAGAAAGTTGCCAAACCTATTTTACTTACCAAAACCGAAGCTTAACCAAATATATCAAAGATGTAGTCTTTTAGGGTTTTGTGTCTTTGTAAGCCTTGTTCTTTAGGGTTTCATGTACACCTCTCTGTTGCCGTCATTGAATATCTACGTACAGAGTTGGTTAGTTTAGTTGAGTTGTAAATTGTAAATGTCTCCTAAGCCCTTAGGTATGGAGGTGTTTGATTATGTTGCTTCTCCAAAGCTTTTAAGCAAGGAGTTGTTGTGTCTCGAAGTGTGTCTTCACCAGTTGATTGTAATCGTTTGTAAGCAACGCTGTCTGTGTTGTTTGAAGGAAGTGAGACGGGGAGTCTCATATCTAGGAGTTCCTAGGTAGGATTGCATGAGATAGTGTCTAGGCGATAAGATAGAAACAGGAGGTTTTGGAGTCTTTGAACTAGAACTATAGTAGTGAATTCATTCCTGGATTGGTATCCCCCAGAGTAGGAGAGGTTGCTCCGAACTGGGTTAACAACATACTGTGTTATTTACTTTCTTTGCAATTTATTTCTGCCATGTCTCTTTTTCTTGTTCTGCACTGGTAGGAGATGTGGTACGCGATGTGCTAATATCTGGTACCCCATTTGGACTACGCCAGAATTTCAAATTCAAATGGTGTAGTGGCAATTGAGCTAAGTAAATGTGAGAGGACATGGGTGCAAATCCTGGGGAGGAAATATTTTAACATTTTTAATTACATGAGGGTTAAATTATAGTTAATTAGAGACTTAGCTCCTTTTATATTTATAATAATTATATAATGACTAGTGTGACATTGTTAGACATAAATTTTAAGATTTAAAGCATAGAGATAGAGATAATGAGAGATTTGTATTCAACTCTTCCCTTATGTATCTTTACATCATAGCTAGAGTCATATTTATAGGATACAAAGAAGAAAGTGAAAGACCAAAGGCAATTAAGGTCCACTTTACTAGTGGGAGTTATATGATAAGGAACAGATTAGGATGGACATCCACTAAATCTTCCATTAGGCCTTATTATTCATAACACTCCCCCTTGGATGTCCATCGAGGATGTGCCTCGTTAAAACTTTACTAGAAAAATAACCCAGTGGGAAAAAATTCTAGTGAAAGACAAAGAGTACAACATCCTTTTACATAATAATATATTTATTTCTCCCCCTCAACCATACAACCATCTCTAAGACGACGGCGATCAATCTTATGTATTAAGTGTTCAAAAATTCTACTACAGAGTGACTTTGTGAAAAGGTCTACCACATTTTCACATGAACGGATTTGTTGGATGCTTATCACCATTCTTCGTAGATAAACCATAATTCTCTTGTATATGTTGAATTTGAGACTTCAACCAAACACATTCTCGATTCACCTCATGTAATGCTAAGAGTTCTGCATGATCTGATGATGTTGCAGTTATGGTTGTTTCATAGATCTCCATGAAATTATTGTACTTCCATATGTAAACAAATAACCTGCTTGTGATCTACCATTATGAGGATCTGACAATTAAATAACCTGCATCTGCATAACCCGTTAATTCTAATTTTGATAATTAAATAATGGGTTTGTGATCTACCATTATGAGGATCTGACAATTAAATAACTTGCATCTGCATAACCCGTTAATTCTAAAAAACAAACTCATATATGCATTGTACCTCTAAGATAATGAAGTATATGCTTAAATGTGTTCGTGTAAGTGAAGAGTTATATCATGAAAATAAATTAACAGAAAATAAAATATCAAGACGTGTACAATTAGCAAGGTAAATTAGTGTTCCAATTGCACTTAGAAAAGGTAATTCAAGACCAATTATTTCTTCATCCTCTTCTCGAGGTATGAAATGACCTTTCTTCATATTTAGTGATCGAACAATCATTGAAGTAGACAATTGATAAGATATGTCCATATAGAAACGTTTTAACACTATTGCAAAATATGCTTCTTGATGCACAAAAAAATTTCATTATTCAAATGCTCAATTTCTAATCCTAGGAATAACTTGGTCTTTCCCAAGTCCTTCATCTCAAATTCTTTCTTTAAGCAATTTATAGTTTTTGGAAGCTCTTCAGGAGTTCCAATAATATTTATATCATCAACATACACGATAATTATAACAAATTATTTTCCAGATCATTTATGAAGTTACATGGACAAATAGAGTCACTTGTATAATCCTCTTTTAATAAATATTGACTGAGGCGATTATACCACAAGCACCTAGATTATTTCTTATTCAATTTGATGAAATAATTTTTCTGAGATCCAGCACTATGTGGCTCAGAAAAATTAAATCTTTCAAAAAGCTTCATGTAAATATCACCATCAAGTGATCCATATAAATAAGCTATAACAACATCCATCATGTGAAATTAGAGCCATTTATGTGCAACAATGCTAGTTAAGTACCGGACAATACTGGCATCCACTACAAGTGAATGCATGTAAACCAAACTTTAAATATTTGTATTTCATAAGTGTGATTTTTCACATATTTGTTTGGTTTTGTGTTTTTTGTTGTCCCGTCCTTGTGCGGTGTATTCCGTTGTGCCGTCTTTGTGTGGTGTATTTTGTTTTCCCGTCTTTGTGCGGAGTTCATTTGTTTCAGGTTGAAGGATTATATCCGATCAAGTGCAAATCCATCCAATTTCGACTTTTGGGTCATCAACGCTATAGATCTGGGGACATGGACGTTCCAGACATTTCAATATAGTCGTATTTGTAGGCTTATGTAATTTGCCGTTTTATGCTATTAACATGGATGTTGTGAGTTTGTTTGCAGATTCATCCTTTTTGTTTTTAGAGAATTTGAATTTGTATTGCATCGATGTACTCTATCAATTTGAATGAATTGATATCTTTATTTTTATTCAAAAAAAAATATATTTGTATTTCATCATTTTGTTTTCGCAAGAAAATTGATTGGTATCTCATCATTTTCATATCTTCATGTACACGGACTACTAGTGCAAAATTCTTTCACTTTGCAAAGTTACTTTAACTACGTAGCAATTACATCTTTTTATTTAGACAATCATTGTGTTGTCTATAATTCTCAATAGACTTTGATTCATGATCCTCATTATCTCTTATCACATATTGCGCTATATTATATATAAAAATATCGTCAACGTTGACTTCATTTCGGTTCCGTCGTATTATATTCATGACATAATTTGCCGAGTTCTCTATATTTTCATAAATTTCAGGTACCTGATAAGTTCTTCAGGAATAGAAAAATCAATTATGTCAAATACTCTTTTCACATCCTCACTTGGGTTATCTTTTATTCTAGCTCCTTTTCTTATTTGAGGATTTTTATCTTTGGAACCGACTAACCTACTGTTGTACCCTAAAATTTGCCCACTCTTTTATCACATATATTGTTTTATGTTGCATTATCTTACAAAAGTGTGAAGTAGTCCATTTGGTAATGAAGAAAGTGTTTTTAATGGATTGTAATTGCAAGGTCCTTGGTTCGAATCCCACTTGCTTCGTCTTTTTACTTTTTTTTTCTATGTTTATTTATTTTATTTTTTAAATATAAAAAAAAATCACAAGTTACTTTTATTTTATTAAAAAATTTCGTTTTTTTTATCATTTAATTTGTTTTAAGTTTTTATTTTATTTGTTATTATTATAAAAATAAAAAAAATCATAAAGAATAAAAGTCAAACAAAAAAAGGGAGAACAACACAGCAGCACGTGAAAGAAAAAGAATCCCAAAATAGAAATTTCTCATCTGCTCATAAACCAAATTATTATCGAACCAAATGATTCCAAAATCAGAACAATCGAGTTAATACCAAAACCTAATTTTTGAACTATATAAACCTGAGAGTTTCATAGAGGAAGGGGCCTTTTTTTTTTTACGGCAGAAATACATAATACTCAGTACACAAATTTTCTCAATACCCAACAAACACTGAATACCCATTCACAGTGTCACGGAAATACCTAAGAACACAATTTAACTCCTGCGTCTAAAATTTCGAATCCAAATATTGGCTTCCATCACAGCAGCAACCTCGCAGTAAAAGAAAAGGAGGAAGGAATTAGAAATGCAAAATAACAGAGAACGAAATTAAAAAGAAAAAACAAACACTTACAGCAAGAGGAATACACGGCACTCCAGGTAACCCTTGAATCTCTCGAACCTCCGATTGCTGCATGTTTGTGATGTGTTTGTGGTATGCTTGTTTGATTTTTGAATTAAATTCATAGTGAAAAAGATTAAATCGAGTTAAATTTAGAACCTGAGTGTTTGAATCTGTTATTCGGATTTTGGTACTTAGAGAGTCTAATTTGGGTTTAAAATCAATAGATAAGTGTTTAGAAGAAATTTGGGGCTTTTTATTGTTACTAAAAAATAAAAGATAAAAAAAAATATAAAAAGAAAATAAGGGTTTTCCGGCGGCGGTGCCACCGTACAGTACCGGCAGCCGCCGCGCCGGAGACTAGGTTCCATGGTGGTAACCCATCTAAAGAGATGAAGTTCATCTCATGTTCTTGAACATTCAAGAACACCAACAAGAGAGAGAGAGAGAGAGTTATAGCCGAGAGAGAGAGAGAAAGCCCAAGAGAAGAGAGAGGAAAAATTGCATAAATGAGGAATTCTCGGTGGGGTTGGCTACTTATAGGCCCCAGATCCGGTGTGCGTGCGCACACCGTAGCCTACCAAACACTGGCCGTTGATCTCCATCAAGCGGCTATGATTCACAACACCTGGATCTCATCAAGACCGCCTGATCGAATCAGATGGCCGAGATCTCCCCTAATTTTTATTTGTTTGTTAGTGCCTGGGCCTTCCATTGTTGGGACTGGGCCTATTTTCTTCTACTATCTGCACCTTTTGATTTATGTTTTGCACCTCCCTCTGCCTTTCTTGATTTTATTTTAATTTTTTTTTCTTGATTTCATTTATGTGATTTATTTAATCTAATAAAAATAGCAAAAACCCAAAAACATGATTTTAAATTTTATTCTTTGCAAATTACAAATCGAGTTTTATTAAAAAATCTTGGATTAAAGAGGAGATTGGCGAATGTACATTCGTTGGTCTCTCGAACAATCGGGGGCTTAGCGTCACGCTTTGCCGACAGGTTGCTCGTCTTCCATTACAAATATATTTTAATAAAAAAGCTTGGAATAAAGAGGAGATTGGCGAATGTACATTCGTTGGTCTCTCGAACAATCGGGGGCTTGGCGTCACGCTTTGTCGACAGGTTGTTCGTCTTCCACTCAAATATATTTTAATAAAAATCTTGGATTAAAAAAGAGATGGGCGAATGTACATTCGTTGGTCTCTCGAATAATCGGGGCTTAACGTCACGCTTTGTCGACCTGTTGTTCGTCTTCCACTTAAACATATTACAATAAAAAATCTTCGATTAAAGAGGAGATTGACGAATGTACATTCGTTGATCTCTCGAACGATTGGGGGCTTCGCGCTACGCTTTGTCGACAAATTGTTCGTCTTCCCCATCTAAAAATAACTCCAACGCATCAAATATTTTTAGCATAGTCAAAATATAAACACAAAAAACTCTTCATAACTGAAATCAACCAACACACAAACATTTTCTACCCAGAACTGCGTGTAGCTTTGAATTTCCCATTGCACCCGGGAATACGTAGGAGCGGGATTCATACATCCTGTCAAGCACACTAATAAAAAACTAACTTTTTCCCCCTTTACATATAATAAATAATTAAAAGCATGCAAGTAAATTAAACATTTTTTAACCCTAAAATTAACGAGGAGGTTCCCGTTGAGTACAACGGATGTGAGGGGTGCTAATACCTTCCCCTCGCATAATCGACTCCCGAACCTGGAAATGGTTGCGATGACCATCTTTCCATTATTTTAAGGTTTTATCGATATTTTCCTTTTCCTCCGGGAATAAATAAAGTTCGGTGGCGACTTTACTGTCTAGCGAGCACTTTCCGCTCGCGCATTTTTCCACCCGCTTCACCTACCACGCTTCAGGGTGGTTAAAACTCATTTGCAATATAAGATTGTCCAACAGGGACATCCATCTTGATTGGAGCATTAACAACTGATATTTGATTTCATAATTTTTGCAAATGATTTATCTTTTGAATATCTGGTTCAAACTATTTTATATGAGGATCAATATGAGATAATAATGATTTATTTCAAGTGACTCATTCGAATTTCTAGTTCATATTTTCGGCCAGTGTTTTAAAAACCGGACCGAACCGGCTAAATAAAAGTAATTTCAGCTGCTTATTTCTCCCCCTAATATTGGGAAAAATAAAAGTAATTGGGCATTAAAAGTCGTAGTTATTAGTTGGTGTAAACAAAATATATCAAATGAATTCAAATAGCTCAATGGTAAATGAACTAAATAATTGTGAGAGGACATTCGATTCGTAGTGAATAAATTTTTAACATTTTGAATAATTAAATTGGGGTTACTAAAGAGCTATTTCATAATGATAATGATGATAATCATAATGATATATAATGATATACCTTAAGAAAGTTTGTAAAAAATTGAAGTTACCAAAAAATGAAATTGTATATTAAAATATTCTAAATCAAGTTAATCTCTAAGGGAGTTTCAAGCCTTTGTTGAAGTTCTCTGCAGATTTCACTCTGACCATAACCATCTCTTTCTCCGTTTCGGCGGCCTTCCTATCACTAGAGGGCCTCGTCCTTTTCGGTTTGAGGCTGCTTGGATTGATCACAAGGACTACTCTACATTGGTTGATAGAGCTTGGAATTCTTCCAACCATAACATTGTTACTGCCTTAAACACTGTAAAACATGATTCTATCAATTTTAATCATGAAGTTTTTGGCAACATCTTTAGGCGCAAAAGGCACATCGAAAGTATACTCAAGGGTGTTCAATTGTATCTTGAAAGAGTTGATTCCCTCTGCCAAGTCCTCCTTGAAAAAGAACTTCAGCGGGAATACAATCACACCCTTTTCCAAGAAGAAATGCTTTGGTTCCAAAAATCTAGAGAGCAGTGGGTAAAACTTGGAGACAAGAATAGCTCTTTCTTTCACGCTCAAACCATCATCAGAAGAAAGTGCAACAGAATCCTCAAACTCCAACTTCCTAATGGAGCTTGGTCTTCTGATAGTTCTATTCTTCAGCAAGAGGCTCAAAACTATTTTAAAAATTTATTCAGCAGTAGCCAACACAACACTAGCTCTTCCTTCAACGTCGGTACTCACCCAACCATTGACGAAGATAGAAGAATTTCTCTCAGCAAACCAGTCACTAAAGAAGAGGTAACTGCAGCTCTAAATTCTATGAAACCCTACAAGGCTCCTGGTCCAGATGGTTTTCAATGCATTTTCTTCAAGCAATATTGGCACATAGTGGGAGATGACATTTTTGACTTAGTCAAAACAACTTTCCACATAGGTTATTTCGATCCTACCATATTTGATACCTTGATTTCTCTCATACCTAAAATTGACCCACCTACCACCTACAGAGATTTCAGACTAATCAGCCTGTGCAACATTGTGTACAAGATTATTACTAAAGTTTTGGTCCATCATCTCAGACCAATTCTTGATGCGATTATTGGACCCTACTAAAGCAGTTTTTTTCCAGGTAGAGGTACTTCTTACAATGCTATTGTTCTGCAAGAAATTATTCACTTCATAAGACGATCAAAGAGGAAAAAGGGTTTTGTTGCTTTCAAGCTTGATCTCGAGAAAGACTTTGATAATGTTAATTGGAGTTTTCTGAAATCTTGTCTCCATGATTTTGGCTTTCCGAACATTACAATCCAGCGTATCATGCATTGTATTACTTCCTCCAACTTTTCTTTGCTTTGGAATGGTAACAAGCTGCCATCTTTTAAGCTAACTCACGGTCTTAGACAAGAAGATCCTTTATCTCCTTATCTATTCATTTTTTGTATGGAAAAACTCTCCATTTCCATCAATAGTGATGTTCATCAAGGAGCTTGGGACCCTATCCGCATCTCGAACACAGGGCCCCATTTGTCTCATCTTCTCTTCGCAGACGACGTCCTTCTTTTTACCGAGGCTAAGAATTCTCAAATTCGTTTCATCACTAATTTGTTTGACCGTTTCAATCTTGCTTCAGGACTGAAGATTAACTTGTCAAAATCTCGAGCGTTCAACTCTTCTGGTATTCCTCAGGCAAAGATTAATAAGCTTACATCTTTATCTGGTATTAGAAGCACTGTTTCTCTTGACAAGTACTTGGGCTTTCCTATTCTTAAAGGGTGAGATAAACGCGGTGATTTTAACTTTATTATTGATAAAATGCAATCAAGACTAGCTTCTTTGAAAATAGGCTTCTAAACAAACCAGGCAGATTGGCTCTTGCTTCTTCTGTTCTCTCCTCTACCCCCACCTACTACATGCAAATAGCTTGGCTTCCTCAAAGAATACGTGATAGCATTGATCAGAGTACTAGAAATTTTCTGTGGAAAGACTCTAATAACAAAGGAATCCATTTGGTGGGTTGGAACAAAATTGCCCATCCTAAGAATCTCGGTGGTTTGGGTATTCGTCCGGCAAGGGAGGATAACACTAGTCTTCTTGGTAAACTTGTTTCGGATATGGTCCAATCTTCTAATAAACTTTGGGTGAACCTTCTCTCTAATAAATATGTTGTTGGTCCGGCAATCCTTCACTCCAACTCTCACTCTACTGGTTCACATACTTGGTCTTCTATTATTCATGCTAAAAACGTCCTTAAGGACGGTTTCACTTGGCGCGCGGGGTCAGGATCTTCCTCTTTCTGGTTCATCCATTGGAGTCCCCTTGGCTATTTAGGGACCCTTGTTCCTTATATTGATATTAATGATTTGCAACTCTCTGTCAAGGATGTACTTACCTCTAATAGTCGCCATATCCAGATTCTTTAAACCAATCTCCCTTCCTCGGTTTCTGAACTTATCAACAATATGCACACTAAATTCAATACTTCTATTGAAGACACGTTTATTTGGACAAGTAACAAGAATGGTACCTACACAACCAAAAGTGGTTAGAACTGGATAGTTTTTCATAATGACCTTGTAACTTCTCTCAATCCTTCCCATTGTTGGTCTTGGATTTGGAAGCTTAAGTTACCTTCTAAGATCATCTTTTTCTTTTGGTTGGCCTGTCACAACTCGGTTCCTACTCTCTCCTTACTCAACCATCGTAAGATGAGTAACTCCTCGATTTGTGCTCGTTGTGGCCTCCAAGAAGAGACTTTCCTTCACTATGTTTGAGACTGTGATTTCTCTAGAAATATTTGGCATCACATTGGATTCAATGACCCTACTTTCTTCTCATTCACGGATGCACGTGAGTGGATAAAGGTTGGTTCCACGGGATCGCAAGCTTATACATTCTCGGCTGGTGTCTGGTGGGCCTGGAGACACCGAAATTTGATGTGTTTGAATCAAGGTTATCAAAACCGGACCGGCTGGTTCAACCGGTTCAGTCGTGAACCGGACCCCTGTCCGGTCCGTTTTGACACCAGAACCGCTAGTACAAAAAACCGGGAATAAAATCGGAGAACCAGCCGAAAACCGGAAAAAACCGGACAAATAAGCGGTTCTGACGGTTTAAATGGTCTGACCGTGTTTTTTTTTTTAACGTTGTAAAGTTCCTTTTTTTTAAGATTTTTAGTTGCTCTTTGATCCGTTCCCAGTTATACTATTTTCTTTTTTTATTTGTTTGATAAATGATAGACTTTAATCTAAAGTTTAATTTGCAGTTAAGGACAATAATGTAAATTGATTAGATAGATAATGAAAGAGAAATGATATTTGTACATCTAATTTTAGACAACATTGATGACAACATTCTCTCTCATAGTCTTATTATGAGATTTTATTCTCTCTCCTCCTCTATTTCTTTATTATTTTTGTCCCAAAAAATGAAGAAAAAAGATGTTGTCACCAAAGTTGTCCCTCAAATTGTTGTCCAAATAACACTACTCATAATGAAATACCCCTTTTGTGAATTTTTTTGTTGAACTTGAAAACTTTAGGTTGTGAGGCATGGAGAGTGAATATCAGTTATGGGTTGTTTGATATTACATGATCTATTTGTTGTTTTATCACTATAAAATCCATAAGAGAAAGAAAAAGAAAAAAGTGGGAGAAGAAGAATTAGTATTGGAGGCATCATGAAGAATGAGAGCAAGGAGGCGGCTGGTTTGATTGTGTTTTGTCTGCTCAAAGATTCTAGAATTACTGTACTATGATGACTATATATATAACTTAGTTTTAGGGTTTATTAGTGGATTGGGCTTATAAGAGACAAAGCCCATATTGATTTTTATTTTTTTGCTTTTAATAACTTACTTTGTTAATAAAATATTTTTTATTATAATAAAATAATAAAAAAAGTATTTTTTATTTAAATCTGGTTGAACCTTTAAACCTTGAACCGGTGTCTATACCGGTTCAATGTCCGGTCTGGTTCTGATTACCTTGGTTTGAATAATGAATCTTGGTCCCTGAACCGAATATCTTTCAACATTCAGAGCATGGTCAACATTTTCACATCGTCCTTCTCCTCTAATTCCGACGGTACCTTGTTTAGCATGCTCATCAAATGGAACAATGACAACTTCTCTTGCGTCTTCCTCAACGTTGATGGTAGTTGTTTAGGCTCTCCGGTTAGAGCTGGCTATGGGGGATTAATCAGAAACAACTATGGTTTTTATTTATCGGGCTTTTCTGCTTCATTAGAGAGTCTTCTGCCATTTTACTTGCAGAACTATATGACATATACCAAGGTCTCACTTTGGCCAAAGACTTGGCTATTTATGAGCTAGTTTGCTACTCAGACTCCTTACTCTGCATTAACCTTATCAAAGGTCCCATTGTCAAGTATCACGTCTATGCTGTGTTGATTCAAGACATAAAGGAGTTAATTTCTCAAAGTAATGTTACCCTTTGTCACACTTTTAGAGAGGGAAACCAGTGTGCTGATTTCTTAGCAAAACTTGGAGCCTCATCGGATGTTGATCTCATAATTCATGCCTCACCGCCGGACGACATTTTTGACCTTTTCAAGAGCGATTCGTCTGGAACTTTCTTCCTGAGAGATTAGTTTTTTTTTCTGTTCTTGTCGTTTCTCTTCTTTTTTCTCTTTTTGATTAGCCCTGTAACAAAAAAAAACATTGTCTATCAGTTCCATATATAAGTTTCAATTCTGAAAGTAACCTTCTTAGAATTGCTTTGTAGTTTTTTTTAAAAATAAAATACAATTCATGAAACCTGTAACAACCTACTTAAGTAATAGTAGAAATATTAATTGGAGTCATAGTTGAGAATTTAATTATGAGAATTTTGAGACAAGTGAAGGATATGGAAATTAGAAATGTAATTTGGAATAAGTTGTGAAGGACAAAATAGTAAATTATGGAGAAACCAACATATGTGTTTGCAGCTGAAGAAGTGGTTGATGACAAGCCTTGGTTTCATGATATCAAGATGTTCCTTCAGAAGCAAGAATATCCCCCTGGGACATCTAACAAAGACAAAAAGACTCTGAGAAGGTTATCCAGTAGTTTCTTCCTGAATGATGAGGTGTTATACAAAAGAAATTTTGACATGGTTTTGCTTCGATGTGTGGACAAGCATGAGGCTGATTTATTGATGCATGAAATACATGAAGGATCATTTTCGGGACCCATCCTAATGGACACACAATGGCCAAGAAAATGTTAAGGGCTGGCTACTATTGGTTGACAATGGAGTTTGATTGTTACAAACATGCCAGGAAATGCCATAAATGTAAGATTTATGCGGATAAGATACATCTACCGCCAACTTCTCTGAATGTTCTCTCTTCTCCTTGGCCGTTATCCATGTGGGGTATTGATATGATTGGTCGGATTGAACCGAAGGCTTCCAATGGACACCGTTTCATCTTAGTGGCCATTGATTACTTCACCAAGTGGGTTGAGGCAGCGTCTTATGCCAATGTGACCAAGCTGGTGGTCGTACGTTTTATCAAGAACCATATTATCTGCCGTTATGGTGTCCCTAACAAGATTATTACAGATACTGGGACAAATTTGAATAACAAAATGATGAAAGATCTGTGTGACGAGTTCAAGATTGAGCACCATAATTCATCTCCTTACCGGCCTCAGATGAATGGCGCGGTTGAAGCTGCAAATAAGAACATCAAGAAGATTGTGCAGAAAATGGTGGTCACTTACAAAGATTGGCATGAAATGTTACCTTTTGCTTTACATGGATACCGTACTTCAGTTCGTACTTCGACAGGGGCAACCCCTTTCTCTTTAGTATATGGCATGGAAGCAGTACTCCCCGTAGAGGTTGAAATCCCTTCAATGAGAGTCTTAATGGAAACTGAGCTGGCTGAAGTTGAATGGTGCCAAAATAGATATGACCAATTGAATCTAATTGAGGAGAAACGCATGGCGGCTTTGTGTCATGGACAATTATATCAAAGAAGAATGAAACAAGCTTTTGACAGGAAGGTTCGACCCCGTGAGTTCCGTGAAGGTGACCTTGTGCTCAAAAATATTTTGTCCTTTCAGCTGGATTCTAGGGGCAAGTGGACGCCTAATTATGAAGGCCCGTATGTTGTCAAAAGAGCTTTTTCTGGTGGTGCTATGACTCTCGCAACCATGGATGGTGATGAGCTCCCTCGTCCTATAAATGCCGACGCAGTCAAGAAATACTTTGTCTAAAAAATAAAATAAAAGAACAGCTCGCTAAGTTGAAAACCCGAAAGGGCGGCTTAGGCAAAAATGAGCGTCTCGGTGGGCTGAAAACTCTAAAGGGCGGTCCAGGCAAAAATTAGAGACAAAAACAGAAAATAATTATCCAGATAGGTCGAAAACCTGAAAAGGCGATCTATGCAAAAGTTAAGGAATAAGACAAGTAACTGCATCGGATCAGGAATCACTTACTCAGAGCACCTCGATTGACAGAATATCTTTGGCTTACAACATTTTAGACTGCATAATTCAAAGTTGTTAGGGAGAATAGCGATCATTGTGTTTAACGTACCTTTTCCACATAATTACCATGTTTCATCTTTGTAATGATCTGTGGGGTTGTGCTTCTTTTAATCAAATTTGAGCCTGTGCCCTCTATTTGGAATTCAAATTTATTTGCAATTTTGTTTCCCCCTCTTTCAATTTAAAGTACTTGAAGAAAAAACTCAAAAATAATTTAATGTTTTTTTTAGTTGATCTTTTTTTGAAAAAATATAAATGACAAACATATTTCTTAGATTCATGAGTCATACTAGCATATATCAACATTGTTCCGAAAGCAGACAGATTCAACAAAGCAAATACAGTTATTGCTAAAAAAAAAAAAAGAAAGAAAAAATGGCTCGCTAAGTTGAAAACCCGAAAGCGCGGCTTAGGCAAAAATGAGCGTCCCGGTGGATTGAAAACCTGAAAGGGCGATCCAGGCAAAAATTAGGGGCAAAACAAAAAAAAAGAGGTATATATTCCCGGTGGATTGAAAACCCGAAAGGGCGATTCAGGCAAAAGTTAGGGATTTCAAAAAGAAAAAGGGCAAAAAGCATGACTGATGACCAATGGGCTTTACCCCAAGAAGCAATCATTCTTACCATGAATTGACATGCCATACCGGGTTTTACCCTGAGGATCTGATTTATTTCACCTATAGGGGTGTTGTCCCTAGTGGAGAACTATTGAGTGGTTGTACGGATACGTCGGCCCGATGTTCAGTTTATCTGATCAAGCCTTTGTCTCATCCAGTCATGTACAAATATCATTCAATCATACATACGTACATATACATACATACATATACATACATACGTACATATACATACATTCGTACATACATACATACAATCATTCACATGTCCATACATACAAATATTCACATATGTATACCTACATTCATACGCAACATACACAAAAATCATTCATACATACTGCATTGACTATCATGTGTCTTGCTTCAATACAAAAAAGAGTCATCCCCAGTGTATCTGGTCCAAAGATGTCTCCATCAATCATAAATCACAAAAAAGAGTCATTCCCAGTGTATCTGGTCCAGAGATGTTTCCATCAATCATACATGACAAAAAGAGTCATTCCCAGTGTGTCTGGTCCAGAGATGTCTCCATCAAACATATTCCAAGTAGCAGGTTTTGCAAACAATCAACTGCAAACTTGTGGTTAATTTCCCCAAAAAGATGTCATCTCCAGTGTGTCTGGTCCAGACAAATACATATTCTTGTCATGTCTCGCTTTCCCACAATGACAGCAGACAATTTTATTTCCTCGTTGTGTCCTTACCATCCCACAATGTTGGTAGACACCACCTTTACTTGTCCTCACCATCCCACAATATTGGTAGACACTGTCTTTACTTCTGTCCGAACATAGGACTTTATCGCTTTCAATCTTTACTTTTGTCCGCACACAGGACTTTATCTGCTTATGTCTGCACGCAGGACTTTATCTGCTTATGTCCGCATACAAAACTTTACTGCTTTCTGTCTTTACTTCTGTCCGCACACAAGACTTTATCTGCTTATGTCCGCACACAGGACTTTATCGCTTTCTGTCTTTACTTCTGTCCATACACAGGACTTTACTGCTTTCTGTCCGCACACAGGATTTTACTGCTTTCTGTCCGCACACAGGACTTTATTGCTTTCTGTCTTCATTACTTTTGTCAAAAAAATCTTCATAACACTCATAACATCATGTCATAACATTTTATAGTTTAATTCGGTCAAAAAATGGCGTACTCTGTATTTAAGTTTCTTCCACCATCGAACCGAAACAAAAATATCATAAAAAAAATCATCTTTTTCTTTTTTATCTCCGATGGAAGAAACTTAAATAGGGGCATCTGTCATACCCCATTTTTTGACCGATCGATTTTGTTCGGCGTTTAAAATCTTTTTTTTCCCTCTTTGTCATTTCTGACGAAATTTCGACAGAGAGGTATTTTAAAATACCTCATTTATTTGGTTTCATTTTATTTTCTTTTTATTATTATTTTTATTTCTTTATTTTTTTTATTTTTATTATTATTTATTTTCGTTTTTATTGTTATTATTATTATTATTATTATTATTATTATATATATTATTATTTTTATTTTAATTTTTATTTGTGTATTTTCTTTTTTGGTGTTTTTGCCAATTTTTTTAAAACAGTCCAAATGTGTGTTTTTGTCCAATCCATATTTCTGACACAATATAAATAGTGCATTTATTGAACAGTCCCCTAGGTCAGAACTTACAATCAGCCGCAGAAACACCTGAGCCTTTCTTTCTCTTCCTTTTCAAAGATCAAAACAAAAACAGATCAAAAAAAAATCAAAATAATCAAATCAAAAAATGAACCCAGAAAATAACCTTTATTCATCATCATCATCATTCGAAATTCCGAATCCGAAACCACACAAACCTTTAAATTCGAAATCAAAACTCACAGAAAACCTCAAATCCAAAATAAAAAATGAGCCCAGAAATCCTTCATCCTCAAAAACACCAAACCAAATCAAAAAACCAAAACAAAGTCATAATCACCGATCCAAAGACAGATCAAACCCAGAAATAACGAAGCATAGAAGAGAGATCAGTACTCAAAGAAGGTTGACTTTATTTTCCTTTCTATGCCTTCTGATCTAGATTCTGCCGGATTTCGATTTCGTTTTGATGTTTTGTGAGTTTAAATTTGAGTTTGTGATCTAATTTCATACATATTTGATGTTTAATTTCGTTGAAAAAATTGTATTTTAAAGAAAGAAACCGAGAGAGAAGAGAGAAAGAGATGAGAAAAATGTGAAATTTTAGGGTTTGGGGGTATTTATACCCCAACCCGATCCGGTGTGCGCGTGTCTATCGCAGCACACCATACACCCTCTCTTCTCAGCCACTGATCCTTATCAGATGGCCTAGATCCTTTCTTTTTAAGTTTAGATCAAGGTCGTCTGACTGCGTTTTTGGATGTTTTTTTGGGCAGAAAGACCTATTTGGACTGGGCTTTGCTCATTCTGTTTACTTTTTGCACCCCCATTTATTTTCATTTTGATTTCTGCACCCCTGTTTTATTTCCTTTTTTATTTTTTAACCTATGACAAAAAGTACTTATGGAATGTGCTTCAATGAGCTTTTCAATCCAAATTAAGTACTAATTGGAGGTTTTTTATTTTTATTTAATTTACTAACTCACTAACATTTTATTTATGCTTAATTATTGTTGCTAACTCACTAACCTTTATTTATGCTTATTATTTTTATTTATTGTTACTAATCCATTAACTTAACAATTAACTTTATTTATTGTCATTAACCTAATAACCCTCTCTAACTTAACATTTTCATTCATACATGCCAATATAATTTATTGCTAATTATTCACTTAATCTAATAATTTATTTATTGCTTTATCAATTAATTATATTTTTGGGTTAAATGATGTTTACCCCCCTGCAAAGTAGGCGAGTTCTGGATTACCCCTGGAAAAATTTTCGTTTAGATTCCCCCCTACAAAATATAATTTTATGGATTCCCCCCTCAAATGCACACCGTGGCAGCTGACTGTCACAGAATCTCCACGTGGCGCTGCCACGTAGGAAATTTTTAATTAAAAAAAAAATTTAAAATGCCACGTCATTTTTTTTTTTAACTCAAATTTTTTTTTTTAAATCAATTTTTTTTTTTTGACTCAATTTTTTTTTTTTTTTAACTCAAATTTTAATTTTTTTTTATCCCCTTTTAAAAAAAATTAGTGCCTTTTAAAATATTAAAATTTGAGTTAAAAAAAAAAATTGAGTTAAAATTTGGTAAGATTATACTATAGATAAAAAATAAATGTTGAATACTATATATAATATATAAGTGACTCATAAAATAATGACTTCAAATTGCACCAACACTAATTGCATATGGGTATTTGTTAACATTGTAAATTCACTTTTAGGATGATATTTTATGCACCCACATTCTTTAAACCAAATAAATTTTCACGCACCATTGTCAACCAACACTTTCTTCTTTTTTATTGGATGTCTCACGCTGATTCTCTTCTTTAACATGGCCGTGTTGTTTACTCTCCTCTCTTGCGGTTATCAGTTGCCGCCTTAAGATTACCACCATCACCATTGTAGCCCATCTTTTCCTTTATTTTTCATAATTCATATCACAATTATTCCATTTCCATGTGAAAGAAACAAAAAAAAAAGTAAAACATTCTTACCAAATTTTAACTCAAAAAAAATTGAGTTAAAAATAAAAAAATTGAGTTAAAAAAAAGAAGAAAATTGAGTTAAAAAAAAAATGACGTGACATTTTAAATTTTTTTTAATTAAAAATTTCCTACGTGGCAGCGCCACGTGGAGATTCTGTGACAGTCAGCTGCCACGGTGTGCATTTGAGGTGGGAATCCAGAAAATTATATTTTGTAGGGGGGGAATCTAAACGAAAATTTTTCCAAGGGGGTAATCCAGAACTCGCCTACTTTGCAGGGGTAAACACCATTTAACCCTATATTTTTTTATTACAAGGACTTTAGAATGTATTTTAGGGTTTGGTGTAAATATAAATGAAAATTGCATAGCATTCTCTTGCATTCATCTCATATTTATTTTTTTTGCAAATACTTTAGAATGTAATTAGGAATAAATGTACATGTCGCGGTGATTTTTGGATATCGAGTTATTGATTAACTTCGAATCGCAATTTAATGTTCCACCACCGATCTTTAATTTATCCGAGGGAAAGGGAAAAAAGTTCGAAAAAACCCTATATTTAAGAGAACAAGGTCCGGGGGTTGGTTATACGAAGGGAAGGTATTAGCACCCTAAGTATCTATAGTACTCTATAGGAACCTCTTGTTTTATTTCTATCTATACGCTTTATTTTATTTGTTTGTAGAAAATGTACAAGTATGGGGATTAAAGTGATAATGAAAATGTTTAAAGAATAGAAAAGTAGAAAAATGTTTTTGTTGATTTTATTGATCGGAGAGACAAGTCTCATGCCTACGTACCCGAAGGATCAAACCACCGTAGTTCGGGGTAAAAAGACGAGTAAATTTGGTTGTTTGATTTTAAGGTTTTGAAAATGGTTTAAAAATACCAAAAGCCGAAGATGGCAAAGTGTGAGTTTGATTGATGTTAATTTGTGAAAAAAAAGTCTATATGGTTAAATTGATTAAAGTTTTGATTATGAAATTAGACGCGGACACTTGGTTTGAAATCCAAGGTTTGTTGAAAAAAATGTTTTGAGCGATAAAAATGTTTTGATGTTTTTTCGATATTTGAAGCTAAATCAATGCGTATTTTTTGAAAAAAAAGGTTTTGACCTCATTTTTTGAGAATAAAGCGACTAACTTTTTTTGAAGAGGTGTTGACCTCATTTTTGAGAATAAAACACTAATTATTTCTATTGGAATGTTGGGTTCCAAATCACTAAAAGGGTAACACTAAAAACGTCGCAATAAGCAAATTAAGCGCGAAGACGGTCCGTAATGATATTTTGATCAAAACGGTGTCTTTTCCCTCGGACCTAATATTCTAACGTTTTTGCGGAAAGCGATAAATAAATATGCATGAGATGCGATTTTTTTCATTTATAGTGTACATTTATTCCTAATCACATTCTAAAGTATTTGCGAGAAAAATAAATATGAAATGAATGCAACATAATGCTATGCAATTTTTAAATTAAATTTACACCAAACCCTAAAATACATTCTAAAGTCCTTGTAATAGAGATAAATAATTAATTGATAAAAGCGATAAACAAATAATTAGACTTAAGTGAGTAATTAAATAAGCTAAAAAAAAAAAATTTGTGATCTAAAGAGATCTTCCATATTAGTGCAAGCACTTGACTCAAAAGCTTAAATAAGCTCTTGTTCAAATAAGCACTTTATTCACATAATCTAAAACAAAAATAAACAAGCAGGGAGGTGTAGAAATAAATCAGAAAAAAAATAAAAGGGGTACAAGCAGTAAAACAAAGCCCAGTCCAAAGAAAAACCCTTCTGTTCAAACAAAAACCAAAAAAACGCGGGATCAAGTTATGGCCGTCTGATGGATCAGACGGCCCTGATCTGAAACTATCACGATGGGATCTAGGCTGACGGATTCATATCAGACGGTTACAGACGCGCAGGTGCACGATACGTCTGTGCACCTGCGCGCACAGGATCGGAACATAGTATAAATAGCTAAAAAAAACCTAAAAAAAAAACAAATCTCTTTTTCTTTCCTTCTTCTCAGCCGCCGTGGCCGACAGTTCCTCTCATCTCTCTCACCATTTTTCTTTTCTCTCACACACCAAAAACAAACTCTCAAATCCAACAATTAACACAAACACTTCAAAAAAACTCTTAATCAAAATTCAAATAAACCAAATAAAACCACATGAATTAAGTCAAACCAAAAACGAATCGGAAAGGGGATTAACGAAAAGGATTCAACCTTGGTATATATGAGTTCGGTTCTGATCTGGATTTAATTTCTGGATCTGGATTTAGTTTCTGGATCTGGATTTGCGGTTCACTTCATCTCTATTTTCTTCTTCTTCGTTTCTGACTTTCGATCCTCTTTTTCTTCTTCTTCTTTCTTTTCGGTTTCGATTCTCCTTCTCTGTTCTCACTCTCGTTTTCGGTTCGTTTGAACAATTGTGTTTTTTTTGAAGATTTATACGGGTTTGAACTGTGGGTTGTGGTTTTTCTGGGTTTTGTAGGTTTCGGATTTTTGAAGAAAGGTTTGTGGGTTATGGAGAGTTGATGGTGATTTCTGGGTTTTCAGTTTTGCGATTTGTGTTTTGTGAAGATGACGGTATGGATTTTGATTTGGGATTTGTATGAGTTTTGGGTTCTGGGTTTGTGATGAACAGATGAAGAATCTGTTTTTTTAATTTCATTTTTGATTTTTTTGTTTGTATTTGTGTTGATTTGATCTGGAAAAAAAAAGAAAAGATGTTGTTGGTGGTTTCTGCGGCTGGAAGAAAATTCTGACCTGGGGAACAGTGTCATAATTACAGTATAAATACTGTGTCAGATTTTTAGGGTTTGACAGATGATTTTCCCAATTTGGACAAAATTGCCCCTTTGGGCCTGGACAAAAAAAATCTGATCTGGACCTCTTTTAAAAAATTAGCAAAAAACATCAAAATGGAAAAAATACACAAATAAACATTAAAATTAAAATAATAATAATAAATACGAAAATAATAAATAATAATAAAATAAAATCAATAAATAAAAATAATAATTAATAAAAGGAAAATAAAAAGTAACCAAATAAATGAGGTATTTTAAAATACCTCTCTGCCGAAATTTCGTCAGAAATGACAAAGAAAAAAAAAAACAGTCTTAAAAAGACGCATAAAAGCGATTGGTCAAAAAATGGGGTATGACAGTACACTATAAATGAAAAAATTACATCTCATGCATATTTATTTTTATTGCTTTCCGCAAAACGTTAGAATATTAAAGTTCCGAGGAAAAGACACCGTTTTGATCAAAATATCATTACGGTTCGTCTTCGCGCTTATTTCGTATAATGTTAATATCGTTCTTTTCGCGCGTAGCCATTATCCGTTTCTTTTGTATCGAAAAAAATGAGGTCAAAACCTCTTTCAAAATACGCAAACAATTTAGTTTCAAATATCGAAAAGCATCAAAAACATTTTTATCGTCAAAATACTTTAAAAAACCTTGGACTTCAAACCGAGTGCACTTTTTTTTCAATCGCGCAAAAAACCTTGGACTTCAAACCAAGTATCTTTTATCACTCAACCTTTTCTCAACAAACCTTGGATTTTAAACCAAGTGTCCGCGTCTTATTTCGTAATCAAAATTCAATCAATTTAACCATATAGACTTTCTTCACAAACTGACATCAATCAAACTCATTGGCTTTTGGTCTTTAAAACCATTTTCAAAACCTTAAAATCAAACAAACAAATTTACTCGTAATTTTTACCCCGAACTACGGTTGTTTGATCCCTCAGGTACGTAGGCATGAGATTTGTCACTCCAATCAATAAAATCAACAAAAACATTTTTCTTTCTTTTTCGTCACTTTAAACTTTTCTCGATCACTACCTTAATTCCTCCATTATACATTTTTACAAGCAATTAAAATTAAGCGCAAAGTTAGAAAAAAAAACAAGAGGTTCCTATAGAGTACTATAGATACTTAGGGTGCTAGTACCTTCCCTTCATATAACCAACCCCCAAACCTTGTTCTCTAAAAATAGGTTTTTTTCGAACTTTTTCCCTTTCCCTCGGATAAATTAAAGATCGGTGGTGGAATATTAAATTGTGATTCGAAGTTAATTAATAACTCGATATCCAAAAATCACCGCGACAATCCCCCATAGCCAGCTCTAACCGGAGAGCCTAAACAACTATCATCAACGTTGAGGAAGACGCAAGAGAAGTTGTCATTGTTCCATTTGATGAGCATGCTAAACGAGGTACCGTTGGAATTAGAGGAGAAGGACGACGTGAAAATGTTGACCATGCTCTGAATGTTGAATGATATTCGGTTCAGGGACCAAATTCATTATTCAAACCAAGGTAATCAGAACCGGACCGGACATTGAACCGGTATAGACACCAGTTTAAGGTTTAAAGGTTGAACCGGGGTTGAACCAGGGTTCAACCGGATTTAAATAAAAAATACTTTTTTATTATTTTATTATAATAAAAAATATTTTATTAACAAAGTAAGTTGTTAAAAGCGAAAAAATAAAAATCAATATGGGCTTTGTCTCTTATAAGCCCAATCCACTAATAAACCCTAAAACTAAGTTGTATATATAGTCATCATAGTACAGTAATTCTAGAATCTTTGAGCAGACAAAACACAATCAAACCAGCCGCCTCCTTGCTCTCATTCTTCATGATGCCTCCAATACTAATTCTTCTTCTCCCACTTTTTTCTTTTTCTTTCTCTTATTGATTTTATAGTGATAAAACAACAAATAGATCATGTAATATCAAACAACCCATAACTGAATGACACCCATAAATATCAACTCTATCTCTTAATCTTTTCATCTGCACTGATATTCACTCTCCATGCATCACAACCTAAAGTTTTCAAGTTCAACAAAAAAATTCACAAAATGGATATTTCATTATCTATCTAATCCATTTACATTCTTGTCCTTAACTGCAAATTAATCTTTAGATTAAAGTCTATCATTTATCAAACAAATAAAAAAAGAAAATAAACGGATCAAAGAACAACTAAAAATCTTAAAAAAAAAGGAACTTTACAACATTAAAAAAAAAAATACGGTCAAACCATTTAAACCGTCAGAACCGCTTATTTGTTCGGTTTTTTCCGGTTTTCGGCCGGTTCTCCGATTTTATTCCCGGTTTTTTGTACTAGCGGTTCTGCTGTCAAAACAGACCGGACAGGGTCCGGTTCACGGCTGAACCGGCCGGTCCGGTCCGGTTTTGATAACCTTGATTCAAACACATCAAATTTCGGTGTCTCCAGGCCCACCAGACACCAGCCGAGAATGTATAAGCTTGGGATCCCGTGGAACCAACCTTTATCCACTCACGTGCATCCGTGAATGAGAAGAAAGTAGGGTCGTTGAATCCAATGTGATGCCAAATATTTCTAGAGAAATCACAGTCTCAAACATAGTGAAGGAAAGTCTCTTCTTGGAGGCTACAACGAGCACAAATCGAGGAGTTACTCATCTTACGATGGTTGAGTAAGGAGAGAGTAGGAACCGAGTTGTGACAGGCCAACCAAAAGAAAAAGATTATCTTAGAAGGTAACTTAAGCTTCCAAATCCAAGACCAACAATGGGAAGGATCGAGAGAAGTTACCAGGTCATTATGAAAAACTATCCGGTTGTAACCACTTTTGGTTGTCTAGGTACCATTCTTGTTACTTGTCCAAATAAACGTGTCTTCAAAAGAAGTATTGAATTTAGTGTGCATATTGTTGATAAGTTCAGAAACCGAGGAAGGGAGATTGGTTTAAAGAATCTAGGTATGACGACTATTAGAGGTAAGTACATCCTTGTCAGAGAGTTGCACATCATGAATATCAATATAAGGAACAAGGGTCCCTAAATAGCCAAGGGAGTGATGCGGGTGGAAAAATGCGCGAGCGGAAAGTCGCTCGCTAGACAGTAAAGTCGCCACCGAACTTTATTTATTCCCGGAGGAAAAGGAAAATATCGATAAAAGCTTAAAAGCAATGGAAAGAGGGTCATCGCAACCATTTCCAGGTTCGGGAGTCGATTATGTGAGGGGAAGGTATTAGCACCCCTCACATCCGTTGTACTCAACGGGAGCCTACGTATTCCCGGGTGCAATGGGAAATTCAAAGCTACACGCAGTTCTGGTAGAAAATGTTTGTGTGTTGGTTGATTTTTGTTTTTATATTTTGACTGTGCTAAAAATATTTGATGCGTTGGAGTTATTTTTAGATGTGGAAGACGTACAACTTGTTGACAAAGCGTAATGCTAAGCCCCCAATTGTTCGAGAGACCAACGAATGTACATTCGCCAATCTCCTCTTTATTCCAAGATGTTTTTATTAAAATATGTTTGAGTGGAAGACAAACAACATGTCGACAAAGCGTGACGCTAAGCCCCCAATTGTTCGAGAGATCAACGACTGTACATTCGCCAATCTCCTCTTTATTCCGAGATTTTTTATTAAAATATATTTGAGTGGAAGACGAACAACCTATCGACAAAGCGTGACGCTAAGCCCCCGATTGTTCGAGAGACCAACGAATGTACATTTGCCATCTCCTCTTTAATCCAAGATTTTTAATTAAAATATATTTGAGTGGAAGACGAACAACTTGTCGACAAAGCGTGACGCTAAGCCCCTGATTGTTCGAGAGACAAACGAATGTACATTCGCCAATCTCCTCTTTAATCCAAGATTTTTTATTAAAATACCCGATTTGTAATATGTAAAGAATAAAATTTAAGATTATGTTTTTGGGTTTTTGCTATTTTTTATTAGATTAAATAAATCACATAAATGAAATCAAGAAAAGAAATTAAAATAAAAATATAAATAAAGCAGAGGGGGGGTGCGAATATACAAAGAGGGGGTGCAGATAAGAATAAAAGTGCAGGGCCCAACCCAGAGAGGAAGGCCCAGGCGCTGTCAAACAAATAAACCAAGGGAAGATCTCGGCCGTCTGATTCGATCAGACGGTCTTGATGAGATCCTGGGGTTGTGGATTCTTGGCTGTCTGATTGGAATCGGACGGCTGTCATAGTAACTCTGTGATACACACGCGCACACTGGATCCTTTCCTATATATATTCAAAACCACCGTAAATCACTCACTTTCCACAAATTTTCTCTCTCTTCTCTCAAATCCCAATTTCTCTCTCTTGGTAAACTATCTCTTCTCTCTTTGTTGTTCTTGTGTTCTTGAGTGTTCAAGAACATGGATGAACATTCATCCTCCTCGGCCAGCAGCCACCGCCGAACCCAGATTTCGGCGCGGCGGCCACCGAACCGGTACGGTGGCGCCGCCACCGGAAACCCTTTTTTTTTTTATTATTATTTCTTTGGCCCAAAACTTTTTATTAAACCACAAAAACCCAATCCCCTTTTTACACTTATTAAGCCTCTGTCCCTTTTTACAAAATCACATAAATACAAAAAAAAAACCAACCTATACCAATCTTATACAGTACGAAATTAGAGAGAGTAAGTGGTACTAACCTTCCCTGCAGTGATCTCCGAACAAGTTAAGTTCCTTTTCCCTCTATTTTTTATTTATCGATTCCTTCTCCTTTCTGTTTATGGCTACTGATTTTCCCCTTTTGATTTTATGCAAATCTTGCTTATGAGGTATGGAGGCTGGATTTTTGGAATGGAGAGACCATGAAGCAGTGTTTATGAGATTGGGGGTTTTTTGTGTATTTTTCTGAGTATTGAGAAATTTTTAGTATACTGAAAGTGTAATTTCGGCCGTCCAAAAAAAAGGTCCTCTATTCTGTGAAACTCTAAGGTTTATATAGGCCAGGAATTAGGTTTTCCAGAATTAATTTTGATTGTTCTGACTTAGGAAAGAATTTATGTGAATTTGGTATATTTTGGTGATGGATAAAAAATTTCTCTTTTGATCTGATTTCCCTTCAAGACAGTACGCGTGATCCCTTTTTCGTTTTTGGATTTTTTTTTTTGTTTGACTTTTATTCTTTATGATTTTTTTTATTTTTATAATAATAACAAATAAAAATAAATAACTAAATAAATATAATAAAATAAAATAAAATGAAAGTAAAAATTAGAGACAAATAAATATAGAAAAAGGAAAAAAGTACCAAGTGGGATTTGAACCAAGGACCATACAATTACAACCCATTTAAAACACTCTCTTCAATACCAAATGGACTACTTCACACTTTTGTAAGATAATGTAACATAAAACACTAAATGTGATAAAAGAGTGGGCAAAATTTAGGGTATAACAGGGGGCTCCAATGGCTGAACCAGAAAGAGGAAGATCCTAACCCCGCGCGCCAAGAGAAATTGTCCTTAAGGACGTTTTTAGCATGAATAATAGAAGACCAAGTATGCGAAGCAGTAGAGTGAGAGTTGGAGTGAAGGATTGCCGGACCAACAACATATTTATTAGAGAGAAGGTTCACCCAAAGCTTATTAGAAGATTGGACCATATCCCAAACAAGTTTACCAAGAAGACTATTGTTAGACTCCCTTGCCGGACGAATACCCAAACCACCGAGATTCTTAGGACAAGCAATTTTGTTCCAACCCACCAAATGGATTCCTTTGTTATTAGAGTCTTTCCAGAGAAACTTTCTAGTAGTCTGATCAATGCTATCACACATTCTTTGAGCAAGCCAAGCTATTTGCATGTAGTAGGCGGGGGTAGAGGAGAGAACAGAAGAAGCAAGAGCCAATCTGCCTGGTTTGTTTAGAAGCCTATTTTCCAAGAAGCTAGTCTTGATTGCATTTTATCAATAACAAAGTTAAAATCACCGCGTTTAGCTCGCCCTTTAAGAATAGGAAAGCCCAAGTACTTGTCAAGAGAAACAGTGCTTCTAATACCAGATAAAGATGTAAGCTTATTAATCTATGCCTGAGGAATACCAGAAGAGTTGAACGCTCGAGATTTTGACAAGTTAATCTTCAGTCCTGAAGCAAGACTGAAACGGTCAAACAAATTAGTGATGAAACGAATTTGAGAATTCTTAGCCTCGGTAAAAAGAAGGACGTCGTCTGCGAAGAGAAGATGAGACAAATGAGGCCCTGTGTTCGAGATGCGGATAGGGTCCCAAGCTCCTTGATGAACATCACTATTGATGGAAATGGAGAGTTTTTCCATACAAAAAATGAATAGATAAGGAGATAAAGGATCTTCTTGTCTGAGACCGTGAGTTAGCTTAAAAGATGGCAGCTTGTTACCATTCCAAAGCAAAGAAAAGTTGGAGGTAGTAACACAATGCATGATAAGCTGGATTGTAATTTTCGGAAAGCCGAAATAATGGAGACAAGATTTCAGAAAACTCCAATTAACATTATCAAAGGCTTTCTCGAGATCAAGCTTGAAAGCAACAAAACCCCTTTTCCTCTTTGATCATCTTATGAAGTGAATAATTTCTTGCAGAACAATAGCATTGTCAGAAGTACCTCTACCTAGAAAAAAACTGCTGTGGTAGGGTCCAATAATCGCATCAAGAATTGGTCTGAGATGATGGACCAAAACTTTAGTAATATTCTTGTACACAATGTTGCACAGGCTGATTAGTCTGAAATCTCTGTAGGTGGTAGGTGGGTCAATTTTAGGTATGAGAGAAATCAAGGTATTAGATATGGTAGGATCGAAATAATCTATGTGGAAAGTTGTTTTTACTAAGTCAAAAACGTCATCTCCCACTATTTGCCAATATTGCTTGAAGAAAATGCATTGAAAACCATCTGGACCAGGAGCCTTGTAGGGTTTCATAGAATTTAGAGCTGCAGTTACCTCTTCTTTAGTGACTGGTTTGCTAAGAGAAATTCTTCTGTCTTCGTCAATGGTTGGGTGAGTACCGATGTTGAAGGAAGAGCTAGTGCTGTGTTGGCTACTGCTGAATAAATTTTTAAAATAGTTTTGAGCCTCTTGCTGAAGAATGGAACTATCAGAAGACCAAGCTCCATTAGGAAGTTGGAGTTTGTGGATTCTGTTGCGCTTTCTTCTGATGATGGTTTGAGCGTGAAAGAAAGAGCTATTCTTGTCTCCAAGTTTTACCCACTGCTCTCTAGATTTTTGGAACTAAAGCATTTCTTCTTGGAAAAGGGTGTGATTGTATTCACGCTGAAGTTCTTTTTCAAGGAGGACTTGGGAGAGGGAATCAACTCTTTCAAGATACGATTGAACACCCTTGAGTATACTTTCGATGTGCCTTTTGCGCCTGAAGATGTTGCCGAAAACTTCGTGATTAAAATTGATAGAATCATGTTTTACAGTGTTTAAGGCAGTAACAATGTTATGGTTGGAAGAATTCCAAGCTCTATCAACCAATGTAGAGTAGTCCTTGTGATCAATCCAAGCAGCCTCAAATCGAAAAGGACGAGGCCCTTTAGTGATAGGAAGGCCACCGAAACGGAGAAAGAGAGGGTTATGTTGAGAGTGAAATCTGCAGAGAACTTCAACAAAGGCTCGAAACTCCCTTAGAGATTAACTTGATTTAGAATATTTTAATATACAATTTCATTTTTTCCTAACTTAACTTTTTCACAAACTTTCTTAAGGTATATCATTATATATCATTATGATTATCATCATTATCAATATGAAATAGCTCTTTAGTAACCCTAATTTAATTATTCAAAATGTTAAAAATTTATTCACTACGAATCGAATGTCCTCTCACAATTATTTAGTTCATTTACCATTGAGCTATTTGAATTCATTTGATATATTTTGTTTACACCAACTAATAACTACGATTTTTAATGCCCAATTACTTTTATTTTTCCCAATATTAGGGGGAGATAATAAGCAGCTGAAATTGCTTTTATTTAGCCGGTTCGGTCCGGTTTTTAAAACATTGGCCGAAAATATGAACTAGAAGTTCAAATGAATCACTTGAAATAAATCATTATTATCTCATATTGATCCTCATATAAAATAGTTTGAACCAGATGTTCAAAAGATAAATCATTTGCAAAAATTATGAAATAAAATATCAGCTGCTAATGCTCCAATAAAAATGGATGTCCCTGTTGGACAATCTTATATTGAAAATGAGTTTTAACCACCCTGAAGCGTGGTAGGTTAGTCGGTTCCAAAGATAAAAATCCTCAAATAAGAAAAGGAGCTAGAAAGAAAGATAACCCAAGTGAGGATGTGAAAAGAGTATTTGACATAATTGATTTTTCCGTTCCTGAAGAACTTATCAGGTACCTGAAATTTATGAAAATATAGAGATCTCGACAAATTATGTCATGAATATAATATGACGGAACCGAAATGAAGTCAATGTTGACGATATTTTTTTATATAATATAGCGCAATATGTGATAAGAGATAATGAGGATCATGAATCAAAGTCTATTGAGAATTATAGACAACACAATGATTGTCTAAATAAAAAGATGTAATTGCTACGTAGTTAAAGTAACTTTGCAATGTGAAAGAATTTTGGACTAGTAGTCCGTGTACATGAAGATATGAAAATGATGAGATACCAATCAATTTTCTTGCGAAAACAAAATGATGAAATACAAATATATATATTTTTTTTGACTAAAATTAAAGATATCAATTCGTTCAAATTGATAGAGTACATCGATGCAATACAAATTCAAATTCTCTAAAAACAAAAAGGATGAATCTGCAAACAAACTCACAACATCCATGTTAATAGCATAAAACGGCAAATTACATAAGCCTACAAATATGACGATATTGAAATGTCTGGAACGTCCATGTCCCCAGATCTATAGCGTTTGTTGGAACAAAATGTGTGTTAGTACACACCCTTAAGTTTTGATGATAACAAAGTATTAAATGGACAATTGATGTTACTAATGTTTAAATTAAGTGTGCAGGAGAATCCAACGTTATATCAAGAACACATTTAATTTAGACTCTGATGAAACCTAAACAAAGTTCAGAAGCTACAACGTGGTCAGAAGCTAAACAAAGTTCAGAAGCTCTAAAAGGATCAGAATGTCTGCAACAGTTCAGAAGCTCAGAGAAGTTCAAAAGCTCAAAGATGTTCATATGCCTACAAGAGTTCAGAAGCTATCTGCTAGTCATGAGTTATTCAGAAGATGAAGACGTTCAGAAGCTGAAATACGAAGGACTATCAGAGGCCATTTATTCAAGACCAATCAGACTCCAAGTTATCAAAGGTTCATCAAAAGCAAAGGAATTCCCCAAATCATCAGAAGGGCTACATCAACTACTCTTATCAAGCCTGATGATTTGTTCTAAGGACAACTAATTACAACGGTCACAAAGGATGTGATCCTACTCTCTCTAGGAGCTAGTTGTACCTTATTACTGTACTTTGGACAAACAGTAAAGGTGAAGCTTCACTGCATAAGAAGACGTGGCTTTACTCAACGAATATTCAAAGACTACAGCTGTCCATTTTACAACGGGAATTTCTCCAACGTCTCAATGTCTTTCTCAACTCATATAAATATGCAAAAGAAAGAATTGATGACTAACGAACTTCATTAGAAAATATCTCTCAGAATAAAGTGAGCATCTGAATTGTAATAGAAAACATCTCTCAAATGAAGTGAGAATAGAAACTAGCTTAAGCCTCTGAAGTTATTATGATTGTAATAAGTTTAAGCTTAGAAGTTAGTATTACTCCTGCGTGAGTAATTGATAAGTCTTCTGCTTAGTGTAGAAGCAAGAAAGTCTTATGCTTAGTGTAGAAGCAAGAAAGTCTTCTGCTTAGTGTAGAAGCAAGTAAGTCTCAATCTTAGTGATTAGAGCAAAGAAGTCTTCTGCTGAGTGTAGAAGCAAGGAAGTCTCTTGTCTTGTGTGACTTGAGCAAGGAAGTCTTAAGCTTGTGTGCTTCAGCAAGGAAGTCTCTGATCTTGTGTGATTAGAGCAAGGAAGTCTCTCTGTCTTGTGTGACTTAGAGCAGGAAGTCTTAAGTCTTGTGTGACTTGAGCAAGGAAGTCTCATGCTTGTGTGCTTGAGTATCTGATTGTAATCTTAGTGATTATAGTGAACTCCCTTGGAAGCAAGGGGACTAGAGTACTCTCAATTTGTGAGGGGAACCAGTATAAATTGTTGTGTGTCTTTCTCTCTCTCTCACTCTCTCATGTACTCCTTCATCATTCACTTAGCCTTAAGTTAATTGTGTGAACAATTCCGCTGTGCTTAAAGACTCTGATAGATTTAATTATCTTGAAAAGTTTTTAAATATCTAAAACACAATTCAACCCCCCCCCCCCCCCCCCCTTCTTGTGTTTTCTCCACGCACCTTCAATTGGTATCAGAGCTCCGGTTCTGTTGGTAAATCACTTAACCATGAGACATTCAAGATTCAAAGGAGAAAAACACCATGGCTCAACAAGTGAATGCTTGGAAGCAGAAGATTCATCAACTTGTTGCTGATCTCATTAATGGAATGAAAGATGGACTTAATATGAATGAAGATCTGAGCAACAAGCAGGTATATACATCAACATCTGATGTTTGTACCTCAAGTGCAAGAGACAAGGAAGCAGCCAGAAAATGGAAGCAAGCAATGGAGCTTGAAGATATTAAGGGAGAATCTGATGAAGAATACTTTGATAATTTTTCCAAGAAATTTCAAAAATGGTCTGAATTCAAGAAGAATGGAGGAGAGATAGCTAGCAAGAAGAAATTGACAATCTGGGAAGAGCTGGACAAACTTTCTGAAGAAGAAAAGAAAGTCAAGCTACCAAGGAGATCAAGACCTGAAATGCAAGCAAGACCTGAAGCAGCAACAAAGTCTGAAGTGGACTCAGAGTCTGAACGATCAAGTTATGACTCTGACCAAGACATCCTAAATCAGGTATATTCTCAACTTCCTAAACTTGAACTCATAAAACTACTAAATGCTGGTTCACGTAAGTTTAAAAAGCTCAAAGTTAATTGTGAGCACTTAAGTGAACATGCAAGTCAGTTTAAGTGTTTATATCAAGAGGCTCTAGAAAAGATTGAAGTTCTTGAAAAAGGGAATGCCAGCAGTAGCAAACCTTATAAGAATTCAATTGATTCTAAAGACCTCTGTAATACACACATTGACAGTAGTGACATTATTTCTTTATTGTCTTCCCTTAAAAACGATGGTGTAAATGGAATTGGTTATTCATGTGCTGATACATATGAAAAACCAAGTTCATCAAGCATATTTGAAAATGCTTCACCTTCTGATCTATATTCAACATTCGTACCTGAGAGCCTTCAGGTGGTACAAATGGAGAATAGAGGTCAGGTAACTAACAGTCTTGGACCCATCTGCAGGACAAATGAGGAAAATAGACTCTCCACTCACATAGACTCATGTGACTACAAATGGAAGGAGAGCAATTGTGCACAGAAGGCACATTTTTGATGAATCTGATGGTGAAGAAGATGAAGAAGAATTCATAAGGAACAGAAGAAGATATTATCCTTATGATGAAGAATATGAAGCTTGTTCTGAAGATGACAGTAACTCAGCTTGGAGGAGTAACTGTTCAGGCTATGACACTGACTACAATTGAAACAAGAAAGCTTCAATGCAAGGTGAGTATTCTTAACTTTTCAATGACAATTCAGAGGAATAACAATCAAGGCTAGAAATGTTTTTCAGAACACTTGATTTATTCAAACATAATGTTCAGAATTAAAACCTTGAAAAACCATGTCTGAACATATATCTTAAATGTTCTGAAAAATTAATTCTTAGACTCTGAAGTAGTTTGGATCTCAACATCTGAAGTGGTTCAGACTCTGAGAAACTTTTTCAACCTCTGAAGGTTAAGCCTCTGACAAGGAAATGAATTGCAAACGTTTGAGTATTTTCCACTAAAATGTTTTGGCGCTAAATAGACAACACGTACACACGTTCTGATTGGTTTGAAACAGTTAATGATGGTTCGTTTTCTTTTTTGATTTAATGTATTGTGTGCTTTAATTTGTTTTACTGTTTTAAACAAAATCACTTAAACACTTGCACACTTTACACTATCATATCCCTCACTTTCGTCTTTCAAAACCAGAACAAATTCCTTCTCTCTTATTAGCAAACTCTACACCCTAACCTTCTGAAATGGCATCTACTTCTACATCAGCTTCAGATTCCTTGTTTACATTTCCTAAAAATTTCCCTATCAACACTACTGCTTGCGAAGAAATATTTTCCACAGATTTGTCTCTCAAGATGGAGGGAAAATCTCTGAACCTGGTTATGGAACAACCAGTGGACTTTGATAGTTTGGAAAAGAATCATTTTGATGTTCTAAAGTTCTTTATTGATCATAATGGGAGCTTTAGATACATGAAGTTATTAAATGGTCCAATCTATCCTACTCTAGTAAAAGATTTTTGGATCAGAAGCAAGGTGAAGATAGTTGAAGATTATAATAAGGAGCTAGCTGCAAGGAGAAAAGAAAAGACTGAAAATAAGGACAAGACCCCTCAAGAGTTAGGATTAAAAATTATTGAGGAAACTGAGGTGCATTCTGTTGTGTACGGTTTTGAAGTAATTCTCACTGCTTCAAACGTGGCTAAGGTGCTATCCATCCCCAATGAAGGCATCTACTACACCTTTGGTCACAATGAAGCAAAGAACTCTGAGTTTCTGGAGAATATGACAAAACAATGCTATGTTAAAGGAAAAAGTTGTGAGAGCAACAGAATAGGTGATCTGAAGCCCACTCAGAGAGTATTAGCTAAAATTATGTTGAGTTCTATATTTCCAAGAAGTGAAAATTCTGATCAATTTTCATGGGATCATAGACACTTTGTCTATTTTCTCACAAGGAAATATTATTTAAATTGGGCTAAATACATCTTCAATCACCTATGCAAAGCTATGCTTAACACTCAGAATCAGGCCAAGCCTAATATACATGTCATCTACCCAAGGATACTCAGTGAGATTTTCTATCGATGTGGAGTGATAGACATAATCAAAGCTGCGGGTCATGACTGTTTGTTAAGAGAAATCAGAGCCTCCACACTGTCTGTTCATAGTCTCTTTCATATGAACTTGTTGTCAGGACATGAGGTGCAACCTTCAGATCCTTTTGTATCTCAATCTCACTCAGGACCTTCTTTGGTGAAGACATGTAAAATTGACATACCTATGGTTTCTAGTGGTATTGTCAATCAGTACATTCAACTGCTGGATAACCTAGGAGAAGGGTTTGAGATTGAGACGGTAGAATTGAAGAAAAAGAGGAAGAGGCTAGTGAAAGCATATAAGAGTGAAGCCGTAAAGGAAGGAAGCAAAGAGAAGACCAAAACCAAGGTTGGAAGCTCAGAAAGTGAAGAAAGTGATGATGAACCTCTTAGTGTCAGACTAAAGAAACTTACCTAAGAGCCTGGGAAGAAGATTGTTGAAGGCCCAAATCATGGCAAATCAGATGATGTATCTTTATCCAAACCTTTTGTTGTAACTACTCAAGACACTCATTTAACCTCATCATCAACCCAACCCATTCCAAATTATAACCAGGCAAGTTCTGAAGACAATCTTACCATAAAACAACTTATATCAGAACCTGTCAAATCAAAACCTCCTATACCAGAAACAACCCACCCTGAACCAGAATTTATCAATATTTCTTCATCATCCTCTTCAGTTGATTTTAATCCTAATGAGTTAGATGAAATCCTAGCTAGTTTTGAACTTCTTAATGCCAAATCTAAGCATAAAATAGCTCAGCCATCTATGACTCAAACATCTTCAGACCCTCATACACCTAAAAACCAAACACAACCTGAACAACAATTCACTGAAGAACTTGAAAATTCGTCTGATGTTTCAGAACGTTCTGAACGTATTGTTTTAGAAGAAAACCTGAACCTCCCACCATCAAACCATGTTGAGGCTATGGTCAAAGAACTTCTTATAGAAGATTTCCACCTCAAAGGCTTTGTCCAAACCAGCCCTAGTCCTCAACAGACACAACAAATACCTATCCATTCAAATCCTCAACTCATCAATACACCCTTAACCAATGAACCTCACCCAACCAAATCAAACAATCCTGATGTCTTGAGCAAATGCAACGACTTGTTTAAACAGATACATGGTCTTTATGATCAAAGGCAACCTGATATGCCTTCATCTGAGTATGTTGCTCAATGGGTAAGTCTGACAGAGGAACTGGTAAAAGAGTTGCACAATCTTCATAAGGCAGTTGTGGAAGAACAGAAGAATTTTGACAAAGGGAAAGCTATCAATGCTAAGAAGGACATTCAGACTCAAGTAGACACAGAGAGGGATCTTCCTGAATCCTCTGCTGCAAGAGAAAATATTGGGCAAAACCTTAGGGAAAGGTTAGCTTTAATAGTGGACGATCTGAATGTACCTCTTCAAGACAATCTGAGAGGTGATCAAGGTAATCAACAGCATCTGAGGAATCCTGTCTATGAGAATGATATCAGAAGGATTGAAGCGAAAGTGGACAAGTTTGTGGGATTGATGGAAGAAGTAAATGCTAATCAGAAAAACATCATGATAACCATAGCGTTTATCTGTAGTCAACCCCAACCTTAGGATTTCTTTGATTGCTTATATGACTTCATAACTGATTAATATTTTGGTTAGGCACATTGATAGGACATAGTTCATATTGTTATACAATTTCTATCTCTGTGTTAAATCTGACATATTTAGTCACTATATTTTTTTTGGATGCTTGTATGTCTGTTTTGATTCTGTTTAGCATGTCTTTTGTTTGTTTTAATTCTTGAACTGACTTTCATTTTAGTTAAACAAACAATCTTGCAAATTGACTTTTCAAACTCTTGAGTTTCATTCATAAAATTGATTTTCAATGAGTACAATATTTGGTTATTCTTAAAGAATCAAATTACATAACAAGAGAAGAAATAAATAAGAAATCAAAAATAAACAAGCCAAAGTAATGAACTTTGTTTCATTGAGAACATAAGTTCTGGATTACATATCAAAATTTCTATGAACTATCTTCTGGATGCTCCAAAGGTCATATTTGAGGTTGCAAGCCTAACTATGATCTTTGAAGTGGGGAAAGGTTGAGGTTTTGGCTGAGCCATCCAACCAGTAGTCATTCTTGAAGAAACCGACTCAGATGCATCAGTTTGGTTTTCCTCAGGAAAAGACTCTTGCCCCTCTAGAGCCTTGGATATCAGTTTGATTTTCTTCAGGAATATATGTCTTCAGAACTTAAAACAGTCAGAGTCCAAAGATTTTTCTTCAGACTCTGAACTGAGTTCTTCTGTAACAGACACTGGATTTGTTTCTATTGGTTTCTTCTTATGTTTTCTCCTATCTTGACTGACTCTCTTTGAAACTACTTTCTTCTTCTCTGAGCGTTTCATTTTTTCTCTCAAGAGATATATCAATAACCTAAGATTATTCTGTGTGAATAAAATGACTAGGTATCTCTCTCCTTTTATAAGCATATTTCAATTGCCGAGTCTTAAATGCGCTCAACCGCTCCTGATTTGACGGCATTGAAAGTTGAAATTATTATTAATTGCTTATACTCTTTTTGATAATGACAAAAGGGGGAGAAAGAATATTGGTAAATCAATTGTTGGAAGAAGCGAAATTACTTAGCTTTTTAGGGCTCTGTAGTGCTTCAGAGAGACAACGTAGGAGAGTGGTCAAAATAGTGGCATGAGGTACATGCTTTGATATGACAATCTGATCATTGAGGATTTCAAAATATTGTGCTAAAGAGCTCTGAACTATTTTCAAAAAGTTTTGCTTTATGCTCTGAACTGTTTTCAAGTTTTTGATTCAGGCTCTGAACTATTTTTTTTAAAAGATTTTTTAAGCTCTGAACTGTTTGAAAAATATTTTGAACTCTGAAACTGTTAATGATAACCATCAGAACCAAGTGTGTGTGTATACGTTTCTAGTGCCTCTGATCCTATTGTCATTTAATTTAAATATTTGCTTCATCTTGCATCTTCATTAAGAGCATAATTTCAAGGAGAATACATTTATTAATTGAAGTTTATTATTCATAGATAGTTCTTGAGTAAGGGTGCAACTTTATTCAAAGATTATCACACTATGAAAAGAAGAAGCTTGCAAACCTTGTTCTTTATATAGTAAAATATGAATAATTTAACTCATATAATAAAGTAATTCTGAAACTGATTAAAATTAACTATGTATACAAAGTAGGGGGAGCTTACAAACCTAACCCCATGGGATATCAGACTTAGGGGGAGCTTGCGAAACTCAGAAGCCTAATGTCAACATAGCTGATTTTTATCAACAACAATTGTATTTAATACTTATGTTTGTCATCATCAAAAAGGGGGAGATTGTTGAAACAAAATGTGTGTTAGTACACACCCTTAAGTTTTGATGATAACAAAGTATTAAATGGACAATTGATGTTACTAATGTTTAAATTAAGTGTGTAGGAGAATCCAACATTATATCAAGAGCACATTTAATTTAGACTCTGATGAAACCTATGGAAGTCTGAATCTTTACACTCTGAAAGAGTTCAGAAGCTACAACGTGGTCAGAAGCTAAACAAAGTTCAGAAACTCAAAAAGGATCAGAATGTCTGCAAGAGTTCAGAAGCTCAGAGAAGTTCAGAAGCTCAAAGATGTTCAGATGCCTACAAGAGTTCAGAAGCTATCTGCTAGTCATGAGTTATTCAGAAGATGAAGACGTTCAGAAGCTGAAATACGAAGGACTATCAGAGGCCATTTATTCAAGACCAATCAGACTCCAAGTTATCAAAGGTTCATCAAAAGCAAAGGGATTCCCCAAACTATCAGAAGGGATACATAAACTACTCTTATCAAGCCTGATGATTTGTTCTAAGGACAACTAATTACAACGGTCACAAAGGATGTGATCCTACTCTATCTAGGAGCTAGTTGTACCTTATTACTGTACTTTGGACAAACAGTAAAGGTGACGCTTCACTGCAAAAGAAGACGTGGCTTTACTCAACGGATATTCAAAGACTACAGCTGTCCATTTTACAACGGGAATTTCTCCAACGTCTCAATGTCTTTCTCAACTCATATAAATATGCAAAAGAAAGAATTGATGACTAACGAACTTCATTAGAAAATATCTCTCAGAATAAAGTAAGCATCTGAATTGTAATAGAAAACATCTCTCAAATGAAGTGAGAATAGAAACTAGCTTAAGCCTCTGAAGTTATTATGATTGTAATAAGTTTAAGCTTAGAAGTTAGTATTACTCCTGCGTGAGTAATTGATAAGTCTTCTGCTTAGTGTAGAAGCAAGAAAGTCTTCTCCTTAGTGTAGAAGCAAGTAAGTCTCAATCTTAGTGATTAGAGCAAAGAAGTCTTCTGCTGAGTGTAGAAGCAAGGAAGTCTCTTGTCTTGTGTGACTTGAGCAAGGAAGTCTTAAGCTTGTGTGCTTGGGCAAGGAAGTCTCTGATCTTGTGTGATTAGAGCAAGGAAGTCTCTGTGTCTTGTGTGACTTAGAGCAGGAAGTCTTAAGTCTTGTGTGACTTGAGAAAGGAAGTCTCATGCTTGTGTGCTTGAGCATCTGATTGTAATCTTAGTGATTATAGTGAACTCCCTTGGAATCAAGGGGACTGGAGTACTCTCAATTTGTGAGGGGAACCAGTATAAATTGTTGTGTGTCTTTCTCTCTCTCACTCTCTCATTTACTCCTTCATCATTCACTTAGCCTTAAGTTAATTGTGTGAACAATTCCACTGTGCTTAAAGACTCTGATAGATTTAATTATCTAGAAAAGTTTTTAAATATCTAAAACACAATTCAACACCCCCCCTTCTTGTGTTTTCTCCACGCACCTTCAGCGTTGATGACACAAAAGTCGACATTGGATGGATTTGCACTTGATCGGATATAATCGTTTAACCTGAAACAAATGAACACCGCTCAAAGACGGGAAAACAAAATACACCACACAAAGACGGCACAACGGAATACACCGCACAAGGACGGGACAACAAAAAACACAAAACCAAACAAATATGTGAAAAATCACACTTATGAAATACAAATATTTAAAGTTTGGTTTACATGCATTCACTTGTAGTGGATGCTAGTATTGTCCAGTACTTAACTAGCATTGTTGCACATAAATGGATCTAATTTCACATGATGGATGTTGTTATAGCTTATTTATATGGTGATATTTACATGAAGCTTCTTGAAAGATTTAATTTTTCTGAGCCACATAGTGCTGGATCTCAGAAAAATTATTCCATCAAATTGAATAAGAAATAATCTAGGCGCATGTGGTATAATCGCCTCAGTCAATATTTATTAAAAGAGGATTATACAAATGACTCTATTTGTCCATGTAACTTCATAAATGATCTGGAAAATAATTTGTTATAATTATCGTGTATGTTGATGATATAAATATTATTGGAACTCCTGAAGAGCTTCCAAAAACTATAAATTGCTTAAAGAAAGAATTTGAGATGAAGGACTTGGGAAAGACCAAGTTATTCCAAGGATTAGAAATTGAGCATTTGAATAATGAAATTTTTTTGTGCATCAAGAAGCATATTTTGCAACAGTGTTAAAACGTTTCTATATGGACATATCTTATCAATTGTCTACTTCAATGATTCTTCGATCACTAAATATGAAGAAAGGTCATTTCATACCTCGAGAAGAGGATGAAGAAATAATTGGTCTTGAATTACCTTTTCTAAGTGCAATTGGAACACTAATTTACCTTGCTAATTGTACACGTCTTGATATTTTATTTTCTGTTAATTTATTTTCATGATATAACTCTTCACTTACACGAACACATTTAAGCATATACTTCATTATCTTAGAGGTACAATGCATATATGAGTTTGTTTTTTAGAATTAACGGGTTATGCAGATGCAAGTTATTTAATTGTCAGATCCTCATAATGGTAGATCACAAACCGATTATTTAATTATCAAAATTAGAATTAACGGGTTATGCAGATGCAGGTTATTTAATTGTCAGATCCTCATAATGGTAGATCACAAGCAGGTTATTTGTTTACATATGGAAGTACAATAATTTCATGGAGATCTATGAAACAACCATAACTGCAACATCATCAGATCATGCAGAACTCTTAGCATTACATGAGGTGAATCGAGAATGTGTTTGGTTGAAGTCTCAAATTCAACATATACAAGAGAATTATGGTTTATCTACGAAGAATGGTGATAAGCATCCAACAAATCCGTTCATGTGAAAATGTGGTAGACCTTTTCACAAAGTCACTCTGGAGTAGAATTTTTGAACACTTAATACAAAAGATTGATCGCCGTCGTCTTAGAGATGGTTGTATGGTTGAGGGGGAGAAATAAATATATTATTATGTAAAAGGATGTTGTACTCTTTTTCTTTCACTAGAATTTTTTCCCACTGGGTTATTTTTCTAGTAAGGTTTTAACGAGGCACATCCTCGATGGACATCCAAGGGGGAGTGTTATGAATAATAAGGCCTAGTGGAAGATTTAGTGGATGTCCATCCTAATCTCTTCCTTGTCATATAAATATGACTCTAGCTATGATGTAAAGATACATAAGGGAAGAGTTGAATACAAATCTCTCATTATCTCTATCTCTATGCTTTAGTTCTTAAAATTTATGTCTAACAATGTCACACTAGTCATTATATAATTATAAATATAAAAGGAGTTAAGTCTCTAATTAACTCTAATTTAACCCTCATGTAATTAAAAATGTTAAAATATTTCCTCCCCAGGATTTGAACCCATGTCCTCTCACATTTCCTTAGCTCAATTTCCACTACAACATTTGAATTTATTTGATATATTTTGCATACACCAATATATAACTACGTATTTATATTCCTAATTATAATTATAGCCATGATTTTTTTTTACAAATCCAATACATATTTTTTCAATTATTCCTAATATATAATTATAATTATTTATATTTTTCAAATAATTGTTCCAACACGTAATTATAATGATATATATTTTTTTCAAATCTTTCTTTTCACTTTGTTCCATTTTATATTTTCATTTTTAATTTTATTTTCGATATTTTTATATGAAACTATGCAAGAAATACTAATTTTTATATGAGAAAAAAATAATCACTATCTACCACTTTCAATGCCTAATTTTGTTTTCCTAGAAATCAACTTCTTTTTTTCCAACACACATTCAATCTTTATAATAACTAGACACCGACCCGTGCTATCACACGGGTTTTGTAGATTTTCATATATTATATAAAAAGAACTATAATAATTTTTTTATAATAAATGACACAATCAAGTATGGCTTTTAAAATCAGTTCAAACTGGCTCATCCCAGTGTATAATAAAATCACCCAAACACCATATTGAATATTATAAAAATCACGCAATGCAGACCATCCATGTTTAAAATATATGCTGTCATTAATTTCTTCAACTAAAATTTCAAATTGATTTCCATTTGGATCAATAAGGGTGTGTTTGGTAGGAGAGAAAATGAGAAGAGAGAAATAGAAACACGGAAACCAATGCATGTAGGAGTATACAAATATTCGCATCATTAAGCTTAATTGCAAAAATAAAGATGAATATAGACGCTAACCGGCTTTCTTACCATGTGTGTGACATAGATAAAGGGTCTTAATGTGACTGTCTAGAATGAAAAAGGATGAAACAAAGGAGAAGGTTTAGATTTTAGTACAAAGGCATGATCCAAATTCAGTATGTGTAAGATGGAACAAGATTGACAAGTTTATGATTAGCGGTATGTACGAAATCAGCATAATGGACCAGTTCAAGGCCCAATTAGAAGCCCTAACGCAAAAGGTTCAAAACCTAAGCACCGCACCCACAACTACCGTAGCCGCTACAAACCGAAACTGTGAATTGTGCGGAGCTCGAGGACACACTATCACTGAATGTCAAGTTTTGACGGGAGTTTACCCAAACCAAGTGAACTATGCCCAAGGAAACCCTTGCTCAAACAATTACAACCAAGGTTTGAACAACCATCCGCACCTTTCGTACAATAACAACAACGCTTATTATGAGCCTGGCCAAACACCTTCTTCTGCACCACCAGGTTATCAAAATACTGCCTACCCTGCTCCAAATGCTACTAGGAAGTCTAACCTTGAAATAATGATGGAAAATCTCATAGCTTCTCATGCTCAAATCAGCAAACACACTAATGAGTGAATTGAGCAATTAACGAGCCAAGTAAAGTTCTTAATCACCCACAATAGAATGTTAGAAACACAAATCGCACAAGTGGCCGAATATCAAGCATCTACTTCTGCTAATGCATGCAATTTCCTAGTTAGCCTCAGCCAAACCCTAGGGGACATGTGAATGTTGTTATATTACGAAGCGGAACACAATACGATGGACCAGCTGATCCTAGAACCGAGAATCCAGCCACACAATCCAATTCTGATAAACCAGTTGAGAAGGAAAGTGAACCAAACAAAGAAGGGAAGGAAGATAGTGGCGAGGAAACCATAGAAAAGAAGAAACCTTATGCGCCTCCACCACCTTATAAACCACCCATACCTTATCCTCAAAGATTCGAAAAATCTAAAAGTGCAGGGCAATACAAGAAATTTGTAGAGCTTCTAAAACAATTAAATATCACGATACCTTTCACGGAAGCTATTACCCAAATTCCCTCATACGCTAAGTTTCTTAAAGAAATATTAACTAATAAGAAAAGAATCGAGGATGATGAAACTGTTAGGCTTACTGCCGAGTGTAGCGCCATACTTCAAAATGAAATGCCTCCTAAGCTGAAAGACCCAGGAAGTTTCTCCACACCTTGTGTTATTGGAAAGTACGTCATAGATAGAGCCATATGCGATCTAGGAGCCAGTATTAGCCTAATGCCTATGTCCTTATGCGAAAAACTTAATTTAGGAGAATTGAGACCAACTAAAATGTCAATACAATTCGCTGACCGTTCTGTTAAATACCCCCTTGGTATTCTAGAAAACGTGCCAGTACGTATAGGTCAATTCTATATCCCAACTGATTTTATAGTTATGGACATAAGGGAAGATTCCAATACACCTATCCTTTAAGGAAGGCCGTTCTTAGCTACTGCTGGTGCACTAATAGATGTAAAGAAAGGAAAGCTCACTTTTGAAGTGGATGAAGAAAAAGTAGAATTTATTTTAACACAACTCATGAAAGCACCAGCTATAGACGATAGTTGTTACATGTTAGACGTCATCGAAGAATGTAGGAAAGAGATGGAGAAGGATCAAACTAAATATTCTGAAATTCTAAAAACTCCCAACCCTCCCACCCCTAAAGATAGTGATGACGACCTGACTGAATATTTAGAAATTACATCCGATCATATGCCTTGCTCTGTAAAATCAACTTTAGAACTCAAAACTCCACCAGGATTCCAAAAAGGAGCCACTGCTGCTCCAAATATCCCTACGAAGTCAAACATGGAACTTATAATAAAAAGCTTGGTTAACAAAGTTGATCTTATAGCCACCCACAACACAATGCTTGAAACTCAGATATCTCAAGTGGCCCAAAAAATGGAAGCTATAACTTCCCCAGCCAGAACATTTCCAGACCAATCACGTCAAATCCCAAGGGACGTGTTAATGCTATAATGCTGCAAAGCGGAACCGAGTTTGGAGATCCCGTTGCTACAAAAGTAAGAGGTCAATACTTAGAAATTAGTATTGAGACAATACCGAAGGTATTAGAGGATCGACATGCATCAACGGTTAAGGAGGCAGTCAAGAACAATCAAGAAAAAACATGCGTACCGCCTCCTCCTTACAAGCCTCCAATCTTATATTCTCAAAGATCTGAAAAATCTAAGATTGGAGGACAATTTGAAAAGAAAAGCTCTTGCTTTAGACTTGACATAGTTGAAAGAAATGTCGATAACACACCCTTTAAACGAGTACCTCCCGACATACTAAAAACCCACCCAGAAAGTAATATTTTCCAAAATAAGACACCCCCGTTCCTCCCCAAGAAAAAGAAAAAGAAAGGAAAAAGGAAAACACCTATGAAATGGTTTGACATGTTCAAATGGAGACCTAAGGATGTTGGGCATAAGTTTAAGAACGTGAGTATGGCAGAGGCGCCATGTTGATCTAAAGGGTTAAGAAGTCGAGCTAACCGACTTTAAACAAAGCGCTGCATGAGAGGCAACGCATGAATTTTTACTTTTTTCCGTCTTTTATTTTTGTTATATTGATGACTATCACTGATAGAGCTCCCACACACATTTCTCAAAATGATGCCGCTGGTGGGGGCGCCAATAATGTTCCACCTGCACACACTACACATTTTATAACACTTTTGCAGGCAGCTCATACTCATCAAGACGAAGTACCATATGCATCAATGCACACAAAATACTATCAATAAGGAACGCAATGGACTCTTTTTACGCTATGCATCAGCAACAAGAGGAGATGTTGGAACAAGTGCAGTTCATACAAGCCCGACAAATACAAACTCTTCAAAACCAAAATAAGATGCAGGGTTATTACAACAAATGGGAGAGTTCAGAAGAACGCCGTCAAAAACAACTTGACAATATCATACAAGAGTTAGGCGGTTTGAGGCTTCGGTTTGACGACTTTCAAAATTATCAACAGCCTCCCCCATGATTCTCTCACGATACTCCAGGCTTTGCACTCCAATTCTACTCTTGAGTCGCAACAGTGAGGACACTGTTGAAATTAAGTTTAGGGGATTATTCTCCTGCTTTTATCTATTTATTTTTAGTCATCTAATTTCAATTTTTATTAGTTTATTTTCCCTTTCGCATAATAAAATATAGCACTTTCTTGGTATCTTAAATTTTTCTTTTCTTGAGCCAAGTTAAATTATTTTCTAAAGATTTAGGATAATAGCTCACTTTGAAAGTATATAGGTTAAGGAGTGACGAGAGGCTGAGTTAAGGACATTAGGGAATTTTTCAAGCAAAATCGGTATTTTTCCAACACCCAGAAGTCTCCCTAGTATGGATATCAATTTGAATACCCATTGTGCCAAAATATTTTGATTTAAATTTGAGGAATCCTTTAGTAGTTTATTTACCAGTCGGACACCATCTATAATAAGTCACACATTAAGTAGGTCAATCGATGAATATAAGCGAAAATCATCTAATACAAGCAAATGAGGTCATACTGTGGTAATACGGACACCATCTATGAACAATGCTTGTTAAGATAATGCAAATATTCGCATCATCAAGCTTAATTGCAAAAATAAAGATGAATATAGACGCTAACCGGCTTTCTTACCATGTGTGTGACATAGATAAAGGGTCTTAATGTGACTGTCTAGAATGAAAAAGGATGAAACAAAGGAGAAGATTTAGATTTCAGTACAAAGGCATGATCCAAATTCGGTATGTGTAAGATGGAGAACTTTGTGTGTCGTTTAAATACCCTTCTTGAGTGGATTTGCACCTAATTAATTAATCTTGGCTGATTTGAACTTCTGACCACGTATGAGTATCCGTGATGTTGTTTTTCTCTGAATCTGTGTGTGTGAGTTGCTTAGCATTTTAAATGTTTTCTACATGCAAGCTAAATTGCTTGAGGACAAGCAATGGTTCAAGTTTAGGGGAGTTTGATACACCTAAAAATGTGCTATTTATTTAGTTAAATTACTATTATATTTCAATTATTTTTATTATGATTTCGAACTTTTATATTATGAATCGTTACTAAATGCTCTTATTTTATAAACACAGATGAAAATTAATAGAATTGAAGAAAGGAGCGAAAACGGATCAAAAAGAGACAAAAAGGGTCACACAAGTGCAGCCAAGAGGGCCACACAAGTGCAGCCCACTACACGACAAGACAACAAGCAGGCTGGCGCACGCCAGCACATGCACACACACACATACAAGCTTGTGGCACACGCCACAAGCCTTGGAGAGGAAGAGAAGATCTCTGGCGTCCGCTAGATCGTGTGCTAGATCATGTGGTTGGCAGCAATTCCGGTTCCAAGTCCCACATCCGTCAAATCAAAGAATTGTTTCTCATATTTTAGTATAAATAGGTCCCTTTTCTCCACATTCTAAACACACAACATTGAACAATTGACTTGTAAAACGAGCACACCACTCGTATAGTCAGTTGGAGAAAGAGTACTCAGGCCTTACTCAGGAACTCTTTCTCTTAAGTTGAATTTTATTTTCTTTTGTACCGGCATTATACTTGGAGTTTTATTCAGGTTCTTATTTTATTATTTTCTTGTTTTATTTTCTTTATTGCTTTTATTTATTTATGCTTTATTTATTTATTTGCTTTATGTTTTTATTTCCTGTTTATTTATTTATTTCGTCTTTAGTTTTAGTTTTAGTTATGTCTAGCTAATTTAATATTGCTAGGATGTGTAATTAGGAGCTAGTAGGGGTTCGGTAGTTAGTTCGCGTGCCCATTTTTAACGATCGGTTTTTAATAATACGTTTCATAATCTGTCACGAGAGTGAGGATTATTTAAGGCATAAGCCAACATAGACGAGAGTTGAGGTTTATACCGGATAGTTAAAACCGATCATTAATTCTAGAATCCGCGAGAGCTATTTAGGATTAATGAACTAATAGTTTTCTTAAGCAGTTTTTAATTTAACGATGATTATAATTTATCACGAGAGTGAAAATTAATTAAAGTAAAAATCAATAGAGCGAGAGCGTGAGATTTCTACTAGATAGTAAAAACTGAACATTGACTTTAATTTGCAACGAGAGTTGGGGTTGGAGTTAATTAAATTATATTGGTTTTCAAAAATGACTTTATTAGCGGATGTGAGAACGAGAGTTAAGCATCACCTTTATAATCTACAACACTAGTCAAGATTTGCGAGAGCTGAGATTGGTGTTTTTAAATCAATATAGTTTCGAAAACTCTTCTTTTTATCAAAGCGCGAATTAAGTATTGAACCCTACGAAGCAACTAAAAGCTCATCCTAGTAATACGCTTTATTATTAATTTAAAATCCAAAAATTACTTTCTTTTATTTATTAAAAAAAAATCCAAAAAATATTTTACAATTCAAAACCCTCTATTTTACTATTTAGTCTTACATTTACAACGTTACATTAGATAACGATAGGTCGACTATTGATCTCTGTGGGATCGATAATCTTTTATAACTACACGCGACAAGGCTATATACTTGCAGTCACGATTCAGTCGCATCAATGTGTAAAAAAGAAAGAAAGTAGTAAATATAAAACGCGGCGAGAATGAATAGTTAGAGTATATAAAATATAAAATAAAATTAAAAAAATCTCTTAAACAACGTAGCGCAAGTTGAAATTCAATATTTTGATCAGACATATAGTAGCAATAGAAACACAAATTTGTGATAGTTAGAGTAAAAATTTGTGAAAGCTAAACTTGAGATATAAATATATAGAGGAAAAAAAGCATATACGATATATATTATTTATCAAAAAAAAAATATACGATATATATTCATAACATATCTTTATAAAATAAAAATTGATTTCTATTTAAACGAATTAAATATTTGCATAGCAGCGAAAAATATTAAATTATATATTGTTGAGACACGTCATGGGTTCGATTTCTACTGAGGTAGGTGTATAAAAAATTGGAGACTTAGAAAAAAAATTGAACATTTATTACAGAAAAAATAGATTGGATTGCATATTCAATACATGTTGGTTGCATAAATATTTCAAATTAATTGATATGTCATAGTGGCTAATATATGAAGCTTTTACAAAAAGGGTATAAGTTCAACTCTTGCTGAGGACAATTTTTAATACTTAAATTAGGATTTTAGTAAGGTTAAATTAGAGTTACTTGGAGACTTAACTACTTTTATATTTATAACTAGACACTTAGGTAAATAGGTTACAAAAGAACTACTGAACATTACGAAAAACTTCTTTATATACAACATTTCCAGTTTCATCCGTATCTTCTCTTTTTTCGTCGGTTATCAATATCTTCAAGCCTTTCCTTGATGTTACTCTTGACACTGCAACATAGAGTTGACCATTGGAGAAAATTGATTGTGGAAGATATACACCAACATGTTTAAGTGACTGACCCTGATGTTAGAAATAATATAAAACCATTGATGTAGCTCTATCCTAACAGCTTAACCTTTTGGGATAATTAGTTATTTAATATGGTATCAGAGTCTATCCTAGATCCATTTGTTGTTTGTTGTGGAGACCTCCCATATTTGGGCCACCCGTTGTTGTTGATTCCACGCACAAAGCCCAATAGTGTTGGGCGTGAGGGGTGTGTTAGAAGTCCCACATTAGCTAGAGATATGGCAAAGATAAGCCTTTATAATATAGTGCAAACCTCAACCCTCAAGATAGCTTTTGTGGTTGGGTATAGGCCTCTCAAATTCTAATATGGTATCAGAGCTACATCAATGGTTTTATATTATTTCTAACACCTGACTTTTGTTGATAGTCATACCAAATGAAACAACCAATGGAAATTGTCTACGTTGAAACTTAAAAGGGATTCTTTTATCTGAAGGAGTTAATGATAACCTAGGAATAAAAACTTTTTCACCAATATTGTTGTCGGATATCACTCTACCTTCAATGACTTATGTTCCCAATTTTGTAACTATCAACCTTGTGCCATTGCATAACCCCAAAGATTGTTCAATGTTTCTGAGCAACATTATCGGTGCTCCAACTTTTAATCTCAGCTTGTGATTCGGAATTCCAAAAGCTCTGATGGTATTTAAGAATTCAGGTGTATGAATATCATCTGGTGTGTCAACATTTGATTTGGCATGACACGGAGAATCATAACTCAAATAAGTTGTTTCTTCTCCGGGAATTAAAGTCAACGCGTAATGATTGACTACATCAACAATTGTATTTTTAGGAGCTAATATAGCTCTATCTTGGAAAAAAGATGCATCATTCATGTTGTGCAATAGATCTGGATAAGTGCTCTGAACAATAGATGAAAGTGGATCACCAGAGCTAGGAATTAAAAGATCATGTGGTATCAGTATTGTGATATGAGCATCATTAGATTGTCCAATACTTCCATCACCAATACCCAAAATCCACTCTGAAAAATTCTTTCTCTCTTCAACGTCAGAATCTAAACTTTGTCCAATACTTTCATATAAAAATTAGTATTTCTTTGATAGTTTCATATAAAAATCTTGAAGATAAAATTAAAAACGAAAATATAAAATGGAACAAAGCAAAAAGAAAGATTTGAAAAAAATATATACCATTATAATTACGTGTTGGGAAAAAATAATCACAATGATTTGAAAAATATAAATAATTATAATTATATGTTAGGAATAATTATAATTAGGAATATAAAGACGTAGTTATATATATATATATATATGAAAAACAAAGCATATATGATAAATATTCATAACATATCTTTATAAAATAAAAATTGATTTCTATTTAAACAAATTAAATATTTGCATAGCAGCAAAAAATATTAAATTATATATTGTTGTGACACATCATGGATTCGATTTCTACTAAGGTAGGTGTATAAAGAAAATGGAGACTTAGAAAAAAAAATTGAACATTTATTATAGAAAAAATTGATTGGATTGCATATTCAATACATGTTGGTTACAAAAACATTTCAAAACAATTGATATCTCATAGTGGCTAATATATGAAACCTTTACAAAAATGTTATAAGTTCAACTCTTGCTGAGGATATTTTTATAATAATTAAATTTTAGTTTTTAGTAGGGTCAAATTAGGGTTACTTGGAGACTTAACTACTTTTATATATATAACGATGATGATATTTTTTTTTTAAATCCAAGATATATTTTTTCTTAATAATAATGTCTGATTTTGTTTACCTGAAAATCATATAAAGATCTATTATTAATAACATATAAAGATATATATTTCTCCAGTTAGCCCTAATTAACATATTTTAATTCAAATAAATTGTTAAAAAAAAAACCTCACCGTGATTTGCTATAAAATATTTAACACTGATATTGTTTTTATTTTAAGGTGCAGTCATGTTACAAAAAATGTTTGCATATGATTTTCGTGACAACGTACATTGTTAAGCTACACTTATTGATCCTGACGGAAATCAATTTGAAGTTTTAGTTGAAAAAATTAATGGTAGTTGAGTGCATATGATTTTCGTGACAACGTACATTGCATAATTTTTATAATATTCAGTATGGTACTTGAGTGATTTTATTATACACGGGGATGCGTCAATTTGGACTTATTTTAAAGGACATAATTGATTGTAGTATTCATCCTCCTAACTTCACTCCTCTTATGAAATTTAATTTGGATAAATGTAATGTTTCATCATATTTTTGTCATAATCTTCCAGAATCATCTAACCTCGTATCATTTTCTCACAATTGCTCCAATTTTGTCTTAAAATTAAAAAAACAATTAACTGAATATGATGTAAAAACTGAATTTTTGGTGAGTTTTTTTTTTATATATTTTTGCAATTTTTGTGTTTATTATATAGGCTTAAATGCAGTTTTACCCCCCCTATTTTCAAAAAATCGGAATTTTGCCCCCCTATTTCACTAAAACGACAATTAATCTCTCTCTGTAACTCCAAATTTAGTGGAGTTTGATTCTGTGGAAAGCTAACTCAATTATGGTCATTTTGATACTAGCTTGGTGAATTATTTATCAAAATTGAGTTTTGTGCGAAACTTTGAAGTTTGCTTATGAGCCTCAACTTCAAAGTTTCGCACAAAACTCAATTTTGATCAATAATTCACCAAATGGGTACCAAAACTACCGTAATCGAGTTAGCTTTCCACAGAATCAAACTCCACTAAATTTGGAGTTACAGAGAGAGATTAATTACCGTTTTAGTGAAATAGGTGGTGCAAAATTTCGATTTTTTGAAAACGGGGGGTAAAACTGAATTTAAACCTATTATATATTTATATTTCCTATCTTCATTTTTTCGATAGTATTCTACAGATATTATTTGAAAGTTATATATATTATATTTTAATGTCTACAAAGAATAATAAAAGCAAATTTAATGTTATATATAACATTCTAAAAAACCCGTGCATCACACAGGTAGTAGTCTAGTTATTACTAACTTGCAACATTGATTTAAATTACAGAAAAATTAAAATAATTATTAAAATAATATAAAAAGCACACATTACAGTTTAATTTTAGAATTTTATTCATATCATATAAATGATAATAACTTTCAATTGTGTTTTACTTAATTTTTGTTAATTAATTAATACTATAAAACCAAAAGAGATGTCCGTTTTCTTTTCTAATTAATTGTCAACAATGCAATGAAATTAAGGCCATTGTTTTTCTCAATAAATAGCCTCTCTCGTAGGCATTGTTTGTTCAATCATATTCTTTCAAGACAACATGGCAACTGGGATCAAGTACATGCATATTTTCATTGCAATTCTATGCATTTCTTCTGTTTTGACTCTAGGTGAACAATTTACTTATTCTCTCTAATTTTATAATGTGTAATATAATTTTATACATCGGTATATATATATTTTTTTCATAAGCATATCGGTATATATTAATCAATAATCAAACTTTTTGTGTTCAGTTGATATCACTGAAATTGAAACCATAAAAAAAGTTGTAGTGATAGATTATTTATAAATTCTAAAATCACACTTGTAAATAAAATTATGAATTTAAAATTTGATATGTGCCCAATTGTTGACAATATTCTATTGATTTGTAGGAAGTGCAATTGATGCGAAACCTCCACCGCCGAAGCTTTGCGTTCCTAGAGATTTTTGTCCAACTAAGTTAGGAGAATGTCGTCTTTATTGTTTTTATATTGGGCGTAATGATGGCCACTGTGAAGGGAGTCAATGTTGTTGCGGTTGATAATATTTTAGCTTCTCAAATTATATTTACACACAAAATCGTGAAAAATAAATACAATTATTTCAACTTTTTATCATAATAAGTCTTGGTAACAGCAATGCTATATAAGTAACACAAATTTGTTTTGCGAATACTCGTTCCATGACATTTTAGGACAACGCCTTACCTACTCCTTACCAAGAGTTTCTTAAATTTTTTTTTTCTAATTTTCTTTAAGGGGTCAAAGAGACGTACCTCTTGGATAATTTCTATATTGATTATTTAAATTAACTATTATATTGAGCTTTGACCCGTTGTATTCCAAAAAAATGCATTTTTATGAATTTGAATTAAAATATGAGGTAATATATATAGTCAAATTATAAATTATATATATAAAATAATATATTAACTAAACATATTAGTATAAATAAATATGACTCATAAAGAAGAATTCACAAACAAAAAAAATCACAAATTTATCTTTGCCCAAAATCATCACAAAAACAGTGCTTGTAGCAAAAAAAAAAACAAAAAACAAATTGATTTCAACCCCAAACTTCCAATTGATTTCGTCCCCAAAATCCCAATTAATTCTTTTCCAAATTGATTTTACTTCTCATAATTGATTTTCTACCTGAATAGAAAACACAAAAGTATTTAAAAACCGTTCTCTTATTTTTATTATAATTTTTATGGCATAAAAGCCGTTCTCTTTTGTATTGTATTGACCTAAATTTTATCTTAATTTTTGTTTTATTATGCGATTAGTATTGCTTCATCTTGATTAGTATTGCTCTTTATTATAGTTTTGCAACCATGGTTTCTTTTTATTAACCATTTTGGGTTTGTAGTTGACAATTTGTGACTGTGTTCTATTAGTCAACCCCAAATTGGTAGTATATTATCAAGACTTCAGTTTATTTTTATGAATTTTCATAAAGCATAGATCTTTCCTATATTGGAAGTTGCTAGCCATTTGCTTATCTTATATTCCAAGTTTTTAATTTGTTTAGTGTTTCTTTTTGCTACTTTGCAATTTTATTATTATGAACTATTATTACCTTGAGCTCTTTAGTATAGGTAGGAAGACTTCAAATATTAAGATGTGTCCCGGTGTCGGCGTGAGTGCACGTACCTACTGCTAGGCATGGCAACGGGGCGGGGTGATTTTGCCCTGTCCAAATCTAAACTCATAAAGTTTGGGTTTCCCAAACCCACCCCAATTCTAAACGGGGATAAAAAGTATAATCCCAAACCCATATCCAACGGGGATCGGGTATCCCCAACGGGTTTCGGGTATCCCCAACGGGTTTCGGGTATTTCCGATTTCGCCTTTTTCCACTTGAATTATGATTGTGTTTTAGTATTTTTTTATTAAAAAAATGTTAAAAGTCCAAAATTATTTTGTTTCAACAATAATTTTTTTTAAATAAAGAAATCTGACAGTTTTTTTTATATATATAAAATAAATACACTTGGATAGAAGGCAAACGGGCAACAAGCTGCGCCGCTAACCCTTTTTGGATGGCAAAACCAATTCTCTTAAATATTACGTCTACAGACCTAGGAGACACTACATTGATATGCATGACTCTTTGAATTCTTTGCAAAATATTCACAGTATCTGGTGCTAGGAAATCAAACGTGTCAAATGCAAATGGTATAAATGCATGTTGATTGTCAGAACATGCTCTCTCATGTTTAGCCACTTTGTTTGAAACAACTTTGAGGGCCACCTGTCCTATAGTAAAATCTCCATTCGACAATCCCACAAGTGTGGAAACTCCAGTTAAGTCAACACATGCATGTTTTCCTACTACCCACCCGTACACCAAAACATGGGCTGGCCTCAATGTAGAGCATCCCTCCAGTGGGTCAGTCAAGAAGTTCACAGGTGCCTCTTTCTTCACAGATATTCCTGCGCGTTTAAAAACATCAAAAAGGACATCCAGAACAAAGTCATGTCTGTATTTGAAGCCTGGAAGCTCTCGACAATAAACTGAATGCTCCCCAAATCTATCCAGACATGCCTTACAACAAACAAGGCATACCTCATCAGCAGGAAATAAGGGAATCATCAGGCGATATTTGAGGAGAGTACGATACTCTACCGGGAACATATGTTGGCCTAATCCGTCAATTGGGATAGCTAGCAGAAAATCTTGAGCATGGGCCGCCTGTAAGCATCCAAAAACTGCTTTCTGTCTGATAGTGAATTGAAAGTTAACTTCCATGTCCTTAACAATTTTACCAAACAGGGCACTCGCCAAAACAAATTAAAAATAAAAAATAAATATGTGAATGCAATTTAAGAGATTGTTTAAGGGTTTCTAATTTAAAAGAAGTAAAATTTAATTTTAATATAAGTGGGGCGGGTTCGGGGTGGGTATCAATGTTCCCATTACCCGCCCCAACCCCATCTTTTGAAATCGGGGAAATCCATACCCAAAATCAAACTCAGTCAACTCGGATTTCCCCGTCAAAGCGGGTAGGAGTTGAGGGTGTACCCATGGGTATGGGTTTTATTGTCATGCATACCTACCGAACCTTTTCCAGGATTTTACTTGCTACTCCTATGAATTGTATTTTATTTTTAAGAAAAAAATTACAAAGCAATTCTATGGAGTTGGGTTGCCTAAAAAAATTAGATGCAGGCTGAGCTGCAATAAAAATAAAATTAACTTAATAATATACAGGTATCGGTTCGGTTTATCCAATGGATCCTAAAACTCGAACCGAGAACCGAACCAAACCACATCGGTTTTCAATTGGTTCGGTTCGGTTTTCGATCCAAACCAAAAAAATCGATTTTTTTCAGTTTGGATTGGATTATCGGTTCAATTGGATTTTTCAGATCCTCTTACACCCCTACCCACGACTATGAGTTTTATTGCCATGCCTACCTGCATCTTTGCCAGGATTTTACTTGCTACTCCTATACTGATTTTATAACACCCCGGCTAATTTATCTAGAATATTAGCCGAGACATAAATAAAAGGATCGGGATACATTAAAATTTGCTTAATTAAACTCGTTGTATAAGCTTATAAAACATAAAGGCCCTGTCATTATACAAGTATCAACTAAACTGGATGATAACATTCTTGTCATAAGGTAACCTAAACTTACATCAGAGTCATCCAGTCAATACAATATATTATGACACTAACTTATACAACAACTTAATAAGATAACCAGATAAACAAGGACAATAAAATCCAATGCCACTTCACTTCAACCAGTCCATAGCTCTCGGCTCTGCAACCTGTTTATCTGTAATCAAAATAGTCGTGGAGTGAGACTACTAAGCTTCAGTGAGTTTCTTACTACCCTCTACTTGGTGTACTAACACCGGGGTTCCTTAAAACACTTAGCTGATCATTAATAAAACTCATATTCATCACATAATAGCATAAACATAAAATAAGGTGTATCACACAAGTTATCTTGGTTGATTTTATAACTCACAGACACTTCGAGGTGAGCGGGTCTCAAAGGCCGGACTGTAATCGCTGATATTAAATGTAGATCAGACGATTACTTCAGCTCACAATACTTAACTTATTTTAACTGGATTTCTAATAATATACGGAAATCCTCTTATAGCTTAAGCTATACTAAACTGTAGTTTGGGATTAACCACTAACTTTATCAACTATTCTAATTCTTAATGTTCTTAACTTAGCAACCATCCCGGGGAACTAAAACAGCTTATGTTCTCATGCATTTATACACGGTAATTCACATTCAACGGTTAGGGGTTTACATACATTGTGCTAATCATTTAGAGCTCCAAAACAAGTTATTTGTTAGGAAATTCAGTCAACTCTAAGTTATTATCACAATATAATACCATCATCGGATATGGCGTTAACGTGTCTACAATATGGGAAAACTTCGCACAAGTCATAATCTCTAGATTATTATCAAATTATCCTAGAATTGATGTTGAAATGGTGTGTGAACATATTTAATAATCAAGGGCCATTACCGTACGAGTCGGGAGTCATCCAGGTCTTAAAACAATTTTATCAACACCCATTGACTCCTAACTTATACCTCATGAAACTAAAATTAATTAAACACGTTCAAAACACATTTGAGCATGGGGAAGAGAATTACTGAAGCATTTCAATTATTAGCACCACTAGACTAATTCATCAATTTCCTAGCATATGCATAAACTTATAAAATCATAATAAAATCCTATACTTTGGACTTATGTGAAGGTGAAAAACACAAGAAGGGGGGTTGAATTGTGTTTTGTAAAATTGATTCTTTTGCTTTAAGAAATATAGAAATGCAGCGGATATGATAAACTAGACTAAACACAAAACACAAATAAAACAATGAGAGAGAGAGAGAGAGAAAACACACAGAACTTTTATACTGGTTCCTCTCACAAAACGAGAGTAGTCCAGTCCCCTTGCACTTCCAAGGGATGTCACTATAATCACAAAGATTACACAACTAATGCTCAAGCACACAAGCAAGAGACTTCCTTGCTCTAAGTCACACAAGACAGAGAGACTTCCTTGCTCTAATCACACAAGATTAGAGACTTCGTTGCTTAAGCACACAAGCTTAAGACTTCCTTGCTTAAGTCACACAAGACTTAAGACTTCCTGCTCTAAGTCACACAAGACAAAGAGACTTCACAAACTAACTTAATACACAGATTAAGTAGGACTGAAAGTTCTAAGCAAGACTCTCTAAACACTAAGCTCAGAGTCTGTAATATCAAAAGATATTTAACTTAGAATATAACACTAGAAAGAATAACACAGTTCACAGCTTGATATGATTTGAATCTTTCTAAGTTCAGATGATATTCCAGTAGTCTTCTCTCTATGAGGATGTCTTCTATTTATACTCTAGGTATAAAGACGTTGATAAAAGAACCGTTGGTTGTACACTCTCCTTTTTGTTGACAAGACGGTTGTACTCTTTGACAGGACCGTTGTACTATTGCATTGGTTGTTAGCTGTCTTTCTTCAGAGAGAGTTCTTCAGGATCTGATGATATCGTTTATTTGATCTTCTGAAGATGTACACACGCTTCAGACTGTGTTTCTTTCTTTGGCCTCTGAGGACTTCTTCAGAGGCTCTGATGCTTCCAGCAATATCAGAGCCTTAACACTTCAGACTGTGTCCTTCAGATGCCCAAATGATGATCTACGAGGATGATATTTTTACTTTGTTCCTAGATCATTCATTAGTAATACCAATTGTCCATTTAATACCTTGTTGTCATCAAAACTTAGGGTGTTTTATAATTAAAACTCATTTTGTTCCAACATTATGGTTGTCATGCCTCTACTTAAACAAACCCACGTGATATATCTAGTTACACCGATTTGTTCCGTACGTTTCCAAACATCCGTTCGTGCCGCTTGAAGCACAAATCCGCAGTCCCAAAACCAGAATTTTGACAGCATCAGTAACCAGACTTCAGAATTGTCTACCGACTTCAATACTGATCTAAACTTCACGGAACTTGTACCCAAACGACTGAAATTTCGTTAGCTTTCCACTGGTCTCATATCCTTAGTCTCCCTATTACATTCATATTCGTCGCCAACTTTGTCTTCCTTGTCATGCTCTACCCGGGGTACTTAATTGATTCAACTTTAACCCTCACTTCATCCACTGTCGTTACATGTGAGTTGGATTCCTTTTAATTCTTACTTTACCATCCCTTGCCACATTTCTTCTTTGGCTCACTTCATCTATTCCTTTCGGTAGTAACTGAAGGTGAAAAACACAAGAAGGGGGGGTTGAATTGTGTTTTGAAAAATTAATTCTTTTACTAGAAAACAGATTGAAACGCAGCGGATGAAAGAAGCTAGACAAAACACAAAACACAAAAGACAATGAGAGAGAGAGAGAGAAGGAGTGCAAAAACATAAATTTTATACTGGTTCCTCTCACAAAACGAGAGTAGTCCAGTCCCCTTGCACTTCCAAGGGATTTCACTATAATCTCAAAGATTACACACTAATGCTCAAGCACACAAGCAAGAGACTTCCTTGTTCTAGGTCACACAAGACAATGAGACTTCCTTGCTCAAGTCACACAAGACAAGAGACTTCCTTGCTCTAGGTCACACAAGACAAAGAGACTTCCTTGCTCAAGTCACACAAGACAAGAGACTTCCTTGGTCAAATCACACAAGATAAGAGACTTCAAAAACTAACTTAATACACAGATTAAGTAGGACTGAAAGTTCTAAGCTAGACTCTCTAAACACTAAGTTCAGAGCCTACAATATCAAAAGATATTTTACTTAGAAGGTTACACAAGAAAGAATAACAACAGTTCACAGCTTGAATACACTTTGAATCTTTCTCTGAGTTTAGATGAGCTTCCAGTGGTCTTTTCTCTATCAGGATGTCTTCTATTTATACTCTAGGTATAAAGACGTTGAGAAAGGACCGTTGGTTGTACAATCTTCTTTTTGTTGATAATGAAGGTGCGTGGAGAAAACACAAGAAGGGGGGTTGAATTGTGTTTTGGATATTTAAAAACTTTCCAAGATATTTAAACCTTTTCAGAGTCTTTAAAGCACAACGGATTATTCACACAATTAACTTATGGCGTTATGAATGATGAAGGAGTAAATGAGAGAGTGAGGGAGAGAAGAACACACAACAATTTATACTGGTTCCCCTCACAAATTGAGAGTACTCCAGTCCCCTTGTTTCCAAGAGAGTTTCACTATAATCACTAGGATTACAATAGTTGCTCAAGCACACAAGCTCAAGACTTCCTGCTCTTAGTCACACAAGACATAGAGACTTCCTTGCTCTGATCACACAAGATCAAAGACTTCCTTGCTCAAGCACACAAGCTTGAGACTTCCTGCTCTAAGTCACACAAGACAGAGAGACTTCCTTGCTCTGATCACACAAGATCAGAGGCTTCCTTGCTCAAGCACTCAGGCTCAAGACTTCACTGCTCTAATCACTAAGATTGAGACTTACGTGCTTCTACACTAAGTAGAAGACTTTCTTGCTTCTACACTAAGTAGAAGACTTACTACTAACTTAAGAGCTTAAGACTTATTACAAACATAATAACTTCAGAGGCTCTAAGCTAGTTTTTATGCTCACTTTATTTGAGAGATATTATCTATTACAATGCAAATTCTCACTTTCTTCTGAGAGATTTTATCTAATGGTGAGCGCTAGTCATCAATTCTTTCTTTAGCATATTTATATGAGTTGAGAAGGACATTGAGACGTTGGAGAAATTCCCGTTGTAACTTGGACAGCTGTAGACTTTGAAGATCCGTTGAGTAAACCCAAGTCTTCCTTTGCAGAGAAGCTTCACCTTTGCTGTCTGTCCAATAGTACAGTTATAAGGTACAACTAGCTCATAGAGAGAGGGATCACATCCTTTGTGACCATTGCAATTTAGTTGACCTTAGAACAAGTCATCAGGCTTGATAAGTTGTAGTTGATGTAGCCCTCTGATGACTGAGAATTCCTTTGCTTCTGATGAACCTTTGATAACTTGGAGTCTGATTGGTCTTTGAATGGTTGGTCTCTGATAGTCCTTCGTAATTCAGCTTCTGAATGTCTTCATCCTCTGAATGACTTATGACTAGCAGACAGCCTCTGAACTCTTGTAGGCCTCTGAACATCCTTGAGCTTCTGAACTCCTCTGAGTCCCTGAACAGCTTCAGACGTTCTGATCTACTTTGAGCTTCTGAACTTTGTATAGCTTCTGACCACGTTGTAGCATCTGAACTCTTTCAGAGTCTAAATATTCAGACTTCCATTGGTTTCATCAGAGTTTAAATTAAGTGTGCTCTTGATTAAACGTTGAATTCTCCTGCACTTAATTTAAACATTAGTACCATCAATTGTCTATTTAATACTTTGTTATCATCAAAACTTAAGGGTGTGTATTAACACATATTTTGTTCCAACAATCTCCCCCTTTTTGATGATGACAAACACAAGTATTAAATACAATTGTTGTTGATAAAAATCAGCTATGTTGACATTAGGCTTCTGAGTTTTGCAAGCTCCCCCTAAGTCTGATAACCCATAGGGTTAGGTTTGTAAGCTCCCCCTATTTTGTATCCATAGTTAATTTTAATCAGTTTCAGAAATACTTTATTATATGACTTAAATTATTCATATTTCACTATGTAAAGAACAAGGTTTGCAAGCTTCTTGTTTCCATAGTATGATAATCTTTGAGTAAAGTTGCACCCTTACTCAAGAACTAACTATGAATAATAAACTTCAATTAATAAATGCATTCTCCTTGAAAATTAAGCCCTTAATGCAGATGCAAGATGAAGCAATATTTAAATTGCATGACAAAATAGGATCAGAGACGCTTAAAGACTTCTACATACACACTTGGTTCTGATGGTTATCATTAACAGCTTCAGAGTTCAAAATATTTTCAAACAATTCAGAGCTTTTAAAAAATCTTTTAAAAAATAGCTCAGAGTCTGAACAAAAATTTGAAAACAGTTCAGAGCTCTTTTAGTACAATATTTTGAAATCCTCTAAGATCAGATTGTCATAACACAGCATGTACACTATTTTGACCACTCTCCTACGTTCTCTCTCTGAAGCACTACAAGGCCTAAAAAGCCAAGTAATTTCGCTTCTTCCAACAATTGATTTACCAATATTCTTTCTCCCCCTTTTGTCATTATCAAAAAGGTAATATAAGCAATTAATAGAAATTCAATTTTCAATGCCGTCAAATCAGGAGTGGTTGGACACATTTAATACTTGGCCATTGAATTATGCTTATAAAAGGAGAGAGATACCTAGTCATTTTACTCACACAGAATAATCTTAGGTTATTGATAGATCTCTTGAGAGAAAAAAATGAAACGCTCAGAGAAGAAGAAGGTAGTTTCAGTGAGAGTTAGTCAAGATAGGAGAAAACACAAAGAAGAAACATCAAGAAGAACAAAGCCAAAGCCTGAGATTCCGCTTACTTCAGAGTCTGAAGAATGGGACTCTGACTGGTTAGAGTATTTGAGAACAAATTTTCCTGAAGAAGACCAAGCTGATGATCAAATCTTAGATGATCTAAAATCTTCTCCTAAGGAAGAGTCAGTTGACTCATATTCCCCAAGAGAGGTGCCATCCAAGCTGGGTCACCCAATTCCACCATCTAAGGATACCAGTTGATTATCTTTAGAAATTTATGTCACAAATACTCATTTTTAATAAAATTATTTCTTTGGCTTGTTGTAAATTGATGTTTTTATTGTGTATACACTTTTACTTTCCAGTTCCAATCCTTAAGATTAACCAATAATTGTGCAACAATACTTATTTTAAGATAAAGACACTAGGATTAACACAACATGAATAAATATTTCAGAGTAGCACAAGGAAATCAAAGAACATACAGATATATGAACTTAATCTAACAATGTGCCTAACAAAATATTAATCAAGATATTTATTTTAAGCAAGCAGGGGGATCCTAGGAAGTTGATTGGGGTTGGTTACAAAGCGAAGCTAGAATTTTTGTGATTTCCTTCTGTTTAGCATTAACTACCTCCATCAGCTCTCCATGCCTTTTCATTTCTGCCCTAAGGTCGTCAATTTCAGCCTCATACAGTGGGTTTCTAATGTGCACTTGATTTGCTCCTAGATTATCCACAATAGGCTCATTCAGTCTTTCCTCAAGTGATGCTATCTCTTCCATTAGATTTTGCTTATCACTTGTTCTTGCAGAAGAGGATCCAGGTTGATTCCTCTCTGTGTCCTTTTGAAACTGAATGACCTCTTCAGCCATTGTGTTCTTTCCCCTGTCACTTCTCCTCTGTTTTTCAATACAAGCCTCTTGGAGACTGTGCAGCTTCTTTACCAAATCCTCAGTTAGGCTTTCCCATTGAGCAATATGTTCAGATGAAGATATGTCAGAATGTCTTAGCTCAGGAAGGCCATGTAATTTTCTAATCAGGCTATTGCATTCTCCCAGGACCTCAAGAATTATGGAAATGGTTTGAGGAGGTTCAGGGTTTGAGGGAAAGGATTGTGTTTGTTGTAGATGTTGGACATGATCAGATTGATTAGATGAAATTAACTGCACATGAATTAATTCATTGATCATTTCATTAACCTGATCGTTGGTTGGTAAGGTTGAGGTCTGATTTGATTCATTCTCAAGTTGAGATTTTGTTTGTTCAGGGAATGGTTGAGGTGTAATCTGTGAAGGAATATGTTCAGGTGAGATGTATGGTTCAGATTGTGGATGATCATGTTCTAGTTGAACTATCTCAGATGTTTCTGGATGAGAGATTTCTGAGATAATTTGGTTTGATGGAGAATTTGTTTGTGGGGGAAGTTCATTAGTTAAGTGTTGTTCAAGAGATTCTAGAGGTGATTTTGATGGGTGGTTTGAATTTGTGGGGTGCTGAATATCTTGAGTTAATGCAACAGGACCTTTAGGATCAGTTAAAGTACCTGTAGTAGCAATGGTAGAGCTCTCGACATTCTTCTTTATCTTCAGCTGCTTAGAAATTTTCTTTTTATTGATCTTCAGAGGCTCATTATCTTCATCTTCTAGAGCTGCCACAATTGTCTTTTCACTCTTCTCAGACTTAACCCTAGTTCTTACCAATCTTTTCCTTTTCCCTTTTACCTCTTCTGGTTCAATTTCAAGGGGTTCACCTAGACTCTCCAATAACTTAATGTACTGATTAACAATACCTTTAGCAATAGGAGATATGTTAATGTTGAATGTAGTTACCCATGAAGGTCCTAGGTTAGACAGATGTTCTAGAGGCTTTGAATGTAACAGTGTCTGCCCAGACAGAAGGAGCATATTGGACAAAGTACTCACTGATATAGCAGAAGCTCTCAATTCTCTTAGCAGATGATCTTGACCAGCCGCTTTGATCACATCAATTACACCACATTGATAGAAAATCTCACTGAGAATTCTTGGGTAGATGATGTGAACATTTGGCTTACATTTGGCTTGGTCTGTCCTTGAATGGCGTTTTGCAGCTTTGCACATATGACAAAAGATGTACCTAGCCCAGTTAAGTTGATAACCTCTAGTGAGAAAATAGATAAAGTATCTATGATCCCAGGAGAGTTGATCAGAGCTTCCACTCCTTGGGAAGATTGATCCTAATAAAATCCTGGCTAGGAGCTTCTGAGTTGACTTTAGATCACTACTCCTGTTGCTCTCACAACTCTTCCCTTCCTCATAACAACTCCTTGTCATATCTTCTAGACAGCCAGTGCTTTTAGCCTCAGTAGCGTTGTAGGCATGAAATTTTCCCTCATTTGGAATGTATAACATCCTCGCCAAATTTGACTGAGTTAGCACTACGTCAAAACCACAGACGACTGATCTGACCTCATCTTCCTTGACTTCTCTCAACCCTAATTCACCAGGAGTTTTGTTCTTGTTTTCAGGTTTTGCATTCCTAAAGCTAGTCAGTTCTTCAATATAGTGTTTAACAGTAAAAACCTTGCTCCGAAGCCAAAAGTCTTTAACCAGTGTAGGATAGATTGGACCATTTAGTACTCTCATGTATCTAAATCCTCCATTTTGATCATTGAAGAATTTTTCAATGTCGTGCTGGTTTAATCTAAGACTTTCAAAATCAACCGGTCGTTCCATAACCAAGTTGAATGATTTTCCCTTCATTTCCAGTGATTTTTCTTTGCTGAAAAGTTCTGAACAATTGACGACGTTGATAGGTAGGTCATTTGGAAAGGAGAACTTTGAAGTTGATACTGACGAGGTAGAGATTGCCATTACAGAAGTTAGGGTTTTGGGTTTTCTAAAAACAACAATAAAGAAGGTTTTTCAAAGATTTAGAAAAACTAGAGTGTAGGTTGTGGAAGTGCAAAGCGTGCAATTGTTCAGTGATTTTGATTAAAACAGTAAGACAAATCAAATCACAACATTTTTAAATTAACAAAAATAAGGCAAACCATCATTAACTATTTCAACCAATCAGAACGTGTGTACGTGTTGTCTATTTAGCGCCAAAACGTTTTAGTAAAAATACTTAAACGTTTCCAATTCATTTTGTATTCAGAGGCTTAACCGTCAGAGGTTGAAACGTTTCTTAGAGTCTGAGATTCTTCAGATGCTGAAAAACAAGTCTTTTCAGGATACAAGAAAATATGTTCAGACAGGATTTTTCAAGGTTTTTAGTACTGAACACTGTGTATCCTAAGAAGACATTTTCTACCTTTGAGAGTTATTCCTCTGAATATGTCATTCAGGAGTTAAGCATACTTACCTTGCATTGAAGCTTTCTTGATTAGGTGTAGTCAGAGTCATAGCCAAAGCAATCACTCCACCACACTGAGTTGTTGTCATCTTCAAAGCAAGCTTCAAGTTCTTCATGCTCCCTCTTGCTCCTTATGTATTCCTCTTCATCTTCTTCTCCATCTGACTCTTCAAGAATGTGCCTTTTATGCACAATTGCTCTTCTTCCATCCTGAGCCAAAGTCCTGACTCCGCCACTTTAGGAAACCAGAGGTATAGAACAGAACCAAAACAACAAATACACACACCATAATAGCCTAACTTGATAAAACTCAACTCGACCTCTACGAGCCACATACATACACATCCCTTCACCCCCCTATATTACCGAAACCATACAATTTATAACTTTTTTAATAGGCTAAACTTTATTAAAGTGCAAAACAGTTCAAGAGAGTCACTACAACAACCTCGCAGACCATAGGGTGTACATGAAGAACTATCGATCCTAAACGAATACAAAGTCTCATAAATTAGTAAACAAACACCCTAAAGCTATTGCCAAGAGTGCCATATGTACAAAATGAGGGTATTTGATGTCCAAATATTATGTAACTGGACTAATTTTAACTTCAACCAAGCCATATTATTTGTAACAAAGCCACTTGGTTGCTTCTTGTGAGATAAAGTAACACTTTTTGAATGAGCCATGGTTGAGAACCAGTTGGACTTGAAATAAAAAGTACACTAGTCAAATCAAATATTTTATCTCAAAATCTCTTTTGTCTCAAAGAAACGGACATATAAATTATACTCACTATAATTTCTAAAAGTAAAAAAGAGTTTTAGAGAACTCATTTAAACAGGCCCTAAATCTCTAAACCACTTTCGTTTTCCATTGATCTGATCCCATAGAATTGCGATAGCACCTTCTTCCACAGTTAGATTGCACTCAATTTTGGATAGTGGTTTCGTGACCTGTGATGCTTATTCAATATGTCTCGTTTTTATGTCTATCAGATTATTCGTATTAATTTGTCGCTTGCATAAATCAATTCGAATATAAACTGAAACAAACTTCTGCGCTTAGTAATCAGGTTGATGAATTTGTCATGATATAAACCGTGTTTTTGTGACGCTTGTGCACTCCCCATGTTTAATTGAACATCGATGATTAATCGAAGAAATTGATATAAAACGTATTTTCGCTTGTTAAATTAGTTGTATAAATCAACCAAAGCATAAACCTATGAATGAATATGTTATGAGAACCTGTGATAGATAATAAACGAAGTTTCCTAAAACCGGTGGATTACCTTTTTCATCAATTAAAAATTCTACTCTTTTTCGCGTATTGCTTCCGAAACAAAGAACCCCCCCCCCCCCCCCAGAATTTACAGTTTTTACTCGATTGAAATTTTCACTGATTGTCAAATCAGAGGTCCTTGTCAGACGACCAAGGTTAACTACCTTGTGCTACTCTTCAATTAAAAATATTTTGATCCCGAAACGACAGCGATCAAGGGGGTAAATGGAAAATAGCTAATTTTGCAGGGGGTAAACAGTCATTTACCCTTTTAGTTAATATATTATTTTATATAGAATTTGACTATATATTTCATCATATTTCAATTCAATTTCATAAAAATGCATTTTTTGGATACAACGGGTCAAAGCTCAATATAATAGTACTTTTAAATAATCAATATAGAAATTATTTAAGAGGTACGTACGTATCTTTGACCCCCTTAAAGAAAATAAAAAAAAAAACTTAATTTGAGAAGCTAAAATATTATCAACTGCAACAACATTGACTCCCTTCACAACTGCCATCATTACGCCCAATATAAATACAATAAAGACGACATTCTCCTAACTTAGTTGGGCAAAAATCTCTAGGAACGCAAAGCTTCGCCGGCGGAGGTTTCCCATCAATTGCACTTCCTACAAATCAATAGAAGATTGTCAACAATTGGGCACATATAAAATTTTAAATTCATAATTTTATTTACAAGTGTGATTTTAAAATTTATATAAAATCTATCACTACACCTTTTTTTATGGTTTCAATTTTAGTGATATCAACTGAACACAAAAAGTTTGATTATTGATTATTCTAAATAATACCGATATATATAATTATATTATAAATTATAGAGAATAAATAAATTGTTCACCTAGAGTCAAAATAGAAGAAATGCATAGAATTGCAATGAAAATATGCATGTACTTGATGCCAGTTGTCATGTTGTCTTGAAAGAATATGATTAATTGAACAAACAATGCCTATGAGAGGCTATTTATAGAGATAAACAATGGCCTTAATTTCATTGCATTGTTGATAATTAATTGGAAAAGAAAACCGACATCTCTTGGTTCTATAGTATTAATTAATTAATTAATAAAAATTAAGAAAAACAATTGAGAGTTATTATCATTTATATGATATGAATAACATTCTAAAATCCAATTGTAATGTATGCTTGTTACAAGAGGCGTCTTCGAGTTTTTGGAGGCCATGTGCAAAACTATAAAATTGACCCTTTAATAGAGAAATCTAAATTTTTAATAAAAAAAACATCATCAATCTAAATTGCAAATAACATAAAAAAACATAATCATTCTTGTAATTAACATAAAAAATATTTGTTGTCTAACAATAACAACAAAATACAATATAGCTACTTAAAACGAGTCATTCTTTCAGCAGCAAATTCATCAATCAAGTCTTCGTATTCTATGTCAATGTTCCTTATTTTATTTTTCTTTACAAAAACTGAGCATGACCTAACAGTATTGTAATATAATTATTTTTTACACCCCCTAATTTACTAATAATAATACAATTACCCTATAATTTTTTTTAGACCCTTATTTTTAAGAGGCCCTATGCCATGGCACATGTTGCCAATGGTATAGGGCCGCCCCTGCTTGTTACAGTATATTATTTTTATAGGTTAAGGCATTTTTACCTTTAATTTATTAAGAAAAAGAAAATATATTTAATTAATATTTTAACTTTAGTAAGGGTACAAATGATAAAGTATTACTAATTGTACATTGATTTCTTAAAAGGATTAAAGATTTGAGATAAAACTAAAAAGGTAAAATGACCAAAGATTTAGGACGGAGGGAGTAAATACACATCAACCTATTCTAATTCCTTCAAAAAAAAATCAACCTCATACTTTTGATAGAGAGGGTATTGGTCATCCATGATGGACACAACAGTACTTTGAGGCAATTTCTTCAATCATCCACAAAATCGTCTTCTCAGAGTCGTCCTCGATACTTTCCTCTAGAAAATTTACTTTCTACCCAATTGCTTCTGTGATGCTTCTACGATCAGTGGGAGAGCTTGACTAAAACTCAGGTGGGCCATCAAGCATACTAGTATAATGTTAATCACATTAATTATACTAAAAAAAATTATATCTTAATCACATTGTACTAAAAAAAATTAAATTGTAATAAACACAAAATTGATCCTCAAAAGTTAAATTACATAACTTAGATAAAACTGCTGATGGATAAAACTGAATTGTCACTCATATCATCATTGCACCCGTTTGTTTTGGATTTTTTTTAAAATAGATTTTGTAGTGTTAGAAAATTTTGTATAAAAAAAAATTTACAAAGAATTTTTTTATAAAAGGTTTAAATGAAAATTTGGTTTAAATAGTTATTCTTAAAATTTTATTTTAGGTTTTTTATCATTTTTGAAATACAACTTTTTATAAAAATTGAGAATTTGACTATTTTTTGTTCCAAAATAATGTACGTCTATGTTATATGATGTCAAAATTAGTATTTAAATTTAGAAAAAAGGAATATAAAAAAACTTGTAATATTTTGAAAAACGATTATATAAAATCCATTTTCAAAAATACAAAAAAAAATCCATTTTTTCAAAGCTGAAACAAAGTAATAATAATAAAAACAAAATAGAATACTCGTTTGTAAACTATTTGAATAACTACTCACTCTTATTTGTAACTCTAAAATTATAAGTCAAAGAGATTATACCTTGTTATCTTTTACAAGAAAACCTCTTGGTTCTGCACATGTAAATGAAACAAAAGTTTCGTTGTCAAAAAAAAATGAAACAAAAGTTGTAAGTAACAAATTCTACTACTATTTTGTTAACGAATTCATTCATGCCCAAAAGATGAACATAACCAAATTCCTTCTTGCCCAAAATAATAAACATAACCAAATTAAGCCTCTACAACTATTTTGTTAACGAATTCCTTCATGCCCAAAAGATGAACATAACCAAATTCCTTCATGCCCAAAATAATTAACATAACCAAATTAAGCCAATAAAAAGATCAAAACAAGCAAGCCTCAAGCATTAAAAGGGATATGGGGTAGTAGTAGTAGAAGCGAAATCAGATAAGCAGAACCGAAGGAAACATCGCAAAAGAAGAACATAATAAGGCACCATCAACAACTACATTGTAGTTGATGTCCTGTCTAGAGATATGCAGCAAACAAATCAATATGAAAATTAATATGTAGTAGGACTTTATGTTGGGGTTGATTGCAATGCAAGTCCCACATTGCTAATTATGAAGGAAAAAAGGTCAAGAAAATTATATTGAAGAAGTCCCACATCGCGTAGAGAAGTGAAAGGTGGAGGAGCTCAATGCTATATATAGAGACCTCAATTTCCTTGTTTCAACACACCAAGCAGTAACACTTGTAAACACTTTAAGTTTATATTTGTTTCTTTTTTTCTTATGCTCTTGTTTAGAGTATTTGAGATGTAATTCAAATATTTACCTTGGAGAGTGTGGGTGTACTGGGGTCATGGGGTGGTTGAGAGTGAAGTCTATGTATTGTAACAATTTTCACATAGTGTTTATTCTCTGGTTGTCGGTTTTGACAACGGCCGTGGTTTTTTCTCCGGTTTTGGAGTTTCCACGTTATATTCTTGTGTTGTGATTGTGTTCTTCTATTTTCTTGTGTTCTTTTATTTTCCCTATAGATGGCGGTTTTTTCCTAACAACTGGTATCAGAGCTCCTGGTTTGATTCTAGGAGGGAGTTTTGCTGCGAAGGGCTAGAGAAAATTGATGGAAGAGTTGAAGCAATTAGGGTTACACAAGGTCAGATTGGAGAGAAGGTGGTAATAATACTCGACATCAGCCTGGAGAGGCGGTACTAAAAATATTCGGGTTACGTCTAAAACAAAACCTTTATTATAGGGATGCGGATGCGCTAGTGGAAGTTGAGAATCGGTGGAGTATTGAGTCATTGACTTTGGATGCTCCTATCACATGTGTTTGTATAAAGAATACTTTGAAACTCTCGAGCTAGTTGAAGGTGGAGTTGTTCATCTTGGTGACGGGAAACCTTAAGGTTCAAGGTATGGTTTCAGTTTGTCTTACGAGGTTTGACAATTGTGGGGTTCTCTTACACGATGTGAGGTATGTTCCTGTACTTTGATGCAAAGATAGTTGGTTCTATTATTGGTCATGCATCGGTTACTAGTGGTGATTCTCATGATGTGGTTAAGTTGTGGGACTTCGGTTGGTACTTGTTAGTGACATGAGTTTATTTGGTACTTGTTGTGTTTCAGAGTAGTTTAAAGAGAAAGTGTCCAGGTGAATCGGGAGTAGTATGTGTCATTATGGTATTTTCGCTGTACCATGGAAAATGACAAGTTATTGTTAAGGGATTCAGAACAACACACGGGCATTGGTTGACATTGATGCAAGGTGTGTGGTGAGTTATCTCGATGGCTGATGTTGTGAATTCGACGATAAACTCACACCAATAAAAGAACTTGATGTGTGGAGCAAGTGAATCAAGCAACCAAAATCAAAGAATATATAGAGACGATGAAAATAATCCGTAAACAAGTAGACAAATAAAAAACAAGAGAGAAAGACACAATCTTTGTTTACTCAGTTCGGAATTACCTACTTTGGAGGAGAGAGCAGCCCCTGCATTCTACTAGAATCAACGAGTATCACTTTACAAGAAATTCCCACAATTGGGTACATGGAATTAGCAACCCTAATTCTACCCAAATCCCGAATGTCTTCCCGTGACCAAGAGACTCACTTGACCTAGTCTACCCAAGGAGAAACAACAACCTTTTGTCCTTGACGACAAACCCTTGTTCCCTCAATCTCAATTTTTCTATGCATAAAGCAATCCCTATTTATAGAAAAATACATGCCAAAAAACTAGTAACAAATCTATTTTAAAATAAAACAAATCCAAGTCAGAGTGTCCTTGAAGAAAAGATTTTTTCCACAAAAAATCTCCAGAGATTATTTTCCACAAAAATTCTCCAAAGATATTTTTTCCAAAAAAATCTTCAAGGATTTTCTAACTTTCTTGTTACCGAGATTTCAAGGCATATCCAACAGCTGATGAACTTCCGGAAAAGTCAACATGTAAGTTGCACCATAAATATTTAGCAAGGTTTCGAGATGTTGAAATTCTTGGGATGGCTTGGTTCCAAGTGAAGAAATTTTTTGGGATGATTCAGTTCCAAGTGGAGAAAAATCTTGGGATGGTTTAATTCCAAGTTAAGTATATTTTTTATGGTGGAGTATGATAATTTAATTTGTGGGTATAGACAATGGAAGCGGAAGATAATGATTGTCGGTGTAGACAATGAAGATTGATGACCATTACAATCAAGGTGGAAATTGTTGGGGTTGATTGCAATGCAAGTCCCACATTGCTAATGAAGGAAAAAAGGTCAAGAAAAATATATTGGAGAAGTCCCACATCGCTTAGAGAAGTGAAAGGTGGAGAGCTCAATGCTATATATAGAGACCTCAGTTTCCTTGTTTCAACACACCAAGCAGTAGCACTTGTAAACACTTTAAGTTTATATTTGTGTTTGTTTCTTTTTCTCTGATGCTCTTGTTTAGAGTACTTGAGATGTAGTTCGAATATTTACTTTGGAGAGTGTGGGTGTACTGGGGTCATGGGGTGGCTGAGAGTAAAGTCTATGTGTTGAAACAATTTTCACATAGTGTTTATTCTCTGGTTGTCGGTTTTGACAACGGCCGTGGTTTTTTCTCCTGTTTTGGAGTTTCCACGTTATATTCTTGTGTTGTGATTGTGTTCTATTTTCTTGTGTTCTTTTATTTTCTCTATGCTGGTTATTTCCTAACACTTTATTCAAACTATCTCAACCAGAAGAAAATCAGAGTGTAGAATCATTAACTTAACACATACGCATATTCCATGATATGTCCACATGGACACTGCCACATCATCAATGAAGTTTCCATGCAAGCAAAAAATTGACCAAATTAAATTGACCCGACCTTTTTTTTAAAAGAAGTCTTCTATTAGCGCTCATTTTGTATTGGGTTTTCTTCTCTTTTTCTTTTTCTTTTTCTAGTAAGGAATAAAAAATTCATGTTTTTCAAAAAGGGACCAAAAGTGCACTAAAACCAAATATATTTTAATGAGACAAATACTTACACAAGGCTACTATAGATAAAATACAAACATAACTCACAAAAGTAATTTACATTTATTATTATAGGGTAAATTCTAATATGGACCCCTTCATCAAGTGGTCCATGGTGGATCAGTCACGAATAACACTATGACGATTACAACTTTTACAAAATCCACCTTTTGGATTGAAAGTTTATATCATATAGATCATCCATAAAAAAATTTAGAAAAATTGAAAATCATTTGATATGTTATTGAGACACATCCAGATTGACGGTTGTTAAATAACATAACTCTTGATGGCTCTCAATAACATATCAAATGATTCTCAAAAAATTTTAAAAAATTTATGGATGATCTATACGATATAATCTTTCAATCCAACAGTAAATTTTGTAAAATTCATGTCCGATATATCACTTGTCCACGGTGGACTACTTGTAAAAGTGGTCCACCGTAGGATTAGCCTTATTATAGTTGTGCTAACATTTTTGAAAGTACATAATCAATGCAAACAAATTTGTTGATTGCTCTTACTAAAGAAACAAGATGTAATTTTGGAAAGACAAATAATATATGGAGAGGAAACCTTCTCTTTCCGTATTTAGGCTGCGTTTGGCCCGGCTTTTTTAGCTTTAAATTCTCTTTTTAATCAAAAGTTAGGCCAAACACATTTTTAATAAAGCTCTTAACCGTAAAAAGCAGATTTTTGTTTATGTGCAAAATTGGATTAAATGAGCTTTTGGGAAAAGAGGTTGAAACCAACTTTTGAGAAAAAATTCGAGCTTTTTTTGCAATGACCTCGCTTCGAATCCTGCTGAAAACGCTTTATATTATTTTTTCATTTAAATATTATTAGTTGTTATTATCTTTTTTTAATTTTTTTGTACAAATTTTTTTTAAATATATTTTACCAAACAAATTTTACTCTTTTTTTGGAAGCTCTTATTTTCACTTTTAGATTTCAGATAGCTTCTAAGAGCTAAAAAAGCTAGGCCAAACAGACCCTTAATGCCACACTCCAGTAGTAATATGATTAGAAATTCAAAATATTCCTCAAAATGAAATGACAAGAAATATAACTCATGTCTTTCGAGTAAAACATAGATTCACTTGCCACGTAACAAGTTAAAGTGACTTACATGAAATATTTTCGTTCATATTATATATATTCAGTAGAAATAATTCATTTCTAGTGTAAAATTAATAAATTGAACATATACATTTTTTTAAAAGGAACTGAACATACTCCCTCCGTCCCATAATATAAAAAAAAAATACACTTATTAAAAAAAGTAAAATGTGATAATTTAAAGTAGGGATTGTCTAACATGTGCAACATTGCACATGTTAAAGTAACAAAAAATAGTAAGTATTTAATGAAAAACAACAATTATTTATTAAAATATTAAACATTTAATATAAAAAGTACAAGTTTCAATACAAACTTACTATTTAAAACTTTTTAACATGTACAAATTTGCACATGATAGAAAAACTCTTTAAAGTATGACTGCTCATTTTTTTTTATCGAGGACTTTTTGTGTTTTTCTTGAAATAAGTTTCACTGAAAGATATAAAACGAATTTTTGTTGGTTATTGATTATGGATAAAAGGAGAGTAAATTATTTGCATTTAATTTTATAAGAATAAGTAAAAGTAAACAATGAAAATGGTAAAAGTTAATTAGTGTTTTTGCTTATAATATGGAACCAATGGAGTATACATTAAATAGTTCTATTTTTTTTATAATAAATAGTTCTAATATTTATTTGTTTATCATATAAAAATATTGTATTTTTTTAATAGCATAGTGGTCAAAATTTCACCACTTTAGATAAATAAGTGGAATTTTTCTTTTTATGCAAATATATTTACCTACAAATATATATATATATATATATAATTTATTATTATTATTTTGCATCCTGAGCCAAAGTCCTGACTCCGCCACTTTAGGAAACCAGAGGTATAGAACAGAACCAAAATAACAAATACACACACCATAATAGCCTAACTTGATAAAACTCAACTCGACCTCTACGAGCCACATACATACACATCCCTTCACCCCCTATATTACCGAAACCATATAATTTATAACTTTTTTTATAGGCTAAACTTTATTAATGTGCAAAACAGTTCAAGAGAGTCACTACAACAACCTCGCAGACCATAGGGTGTACATGAAGAACTATCGATCCTAAACGAATACAAAGTCTCATAAATTAGTAAACAAACACCCTAAAGCTATTGCCAAGAGTGCCATATGTACAAAATGAGGGTATTTGATGTCCAAATATTATGTAACTGGACTAATTTTAACTTCAACCAAGCCATATTATTTGTAACAAAGCCACTTGGTTGCTTCTTGTGAGATAAAGTAACACTTTTTGAATGAGCCATGGTTGAGAACCAGTTGGGCTTGAAATAAAAAGTACACTAGTCAAATCAAATATTTTATCTCAAAATCTCTTTTGTCTCAAAGAAACGAACATATAAATTATACTCACTATAATTTCTAAAAGTAAAAAAGAGTTTTAGAGAACTCATTTAAACAGGCCCTAAATCTCTAAACCACTTTCGTTTTCCATTGATCTGATCCCATAGAATTACGATAGCACCTTCTTCCACAGTTAGATTGCACTCAATTTTGGATAGTGGTTTCGTGACCTGTTATGCTTATTCAATATGTCTCGTTTTTATGTCTATCAGATTATTCGTATTAATTTGTCGCTTGCATAAATCAATTCGAATATAAACTGAAACAAACTTCTGCGCTTAGTAATCAGGTTGATGAATTTGTCATGATATAAACCGTGTTTTTGTGACGCTTGTGCACTCCCCATGTTTAATTGAACATCGATGATTAATCGAAGAAATTGATATAAAACGTATTTTCGCTTGTTAAATTAGTTGTATAAATCAACCAAAGCATAAACCTATGAATGAATATGTTATGAGAACCTGTGATAGATAATAAACGAAGTTTCCAAAAACCGGTGGATTACCTTTTTCATCAATTAAAAATTCTACTCTTTTTCGCGTATTGCTTCCGAAACAAAGAACCCCCCCCCCCCCCCCCCCCAGAATTTACAGTTTTTACTCGATTGAAATTTTCACTGATTGTCAAATCAGAGGTCCTTGTCAGACGACCAAGGTTAACTACCCTGTGCTACTCTTCAATTAAAAATATTTTGATCCCGAAACGACAGCGATCAAGGGGGTAAATGGAAAATACCTAATTTTGCAGGGGGTAAACAGTCATTTACCCTTTTAGTTAATATATTATTTTATATAGAATTTGACTATATATTTCATCATATTTCAATTCAATTTCATAAAAATGCATTTTTTGGATACAACGGGTCAAAGCTCAATATAATAGTACTTTTAAATAATCAATATAGAAATTATTTAAGAGGTACGTACGTATCTTTGACCCCCTTAAAGAAAATAAAAAAAAAAACTTAATTTGAGAAGCTAAAATATTATCAACTGCAACAACATTGACTCCCTTCACAACTGCCATCATTACGCCCAATATAAATACAATAAAGACGACATTCTCCTAACTTAGTTGGGCAAAAATCTCTAGGAACGCAAAGCTTCGCCGGCGGAGGTTTCCCATCAATTGCACTTCCTACAAATCAATAGAAGATTGTCAACAATTGGGCACATATGAAATTTTAAATTCATAATTTTATTTACAAGTGTGATTTTAAAATTTATATAAAATCTATCACTACACCTTTTTTTATGGTTTCAATTTTAGTGATATCAACTGAACACAAAAAGTTTGATTATTGATTATTCTAAATAATACCGATATATATAATTATATTATAAATTATAGAGAATAAGTAAATTGTTCACCTAGAGTCAAAACACAAGAAATGCATAGAATTGCAATGAAAATATGCATGTACTTGATGCCAGTTGTCATGTTGTCTTGAAAGAATATGATTAATTGAACAAACAATGCCTATGAGAGGCTATTTATAGAGATAAACAATGGCCTTAATTTCATTGCATTGTTGATAATTAATTGGGAAAGAAAACCGACATCTCTTGGTTTTATAGTATTAATTAATTAATTAATAAAAATTAAGAAAAACAATTGAGAGTTATTATCATTTATATGATATGAATAACATTCTAAAATCCAATTGTAATGTATGCTTGTTACAAGAGGCGTCTTCGAGTTAATTTGGAGGCAATGTGCAAAACTATAAAATTGACCCTTTAATTGAGAAATCTAAATTTTTAATAAAAAACACATCATCAATCTAAATTGCAAATAACATAAAAAACATAATCATTCTTGTAATTAACATAAAAAATATTTGTTGTCTAACAATAACAACAAAATACAATATAGCTACTTAAAACGAGTCATTCTTTCAGCAGCAAATTCATCAATCAAGTCTTCGTATTCTATGTCAATGTTCCTTATTTTTTTTTTCTTTACAAAAACTGAGCATGGACCTAACAGTATTGTAATATAATTATTTTTTACACCCCCTAATTTACTAATAATAATACAATTACCCTATAATTTTTTTTAGACCCTTATTTTTAAGAGGCCCTATGCCATGGCACATGTTGCCAATGGTATAGGGCCGCCCCTGCTTGTTACAGTATATTACTTTTATAGGTTAAGGCATTTTTACCTTTAATTTATTAAGAAAAAGAAAATATATTTAATTAATATTTTAACTTTAGTAAGGGTACAAATGATAAAGCATTACTAATTGTACATTGATTTCTTAAAAGGATTAAAGATTTGAGATAAAACTAAAAAGGTAAAATGACCAAAGATTTAGGTCGGAGGGAGAGTAAATACACATCAACCTATTCTAATTCCTTCAAAAAAAAAATCAACCTCATACTTTTGATAGAGAGGGTATTGGTCATCCATGATGGACACAACAATACTTTGAGGCAATTTCTTCAATCATCCACAAAATCGTCTTCTCAGAGTCGTCCTCGATACTTTCCTCTAGAAAATTTACTTTCTACCCAATTGCTTCTGTGATGCTTCTACGATCAGTGGGAGAGCTTGACTAAAACTCAGGTGGGCCATCAAGCAAACTAGTATAATGTTAATCACATTAATTATACTAAAAAAAATTATATATCTTAATCACATTGTACTAAAAAAAATTAAATTGTAATAAACACAAAATTGATCCTCAAAAGTTAAATTACATAACTTAGATAAAACTGCTGATGGATAAAACTGAATTGTCACACATATCATCATTGCACCCGTTTGTTTTGGATTTTTTTTAAAATAGATTTTGTATAAAAAAGATTTACAAAGAATTTTTTTATAAAAGGTTTAAATGAAAATTTGGTTTAAATAGTTATTCTTAAAATTTTATTTTAGGTTTTTCATCATTTTTGAAATACAACTTTTTATAAAAATTGAGATTTTGACTATTTTTTGTTCCAAAATAATGTATATAACACCCCACATTAAATTGTCTAGAATATAATGGGAATAGACATAAATCGTACTGGATACATTAAGCTTACAACAGAATAAAAAGTTCACAGTCAGGCACGATTAAGATATCAAAATACAAGTTCCAAACTACAGGTTCCATGAACTTAAATTATACAATAAGGTAGTACAAAGTCTTAGAGAAAAATCCAGTTCATAGTAGACACAAAAGCAAATGAGTAACTACACATAAGTTCAACTTCATGCTAGTCATTCCATAGCTCCCTTACCACGGTCGCCCTGCTTATCTGAAATCAATAAATAGTGGGGGATGAGACAGTTACTTCATCTCAGTAGGTTCATACTACCCAGTTACTAAATTCCCTGTCTTCGGGAATCGATTAATCAACCAAGAATCCCAAACCTATTAGTCAGTCACAATATAAGGTCTTATATCATAATGTCATAAAGCAAATGGTGTATCACACAATATTATCTTTTTCAATTTTACAAATAGGACACTCCGAGGTAAGCCGGTCTCAGAGGCCTCACAAATCCGTCTGCGATAATATATCGTCATGGCAAAAGCTTACAGTTTGTTAATTCAATTTATTCAAGATTGGATTCTAACAAATCCCAAAGATAGCATAACTATCACCAAATCGTACCAAAATGTACACAAAGACTGACTAATTATCCGAATTATTTCAAAACTAATCACATTATCATTTATATATACAATTCCTAACAATAGACCACATTGGTTGTGTGAGGGTTAACACTATATTTTCAAGGTGTAAAGTGTTGTATTATGATTCGGGGATATTATCGATTAAAACCAATTGGGTTAGGAGCTCTGAAACCTTGTGTAAGTTAGAAAACAATTTCTCAAAACAGCAGGTAGGTAAATCGATTTCCCTGGATGGGTAAATCGATTTACCCAGTACAAATTTGCGTATTTTCTAACTTTCAGAGGCATGGTAAATCGATTTCCCTGCTAGGTAAATCGATTTACCCTGCTAAAAAGATGATTTTCTGCAGTTTCAGTACAGCAACACACAACCAAATTCAATCCAAAACTTCTCCAATTCACAGTACTAACAATTAACATTTTGTAAATATATTCTAACACCATATTAAGCTAATTTGGGCAACCTAACTAGAGCTTATACACACAACCAATCCCAATCAAATCAATTGCATGTGTAATTGAAAATTAATGTGAACTAGTAAATTTAATCATATGGACTGCAATTCTAATCCTAGAATTCATACAAACATCACCTAAAGGCGAACCCACCTCTTAATTTGGATGAATCAAAAGCTGGATGAACAGAATCTCTGATGAGCAACCCTAACTCCTTCCTTTAGAACCTTGTCCTTCATGATTGTGACCTAAAAAGCCATAACCATTCAATTGAGTCTAAACCCATTGCATGCAAACTAAGAATCCAGAAATTACAGTTTCATAGGGTTGGATTGGGAGCACGAATTTGGAGTATTGAGAAGGGTTTAGAGTCCAATACTTACCTTAAAGTGAAGCTTAGAACCTAAGGATTAAAGAGAGAAGCTTGCATGTGAGATTTGGATGCAATTGGATGGATTGTGAGGATTTTGGTGATGAATTCGTGGGGGAGAAATGAGAGTGTGGAGAGGATAGAAGATATTTCCTTTTCTGAATTTTTCTTTTTACAGAGTAAGTGAAGTGTGAGAGAGAGAAGAAAGAGGTTTGTGAATTTGTTGGAGTGGGGGTGTGGGACCCACTTGTGATTCTTTGTCTAATTTCTATTGGTTCATACCTTCTACACATGATTTTCATACTACTAATCCTCTTATTGTATCATAAAATGTCTAAAGGGTAATTTATAACGATAAATAAAATATGGATATTACAATGTACGTCTATGTTATATGATGTCAAAATTAGTATTTAAATTTAGAAAAAAGGAATATAAAAAAACTTGTAATATTTTGAAAAACGATTATATAAAATCCATTTTCAAAAATACAAAAAAAAATCCATTTTTTCAAAGCTGAAACAAAGTAATAATAATAATAAAAACAAAATAGAATACTCGTTTGTAAACTATTTGAATAACTACTCACTCTTATTTGTAACTCTAAAATTATAAGTCAAAGAGATTATACCTTGTTATCTTTTACAAGAAAACCTCTTGGTTCTGCACATGTAAATGAAACAAAAGTTTCGTTGTCAAAAAAAAATGAAACAAAAGTTGTAAGTAACAAATTCTACTACTATTTTGTTAACGAATTCCTTCATGCCCAAAAGATGAACATAACCAAATTCCTTCTTGCCCAAAATAATAAACATAACCAAATTAAGCCTCTACAACTATTTTGTTAACGAATTCCTTCATGCCCAAAAGATGAACATAACCAAATTCCTTCATGCCCAAAATAATTAACATAACCAAATTAAGCCAATAAAAAGATCAAAACAAGCAAGCCTCAAGCATTAAAAGGGATATGGGGTAGTAGTAGAAGCGAAATCAGATAAGCAGAACTGAAGGAAACATCGCAAAAGAAGAACATAATAAGGCACCATCAACAACTACATTGTAGTTGCTGTCCTGTCTAGAGATATGCAGCAAACAAATCAATATGAAAATTAATATGTAGTAGGACTTTATGTTGGGGTTGATTGCAATGCAAGTCCCACATTGCTAATTATGAAGGAAAAAAGGTCAAGAAAATTATATTGAAGAAGTCCCACATCGCGTAGAGAAGTGAAAGGTGGAGGAGCTCAATGCTATATATAGAGACCTCAATTTCCTTGTTTCAACACACCAAGCAGTAACACTTGTAAACACTTTAAGTTTATATTTGTTTCTTTTTTTCTTATGCTCTTGTTTAGAGTATTTGAGATGTAATTCAAATATTTACCTTGGAGAGTGTGGGTGTACTGGGGTCATGGGGTGGTTGAGAGTGAAGTATATGTATTGTAACAATTTTCACATAGTGTTTATTCTCTGGTTGTCGGTTTTGACAACGGCCGTGGTTTTTTCTCCGGTTTTGGAGTTTCCACGTTATATTCTTGTGTTGTGATTGTGTTCTTCTATTTTCTTGTGTTCTTTTATTTTCCCTATAGATGCCGGTTTTTTCCTAACAACTGGTATCAGAGCTCCTGGTTTGATTCTAGGAGGGAGTTTTGCTGCGAAGGGCTAGAGAAAATTGATGGAAGAGTTGAAGCAATTAGGGTTACACAAGGTCAAATTGGAGAGAAGGTGGTAATAATACTCGACATCAGCCTGGAGAGGCGGTACTAAAAATATTCGGGTTACGTCTAAAACAAAACCTTTATTATGGGGATGCGGATGCGCTAGTGGAAGTTGAGAATCGGTGGAGTATTGAGTCATTGACTTTGGATGCTCCTATCACATGTGTTTGAATAAAGAATACTTTGAAACTCTCGAGCAAGTTGAAGGTGGAGTTGTTCATCTTGGTGACGGGAAACCTTAAGGTTCAAGGTATGGTTTCAGTTTGTCTTACGAGGATTGACAATTGTGGGTTTCTCTTACACGATGTGAGGTATGTTCCTGTACTTTGATGCAAAGATAGTTGGTTCTATTATTGGTCATGCATCGGTTACTAGTGGTGATTCTCATTATGTGGTTAAGTTGTGGGACTTCGGTTGGTACTTGTTAGTGACATGAGTTTATTTGGTACTTGTTGTGTTTCAGAGTAGTTTAAAGAGAAAGTGTCCAGGTGAATCGGGAGTAGTATGTGTCATTATGGTATTTTCACTGTACCATGGAAAATGACAAGTTATTGTTAAGGGATTCAGAACAACACACGGGCATTGGTTGACATTGATGCAAGGTGTGTGGTGAGTTATCTCGATGGCTGATGTTGTGAATTCGACGATAAACTCACACCAATAAAAGAACTTGATGTGTGGAGCAAGTGAATCAAGCAACCAAAATCAAAGAATATATAGAGACGATGAAAATAATTCGTAAACAAGTAGACAAATCAAAAACAAGAGAGAAAGACACAATCTTTGTTTACCCAGTTCGGAATTACCTACTATGGGGGAGAGAGCAGCCCCTCCGTTCTACTAGAATCAACGAGTATCACTTTACAAGAAATTCCCACAATTGGGTACAAGGAATTAGCAACCCTAATTCTACCCAAATCCCGAATCTCTTCCTGTGACCAAGAGACTTACTTGACCTAGTCTACCTAAGGAGAAACAACAACCTTTTGCCCTTGACGACAAACCCTTGTTCCCTCAATCTCAATTTTTCTATGAATAAAGCAATCCCTATTTATAGAAAAATACATGCCAAAAAACTAGTAATAAATCTATTTTAAAATAAAACAAATCCAAGTTAGAGTGTCCTTCAAGAAAAGATTTTTTTCCACAAAAAATCTCCAAAGATTATTTTCCACAAAAATTCTCCAAAGATATTTTTTACAAAAAATCTTCAAGGATTTTCTAACTTTCTTTTACCGATATTTCAAGGCATATCCAACAATTCTCCAACATGCCATCAAAACGATGGTGATCCACTCAACCACCATGCTGCTCTCTCCATCTTGAATCTCTATTCAAGATCACCGCCCAAGTCCAAGTCCCACTTGAACCTTGACCTAGGCATTAGCCTCCACTTGCTTCCCGCAAGCATTGCCTCCTTCCCTTCATCCCTCGGAATGTCTTCCGCTCTCATGAAGATCTTGCCTCCCACTACAATAGGATTTTTGGTAGCCACAAGATTCAGCGCCTCCTCTTCAGACTCCGGAGTAATTACTTCCGGACCCTCCTGAAGAAACGCTTGAGCCCCGCTATCACTAGCCTTTTGGATAGCTCATCAAGCTTCAACACCCTTCGACCCTCGGAGTTCCCTCCGTCCTCTCGAAATATTGCTTGGCTCCGAACCCACCTTGGAATTTTAGGCGGTTCCACAAGCTGCAACATCAAACTCCGCTTGCACCCGACTACCTCCGGCAGTCCTACAAGTTCCACAGTTTTATCAAGGTTGCTTTCAATTGCCTCCCTGAAGATCCTCTCAAGGTCTTGCATTTCTTTAGCCACAATTGAAACGTATCCCACAAGGCCCCCATGGTTCCCCTTTGGCTCAACACAACCACTCTCCTCCCTATCTCCGATTAGATTCCTGAGAGTCAATGTTGACTGTCTACCACTATTGGAAGACTCCACCTCAAAATGAGTTTCCACCAAAGCACACCAACCATCCCCTTGCGATAAGCAAGACCTCTCCACCAACCCCTCTGAAACACGCAACCTGAAATCCCCTGACTCTCCACCGTCACAAGCATCATCAGATGACACCACTAGTGCCTCTCCATGTTCATAACCCTCATACTCCGATGAGACTTCAACAACATGTGTCGAATTACCATTGCCCTTCAACTTCGGACAATCCCGTTTGTAGTGACCCCTCTTTTGACAGTGGAAACAACTCCACCTATCACCAACCTTTGACTTAACCTTCCCACCTCTACCTCCACCTCTTCCACTTGAAACGTTTAAGGCATCCGCACCATCTCCCATCTTCAAGTCTTTAAACTTAGTTAGCTCTTTCGTCCGTAAGGCCGATTGAACTTCCTCCAAGGTAATAGGGCTTTCCCTACCGTAGAGCATATTATCCTTGAAATTTTCATAGGACTTTGTCTCCGTCTTCTAGGGTTACATCAACATTGGCCAAATCATCAATGATCTTGTTAAATTCTGCCAGTTGTTCCGTCATGGATTTCGACTCCACCATTCCATAAAAGTAGAGCTTCTGTTTCAGAAACTGCTGATGTGCCGCCAACTTAGTCATATACAATGATTCAAGCTTGGTCCGCATCGCCGCAATGTTGGTCTCCTTTGCGACTTCTCTCAACACATTGTCTCCGAGACACAAGGTAATAGCACCAACCGCTCTTTCATTCAAATCAGCCTTTTCCTCACCAGAAAGACTCTCCGCATCCGTGCACCCTTCAAGGCCTCAACACATTTGTTATGGACTAGAGCATCCCTCATCTTCACTTTCCACAACCCGAAGTCGTTAGTCCCGGTGAACTTCTCAATATCAAACTTTGAACCCATGGTACTTGATTATCACGATTGATCCTTGAATATATAGAGACAATGTGGGCACCAATTGTTGTGAATTCGACGATAAACTCACACCAATAAAAGAACTTGATGTGTGGAGCAAGTGAATCAAGCAACCAAAATCAAAGAATATATAGAGACGATGAAAATAATCCGTAAACAAGTAGACAAATAAAAAACAAGAGAGAAAGACACAATCTTTGTTTACTCAGTTCGGAATTACCTACTCTGGAGGAGAGAGCAGCCCCTGCATTCTACTAGAATCAACGAGTATCACTTTACAAGAAATTCCCACAATTGGGTACATGGAATTAGCAACCCTAATTCTACCCAAATCCCGAATGTCTTCCCGTGACCAAGAGACTCACTTGACCTAGTCTACCCAAGGAGAAACAACAACCTTTTGTCCTTGACGACAAACCCTTGTTCCCTCAATCTCAATTTTTCTATGCATAAAGCAATCCCTATTTATAGAAAAATACATGCCAAAAAACTAGTAACAAATCTATTTTAAAATAAAACAAATCCAAGTCAGAGTGTCCTTGAAGAAAAGATTTTTTCCACAAAAAATCTCCAGAGATTATTTTCCACAAAAATTCTCCAAAGATATTTTTTCCAAAAAAATCTTCAAGGATTTTCTAACTTTCTTGTTACCGAGATTTCAAGGCATATCCAACAGCTGATGAACTTCCGGAAAAGTCAACATGTAAGTTGCACCATAAATTTTTAGCAAGGTTTCGAGATGTTGAAATTCTTGGGATGGCTTGGTTCTAAGTGAAGAAATTTTTTGGGATGATTCAGTTCCAAGTGGAGAAAAATCTTGGGATGGTTTAATTCCAAGTGAAGTATATTTTTTATGGTGGAGTATGATAATTTAATTTGTCGGTATAGACAATGAGAATTATGATTGTCGGTGAAGACAATGATTGTCGGTATAGACAATGGATGCGGAAGATAATGATTGTCGGTGTAGACAATGAAGATTGATGACCATTACAATCATGGTGGAAATTGTTGGGGTTGATTGCAATGCAAGTCCCACATTGCTAATGAAGAAAAAAAGGTCAAGAAAATTATATTGGAGAAGTCCCACATCGCTTAGAGAAGTGAAAGGTGGAGAGCTCAATGCTATATATAGAGACCTCAGTTTCCTTGTTTCATCACACCAAGCAGTAGCACTTGTAAACACTTTAAGTTTATATTTGTGTTTGTTTCTTTTTCTCTTATGCTCTTGTTTAGAGTATTTGAGATGTAGTTCGAATATTTACTTTGGAGAGTGTGGGTGTACTGGGGTCATGGGGTGGCTGAGAGTAAAGTCTATGTGTTGAAACAATTTTCACATAGTGTTTATTCTCTGGTTGTCGGTTTTGACAACGGCCGTGATTTTTTCTCCTATTTTGGAGTTTCCACGTTATATTCTTGTGTTGTGATTGTGTTCTATTTTCTTGTGTTCTTTTATTTTCTCTATGCTGGTTATTTCCTAACACTTTATTCAAACTATCTCAACCAGAAAAAAATCAGAGTGTAGAATCATTAACTTAACACATACGCATATTCCATGATATGTCCACATGGACACTGCCACATCATCAATGAAGTTTCCATGCAAGCAAAAAATTGACCAAATTAAATTGACCCGACCTTTTTTTTAAAAGAAGTCTTCTATTAGCGCTCATTTTGTATTGGGTTTTCTTCTCTTTTTCTTTTTCTAGTAAGGAATAAAAAATTCATGTTTTTCAAAAAGGGGACCAAAAGTGCAGTAAAACCAAATATATTTTAATGAGACAAATACTTACACAAGGCTACTATATATAAAATACAAACATAACTCACAAAAGTAATTTACATTTATTATTATAGGGTAAATTCTAATATGGACCCCTTCATCAAGTGGTCCATGGTGGATCAGTCACGAATAACACTATCATGAATACAAATTTTACAAAATCCACCTTTTGGATTGAAAGTTTATATCATATAGATCATCCATAAGAAAATTTAGAAAAATTGAAAATCATTTGATATGTTATTGAGACACATCAAGATTGACGGTTGTTAAATAACATAAATCTTGATGGGTCTCAATAACATATCAAATGATTCTCAAAAAATTTTAAAAAATTTATGGATGATCTATACGATATAAACTTTCAATCCAACAGTAAATTTTGTAAAATTCATGTTCGATATATCACTTGTCCACGGTGGACTACTTGTAAAAGTGGTCCACCGTCGGATTAGCCTTATTATAGTTGTGCTAACATTTTTGAAAGTACATAATCAATGCAAACAAATTTGTTGATTGCTTCTACTCAAGAAACAAGATGTAATTTTAGAAAGACAAAAAATATATGGAGAGGAAACCAGGGGCAGACCCACATGTACCCAGGGGTGCAGGTGAACCCCCTCAATTTATATATTATAACCACTATTATGCTATTTTTATGAATTATTTATAAATTATACCCACTATTTTGCTATTTTTTTGAATTGCACCCCGTGAAATATTAGCTTTGATCCCTTTAGGAGATCACTGCACCACTATATATGCTATTTTTATGAATTGCACGCCCTCTCTATTTAAATCATACGGGAAAATCACAAAGTACTTTTTTTGGGTGGGATGGGTAGCTCAACTGGTTAAATAGTTGAGCAGGATTAAAGAGTTGAAGGTTCGGGGTTCGAATCCTTGCAACATTGCTTATAAAAAATCAAACAAATCACCTTCTCTTTCCGTATTTAGGCTCCGTTTGGCCCGGCTTTTTTAGCTTTAAATTCTCTTTTTAATCAAAAGTTGGGCCAAACACATTTTTAATAAAGCTCTTAACCGTAAAAAGCAGATTTTTGTTTATGTGCAAAATTGGATTAAATGAGCTTTTGGGAAAAGAGGTTGAAACCTACTTTTGAGAAAAAATCCGAGCTTTTTTTGCAATGATCCCGCTTCGAATCCTGCTGAAAACACTTTTTATTATTTTTTCATTTAAATATTATTAGTTGTTATTATCTTTTTTTAATTTTTTTTGTACAAATATTTTTTTTTTAAATATATTTTACCAAACAACTTTTACACTTTTTTTGGAAGCTCTTATTTTCACTTTTAGATTTCAGATAGTTTCTAAGAGCTAAAAAAGCTAGGCCAAACAGACCCTTAATGCCACACTCCGGTAGTAATATGATTAGAAATTCAAAATATTCCTCAAAATGAAATGACAAGAAATATAACTCATGTCTTTCGAGTAAAACATAGATTCACTTGCCACGTACCAAGTTAAAGTGACTTACATGAAATATTTTCGTTCATATTATATATATTCAGCAGAAATAATTCATTTCTAGTGTAAAATTAATAAATTGAACATATACATTTTTTTAAAAGGAACTGAACATACTCCCTCCGTCCCATAATATAAAAAAAAAATACACTTATTAAGAAAAGTAAAATGTGATAATTTAAAGTAGGGATTGTCTAACATGTGCAACATTGCACATGTTAAAGTAACAAAAAATAGTAAGTATTTAATGAAAAACAACAATTATTTATTAAAATATTAAACATTTAATATAAAAAGTACAAGTTTCAATACAAACTTACTATTTAAAACTTTTTAACATGTACAAATTTGCACATGATAGAAAAACCCTTTAAAGTATGAATGCTCATTTTTTTTTATAGAGGACTTTTTGTGTTTTTCTTGAAATAAGTTTCACTGAAAGATATAAAACGAATTTTTGTTGGTTATTGATTATGGATAAAAGAAGAGAGAGTAAATTATTTGCATTTAATTTTATAAGAATAAGTAAAAGTAAACAATGAAAATGGTAAAAGTTAATTAGTCCTGACTCCGCCACTTTAGGAAACCAGAGGTATAGAACAGAACCAAAACAACAAATACACACAACATAATAGCCTAACTTGATAAAACTCAACTCGACCTCTACGAGCCACATACATACACATCCCTTCACCCCTATATTACCGAAACCATACAATTTATAACTTTTTTAATAGGCTAAACTTTATTAAAGTGCAAAACAGTTCAAGAGAGTCACTACAACAACCTCGCAGACCATAGGGTGTACATGAAGAACTATCGATCCTAAACGAATACAAAGTCTCATAAATTAGTAAACAAACACCCTAAAGCTATTGCCAAGAGTGCCATATGTACAAAATGTGGGTATTTGATGTCCAAATATTATTTAACTGAACTAATTTTAACTTCAACCAAGCCATATTATTTGTAACAAAGCCACTTGGTTGCTTCTTGTGAGATAAAGTAACACTTTTTGAATGAGCCATGGTTGAGAACCAGTTGGGCTTGAAATAAAAAGTACACTAGTCAAATCAAATATTTTATCTCAAAATCTCTTTTGTCTCAAAGAAACGGACATATAAATTATACTCACTATAATTTCTAAAAGTAAAAAAGAGTTTTAGAGAACTCATTTAAACAGGCCCTAAATCTCTAAACCACTTTCGTTTTCCATTGATCTGATCCCATAGAATTGCGATCGCTCCTTCTTCCACAGTTAGATTGCACTTTCAATTTTGGATAGTGGTTTCGTGACCTGCGATGCTTATTCAATATGTCTCGTTTTTATGTCTATCAGATTATTCGTATTAATTTGTCGCTTGCATAAATTAATTCGAATATAAACTGAAACAAACTTCTGCGCTTAGTAATCGGGTTGATGAATTTGTCATGAAATAAACCGTGTTTTTGTGACGCTTGTGCACTCCCCATGTTTAATTGAACATCGATGATTAATCGAAGAAATTGATATAAAACGTATTTTCGCTTGTTAAATTAGTTTTATAAATCAACCAAAGCATAAACCTATGAATGAATATGTTATGAGAACCTGTGATAGATAATAAACGAAGTTTCCTAAAACCGGTGGATTACCTTTTTCATCAATTAAAAACTCTACTCTTTTTTCGCGTATTGCTTCCGAAACAAAGAACCCCCCCCCAAAATTTATAGTTTTTACTGGATTCAAATTTTCACTGATTGTCAAATCAGAGGTCCTTGTCAGACGACCAAGGTTAACTACCTTGTACTACTCTTCAATTAAAAATATTTTGATCCCGAAACGACAGCGATCAAGGGGGTAAATGGAAAATAGCTAATTTTGCAGGGGGTAAACAGTCATTTACCCTTTTAGTTAATATATTATTTTATATAGAATTTGACTATATATTTTATCATATTTCAATTCAATTTCATAAAAATGCATTTTTTGGATACAACGGGTCAGAGCTCAATATAATAGTACTTTTAAATAATCAATATAGAAATTATTTAAGAGGTACGTATCTTTGACCCCCTTAAAGAAAATAAAATAAAAACTTAATTTGAGAAGCTAAAATATTATCAACTGCAACAACATTGACTCCCTTCACAACTGCCATCATTACGCCCAATATAAATACAATAAAGACGACATTCTCCTAACTTAGTTGGACAAAAATCTCTAGGAACGCAAACCTTCGCCGGCGGAGGTTTCCCATCAATTGCACTTCCTACAAATCAATAGAAGATTGTCAACAATTGGGCACATATAAAATTTTAAATTCATAATTTTATTTACAAGTGTGATTTTAAAATTTATATATAATCTATCACTACACCTTTTTTTATGGTTTCAATTTTAGTGATATCAACTGAACACAAAAAGTTTGATTATTGATTATTCTAAATAATACCGATATATATAATTATATTATAAATTATATAGAATAAGTAAATTGTTCACCTAGAGTCAAAACAGAAGAAATGCATAGAATTGCAATGAAAATATGCATGTATTTGATGCCAGTTGTCATGTTGTCTTGAAAGAATATGATTAATTGAACAAACAATGCCTATGAGTGGCTATTTATAGAGATAAACAATGGCCTTAATTTCATTGCATTGTTGATAATTAATTGGAAAAGAAAACCGACATCTATTGGTTTTATAGTATTAATTAATTAATTAATAAAAATTAAGAAAAACAATTGAGAGTTATTATCATTTATATGATATGAATAACATTCTAAAATCCAATTGTAACGTATGCTTGTTACAAGAGGCGTCTTCGAGTTTTTGGAGGCCATGTGCAAAACTATAAAATTGACTCTTTAATAGAGAAATCTAAATTCTTAATAAAAAAAACATCATCAATCTAAATTGCAAATAACATAAAAAACATAATCATTCTTGTAATTAACATGAAAAATATTTGTTGTCTAACAATAACAACAAAATACAATATAGCTACTTAAAACGAGTCATTCTTTCAGCAGCAAATTCATCAATCAAGTCTTCGTATTCTATGTCAATGTTCCTTATTTTATTTTTATTTACAAAAACTGAGCATGGACCTAACAGTATTGTAATATAATTATTTTTTACACCCCCTAATTTACTAATAATAATACAATTACCCTATAATTTTTTTTTAGACCCTTATTTTTAAGAGGTCCTATGCCATGGCACATGTTGCCAATGGTATAGGGCCGCCCCTGCTTGTTACAGTATATTATTTTTATAGGTTAAGGCATTTTTACCTTTAATTTATTAAGAAAAAGAAAATATATTTAATTAATATTTTAACTTTAGTAAGGGTACAAATGATAAAGTATTACTAATTGTACATTGATTTCTTAAAAGGATTAAAGATTTGAGATAAAACTAAAAAGGTAAAATGACCAAAGATTTAGGACGGAGGGAGTAAATACACATCAACCTATTCTAATTCCTTCAACAAAAAAAAATCAACCTCATACTTTTGATAGAGAGGGTATTGGTCATCCATGATGGACACAACAATACTTTGAGGCAATTTCTTCAATCATCCACAAAATCGTCTTCTCAGAGTCGTCCTCGATACTTTCCTCTAGAAAATTTACTTTCTACCCAATTGCTTCTGTGATGCTTCTACGATCAGTGGGAGAGCTTGACTAAAACTCAGGTGGGCCATCAAGCAAACTAGTATAATGTTAATCACATTAATTATACTAAAAAAAATTATATATCTTAATCACATTGTACTAAAAAAAATTAAATTGTAATAAACACAAAATTGATCCTCAAAAGTTAAATTACATAACTTAGATAAAACTGATGATGGATAAAACTGAATTGTCACTCATATCATCATTGCACCCGTTTGTTTTGGATTTTTTTTAAAATAGATTTTGTATAAAAAAAATTTACAAAGAATTTTTTTATAAAAGGTTTAAATGAAAATTTGGTCTAAATAGTTATTCTTAAAATTTTATTTTAGGTTTTTCATCATTTTTGAAATACAACTTTTTATAAAAATTGAGATTTTGACTATTTTTTGTTCCAAAATAATGTACGTCTATGTTATATGATGTCAAAATTAGTATTTAAATTTAGAAAAAAGGAATATAAAAAAACTTGTAATATTTTGAAAAACGATTTTATAAAATCCATTTTCAAAAATACAAAAAAAAATCCATTTTTTCAAAGCTGAAACAAAGTAATAATAATAAAAACAAAATAGAATACTCGTTTGTAAACTATTTGAATAACTACTCACTCTTATTCGTAACTCTAAAATTATAAGTCAAAGAGATTATACCTTGTTATCTTTTACAAGAAAACCTCTTGGTTCTGCACATGTAAATGAAACAAAAGTTTCGTTGTCAAAAAAAAATGAAACAAAAGTTGTAAGTAACAAATTCTACAACTATTTTGTTAACGAATTCATTCATGCCCAAAAGATGAACATAACCAAATTCCTTCTTGCCCAAAATAATTAACATAACCAAATTAAGCCTCTACAACTATTTTTTTAACGAATTCCTTCATGCCCAAAAGATGAACATAACCAAATTCCTTCATGCCCAAAATAATTAACATAACCAAATTAAGCCAATAAAAAGATCAAAACAAGCAAGCCTCAAGCATTAAAAGGGATATGGGGTAGTAGTAGAAGCGAAATCAGATAAGCAGAACCGAAGGAAACATCGCAAAAGAAGAACATAATAAGGCACCATCAACAACTACATTGTAGTTGCTGTCCTGTCTAGAGATATGCAGCAAACAAATCAATATGAAAATTAATATGTAGTAGGACTTTATGTTGGGGTTGATTGCAATGCAAGTCCCACATTGCTAATTATGAAGGAAAAAAGGTCAAGAAAATTATATTGAAGAAGTCCCACATCGCGTAGAGAAGTGAAAGGTGGAGGAGCTCAATGCTATATATAGAGACCTCAATTTCCTTGTTTCAACACACCAAGCAGTAACACTTGTAAACACTTTAAGTTTATATTTGTGTTTGTTTCTTTTTTTCTTATGCTCTTATTTAGAGTATTTGAGATGTAATTCAAATATTTACCTTGGAGAGTGTGGGTGTACTGGGGTCATGGGGTGGTTGAGAGTGAAGTCTATGTATTGTAACAATTTTCACATAGTGTTTATTCTCTGGTTGTCGGTTTTGACAACGGCCGTGGTTTTTTCTCCGGTTTTGGAGTTTCCACGTTATATTCTTGTGTTGTGATTGTGTTCTTCTATTTTCTTGTGTTCTTTTATTTTCCCTATATATGCCGGTTTTTTCCTAACAACTGGTATCAGAGCTCCTGATTTGATTCTAGGAGGGAGTTTTGCTGCGAAGGGCTAGAGAAAATTGATGGAAGAGTTGAAGCAATTAGGGTTACACAAGGTCAGATTGGAGAGAAGGTGGTAATAATACTCGACATCAGCCTGGAGAGGCGGTGCTAAAAATATTCGGGTTACGTCTAAAACAAAACCTTTATTATGGGGATGCGGATGCGCTAGTGGAAGTTGAGAATCGGTGGAGTATTGAGTCATTGACTTTGGATGCTCCTATCACATGTGTTTGAATAAAGAATACTTTGAAACTCTCGAGCTAGTTGAAGGTGGAGTTGTTCATCTTGGTGACGGGAAACCTTAAGGTTCAAGGTATGGTTTCAGTTTGTCTTACGAGGTTTGACAATTGTGGGTTTCTCTTACACGATGTGAGGTATGTTCCTGTACTTTGATGCAAAGATAGTTGGTTCTATTATTGGTCATGCATCGGTTACTAGTGGTGATTCTCATGATGTGGTTAAGTTGTGGGACTTCGGTTGGTACTTGTTAGTGACATGAGTTTATTTGGTTCTTGTTGTGTTTCAGAGTAGTTTAAAGAGAAAGTGTTCAGGTGAATCGGGAGCAGTATGTGTCATTATGGTATTTTCGCTGTACCATGGAAAATGACAAGTTATTGTTAAGGGATTCAGAACAACACACGGGCATTGGTTGACATTGATGCAAGGTGTGTGGTGAGTTATCTCGATGGCTGATGTTGTGAATTCGACGATAAACTCACACCAATAAAAGAACTTGATGTGTGGAGCAAGTGAATCAAGCAACCAAAATCAAAGAATATATAGAGACGATGAAAATAATTTGTAAACAAGTAGACAAATCAAAAACAAGAGAGAAAGACACAATCTTTGTTTACCCAGTTCGGAATTACCTACTCTGGGGGAGAGAGCAGCCCCTCCGTTCTACTAGAATCGACGAGTATCACTTTACAAGAAATTCCCACAATTGGGTACAAGGAATTAGCAACCCTAATTCTACCCAAATCCCGAATCTCTTCCCGTGACCAAGAGACTTACTTGACCTAGTCTACCTAAGGAGAAACAACAACCTTTTGCCCTTGACGACAAACCCTTGTTCCCTCAATCTCAATTTTTCTATGAATAAAGCAATCCCTATTTATAGAAAAATACATGCCAAAAAACTAGTAATAAATCTATTTTAAAATAAAACAAATCCAAGTTAGAGTGTCCTTCAAGAAAAGATTTTTTTCCACAAAAAATCTCCAAAGATTATTTTCCACAAAAATTCTCCAAAGATATTTTTTACAGAAAATCTTCAAGGATTTTCTAACTTTCTTTTACCGATATTTCAAGGCATATCCAACAATTCTCCAACATGCCATCAAATCGATGGTGATACACTCAACCACCATGCTGCTCTCTCCATCTTGAATCTCACCGCCCAAGTCCAAGTCCCACTTGAAACTTGACCTAGGCATTAGCCTCCACTTGCTTCCCGCAAGCATCGCCTCCTTCCCTTCATCCCTCGGAATTCCTTCCGCTCTCATGAAGATCTTGCCTCCCACTACCATAGGATTTTTGGTAGCCACAAGATTCACCGCCTCCTCTTCAGACTCCGGAGTAATTACTTCCGGACCCTCCTGAAGAAACGCTTGAGCCCCGCCATCACTAGCCTTTTTGGATAGCTCATCAAGCTTCAACACCCTTCGACCCTCGGAGTTCCCTCCGTCCTCTCGAAATATTGCTTGGCTCCGAACCCACCTTGGAATTTTAGGCGGTTCCACAAGCTGCAACATCAAACTCCCCTTGCACCCGACTACCTCCGGCAGTCCTACAAGTTCCACAGTTTTATCAAGGTTGCTTTCAATTGCCTCCCTGAAGATCCTCTCAAGGTCTTGCACTTCTTTAGCCACAGTTGAAACGTATCCCACAAGGCCTCCATGGTTCCCCTTTGGCTCAACACAACCACTCTCCTCCCTATCTCCGATTAGATACCTGAGAGTCAATGTTGACTGTCTACCACTATTGGAAGACTCCACCTCAAACTGAGTTTCCACCAAAGCACACCAACCATCCCCTTGCGATAAGCAAGACCTCTCCACCAACCCCTCTGAAACACCCAACCCGGAATCCCCTGACTCTCCACCGTCACAAGCATCATCAGATGACACCACTAGTGCCTCTCCATGCTCATAACCCTCATACTCCGATGAGTGTTCAACAACATGTGTCGAATTACCATTGCCCTTCAACTTCGGACAATCCCGTTTGTAGTGACCCCTCTTTTGACAGTGGAAACAACTCCACCTATCACCAACCTTTGACTTAACCTTCCCACCTCTACCTCCACCTCTTCCACTTGAAACGTTTAAGGCATCCGCACCATCTCCCATCTTCAAGTCTTTAAACTTAGTTAGCTCTTTCGTCCGTAAGGCCGATTGAACTTCCTCCAAGGTAATAGGGCTTTCCCTACCGTAGAGCATATTATCCTTGAAATTTTCATAGGACTTTGTCTCCGTCTTCTAGGGTTACATCAACATTGGCCACATCATCAATGATCTTGTTAAATTCTGCCAGTTGTTCCGTCATGGATTTCGACTCCACAATTCGATAAAAGTAGAGCTTCTGTTTCAGAAACTGCTGATGTGCCGCCGACATAGTCATATACAATGATTCAAGCTTGGTCCGCATCACCGCAATGTTGGTCTCCTTTGCGACTTCTCTCAACACATTGTCTCCGAGACACAAGGTAATAGCACCAACCGCTCTTTCATTCAAATCAGCCTTTTCCTCACCAGAAAGACTCTCCGCATCCGTGCACCCTTCAAGGCCTCAACACATTTGTTATGGACTAGAGCATCCCTCATCTTCACCTTCCACAACCCGAAGTCGTTAGTCCCGGTGAACTTCTCAATATCAAACTTTGAACCCATGGTACTTGATTATCACGATTGATCCTTGAATATATAGAGACAATGTGGGCACCAATTGTTGTGAATTCGACGATAAACTCACACCAATAAAAGAACTTGATGTGTGGAGCAAGTGAATCAAGCAACCAAAATCGAAGAATATATAGAGACGATGAAAATAATCCGTAAACAAGTAGACAAATAAAAAACAAGAGAGAAAGACACAATCTTTGTTTACTCAGTTCGGAATTACCTACTCTGGAGGAGAGAGCAGCCCCTGCATTCTACTAGAATCAACGAGTATCACTTTACAAGAAATTCCCACAATTGGGTACATGGAATTCGCAACCATAATTCTACCCAAATCCCGAATGTCTTCCCGTGACCAAGAGACTCACTTGACCTAGTCTACCCAAGGAGAAACAACAACCTTTTGCCCTTGACGACAAACCCTTGTTCCCTCAATCTCAATTTTTCTATGCATAAAGCAATCCCTATTTATAGAAAAATACATGCCAAAAAACTAGTAACAAATCTATTTTAAAATAAAACAAATCCAAGTCAGAGTGTCCTTGAAGAAAAGATTTTTTCCACAAAAAATCTCCAGAGATTATTTTCCACAAAAATTCTCCAAAGATATTTTTTCCAAAAAAATCTTCAAGGATTTTCTAACTTTCTTGTTACCGAGATTTCAAGGCATATCCAACAGCTGATGAACTTCCGGAAAAGTAAACATGTAAGTTGAACCATAAATTTTCAGCAAGGTTTCGAGATGTTGAAATTCTTAGGATGGCTTGGTTCCAAGTGAAGAAATTTTTTTGGGATGATTTAGTTCCAAGTGGAGAAAAATATTGGGATGGTTTAATTCCAAGTGAAGTATATTTTTTATGGTGGAGTATGATAATTTAATTTGTCGGTATAGACAATGAGAATTATGATTGTCGGTGAAGACAATGATTGTCGGTATAGACAATGGATGCGGAAGATAATGATTGTCGGTGTAGACAATGAAGATTGATGACCATTACAATCATGGTGGAAATTGTTGGGGTTGATTGCAATGCAAGTCCCACATTGCTAATGAAGAAAAAAAGGTCAAGAAAATTATATTGGAGAAGTCCCACATCGTTTACAGAAGTGAAAGGTGGAGAGCTCAATGCTATATATAGAGACCTCAGTTTCCTTGTTTCAACACACCAAGCAGTAGCACTTGTAAACACTTTAAGTTTATATTTGTGTTTGTTTCTTTTTCTCTTATGCTCTTGTTTAGAGTATTTGAGATGTAGTTCGAATATTTACTTTGGAGAGTGTGGGTGTACTGGGGTCATGGGGTGGCTGAGAGTAAAGTCTATGTGTTGAAACAATTTTCACATAGTGTTTATTCTCTGGTTGTCGGTTTTGACAACGGCCGTGATTTTTTCTCCTATTTTGGAGTTTCCACGTTATATTCTTGTGTTGTGATTGTGTTCTATTTTCTTGTGTTCTTTTATTTTCTCTATGCTGGTTATTTCCTAACACTTTATTCAAACTATCTCAACCAGAAAAAAATCAGAGTGTAGAATCATTAACTTAACACATACGCATATTCCATGATATGTCCACATGGACACTGCCACATCATCAATGAAGTTTCCATGCAAGCAAAAAATTGACCAAATTAAATTGACCCGACCTTTTTTTTAAAAGAAGTCTTCTATTAGCGCTCATTTTGTATTGGGTTTTCTTCTCTTTTTCTTTTTCTAGTAAGGAATAAAAAATTCATGTTTTTCAAAAAGGGGACCAAAAGTGCAGTAAAACCAAATATATTTTAATGAGACAAATACTTACACAAGGCTACTATAGATAAAATACAAACATAACTCACAAAAGTAATTTACATTTATTATTATAGGGTAAATTCTAATATGGACCCCTTCATCAAGTGGTCCATGGTGGATCAGTCACGAATAACACTATCACGAATACAAATTTTACAAAATCCATCTTTTGGATTGAAAGTTTATATCATATAGATAATCCATAAGAAAATTTAGAAAAATTGAAAATCATTTGATATGTTATTGAGACACATCAAGATTGACGGTTGTTAAATAACATAAATCTTGATGGGTCTCAATAACATATCAAATGATTCTCAAAAAATTTTAAAAAAATTATGGATGATCTATACGATATAAACTTTCAATCCAACAGTAAATTTTGTAAAATTCATGTTCGATATATCACTTGTCCACGGTGGACTACTTGTAAAAGTGGTCCACCGTCGGATTAGCCTTATTATAGTTGTGCTAACATTTTTGAAAGTACATAATCAATGCAAACAAATTTGTTGATTGCTTCTACTCAAGAAACAAGATGTAATTTTAGAAAGACAAAAAATATATGGAGAGGAAACCAGGGGCAGACCCACATGTACCCAGGGGTGCAGGTGAACCCCCTCAATTTATATATTATAACCACTATTATGCTATTTTTATGAATTATTTATAAATTATACCCACTATTTTGCTATTTTTTTGAATTGCACCCCCTGAAATATTAGCTTTGATCCCTTTAGGAGATCACTGCACCACTATATATGCTATTTTTATGAATTGCACGCCCTCTCTGTTTAAATCAAACGGGAAAATCACAAAGTACTTTTTTTGGGTGGGATGGGTAGCTCAACTGGTTAAATAGTTGAGCAGGATTAAAGAGCTGAAGGTTCGGGGTTCGAATCCTTGCAACATTGCTTATAAAAAGTCAAACAAATCACCTTCTCTTTCCGTATTTAGGCTCCGTTTGGCCCGGCTTTTTTAGCTTTAAATTCTCTTTTTAATCAAAAGTTGGGCCAAACACATTTTTAATAAAGCTCTTAACCGTAAAAAGCAGATTTTTGTTTATGTGCAAAATTGGATTAAATGAGCTTTTGGGAAAAGAGGTTGAAACCTACTTTTGAGAAAAAATCCGAGCTTTTTTTGCAATGATCCCGCTTCGAATCCTGCTGAAAACGCTTTTTATTATTTTTTCATTTAAATATTATTAGTTGTTATTATCTTTTTTTAATTTTTTTTGTACAAATATTTTTGTTTTAAATATATTTTACCAAACAACTTTTACACTTTTTTTGGAAGCTCTTATTTTCACTTTTAGATTTCAGATAGTTTCTAAGAGCTAAAAAAGCTAGGCCAAACAGACCCTTAATGCCACACTCTAGTAGTAATATGATTAGAAATTCAAAATATTCCTCAAAATGAAATGACAAGAAATATAACTCATGTCTTTCGAGTAAAACATAGATTCACTTGCCACGTACCAAGTTAAAGTGACTTACATGAAATATTTTCGTTCATATTATATATATTCAGCAGAAATAATTCATTTCTAGTGTAAAATTAATAAATTGAACATATACATTTTTTTAAAAGGAACTGAACATACTCCCTCCGTCCCATAATATAAAAAAAAAATACACTTATTAAGAAAAGTAAAATGTGATAATTTAAAGTAGGGATTGTCTAACATGTGCAACATTCCACATGTTAAAGTAACAAAAAATAGTAAGTATTTAATGAAAAACAACAATTATTTATTAAAATATTAAACATTTAATATAAAAAGTACAAGTTTCATTACAAACTTACTATTTAAAACTTTTTAACATGTACAAATTTGCACATGATAGAAAAACCCTTTAAAGTACGACTGCTCATTTTTTTTTATAGAGGACTTTTTGTGTTTTTCTTGAAATAAGTTTCACTGAAAGATATAAAACGAATTTTTGTTGGTTATTGATTATGGATAAAAGAAGAGAGAGTAAATTATTTGCATTTAATTTTATAAGAATAAGTAAAAGTAAACAATGAAAATGGTAAAAGTTAATTAGTGTTTTTGCTTATAATTTGTAACAAAAAAAAGTGATTTTTTTGCTTATAATATGGAACGAATGGAGTATACATTAAATAGTTCTATTTTTTTTTTATAATAAATAGTTCTAATATTTATTTGTTTATCATATAAAAATATTGTATTTTTTTTAATAGCATAGTGGTCAAAATTTGACCACTTTAGATAATTAAGTGGAATTTTTCTTTTTATGCAAACATATTTACCTACAAATATATATATATATAAAATTTATTATTATTATTTTGCATCCTGAGCCAAAGTTCTGACTCCGCCACTTTAGGAAACCAGAGGTATAGAACAGAACCAAAACAACAAATACACACAACATAATAGCCTAACTTGATAAAACTCAACTCGACCTCTACGAGCCACATACATACACATCCCTTCACCCCCTATATTACCGAAACCATACAATTTATAACTTTTTTAATAGGCTAAACTTTATTAAAGTGCAAAACAGTTCAAGAGATTCACTACAACAACCTCGCAGACCATAGGGTGTACATGAAGAACTATCGATCCTAAACGAATACAAAGTCTCATAAATTAGTAAACAAACACCCTAAAGCTACTGCCAAGAGTGCCATATGTACAAAATGTGGGTATTTGATGTCCAAATATTATGTAACTGAACTAATTTTAACTTCAACCAAGCCATATTATTTGTAACAAAGCCACTTGGTTGCTTCTTGTGAGATAAAGTAACACTTTTTGAATGAGCCATGGTTGAGAACCAGTTGGGCTTGAAATAAAAAGTACACTAGTCAAATCAAATATTTTATCTCAAAATCTCTTTTGTCTCAAAGAAACGGACATATAAATTATACTCACTATAATTTCTAAAAGTAAAAAAGAGTTTTAGAGAACTCATTTAAACAGGCCCTAAATCTCTAAACCACTTTCGTTTTCCATTGATCTGATCCCATAGAATTGCGATAGCACCTTCTTCCACAGTTAGATTGCACTCAATTTTGGATAGTGGTTTCGTGACCTGCGATGCTTATTCAATATGTCTCGTTTTTATGTCTATCAGATTATTCGTATTAATTTGTCGCTTGCATAAATTAATTCGAATATAAACTGAAACAAACTTCTGCGCTTAGTAATCGGGTTGATGAATTTGTCATGATATAAACCGTGTTTTTGTGACGCTTGTGCACTCCCCATGTTTAATTGAACATCGATGATTAATCGAAGAAATTGATATAAAACGTATTTTCGCTTGTTAAATTAGTTTTATAAATCAACCAAAGCATAAACCTATGAACGAATATGTTATGAGAACCTGTGATAGATAATAAACGAAGTTTCCTAAAACCGGTGGATTACCTTTTTCATCAATTAAAAACTCTACTCTTTTTCGCGTATTGCTTCCGAAACAAAGAACCCCCCCCCCCCCAGAATTTATAGTTTTTACTGGATTCAAATTTTCACTGATTGTCAAATCAGAGGTCCTTGTCAGACGACCAAGGTTAACTACCTTGTGCTACTCTTCAATTAAAAATATTTTGATCCCGAAACGACAGCGATCAAGGGGGTAAATGGAAAATAGCTAATTTTGCAGGGGGTAAACAGTCATTTACCCTTTTAGTTAATATATTATTTTATATAGAATTTGACTATATATTTCATCATATTTCAATTCAATTTCATAAAAATGCATTTTTTGGATACAACGGGTCAAAGCTCAATATAATAGTACTTTTAAATAATCAATATAGAAATTATTTAAGAGGTACGTATCTTTGACCCCCTTAAAGAAAATAAAAAAAAAACTTAATTTGAGAAGCTAAAATATTATCAACTGCAACAACATTGACTCCCTTCACAACTGCCATCATTACGCCCAATATAAATACAATAAAGACGACATTCTCCTAACTTAGTTGGACAAAAATCTCTAGGAACGCAAACCTTCGCCGGCGGAGGTTTCCCATCAATTGCACTTCCTACAAATCAATAGAAGATTGTCAACAATTGGGCACATATAAAATTTTAAATTCATAATTTTATTTACAAGTGTGATTTTAAAATTTATATATAATCTATCACTACACCTTTTTTTATGGTTTCAATTTTAGTGATATCAACTGAACACAAAAAGTTTGATTATTGATTATTCTAAATAATACCGATATATATAATTATATTATAAATTATAGAGAATAAGTAAATTGTTCACCTAGAGTCAAAACAGAAGAAATGCATAGAATTGCAATGAAAATATGCATGTATTTGATGTCAGTTGTCATGTTGTCTTGAAATAATATGATTAATTGAACAAACAATGCCTATGAGAGGCTATTTATAGAGATAAACAATGGCCTTAATTTCATTGCATTGTTGATAATTAATTGGAAAAGAAAACCGACATCTCTTGGTTTTATAGTATTAATTAATTAATTAATAAAAATTAAGAAAAACAATTGAGAGTTATTATCATTTATATGATATGAATAACATTCTAAAATCCAATTGTAACGTATGCTTGTTACAAGAGGCGTCTTCGAGTTTTTGGAGGCCATGTGCAAAACTATAAAATTGACTCTTTAATAGAGAAATCTAAATTTTTAATAAAAAAAACATCATCAATCTAAATTGCAAATAACATAAAAAATATAATCATTCTTGTAATTAACATGAAAAATATTTGTTGTCTAACAATAACAACAAAATACAATATAGCTACTTAAAACGAGTCATTCTTTCAGCAGCAAATTCATCAATCAAGTCTTCGTATTCTATGTCAATGTTCCTTATTTTATTTTTATTTACAAAAACTGAGCATGGACCTAACAGTATTGTAATATGATTATTTTTTACACCCCCTAATTTACTAATAATAATACAATTACCCTATAATTTTTTTTTAGACCCTTATTTTTAAGAGGTCCTATGCCATGGCACATGTTGCCAATGGTATAGGGCCGCCCCTGCTTGTTACAGTATATTATTTTTATAGGTTAAGGCATTTTTACCTTTAATTTATTAAGAAAAAGAAAATATATTTAATTAATATTTTAACTTTAGTAAGGGTACAAATGATAAAGTATTACTAATTGTACATTGATTTCTTAAAAGGATTAAAGATTTGAGATAAAACTAAAAAGGTAAAATGACCAAAGATTTAGGACGGAGGGAGTAAATACACATCAACCTATTCTAATTCCTTCAACAAAAAAAAATCAACCTCATACTTTTGATAGAGAGGGTATTGGTCATCCATGATGGACACAACAATACTTTGAGGCAATTTCTTCAATCATCCACAAAATCGTCTTCTCAGAGTCGTCCTCGATACTTTCCTCTAGAAAATTTACTTTCTACCCAATTGCTTCTGTGATGCTTCTACGATCAGTGGGAGAGCTTGACTAAAACTCAGGTGGGCCATCAAGCAAACTAGTATAATGTTAATCACATTAATTATACTAAAAAAAATTATATATCTTAATCACATTGTACTAAAAAAAATTAAATTGTAATAAACACAAAATTGATCCTCAAAAGTTAAATTACATAACTTAGATAAAACTGATGATGGATAAAACTGAATTGTCACTCATATCATCATTGCACCCGTTTGTTTTGGATTTTTTTTAAAATAGATTTTGTATAAAAAAAATTTACAAAGAATTTTTTTATAAAAGGTTTAAATGAAAATTTGGTCTAAATAGTTATTCTTAAAATTTTATTTTAGGTTTTTCATCATTTTTGAAATACAACTTTTTATAAAAATTGAGATTTTGACTATTTTTTGTTCCAAAATAATGTACGTCTATGTTATATGATGTCAAAATTAGTATTTAAATTTAGAAAAAAGGAATATAAAAAAACTTGTAATATTTTGAAAAACGATTTTATAAAATCCATTTTCAAAAATACAAAAAAAAATCCATTTTTTCAAAGCTGAAACAAAGTAATAATAATAAAAACAAAATAGAATACTCGTTTGTAAACTATTTGAATAACTACTCACTCTTATTCGTAACTCTAAAATTATAAGTCAAAGAGATTATACCTTGTTATCTTTTACAAGAAAACCTCTTGGTTCTGCACATGTAAATGAAACAAAAGTTTCGTTGTCAAAAAAAAATGAAACAAAAGTTGTAAGTAACAAATTCTACAACTATTTTGTTAACGAATTCATTCATGCCCAAAAGATGAACATAACCAAATTCCTTCTTGCCCAAAATAATTAACATAACCAAATTAAGCCTCTACAACTATTTTTTTAACGAATTCCTTCATGCCCAAAAGATGAACATAACCAAATTCCTTCATGCCCAAAATAATTAACATAACCAAATTAAGCCAATAAAAAGATCAAAACAAGCAAGCCTCAAGCATTAAAAGGGATATGGGGTAGTAGTAGAAGCGAAATCAGATAAGCAGAACCGAAGGAAACATCGCAAAAGAAGAACATAATAAGGCACCATCAACAACTACATTGTAGTTGCTGTCCTGTCTAGAGATATGCAGCAAACAAATCAATATGAAAATTAATATGTAGTAGGACTTTATGTTGGGGTTGATTGCAATGCAAGTCCCACATTGCTAATTATGAAGGAAAAAAGGTCAAGAAAATTATATTGAAGAAGTCCCACATCGCGTAGAGAAGTGAAAGGTGGAGGAGCTCAATGCTATATATAGAGACCTCAATTTCCTTGTTTCAACACACCAAGCAGTAACACTTGTAAACACTTTAAGTTTATATTTGTGTTTGTTTCTTTTTTTCTTATGCTCTTATTTAGAGTATTTGAGATGTAATTCAAATATTTACCTTGGAGAGTGTGGGTGTACTGGGGTCATGGGGTGGTTGAGAGTGAAGTCTATGTATTGTAACAATTTTCACATAGTGTTTATTCTCTGGTTGTCGGTTTTGACAACGGCCGTGGTTTTTTCTCCGGTTTTGGAGTTTCCACGTTATATTCTTGTGTTGTGATTGTGTTCTTCTATTTTCTTGTGTTCTTTTATTTTCCCTATATATGCCGGTTTTTTCCTAACAACTGGTATCAGAGCTCCTGATTTGATTCTAGGAGGGAGTTTTGCTGCGAAGGGCTAGAGAAAATTGATGGAAGAGTTGAAGCAATTAGGGTTACACAAGGTCAGATTGGAGAGAAGGTGGTAATAATACTCGACATCAGCCTGGAGAGGCGGTGCTAAAAATATTCGGGTTACGTCTAAAACAAAACCTTTATTATGGGGATGCGGATGCGCTAGTGGAAGTTGAGAATCGGTGGAGTATTGAGTCATTGACTTTGGATGCTCCTATCACATGTGTTTGAATAAAGAATACTTTGAAACTCTCGAGCTAGTTGAAGGTGGAGTTGTTCATCTTGGTGACGGGAAACCTTAAGGTTCAAGGTATGGTTTCAGTTTGTCTTACGAGGTTTGACAATTGTGGGTTTCTCTTACACGATGTGAGGTATGTTCCTGTACTTTGATGCAAAGATAGTTGGTTCTATTATTGGTCATGCATCGGTTACTAGTGGTGATTCTCATGATGTGGTTAAGTTGTGGGACTTCGGTTGGTACTTGTTAGTGACATGAGTTTATTTGGTTCTTGTTGTGTTTCAGAGTAGTTTAAAGAGAAAGTGTTCAGGTGAATCGGGAGCAGTATGTGTCATTATGGTATTTTCGCTGTACCATGGAAAATGACAAGTTATTGTTAAGGGATTCAGAACAACACACGGGCATTGGTTGACATTGATGCAAGGTGTGTGGTGAGTTATCTCGATGGCTGATGTTGTGAATTCGACGATAAACTCACACCAATAAAAGAACTTGATGTGTGGAGCAAGTGAATCAAGCAACCAAAATCAAAGAATATATAGAGACGATGAAAATAATTCGTAAACAAGTAGACAAATCAAAAACAAGAGAGAAAGACACAATCTTTGTTTACCCAGTTCGGAATTACCTACTCTGGGGGAGAGAGCAGCCCCTCCGTTCTACTAGAATCGACGAGTATCACTTTACAAGAAATTCCCACAATTGGGTACAAGGAATTAGCAACCCTAATTCTACCCAAATCCCGAATCTCTTCCCGTGACCAAGAGACTTACTTGACCTAGTCTACCTAAGGAGAAACAACAACCTTTTGCCCTTGACGACAAACCCTTGTTCCCTCAATCTCAATTTTTCTATGAATAAAGCAATCCCTATTTATAGAAAAATACATGCCAAAAAACTAGTAATAAATCTATTTTAAAATAAAACAAATCCAAGTTAGAGTGTCCTTCAAGAAAAGATTTTTTTCCACAAAAAATCTCCAAAGATTATTTTCCACAAAAATTCTCCAAAGATATTTTTTACAGAAAATCTTCAAGGATTTTCTAACTTTCTTTTACCGATATTTCAAGGCATATCCAACAATTCTCCAACATGCCATCAAATCGATGGTGATCCACTCAACCACCATGCTGCTCTCTCCATCTTGAATCTCACCGCCCAAGTCCAAGTCCCACTTGAAACTTGACCTAGGCATTAGCCTCCACTTGCTTCCCGCAAGCATCGCCTCCTTCCCTTCATCCCTCGGAATTCCTTCCGCTCTCATGAAGATCTTGCCTCCCACTACCATAGGATTTTTGGTAGCCACAAGATTCACCGCCTCCTCTTCAGACTCCGGAGTAATTACTTCCGGACCCTCCTGAAGAAACGCTTGAGCCCCGCCATCACTAGCCTTTTTGGATAGCTCATCAAGCTTCAACACCCTTCGACCCTCGGAGTTCCCTCCGTCCTCTCGAAATATTGCTTGGCTCCGAACCCACCTTGGAATTTTAGGCGGTTCCACAAGCTGCAACATCAAACTCCCCTTGCACCCGACTACCTCCGGCAGTCCTACAAGTTCCACAGTTTTATCAAGGTTGCTTTCAATTGCCTCCCTGAAGATCCTCTCAAGGTCTTGCACTTCTTTAGCCACAGTTGAAACGTATCCCACAAGGCCTCCATGGTTCCCCTTTGGCTCAACACAACCACTCTCCTCCCTATCTCCAATTAGATACCTGAGAGTCAATGTTGACTGTCTACCACTATTGGAAGACTCCACCTCAAACTGAGTTTCCACCAAAGCACACCAACCATCCCCTTGCGATAAGCAAGACCTCTCCACCAACCCCTCTGAAACACCCAACCCGGAATCCCCTGACTCTCCACCGTCACAAGCATCATCAGATGACACCACTAGTGCCTCTCCATGCTCATAACCCTCATACTCCGATGAGTGTTCAACAACATGTGTCGAATTACCATTGCCCTTCAACTTCGGACAATCCCGTTTGTAGTGACCCCTCTTTTGACAGTGGAAACAACTCCACCTATCACCAACCTTTGACTTAACCTTCCCACCTCTACCTCCACCTCTTCCACTTGAAACGTTTAAGGCATCCGCACCATCTCCCATCTTCAAGTCTTTAAACTTAGTTAGCTCTTTCGTCCGTAAGGCCGATTGAACTTCCTCCAAGGTAATAGGGCTTTCCCTACCGTAGAGCATATTATCCTTGAAATTTTCATAGGACTTTGTCTCCGTCTTCTAGGGTTACATCAACATTGGCCACATCATCAATGATCTTGTTAAATTCTGCCAGTTGTTCCGTCATGGATTTCGACTCCACAATTCGATAAAAGTAGAGCTTCTGTTTCAGAAACTGCTGATGTGCCGCCGACTTAGTCATATACAATGATTCAAGCTTGGTCCGCATCACCGCAATGTTGGTCTCCTTTGCGACTTCTCTCAACACATTGTCTCCGAGACACAAGGTAATAGCACCAACCGCTCTTTCATTCAAATCAGCCTTTTCCTCACCAGAAAGACTCTCCGCATCCGTGCACCCTTCAAGGCCTCAACACATTTGTTATGGACTAGAGCATCCCTCATCTTCACCTTCCACAACCCGAAGTCGTTAGTCCCGGTGAACTTCTCAATATCAAACTTTGAACCCATGGTACTTGATTATCACGATTGATCCTTGAATATATATAGACAATGTGGGCACCAATTGTTGTGAATTCGACGATAAACTCACACCAATAAAAGAACTTGATGTGTGGAGCAAGTGAATCAAGCAACCAAAATCGAAGAATATATAGAGACGATGAAAATAATCCGTAAACAAGTAGACAAATAAAAAACAAGAGAGAAAGACACAATCTTTGTTTACTCAGTTCGGAATTACCTACTCTGGAGGAGAGAGCAGCCCCTGCATTCTACTAGAATCAACGAGTATCACTTTACAAGAAATTCCCACAATTGGGTACATGGAATTCGCAACCATAATTCTACCCAAATCCCGAATGTCTTCCCGTGACCAAGAGACTCACTTGACCTAGTCTACCCAAGGAGAAACAACAACCTTTTGCCCTTGACGACAAACCCTTGTTCCCTCAATCTCAATTTTTCTATGCATAAAGCAATCCCTATTTATAGAAAAATACATGCCAAAAAACTAGTAACAAATCTATTTTAAAATAAAACAAATCCAAGTCAGAGTGTCCTTGAAGAAAAGATTTTTTCCACAAAAAATCTCCAGAGATTATTTTCCACAAAAATTCTCCAAAGATATTTTTTCCAAAAAAATCTTCAAGGATTTTCTAACTTTCTTGTTACCGAGATTTCAAGGCATATCCAACAGCTGATGAACTTCCGGAAAAGTAAACATGTAAGTTGAACCATAAATTTTCAGCAAGGTTTCGAGATGTTGAAATTCTTAGGATGGCTTGGTTCCAAGTGAAGAAATTTTTTTGGGATGATTTAGTTCCAAGTGGAGAAAAATCTTGGGATGGTTTAATTCCAAGTGAAGTATATTTTTTATGGTGGAGTATGATAATTTAATTTGTCGGTATAGACAATGAGAATTATGATTGTCGGTGAAGACAATGATTGTCGGTATAGACAATGGATGCGGAAGATAATGATTGTCGGTGTAGACAATGAAGATTGATGACCATTACAATCATGGTGGAAATTGTTGGGGTTGATTGCAATGCAAGTCCCACATTGCTAATGAAGAAAAAAAGGTCAAGAAAATTATATTGGAGAAGTCCCACATCGCTTACAGAAGTGAAAGGTGGAGAGCTCAATGCTATATATAGAGACCTCAGTTTCCTTGTTTCAACACACCAAGCAGTAGCACTTGTAAACACTTTAAGTTTATATTTGTGTTTGTTTCTTTTTCTCTTATGCTCTTGTTTAGAGTATTTGAGATGTAGTTCGAATATTTACTTTGGAGAGTGTGGGTGTACTGGGGTCATGGGGTGGCTGAGAGTAAAGTCTATGTGTTGAAACAATTTTCACATAGTGTTTATTCTCTGGTTGTCGGTTTTGACAACGGCCGTGATTTTTTCTCCTATTTTGGAGTTTCCACGTTATATTCTTGTGTTGTGATTGTGTTCTATTTTCTTGTGTTCTTTTATTTTCTCTATGCTGGTTATTTCCTAACACTTTATTCAAACTATCTCAACCAGAAAAAAATCAGAGTGTAGAATCATTAACTTAACACATACGCATATTCCATGATATGTCCACATGGACACTGCCACATCATCAATGAAGTTTCCATGCAAGCAAAAAATTGACCAAATTAAATTGACCCGACCTTTTTTTTAAAAGAAGTCTTCTATTAGCGCTCATTTTGTATTGGGTTTTCTTCTCTTTTTCTTTTTCTAGTAAGGAATAAAAAATTCATGTTTTTCAAAAAGGGGACCAAAAGTGCAGTAAAACCAAATATATTTTAATGAGACAAATACTTACACAAGGCTACTATAGATAAAATACAAACATAACTCACAAAAGTAATTTACATTTATTATTATAGGGTAAATTCTAATATGGACCCCTTCATCAAGTGGTCCATGGTGGATCAGTCACGAATAACACTATCACGAATACAAATTTTACAAAATCCATCTTTTGGATTGAAAGTTTATATCATATAGATAATCCATAAGAAAATTTAGAAAAATTGAAAATCATTTGATATGTTATTGAGACACATCAAGATTGACGGTTGTTAAATAACATAAATCTTGATGGGTCTCAATAACATATCAAATGATTCTCAAAAAATTTTAAAAAAATTATGGATGATCTATACGATATAAACTTTCAATCCAACAGTAAATTTTGTAAAATTCATGTTCGATATATCACTTGTCCACGGTGGACTACTTGTAAAAGTGGTCCACCGTCGGATTAGCCTTATTATAGTTGTGCTAACATTTTTGAAAGTACATAATCAATGCAAACAAATTTGTTGATTGCTTCTACTCAAGAAACAAGATGTAATTTTAGAAAGACAAAAAATATATGGAGAGGAAACCAGGGGCAGACCCACATGTACCCAGGGGTGCAGGTGAACCCCCTCAATTTATATATTATAACCACTATTATGCTATTTTTATGAATTATTTATAAATTATACCCACTATTTTGCTATTTTTTTGAATTGCACCCCCTGAAATATTAGCTTTGATCCCTTTAGGAGATCACTGCACCACTATATATGCTATTTTTATGAATTGCACGCCCTCTCTGTTTAAATCAAACGGGAAAATCACAAAGTACTTTTTTTGGGTGGGATGGGTAGCTCAACTGGTTAAATAGTTGAGCAGGATTAAAGAGCTGAAGGTTCGGGGTTCGAATCCTTGCAACATTGCTTATAAAAAGTCAAACAAATCACCTTCTCTTTCCGTATTTAGGCTCCGTTTGGCCCGGCTTTTTTAGCTTTAAATTCTCTTTTTAATCAAAAGTTGGGCCAAACACATTTTTAATAAAGCTCTTAACCGTAAAAAGCAGATTTTTGTTTATGTGCAAAATTGGATTAAATGAGCTTTTGGGAAAAGAGGTTGAAACCTACTTTTGAGAAAAAATCCGAGCTTTTTTTGCAATGATCCCGCTTCGAATCCTGCTGAAAACGCTTTTTATTATTTTTTCATTTAAATATTATTAGTTGTTATTATCTTTTTTTAATTTTTTTTGTACAAATATTTTTGTTTTAAATATATTTTACCAAACAACTTTTACACTTTTTTTGGAAGCTCTTATTTTCACTTTTAGATTTCAGATAGTTTCTAAGAGCTAAAAAAGCTAGGCCAAACAGACCCTTAATGCCACACTCTAGTAGTAATATGATTAGAAATTCAAAATATTCCTCAAAATGAAATGACAAGAAATATAACTCATGTCTTTCGAGTAAAACATAGATTCACTTGCCACGTACCAAGTTAAAGTGACTTACATGAAATATTTTCGTTCATATTATATATATTCAGCAGAAATAATTCATTTCTAGTGTAAAATTAATAAATTGAACATATACATTTTTTTAAAAGGAACTGAACATACTCCCTCCGTCCCATAATATAAAAAAAAAATACACTTATTAAGAAAAGTAAAATGTGATAATTTAAAGTAGGGATTGTCTAACATGTGCAACATTCCACATGTTAAAGTAACAAAAAATAGTAAGTATTTAATGAAAAACAACAATTATTTATTAAAATATTAAACATTTAATATAAAAAGTACAAGTTTCATTACAAACTTACTATTTAAAACTTTTTAACATGTACAAATTTGCACATGATAGAAAAACCCTTTAAAGTACGACTGCTCATTTTTTTTTATAGAGGACTTTTTGTGTTTTTCTTGAAATAAGTTTCACTGAAAGATATAAAACGAATTTTTGTTGGTTATTGATTATGGATAAAAGAAGAGAGAGTAAATTATTTGCATTTAATTTTATAAGAATAAGTAAAAGTAAACAATGAAAATGGTAAAAGTTAATTAGTGTTTTTGCTTATAATTTGTAACAAAAAAAAGTGATTTTTTTGCTTATAATATGGAACGAATGGAGTATACATTAAATAGTTCTATTTTTTTTTTATAATAAATAGTTCTAATATTTATTTGTTTATCATATAAAAATATTGTATTTTTTTTAATAGCATAGTGGTCAAAATTTGACCACTTTAGATAATTAAGTGGAATTTTTCTTTTTATGCAAACATATTTACCTACAAATATATATATATATAAAATTTATTATTATTATTTTGCATCCTGAGCCAAAGTTCTGACTCCGCCACTTTAGGAAACCAGAGGTATAGAACAGAACCAAAACAACAAATACACACAACATAATAGCCTAACTTGATAAAACTCAACTCGACCTCTACGAGCCACATACATACACATCCCTTCACCCCCTATATTACCGAAACCATACAATTTATAACTTTTTTAATAGGCTAAACTTTATTAAAGTGCAAAACAGTTCAAGAGATTCACTACAACAACCTCGCAGACCATAGGGTGTACATGAAGAACTATCGATCCTAAACGAATACAAAGTCTCATAAATTAGTAAACAAACACCCTAAAGCTACTGCCAAGAGTGCCATATGTACAAAATGTGGGTATTTGATGTCCAAATATTATGTAACTGAACTAATTTTAACTTCAACCAAGCCATATTATTTGTAACAAAGCCACTTGGTTGCTTCTTGTGAGATAAAGTAACACTTTTTGAATGAGCCATGGTTGAGAACCAGTTGGGCTTGAAATAAAAAGTACACTAGTCAAATCAAATATTTTATCTCAAAATCTCTTTTGTCTCAAAGAAACGGACATATAAATTATACTCACTATAATTTCTAAAAGTAAAAAAGAGTTTTAGAGAACTCATTTAAACAGGCCCTAAATCTCTAAACCACTTTCGTTTTCCATTGATCTGATCCCATAGAATTGCGATAGCACCTTCTTCCACAGTTAGATTGCACTCAATTTTGGATAGTGGTTTCGTGACCTGCGATGCTTATTCAATATGTCTCGTTTTTATGTCTATCAGATTATTCGTATTAATTTGTCGCTTGCATAAATTAATTCGAATATAAACTGAAACAAACTTCTGCGCTTAGTAATCGGGTTGATGAATTTGTCATGATATAAACCGTGTTTTTGTGACGCTTGTGCACTCCCCATGTTTAATTGAACATCGATGATTAATCGAAGAAATTGATATAAAACGTATTTTCGCTTGTTAAATTAGTTTTATAAATCAACCAAAGCATAAACCTATGAACGAATATGTTATGAGAACCTGTGATAGATAATAAACGAAGTTTCCTAAAACCGGTGGATTACCTTTTTCATCAATTAAAAACTCTACTCTTTTTCGCGTATTGCTTCCGAAACAAAGAACCCCCCCCCCCCCAGAATTTATAGTTTTTACTGGATTCAAATTTTCACTGATTGTCAAATCAGAGGTCCTTGTCAGACGACCAAGGTTAACTACCTTGTGCTACTCTTCAATTAAAAATATTTTGATCCCGAAACGACAGCGATCAAGGGGGTAAATGGAAAATAGCTAATTTTGCAGGGGGTAAACAGTCATTTACCCTTTTAGTTAATATATTATTTTATATAGAATTTGACTATATATTTCATCATATTTCAATTCAATTTCATAAAAATGCATTTTTTGGATACAACGGGTCAAAGCTCAATATAATAGTACTTTTAAATAATCAATATAGAAATTATTTAAGAGGTACGTATCTTTGACCCCCTTAAAGAAAATAAAAAAAAAACTTAATTTGAGAAGCTAAAATATTATCAACTGCAACAACATTGACTCCCTTCACAACTGCCATCATTACGCCCAATATAAATACAATAAAGACGACATTCTCCTAACTTAGTTGGACAAAAATCTCTAGGAACGCAAACCTTCGCCGGCGGAGGTTTCCCATCAATTGCACTTCCTACAAATCAATAGAAGATTGTCAACAATTGGGCACATATAAAATTTTAAATTCATAATTTTATTTACAAGTGTGATTTTAAAATTTATATATAATCTATCACTACACCTTTTTTTATGGTTTCAATTTTAGTGATATCAACTGAACACAAAAAGTTTGATTATTGATTATTCTAAATAATACCGATATATATAATTATATTATAAATTATAGAGAATAAGTAAATTGTTCACCTAGAGTCAAAACAGAAGAAATGCATAGAATTGCAATGAAAATATGCATGTATTTGATGTCAGTTGTCATGTTGTCTTGAAATAATATGATTAATTGAACAAACAATGCCTATGAGAGGCTATTTATAGAGATAAACAATGGCCTTAATTTCATTGCATTGTTGATAATTAATTGGAAAAGAAAACCGACATCTCTTGGTTTTATAGTATTAATTAATTAATTAATAAAAATTAAGAAAAACAATTGAGAGTTATTATCATTTATATGATATGAATAACATTCTAAAATCCAATTGTAACGTATGCTTGTTACAAGAGGCGTCTTCGAGTTTTTGGAGGCCATGTGCAAAACTATAAAATTGACTCTTTAATAGAGAAATCTAAATTTTTAATAAAAAAAACATCATCAATCTAAATTGCAAATAACATAAAAAATATAATCATTCTTGTAATTAACATGAAAAATATTTGTTGTCTAACAATAACAACAAAATACAATATAGCTACTTAAAACGAGTCATTCTTTCAGCAGCAAATTCATCAATCAAGTCTTCGTATTCTATGTCAATGTTCCTTATTTTATTTTTATTTACAAAAACTGAGCATGGACCTAACAGTATTGTAATATGATTATTTTTTACACCCCCTAATTTACTAATAATAATACAATTACCCTATAATTTTTTTTTAGACCCTTATTTTTAAGAGGTCCTATGCCATGGCACATGTTGCCAATGGTATAGGGCCGCCCCTGCTTGTTACAGTATATTATTTTTATAGGTTAAGGCATTTTTACCTTTAATTTATTAAGAAAAAGAAAATATATTTAATTAATATTTTAACTTTAGTAAGGGTACAAATGATAAAGTATTACTAATTGTACATTGATTTCTTAAAAGGATTAAAGATTTGAGATAAAACTAAAAAGGTAAAATGACCAAAGATTTAGGACGGAGGGAGTAAATACACATCAACCTATTCTAATTCCTTCAACAAAAAAAAATCAACCTCATACTTTTGATAGAGAGGGTATTGGTCATCCATGATGGACACAACAATACTTTGAGGCAATTTCTTCAATCATCCACAAAATCGTCTTCTCAGAGTCGTCCTCGATACTTTCCTCTAGAAAATTTACTTTCTACCCAATTGCTTCTGTGATGCTTCTACGATCAGTGGGAGAGCTTGACTAAAACTCAGGTGGGCCATCAAGCAAACTAGTATAATGTTAATCACATTAATTATACTAAAAAAAATTATATATCTTAATCACATTGTACTAAAAAAAATTAAATTGTAATAAACACAAAATTGATCCTCAAAAGTTAAATTACATAACTTAGATAAAACTGATGATGGATAAAACTGAATTGTCACTCATATCATCATTGCACCCGTTTGTTTTGGATTTTTTTTAAAATAGATTTTGTATAAAAAAAATTTACAAAGAATTTTTTTATAAAAGGTTTAAATGAAAATTTGGTCTAAATAGTTATTCTTAAAATTTTATTTTAGGTTTTTCATCATTTTTGAAATACAACTTTTTATAAAAATTGAGATTTTGACTATTTTTTGTTCCAAAATAATGTACGTCTATGTTATATGATGTCAAAATTAGTATTTAAATTTAGAAAAAAGGAATATAAAAAAACTTGTAATATTTTGAAAAACGATTTTATAAAATCCATTTTCAAAAATACAAAAAAAAATCCATTTTTTCAAAGCTGAAACAAAGTAATAATAATAAAAACAAAATAGAATACTCGTTTGTAAACTATTTGAATAACTACTCACTCTTATTCGTAACTCTAAAATTATAAGTCAAAGAGATTATACCTTGTTATCTTTTACAAGAAAACCTCTTGGTTCTGCACATGTAAATGAAACAAAAGTTTCGTTGTCAAAAAAAAATGAAACAAAAGTTGTAAGTAACAAATTCTACAACTATTTTGTTAACGAATTCATTCATGCCCAAAAGATGAACATAACCAAATTCCTTCTTGCCCAAAATAATTAACATAACCAAATTAAGCCTCTACAACTATTTTTTTAACGAATTCCTTCATGCCCAAAAGATGAACATAACCAAATTCCTTCATGCCCAAAATAATTAACATAACCAAATTAAGCCAATAAAAAGATCAAAACAAGCAAGCCTCAAGCATTAAAAGGGATATGGGGTAGTAGTAGAAGCGAAATCAGATAAGCAGAACCGAAGGAAACATCGCAAAAGAAGAACATAATAAGGCACCATCAACAACTACATTGTAGTTGCTGTCCTGTCTAGAGATATGCAGCAAACAAATCAATATGAAAATTAATATGTAGTAGGACTTTATGTTGGGGTTGATTGCAATGCAAGTCCCACATTGCTAATTATGAAGGAAAAAAGGTCAAGAAAATTATATTGAAGAAGTCCCACATCGCGTAGAGAAGTGAAAGGTGGAGGAGCTCAATGCTATATATAGAGACCTCAATTTCCTTGTTTCAACACACCAAGCAGTAACACTTGTAAACACTTTAAGTTTATATTTGTGTTTGTTTCTTTTTTTCTTATGCTCTTATTTAGAGTATTTGAGATGTAATTCAAATATTTACCTTGGAGAGTGTGGGTGTACTGGGGTCATGGGGTGGTTGAGAGTGAAGTCTATGTATTGTAACAATTTTCACATAGTGTTTATTCTCTGGTTGTCGGTTTTGACAACGGCCGTGGTTTTTTCTCCGGTTTTGGAGTTTCCACGTTATATTCTTGTGTTGTGATTGTGTTCTTCTATTTTCTTGTGTTCTTTTATTTTCCCTATATATGCCGGTTTTTTCCTAACAACTGGTATCAGAGCTCCTGATTTGATTCTAGGAGGGAGTTTTGCTGCGAAGGGCTAGAGAAAATTGATGGAAGAGTTGAAGCAATTAGGGTTACACAAGGTCAGATTGGAGAGAAGGTGGTAATAATACTCGACATCAGCCTGGAGAGGCGGTGCTAAAAATATTCGGGTTACGTCTAAAACAAAACCTTTATTATGGGGATGCGGATGCGCTAGTGGAAGTTGAGAATCGGTGGAGTATTGAGTCATTGACTTTGGATGCTCCTATCACATGTGTTTGAATAAAGAATACTTTGAAACTCTCGAGCTAGTTGAAGGTGGAGTTGTTCATCTTGGTGACGGGAAACCTTAAGGTTCAAGGTATGGTTTCAGTTTGTCTTACGAGGTTTGACAATTGTGGGTTTCTCTTACACGATGTGAGGTATGTTCCTGTACTTTGATGCAAAGATAGTTGGTTCTATTATTGGTCATGCATCGGTTACTAGTGGTGATTCTCATGATGTGGTTAAGTTGTGGGACTTCGGTTGGTACTTGTTAGTGACATGAGTTTATTTGGTTCTTGTTGTGTTTCAGAGTAGTTTAAAGAGAAAGTGTTCAGGTGAATCGGGAGCAGTATGTGTCATTATGGTATTTTCGCTGTACCATGGAAAATGACAAGTTATTGTTAAGGGATTCAGAACAACACACGGGCATTGGTTGACATTGATGCAAGGTGTGTGGTGAGTTATCTCGATGGCTGATGTTGTGAATTCGACGATAAACTCACACCAATAAAAGAACTTGATGTGTGGAGCAAGTGAATCAAGCAACCAAAATCAAAGAATATATAGAGACGATGAAAATAATTCGTAAACAAGTAGACAAATCAAAAACAAGAGAGAAAGACACAATCTTTGTTTACCCAGTTCGGAATTACCTACTCTGGGGGAGAGAGCAGCCCCTCCGTTCTACTAGAATCGACGAGTATCACTTTACAAGAAATTCCCACAATTGGGTACAAGGAATTAGCAACCCTAATTCTACCCAAATCCCGAATCTCTTCCCGTGACCAAGAGACTTACTTGACCTAGTCTACCTAAGGAGAAACAACAACCTTTTGCCCTTGACGACAAACCCTTGTTCCCTCAATCTCAATTTTTCTATGAATAAAGCAATCCCTATTTATAGAAAAATACATGCCAAAAAACTAGTAATAAATCTATTTTAAAATAAAACAAATCCAAGTTAGAGTGTCCTTCAAGAAAAGATTTTTTTCCACAAAAAATCTCCAAAGATTATTTTCCACAAAAATTCTCCAAAGATATTTTTTACAGAAAATCTTCAAGGATTTTCTAACTTTCTTTTACCGATATTTCAAGGCATATCCAACAATTCTCCAACATGCCATCAAATCGATGGTGATCCACTCAACCACCATGCTGCTCTCTCCATCTTGAATCTCACCGCCCAAGTCCAAGTCCCACTTGAAACTTGACCTAGGCATTAGCCTCCACTTGCTTCCCGCAAGCATCGCCTCCTTCCCTTCATCCCTCGGAATTCCTTCCGCTCTCATGAAGATCTTGCCTCCCACTACCATAGGATTTTTGGTAGCCACAAGATTCACCGCCTCCTCTTCAGACTCCGGAGTAATTACTTCCGGACCCTCCTGAAGAAACGCTTGAGCCCCGCCATCACTAGCCTTTTTGGATAGCTCATCAAGCTTCAACACCCTTCGACCCTCGGAGTTCCCTCCGTCCTCTCGAAATATTGCTTGGCTCCGAACCCACCTTGGAATTTTAGGCGGTTCCACAAGCTGCAACATCAAACTCCCCTTGCACCCGACTACCTCCGGCAGTCCTACAAGTTCCACAGTTTTATCAAGGTTGCTTTCAATTGCCTCCCTGAAGATCCTCTCAAGGTCTTGCACTTCTTTAGCCACAGTTGAAACGTATCCCACAAGGCCTCCATGGTTCCCCTTTGGCTCAACACAACCACTCTCCTCCCTATCTCCGATTAGATACCTGAGAGTCAATGTTGACTGTCTACCACTATTGGAAGACTCCACCTCAAACTGAGTTTCCACCAAAGCACACCAACCATCCCCTTGCGATAAGCAAGACCTCTCCACCAACCCCTCTGAAACACCCAACCCGGAATCCCCTGACTCTCCACCGTCACAAGCATCATCAGATGACACCACTAGTGCCTCTCCATGCTCATAACCCTCATACTCCGATGAGTGTTCAACAACATGTGTCGAATTACCATTGCCTTTCAACTTCGGACAATCCCGTTTGTAGTGACCCCTCTTTTGACAGTGGAAACAACTCCACCTATCACCAACCTTTGACTTAACCTTCCCACCTCTACCTCCACCTCTTCCACTTGAAACGTTTAAGGCATCCGCACCATCTCCCATCTTCAAGTCTTTAAACTTAGTTAGCTCTTTCGTCCGTAAGGCCGATTGAACTTCCTCCAAGGTAATAGGGCTTTCCCTACCGTAGAGCATATTATCCTTGAAATTTTCATAGGACTTTGTCTCCGTCTTCTAGGGTTACATCAACATTGGCCACATCATCAATGATCTTGTTAAATTCTGCCAGTTGTTCCGTCATGGATTTCGACTCCACAATTCGATAAAAGTAGAGCTTCTGTTTCAGAAACTGCTGATGTGCCGCCGACTTAGTCATATACAATGATTCAAGCTTGGTCCGCATCACCGCAATGTTGGTCTCCTTTGCGACTTCTCTCAACACATTGTCTCCGAGACACAAGGTAATAGCACCAACCGCTCTTTCATTCAAATCAGCCTTTTCCTCACCAGAAAGACTCTCCGCATCCGTGCACCCTTCAAGGCCTCAACACATTTGTTATGGACTAGAGCATCCCTCATCTTCACCTTCCACAACCCGAAGTCGTTAGTCCCGGTGAACTTCTCAATATCAAACTTTGAACCCATGGTACTTGATTATCACGATTGATCCTTGAATATATAGAGACAATGTGGGCACCAATTGTTGTGAATTCGACGATAAACTCACACCAATAAAAGAACTTGATGTGTGGAGCAAGTGAATCAAGCAACCAAAATCGAAGAATATATAGAGACGATGAAAATAATCCGTAAACAAGTAGACAAATAAAAAACAAGAGAGAAAGACACAATCTTTGTTTACTCAGTTCGGAATTACCTACTCTGGAGGAGAGAGCAGCCCCTGCATTCTACTAGAATCAACGAGTATCACTTTACAAGAAATTCCCACAATTGGGTACATGGAATTCGCAACCATAATTCTACCCAAATCCCGAATGTCTTCCCGTGACCAAGAGACTCACTTGACCTAGTCTACCCAAGGAGAAACAACAACCTTTTGCCCTTGACGACAAACCCTTGTTCCCTCAATCTCAATTTTTCTATGCATAAAGCAATCCCTATTTATAGAAAAATACATGCCAAAAAACTAGTAACAAATCTATTTTAAAATAAAACAAATCCAAGTCAGAGTGTCCTTGAAGAAAAGATTTTTTCCACAAAAAATCTCCAGAGATTATTTTCCACAAAAATTCTCCAAAGATATTTTTTCCAAAAAAATCTTCAAGGATTTTCTAACTTTCTTGTTACCGAGATTTCAAGGCATATCCAACAGCTGATGAACTTCCGGAAAAGTAAACATGTAAGTTGAACCATAAATTTTCAGCAAGGTTTCGAGATGTTGAAATTCTTAGGATGGCTTGGTTCCAAGTGAAGAAATTTTTTTGGGATGATTTAGTTCCAAGTGGAGAAAAATCTTGGGATGGTTTAATTCCAAGTGAAGTATATTTTTTATGGTGGAGTATGATAATTTAATTTGTCGGTATAGACAATGAGAATTATGATTGTCGGTGAAGACAATGATTGTCGGTATAGACAATGGATGCGGAAGATAATGATTGTCGGTGTAGACAATGAAGATTGATGACCATTACAATCATGGTGGAAATTGTTGGGGTTGATTGCAATGCAAGTCCCACATTGCTAATGAAGAAAAAAAGGTCAAGAAAATTATATTGGAGAAGTCCCACATCGCTTACAGAAGTGAAAGGTGGAGAGCTCAATGCTATATATAGAGACCTCAGTTTCCTTGTTTCAACACACCAAGCAGTAGCACTTGTAAACACTTTAAGTTTATATTTGTGTTTGTTTCTTTTTCTCTTATGCTCTTGTTTAGAGTATTTGAGATGTAGTTCGAATATTTACTTTGGAGAGTGTGGGTGTACTGGGGTCATGGGGTGGCTGAGAGTAAAGTCTATGTGTTGAAACAATTTTCACATAGTGTTTATTCTCTGGTTGTCGGTTTTGACAACGGCCGTGATTTTTTCTCCTATTTTGGAGTTTCCACGTTATATTCTTGTGTTGTGATTGTGTTCTATTTTCTTGTGTTCTTTTATTTTCTCTATGCTGGTTATTTCCTAACACTTTATTCAAACTATCTCAACCAGAAAAAAATCAGAGTGTAGAATCATTAACTTAACACATACGCATATTCCATGATATGTCCACATGGACACTGCCACATCATCAATGAAGTTTCCATGCAAGCAAAAAATTGACCAAATTAAATTGACCCGACCTTTTTTTTAAAAGAAGTCTTCTATTAGCGCTCATTTTGTATTGGGTTTTCTTCTCTTTTTCTTTTTCTAGTAAGGAATAAAAAATTCATGTTTTTCAAAAAGGGGACCAAAAGTGCAGTAAAACCAAATATATTTTAATGAGACAAATACTTACACAAGGCTACTATAGATAAAATACAAACATAACTCACAAAAGTAATTTACATTTATTATTATAGGGTAAATTCTAATATGGACCCCTTCATCAAGTGGTCCATGGTGGATCAGTCACGAATAACACTATCACGAATACAAATTTTACAAAATCCATCTTTTGGATTGAAAGTTTATATCATATAGATAATCCATAAGAAAATTTAGAAAAATTGAAAATCATTTGATATGTTATTGAGACACATCAAGATTGACGGTTGTTAAATAACATAAATCTTGATGGGTCTCAATAACATATCAAATGATTCTCAAAAAATTTTAAAAAAATTATGGATGATCTATACAATATAAACTTTCAATCCAACAGTAAATTTTGTAAAATTCATGTTCGATATATCACTTGTCCACGGTGGACTACTTGTAAAAGTGGTCCACCGTCGGATTAGCCTTATTATAGTTGTGCTAACATTTTTGAAAGTACATAATCAATGCAAACAAATTTGTTGATTGCTTCTACTCAAGAAACAAGATGTAATTTTAGAAAGACAAAAAATATATGGAGAGGAAACCAGGGGCAGACCCACATGTACCCAGGGGTGCAGGTGAACCCCCTCAATTTATATATTATAACCACTATTATGCTATTTTTATGAATTATTTATAAATTATACCCACTATTTTGCTATTTTTTTGAATTGCACCCCCTGAAATATTAGCTTTGATCCCTTTAGGAGATCACTGCACCACTATATATGCTATTTTTATGAATTGCACGCCCTCTCTGTTTAAATCAAACGGGAAAATCACAAAGTACTTTTTTTGGGTGGGATGGGTAGCTCAACTGGTTAAATAGTTGAGCAGGATTAAAGAGCTGAAGGTTCTGGGTTCGAATCCTTGCAACATTGCTTATAAAAAGTCAAACAAATCACCTTCTCTTTCCGTATTTAGGCTCCGTTTGGCCCGGCTTTTTTAGCTTTAAATTCTCTTTTTAATCAAAAGTTGGGCCAAACACATTTTTAATAAAGCTCTTAACCGTAAAAAGCAGATTTTTGTTTATGTGCAAAATTGGATTAAATGAGCTTTTGGGAAAAGAGGTTGAAACCTACTTTTGAGAAAAAATCCGAGCTTTTTTTGCAATGATCCCGCTTCGAATCCTGCTGAAAACGCTTTTTATTATTTTTTCATTTAAATATTATTAGTTGTTATTATCTTTTTTTAATTTTTTTTGTACAAATATTTTTGTTTTAAATATATTTTACCAAACAACTTTTACACTTTTTTTGGAAGCTCTTATTTTCACTTTTAGATTTCAGATAGTTTCTAAGAGCTAAAAAAGCTAGGCCAAACAGACCCTTAATGCCACACTCTAGTAGTAATATGATTAGAAATTCAAAATATTCCTCAAAATGAAATGACAAGAAATATAACTCATGTCTTTCGAGTAAAACATAGATTCACTTGCCACGTACCAAGTTAAAGTGACTTACATGAAATATTTTCGTTCATATTATATATATTCAGCAGAAATAATTCATTTCTAGTGTAAAATTAATAAATTGAACATATACATTTTTTTAAAAGGAACTGAACATACTCCCTCCGTCCCATAATATAAAAAAAAAATACACTTATTAAGAAAAGTAAAATGTGATAATTTAAAGTAGGGATTGTCTAACATGTGCAACATTCCACATGTTAAAGTAACAAAAAATAGTAAGTATTTAATGAAAAACAACAATTATTTATTAAAATATTAAACATTTAATATAAAAAGTACAAGTTTCATTACAAACTTACTATTTAAAACTTTTTAACATGTACAAATTTGCACATGATAGAAAAACCCTTTAAAGTACGACTGCTCATTTTTTTTTATAGAGGACTTTTTGTGTTTTTCTTGAAATAAGTTTCACTGAAAGATATAAAACGAATTTTTGTTGGTTATTGATTATGGATAAAAGAAGAGAGAGTAAATTATTTGCATTTAATTTTATAAGAATAAGTAAAAGTAAACAATGAAAATGGTAAAAGTTAATTAGTGTTTTTGCTTATAATTTGTAACAAAAAAAAGTGATTTTTTTGCTTATAATATGGAACGAATGGAGTATACATTAAATAGTTCTATTTTTTTTTTATAATAAATAGTTCTAATATTTATTTGTTTATCATATAAAAATATTGTATTTTTTTTAATAGCATAGTGGTCAAAATTTGACCACTTTAGATAATTAAGTGGAATTTTTCTTTTTATGCAAACATATTTACCTACAAATATATATATATATAAAATTTATTATTATTATTTTGCATCCTGAGCCAAAGTTCTGACTCCGCCACTTTAGGAAACCAGAGGTATAGAACAGAACCAAAACAACAAATACACACAACATAATAGCCTAACTTGATAAAACTCAACTCGACCTCTACGAGCCACATACATACACATCCCTTCACCCCCTATATTACCGAAACCATACAATTTATAACTTTTTTAATAGGCTAAACTTTATTAAAGTGCAAAACAGTTCAAGAGATTCACTACAACAACCTCGCAGACCATAGGGTGTACATGAAGAACTATCGATCCTAAACGAATACAAAGTCTCATAAATTAGTAAACAAACACCCTAAAGCTACTGCCAAGAGTGCCATATGTACAAAATGTGGGTATTTGATGTCCAAATATTATGTAACTGAACTAATTTTAACTTCAACCAAGCCATATTATTTGTAACAAAGCCACTTGGTTGCTTCTTGTGAGATAAAGTAACACTTTTTGAATGAGCCATGGTTGAGAACCAGTTGGGCTTGAAATAAAAAGTACACTAGTCAAATCAAATATTTTATCTCAAAATCTCTTTTGTCTCAAAGAAACGGACATATAAATTATACTCACTATAATTTCTAAAAGTAAAAAAGAGTTTTAGAGAACTCATTTAAACAGGCCCTAAATCTCTAAACCACTTTCGTTTTCCATTGATCTGATCCCATAGAATTGCGATAGCACCTTCTTCCACAGTTAGATTGCACTCAATTTTGGATAGTGGTTTCGTGACCTGCGATGCTTATTCAATATGTCTCGTTTTTATGTCTATCAGATTATTCGTATTAATTTGTCGCTTGCATAAATTAATTCGAATATAAACTGAAACAAACTTCTGCGCTTAGTAATCGGGTTGATGAATTTGTCATGATATAAACCGTGTTTTTGTGACGCTTGTGCACTCCCCATGTTTAATTGAACATCGATGATTAATCGAAGAAATTGATATAAAACGTATTTTCGCTTGTTAAATTAGTTTTATAAATCAACCAAAGCATAAACCTATGAACGAATATGTTATGAGAACCTGTGATAGATAATAAACGAAGTTTCCTAAAACCGGTGGATTACCTTTTTCATCAATTAAAAACTCTACTCTTTTTCGCGTATTGCTTCCGAAACAAAGAACCCCCCCCCCCCCAGAATTTATAGTTTTTACTGGATTCAAATTTTCACTGATTGTCAAATCAGAGGTCCTTGTCAGACGACCAAGGTTAACTACCTTGTGCTACTCTTCAATTAAAAATATTTTGATCCCGAAACGACAGCGATCAAGGGGGTAAATGGAAAATAGCTAATTTTGCAGGGGGTAAACAGTCATTTACCCTTTTAGTTAATATATTATTTTATATAGAATTTGACTATATATTTCATCATATTTCAATTCAATTTCATAAAAATGCATTTTTTGGATACAACGGGTCAAAGCTCAATATAATAGTACTTTTAAATAATCAATATAGAAATTATTTAAGAGGTACGTATCTTTGACCCCCTTAAAGAAAATAAAAAAAAAACTTAATTTGAGAAGCTAAAATATTATCAACTGCAACAACATTGACTCCCTTCACAACTGCCATCATTACGCCCAATATAAATACAATAAAGACGACATTCTCCTAACTTAGTTGGACAAAAATCTCTAGGAACGCAAACCTTCGCCGGCGGAGGTTTCCCATCAATTGCACTTCCTACAAATCAATAGAAGATTGTCAACAATTGGGCACATATAAAATTTTAAATTCATAATTTTATTTACAAGTGTGATTTTAAAATTTATATATAATCTATCACTACACCTTTTTTTATGGTTTCAATTTTAGTGATATCAACTGAACACAAAAAGTTTGATTATTGATTATTCTAAATAATACCGATATATATAATTATATTATAAATTATAGAGAATAAGTAAATTGTTCACCTAGAGTCAAAACAGAAGAAATGCATAGAATTGCAATGAAAATATGCATGTATTTGATGTCAGTTGTCATGTTGTCTTGAAATAATATGATTAATTGAACAAACAATGCCTATGAGAGGCTATTTATAGAGATAAACAATGGCCTTAATTTCATTGCATTGTTGATAATTAATTGGAAAAGAAAACCGACATCTCTTGGTTTTATAGTATTAATTAATTAATTAATAAAAATTAAGAAAAACAATTGAGAGTTATTATCATTTATATGATATGAATAACATTCTAAAATCCAATTGTAACGTATGCTTGTTACAAGAGGCGTCTTCGAGTTTTTGGAGGCCATGTGCAAAACTATAAAATTGACTCTTTAATAGAGAAATCTAAATTTTTAATAAAAAAAACATCATCAATCTAAATTGCAAATAACATAAAAAATATAATCATTCTTGTAATTAACATGAAAAATATTTGTTGTCTAACAATAACAACAAAATACAATATAGCTACTTAAAACGAGTCATTCTTTCAGCAGCAAATTCATCAATCAAGTCTTCGTATTCTATGTCAATGTTCCTTATTTTATTTTTATTTACAAAAACTGAGCATGGACCTAACAGTATTGTAATATGATTATTTTTTACACCCCCTAATTTACTAATAATAATACAATTACCCTATAATTTTTTTTTAGACCCTTATTTTTAAGAGGTCCTATGCCATGGCACATGTTGCCAATGGTATAGGGCCGCCCCTGCTTGTTACAGTATATTATTTTTATAGGTTAAGGCATTTTTACCTTTAATTTATTAAGAAAAAGAAAATATATTTAATTAATATTTTAACTTTAGTAAGGGTACAAATGATAAAGTATTACTAATTGTACATTGATTTCTTAAAAGGATTAAAGATTTGAGATAAAACTAAAAAGGTAAAATGACCAAAGATTTAGGACGGAGGGAGTAAATACACATCAACCTATTCTAATTCCTTCAACAAAAAAAAATCAACCTCATACTTTTGATAGAGAGGGTATTGGTCATCCATGATGGACACAACAATACTTTGAGGCAATTTCTTCAATCATCCACAAAATCGTCTTCTCAGAGTCGTCCTCGATACTTTCCTCTAGAAAATTTACTTTCTACCCAATTGCTTCTGTGATGCTTCTACGATCAGTGGGAGAGCTTGACTAAAACTCAGGTGGGCCATCAAGCAAACTAGTATAATGTTAATCACATTAATTATACTAAAAAAAATTATATATCTTAATCACATTGTACTAAAAAAAATTAAATTGTAATAAACACAAAATTGATCCTCAAAAGTTAAATTACATAACTTAGATAAAACTGATGATGGATAAAACTGAATTGTCACTCATATCATCATTGCACCCGTTTGTTTTGGATTTTTTTTAAAATAGATTTTGTATAAAAAAAATTTACAAAGAATTTTTTTATAAAAGGTTTAAATGAAAATTTGGTCTAAATAGTTATTCTTAAAATTTTATTTTAGGTTTTTCATCATTTTTGAAATACAACTTTTTATAAAAATTGAGATTTTGACTATTTTTTGTTCCAAAATAATGTACGTCTATGTTATATGATGTCAAAATTAGTATTTAAATTTAGAAAAAAGGAATATAAAAAAACTTGTAATATTTTGAAAAACGATTTTATAAAATCCATTTTCAAAAATACAAAAAAAAATCCATTTTTTCAAAGCTGAAACAAAGTAATAATAATAAAAACAAAATAGAATACTCGTTTGTAAACTATTTGAATAACTACTCACTCTTATTCGTAACTCTAAAATTATAAGTCAAAGAGATTATACCTTGTTATCTTTTACAAGAAAACCTCTTGGTTCTGCACATGTAAATGAAACAAAAGTTTCGTTGTCAAAAAAAAATGAAACAAAAGTTGTAAGTAACAAATTCTACAACTATTTTGTTAACGAATTCATTCATGCCCAAAAGATGAACATAACCAAATTCCTTCTTGCCCAAAATAATTAACATAACCAAATTAAGCCTCTACAACTATTTTTTTAACGAATTCCTTCATGCCCAAAAGATGAACATAACCAAATTCCTTCATGCCCAAAATAATTAACATAACCAAATTAAGCCAATAAAAAGATCAAAACAAGCAAGCCTCAAGCATTAAAAGGGATATGGGGTAGTAGTAGAAGCGAAATCAGATAAGCAGAACCGAAGGAAACATCGCAAAAGAAGAACATAATAAGGCACCATCAACAACTACATTGTAGTTGCTGTCCTGTCTAGAGATATGCAGCAAACAAATCAATATGAAAATTAATATGTAGTAGGACTTTATGTTGGGGTTGATTGCAATGCAAGTCCCACATTGCTAATTATGAAGGAAAAAAGGTCAAGAAAATTATATTGAAGAAGTCCCACATCGCGTAGAGAAGTGAAAGGTGGAGGAGCTCAATGCTATATATAGAGACCTCAATTTCCTTGTTTCAACACACCAAACAGTAACACTTGTAAACACTTTAAGTTTATATTTGTGTTTGTTTCTTTTTTTCTTATGCTCTTATTTAGAGTATTTGAGATGTAATTCAAATATTTACCTTGGAGAGTGTGGGTGTACTGGGGTCATGGGGTGGTTGAGAGTGAAGTCTATGTATTGTAACAATTTTCACATAGTGTTTATTCTCTGGTTGTCGGTTTTGACAACGGCCGTGGTTTTTTCTCCGGTTTTGGAGTTTCCACGTTATATTCTTGTGTTGTGATTGTGTTCTTCTATTTTCTTGTGTTCTTTTATTTTCCCTATATATGCCGGTTTTTTCCTAACAACTGGTATCAGAGCTCCTGATTTGATTCTAGGAGGGAGTTTTGCTGCGAAGGGCTAGAGAAAATTGATGGAAGAGTTGAAGCAATTAGGGTTACACAAGGTCAGATTGGAGAGAAGGTGGTAATAATACTCGACATCAGCCTGGAGAGGCGGTGCTAAAAATATTCGGGTTACGTCTAAAACAAAACCTTTATTATGGGGATGCGGATGCGCTAGTGGAAGTTGAGAATCGGTGGAGTATTGAGTCATTGACTTTGGATGCTCCTATCACATGTGTTTGAATAAAGAATACTTTGAAACTCTCGAGCTAGTTGAAGGTGGAGTTGTTCATCTTGGTGACGGGAAACCTTAAGGTTCAAGGTATGGTTTCAGTTTGTCTTACGAGGTTTGACAATTGTGGGTTTCTCTTACACGATGTGAGGTATGTTCCTGTACTTTGATGCAAAGATAGTTGGTTCTATTATTGGTCATGCATCGGTTACTAGTGGTGATTCTCATGATGTGGTTAAGTTGTGGGACTTCGGTTGGTACTTGTTAGTGACATGAGTTTATTTGGTTCTTGTTGTGTTTCAGAGTAGTTTAAAGAGAAAGTGTTCAGGTGAATCGGGAGCAGTATGTGTCATTATGGTATTTTCGCTGTACCATGGAAAATGACAAGTTATTGTTAAGGGATTCAGAACAACACACGGGCATTGGTTGACATTGATGCAAGGTGTGTGGTGAGTTATCTCGATGGCTGATGTTGTGAATTCGACGATAAACTCACACCAATAAAAGAACTTGATGTGTGGAGCAAGTGAATCAAGCAACCAAAATCAAAGAATATATAGAGACGATGAAAATAATTCGTAAACAAGTAGACAAATCAAAAACAAGAGAGAAAGACACAATCTTTGTTTACCCAGTTCGGAATTACCTACTCTGGGGGAGAGAGCAGCCCCTCCGTTCTACTAGAATCGACGAGTATCACTTTACAAGAAATTCCCACAATTGGGTACAAGGAATTAGCAACCCTAATTCTACCCAAATCCCGAATCTCTTCCCGTGACCAAGAGACTTACTTGACCTAGTCTACCTAAGGAGAAACAACAACCTTTTGCCCTTGACGACAAACCCTTGTTCCCTCAATCTCAATTTTTCTATGAATAAAGCAATCCCTATTTATAGAAAAATACATGCCAAAAAACTAGTAATAAATCTATTTTAAAATAAAACAAATCCAAGTTAGAGTGTCCTTCAAGAAAAGATTTTTTTCCACAAAAAATCTCCAAAGATTATTTTCCACAAAAATTCTCCAAAGATATTTTTTACAGAAAATCTTCAAGGATTTTCTAACTTTCTTTTACCGATATTTCAAGGCATATCCAACAATTCTCCAACATGCCATCAAATCGATGGTGATCCACTCAACCACCATGCTGCTCTCTCCATCTTGAATCTCACCGCCCAAGTCCAAGTCCCACTTGAAACTTGACCTAGGCATTAGCCTCCACTTGCTTCCCGCAAGCATCGCCTCCTTCCCTTCATCCCTCGGAATTCCTTCCGCTCTCATGAAGATCTTGCCTCCCACTACCATAGGATTTTTGGTAGCCACAAGATTCACCGCCTCCTCTTCAGACTCCGGAGTAATTACTTCCGGACCCTCCTGAAGAAACGCTTGAGCCCCGCCATCACTAGCCTTTTTGGATAGCTCATCAAGCTTCAACACCCTTCGACCCTCGGAGTTCCCTCCGTCCTCTCGAAATATTGCTTGGCTCCGAACCCACCTTGGAATTTTAGGCGGTTCCACAAGCTGCAACATCAAACTCCCCTTGCACCCGACTACCTCCGGCAGTCCTACAAGTTCCACAGTTTTATAAAGGTTGCTTTCAATTGCCTCCCTGAAGATCCTCTCAAGGTCTTGCACTTCTTTAGCCACAGTTGAAACGTATCCCACAAGGCCTCCATGGTTCCCCTTTGGCTCAACACAACCACTCTCCTCCCTATCTCCGATTAGATACCTGAGAGTCAATGTTGACTGTCTACCACTATTGGAAGACTCCACCTCAAACTGAGTTTCCACCAAAGCACACCAACCATCCCCTTGCGATAAGCAAGACCTCTCCACCAACCCCTCTGAAACACCCAACCCGGAATCCCCTGACTCTCCACCGTCACAAGCATCATCAGATGACACCACTAGTGCCTCTCCATGCTCATAACCCTCATACTCCGATGAGTGTTCAACAACATGTGTCGAATTACCATTGCCCTTCAACTTCGGACAATCCCGTTTGTAGTGACCCCTCTTTTGACAGTGGAAACAACTCCACCTATCACCAACCTTTGACTTAACCTTCCCACCTCTACCTCCACCTCTTCCACTTGAAACGTTTAAGGCATCCGCACCATCTCCCATCTTCAAGTCTTTAAACTTAGTTAGCTCTTTCGTCCGTAAGGCCGATTGAACTTCCTCCAAGGTAATAGGGCTTTCCCTACCGTAGAGCATATTATCCTTGAAATTTTCATAGGACTTTGTCTCCGTCTTCTAGGGTTACATCAACATTGGCCACATCATCAATGATCTTGTTAAATTCTGCCAGTTGTTCCGTCATGGATTTCGACTCCACAATTCGATAAAAGTAGAGCTTCTGTTTCAGAAACTGCTGATGTGCCGCCGACTTAGTCATATACAATGATTCAAGCTTGGTCCGCATCACCGCAATGTTGGTCTCCTTTGCGACTTCTCTCAACACATTGTCTCCGAGACACAAGGTAATAGCACCAACCGCTCTTTCATTCAAATCAGCCTTTTCCTCACCAGAAAGACTCTCCGCATCCGTGCACCCTTCAAGGCCTCAACACATTTGTTATGGACTAGAGCATCCCTCATCTTCACCTTCCACAACCCGAAGTCGTTAGTCCCGGTGAACTTCTCAATATCAAACTTTGAACCCATGGTACTTGATTATCACGATTGATCCTTGAATATATAGAGACAATGTGGGCACCAATTGTTGTGAATTCGACGATAAACTCACACCAATAAAAGAACTTGATGTGTGGAGCAAGTGAATCAAGCAACCAAAATCGAAGAATATATAGAGACGATGAAAATAATCCGTAAACAAGTAGACAAATAAAAAACAAGAGAGAAAGACACAATCTTTGTTTACTCAGTTCGGAATTACCTACTCTGGAGGAGAGAGCAGCCCCTGCATTCTACTAGAATCAACGAGTATCACTTTACAAGAAATTCCCACAATTGGGTACATGGAATTCGCAACCATAATTCTACCCAAATCCCGAATGTCTTCCCGTGACCAAGAGACTCACTTGACCTAGTCTACCCAAGGAGAAACAACAACCTTTTGCCCTTGACGACAAACCCTTGTTCCCTCAATCTCAATTTTTCTATGCATAAAGCAATCCCTATTTATAGAAAAATACATGCCAAAAAACTAGTAACAAATCTATTTTAAAATAAAACAAATCCAAGTCAGAGTGTCCTTGAAGAAAAGATTTTTTCCACAAAAAATCTCCAGAGATTATTTTCCACAAAAATTCTCCAAAGATATTTTTTCCAAAAAAATCTTCAAGGATTTTCTAACTTTCTTGTTACCGAGATTTCAAGGCATATCCAACAGCTGATGAACTTCCGGAAAAGTAAACATGTAAGTTGCACCATAAATTTTCAGCAAGGTTTCGAGATGTTGAAATTCTTAGGATGGCTTGGTTCCAAGTGAAGAAATTTTTTGGGATGATTTAGTTCCAAGTGGAGAAAAATCTTGGGATGGTTTAATTCCAAGTGAAGTATATTTTTTATGGTGGAGTATGATAATTTAATTTGTCGGTATAGACAATGAGAATTATGATTGTCGGTGAAGACAATGATTGTCGGTATAGACAATGGATGCGGAAGATAATGATTGTCGGTGTAGACAATGAAGATTGATGACCATTACAATCATGGTGGAAATTGTTGGGGTTGATTGCAATGCAAGTCCCACATTGCTAATGAAGAAAAAAAGGTCAAGAAAATTATATTGGAGAAGTCCCACATCGCTTACAGAAGTGAAAGGTGGAGAGCTCAATGCTATATATAGAGACCTCAGTTTCCTTGTTTCAACACACCAAGCAGTAGCACTTGTAAACACTTTAAGTTTATATTTGTGTTTGTTTCTTTTTCTCTTATGCTCTTGTTTAGAGTATTTGAGATGTAGTTCGAATATTTACTTTGGAGAGTGTGGGTGTACTGGGGTCATGGGGTGGCTGAGAGTAAAGTCTATGTGTTGAAACAATTTTCACATAGTGTTTATTCTCTGGTTGTCGGTTTTGACAACGGCCGTGATTTTTTCTCCTATTTTGGAGTTTTCACGTTATATTCTTGTGTTGTGATTGTGTTCTATTTTTTTGTGTTCTTTTATTTTCTCTATGCTGGTTATTTCCTAACACTTTATTCAAACTATCTCAACCAGAAAAAAATCAGAGTGTAGAATCATTAACTTAACACATACGCATATTCCATGATATGTCCACATGGACACTGCCACATCATCAATGAAGTTTCCATGCAAGCAAAAAATTGACCAAATTAAAATTGACCCGACCTTTTTTTTAAAAGAAGTCTTCTATTAGCGCTCATTTTGTATTGGGTTTTCTTCTCTTTTTCTTTTTCTAGTAAGGAATAAAAAATTCATGTTTTTCAAATAGGGGACCAAAAGTGCAGTAAAACCAAATATATTTTAATGAGACAAATACTTACACAAGGCTACTATAGATAAAATACAAACATAACTCACAAAAGTAATTTACATTTATTATTATAGGGTAAATTCTAATATGGACCCCTTCATCAAGTGGTCCATGGTGGATCAGTCACGAATAACACTATCACGAATACAAATTTTACAAAATCCACCTTTTGGATTGAAAGTTTATATCATATAGATCATCCATAAGAAAATTTAGAAAAATTGAAAATCATTTGATATGTTATTGAGACACATCAAGATTGACGGTTGTTAAATAACATAAATCTTGATGGGTCTCAATAACATATCAAATGATTCTCAAAAAATTTTAAAAAATTTATGGATGATCTATACGATATAAACTTTCAATCCAACAGTAAATTTTGTAAAATTCATGTTCGATATATCACTTGTCCACGGTGGACTACTTGTAAAAGTGGTCCACCGTCGGATTAGCCTTATTATAGTTGTGCTAACATTTTTGAAAGTACATAATCAATGCAAACAAATTTGTTGATTGCTCTTACTCAAGAAACAAGATGTAATTTTAGAAAGACAAAAAATATATGGAGAGGAAACCAGGGGCGGACCCACATGTACCCAGGGGTGCAGGTGAACCCCCTCAATTTATATATTATAACCACTATTATGCTATTTTTATGAATTATTTATAAATTATACCCACTATTTTGCTATTTTTTTGAATTGCACCCCGTGAAATATTAGCTTTGATCCCTTTAGGAGATCACTGCACCACTATATATGCTATTTTTATGAATTGCACGCCCTCTCTGTTTAAATCATACGGGAAAATCACAAAGTACTTTTTTTGGGTGGGATGGGTAGCTCAACTGGTTAAATAGTTGAGCAGGATTAAAGAGCTGAAGGTTCGGGGTTCGAATCCTTGCAACATTGCTTATAAAAAATCAAACAAATCACCTTCTCTTTCCGTATTTAGGCTCCGTTTGGCCCGGCTTTTTTAGCTTTAAATTCTCTTTTTAATCAAAAGTTGGGCCAAACACATTTTTAATAAAGCTCTTAACCGTAAAAAGCAGATTTTTGTTTATGTGCAAAATTGGATTAAATGAGCTTTTGGGAAAAGAGGTTGAAACCTACTTTTGAGATTTCAGATAGTTTCTAAGAGCTAAAAAAGCTAGGCCAAACAGACCCTTAATGCCACACTCCAGTAGTAATATGATTAGAAATTCAAAATATTCCTCAAAATGAAATGACAAGAAATATAACTCATGTCTTTCGAGTAAAACATAGATTCACTTGCCACGTACCAAGTTAAAGTGACTTACATGAAATATTTTCGTTCATATTATATATATTCAGCAGAAATAATTCATTTCTAGTGTAAAATTAATAAATTGAACATATACATTTTTTTAAAAGGAACTGAACATACTCCCTCCGTCCCATAATATAAAAAAAAAATACACTTATTAAGAAAAGTAAAATGTGATAATTTAAAGTAGGGATTGTCTAACATGTGCAACATTCCACATGTTAAAGTAACAAAAAATAGTAAGTATTTAATGAAAAACAACAATTATTTATTAAAATATTAAACATTTAATATAAAAAGTACAAGTTTCAATACAAACTTACTATTTAAAACTTTCTAACATGTACAAATTTGCACATGATAGAAAAACCCTTTAAAGTATGACTGCTCATTTTTTTTTATAGAGGACTTTTTGTGTTTTTCTTGAAATAAGTTTCACTGAAAGATATAAAACGAATTTTTGTTGGTTATTGATTATGGATAAAAGAAGAGAGAGTAAATTATTTGCATTTAATTTTATAAGAATAAGTAAAAGTAAACAATGAAAATGGTAAAAGTTAATTAGTGTTTTTGCTTATAATTTGTAACAAAAAAAAGTGATTTTTTTGCTTATAATATGGAACGAATGGAGTATACATTAAATAGTTCTATTTTTTTTTTATAATAAATAGTTCTAATATTTATTTGTTTATCATATAAAAATATTGTAGTTTTTTTAATAGCATAGTGGTATAATTAAGTGGAATTTTTCTTTTTATGCAAACATATTTACCTACAAATATATATATATAAAATTTATTATTATTATTTTGCATCCTGAGCCAAAGTTCTGACTCCGCCACTTTAGGAAACCAGAGGTATAGAACAGAACCAAAACAACAAATACACACAACATAATAGCCTAACTTGATAAAACTCAACTCGACCTCTACGAGCCACATACATACACATCCCTTCACCCCCTATATTACCGAAACCATACAATTTATAACTTTTTTAATAGGCTAAACTTTATTAAAGTTCAAAACAGTTCAAGAGAGTCACTACAACAACCTCGCAGACCATAGGGTGTACATGAAGAACTATCGATCCTAAACGAATACAAAGTCTCATAAATTAGTAAACAAACACCCTAAAGCTATTGCCAAGAGTGCCATATGTACAAAATGTGGGTATTTGATGTCCAAATATTATGTAACTGAACTAATTTTAACTTCAACCAAGCCATATTATTTGTAACAAAGCCACTTGGTTGCTTCTTGTGAGATAAAGTAACACTTTTTGAATGAGCCATGGTTGAGAACCAGTTGGGCTTGAAATAAAAAGTACACTAGTCAAATCAAATATTTTATCTCAAAATCTCTTTTGTCTCAAAGAAACGGACATATAAATTATACTCACTATAATTTCTAAAAGTAAAAAAGAGTTTTAGAGAACTCATTTAAACAGGCCCTAAATCTCTAAACCACTTTCGTTTTCCATTGATCTGATCCCATAGAATTGCGATAGCACCTTCTTCCACAGTTAGATTGCACTCAATTTTGGATAGTGGTTTCGTGACCTGCGATGCTTATTCAATATGTCTCGTTTTTATGTCTATCAGATTATTCGTATTAATTTGTCGCTTGCATAAATTAATTCTAATATAAACTGAAACAAACTTCTGCGCTTAGTAATCGGGTTGATGAATTTGTCATGATATAAACCGTGTTTTTGTGACGCTTGTGCACTCCCCATGTTTAATTGAACATCGATGATTAATCGAAGAAATTGATATAAAACGTATTTTCGCTTGTTAAATTAGTTTTATAAATCAACCAAAGCATAAACCTATGAATGAATATGTTATGAGAACCTGTGATAGATAATAAACGAAGTTTCCTAAAACCGGTGGATTACCTTTTTCATCAATTAAAAACTCTACTCTTTTTCGCGTATTGCTTCCGAAACAAAGAACCCCCCCCCCCCAAGAATTTATAGTTTTTACTGGATTCAAATTTTCACTGATTGTCAAATCAGAGGTCCTTGTCAGACGACCAAGGTTAACTACCTTGTGCTACTCTTCAATTAAAACTATTTTGATCCCGAAACGACAGCGATCAAGGGGGTAAATGGAAAATAGCTAATTTTGCAGGGGGTAAACAGTCATTTACCCTTTTAGTTAATATATTATTTTATATAGAATTTGACTATATATTTCATCATATTTCAATTCAATTTCATAAAAATGCATTTTTTGGATACAACGGGTCAAAGCTCAATATAATAGTACTTTTAAATAATCAATATAGAAATTATTTAAGAGGTACGTATCTTTGACCCCCTTAAAGAAAAAAAAAAAAAAAAACTTAATTTGAGAAGCTAAAATATTATCAACTGCAACAACATTGACTCCCTTCACAACTGCCATCATTACGCCCAATATAAATACAATAAAGACGACATTCTCCTAACTTAGTTGGACAAAAATCTCTAGGAACGCAAACCTTCGCCGGCGGAGGTTTCCCATCAATTGCACTTCCTACAAATCAATAGAAGATTGTCAACAATTGGGCACATATAAAATTTTAAATTCATAATTTTATTTACAAGTGTGATTTTAAAATTTATATATAATCTATCACTACACCTTTTTTTATGGTTTCAATTTTAGTGATATCAACTGAACACAAAAAGTTTGATTATTGATTATTCTAAATAATACCGATATATATAATTATATTATAAATTATAGAGAATAAGTAAATTGTTCACCTAGAGTCAAAACAGAAGAAATGCATAGAATTGCAATGAAAATATGCATGTATTTGATGCCAGTTGTCATGTTGTCTTGAAAGAATATGATTAATTGAACAAACAATGCCTATGAGAGGCTATTTATAGAGATAAACAATGGCCTTAATTTCATTGCATTGTTGATAATTAATTGGAAAAGAAAACCGACATCTCTTGGTTTTATAGTATTAATTAATTAATTAATAAAAATTAAGAAAAACAATTGAGAGTTATTATCATTTATATGATATGAATAACATTCTAAAATCCAATTGTAACGTATGCTTGTTACAAGAGGCGTCTTCGAGTTTTTGGAGGCCATGTGCAAAACTATAAAATTGACTCTTTAATAGAGAAATCTAAATTTTTAATAAAAAAAACATCATCAATCTAAATTGCAAATAACATAAAAAACATAATCATTCTTGTAATTAACATGAAAAATATTTGTTGTCTAACAATAACAACAAAATACAATATAGCTACTTAAAACGAGTCATTCTTTCAGCAGCAAATTCATCAATCAAGTCTTCGTATTCTATGTCAATGTTCCTTATTTTATTTTTATTTACAAAAACTGAGCATGGACCTAACAGTATTGTAATATAATTATTTTTTACACCCCCTAATTTACTAATAATAATACAATTACCCTATAATTTTTTTTTAGACCCTTATTTTTAAGAGGTCCTATGCCATGGCACATGTTGCCAATGGTATAGGGCCGCCCCTGCTTGTTACAGTATATTATTTTTATAGGTTAAGGCATTTTTACCTTTAATTTATTAAGAAAAAGAAAATATATTTAATTAATATTTTAACTTTAGTAAGGGTACAAATGATACCACTAGTGCCTCTCCATGCTCATAACCCTCATACTCCGATGAGTCTTCAACAACATGTGTCGAATTACCATTGCCCTTCAACTTCGGACAATCCCGTTTGTAGTGACCCCTCTTTTGACAGTGGAAACAACTCCACCTATCACCAACCTTTGACTTAACCTTCCCACCTCTACCTCCACCTCTTCCACTTGAAACGTTTAAGGCATCCGCACCATCTCCCATCTTCAAGTCTTTAAACTTAGTTAGCTCTTTCGTCCGTAAGGCCGATTGAACTTCCTCCAAGGTAATAGGGCTTTCCCTACCGTAGAGCATATTATCCTTGAAATTTTCATAGGACTTTGTCTCCGTCTTCTAGGGTTACATCAACATTGGCCAAATCATCAATGATCTTGTTAAATTCTGCCAGTTGTTCCGTCATGGATTTCGACTCCACAATTCGATAAAAGTAGAGCTTCTGTTTCAGAAACTGCTGATGTGCCGCCGACTTAGTCATATACAATGATTCAAGCTTGGTCCGCATCACCGCAATGTTGGTCTCCTTTGCGACTTCTCTCAACACATTGTCTCCGAGACACAAGGTAATAGCACCAACCGCTCTTTCATTCAAATCAGCCTTTTCCTCACCAGAAAGACTCTCCGCATCCGTGCACCCTTCAAGGCCTCAACACATTTGTTATGGACTAGAGCATCCCTCATCTTCACCTTCCACAACCCGAAGTCGTTAGTCCCGGTGAACTTCTCAATATCAAACTTTGAACCCATGGTACTTGATTATCACGATTGATCCTTGAATATATAGAGACAATGTGGGCACCAATTGTTGTGAATTCGACGATAACAACAAAATACAATATAGCTACTTAAAACGAGTCATTCTTTCAGCAGCAAATTCATCAATCAAGTCTTCGTATTCTATGTCAATGTTCCTTATTTTATTTTTATTTACAAAAACTGAGCATGGACCTAACAGTATTGTAATATAATTATTTTTTACACCCCCTAATTTACTAATAATAATACAATTACCCTATAATTTTTTTTAGACCCTTATTTTTAAGAGGTCCTATGCCATGGCACATGTTGCCAATGGTATAGGGCCGCCCCTGCTTGTTACAGTATATTATTTTTATAGGTTAAGGCATTTTTACCTTTAAATTATTAAGAAAAAGAAAATATATTTAATTAATATTTTAACTTTAGTAAGGGTACAAATGATAAAGTATTACTAATTGTACATTGATTTCTTAAAAGGATTAAAGATTTGAGATAAAACTAAAAAGGTAAAATGACCAAAGATTTAGGACGGAGGGAGTAAATACACATCAACCTATTCTAATTCCTTCAACAACAAAAAATCAACCTCATACTTTTGATAGAGAGGGTATTGGTCATCCATGATGGACACAACAATACTTTGAGGCAATTTCTTCAATCATCCACAAAATCGTCTTCTCAGAGTCGTCCTCGATACTTTCCTCTAGAAAATTTACTTTCTACCCAATTGCTTCTGTGATGCTTCTACGATCAGTGGGAGAGCTTGACTAAAACTCAGGTGGGCCATCAAGCAAACTAGTATAATGTTAATCACATTAATTATACTAAAAAAAATTATATATCTTAATCACATTGTACTAAACAAAATTAAATTGTAATAAACACAAAATTGATCCTCAAAAGTTAAATTACATAACTTAGATAAAACTGATGATGGATAAAACTGAATTGTCACTCATATCATCATTGCACCCGTTTGTTTTGGATTTTTTTTAAAATAGATTTTGTATAAAAAAAATTTACAAAGAATTTTTTTATAAAAGGTTTAAATGAAAATTTGGTCTAAATAGTTATTCTTAAAATTTTATTTTAGGTTTTTCATCATTTTTGAAATACAACTTTTTATAAAAATTGAGATTTTGACTATTTTTTGTTCCAAAATAATGTACGTCTATGTTATATGATGTCAAAATTAGTATTTAAATTTAGAAAAAATGAATATAAAAAAACTTGTAATATTTTGAAAAACGATTTTATAAAATCCATTTTCAAAAATACAAAAAAGAATCCATTTTTTCAAAGCTGAAACAAAGTAATAATAATAAAAACAAAATAGAATACTCGTTTGTAAACTATTTGAATAACTACTCACTCTTATTTGTAACTCTAAAATTATAAGTCAAAGAGATTATACCTTGTTATCTTTTACAAGAAAACCTCTTGGTTCTGCACATGTAAATGAAACAAAAGTTTCGTTGTCAAAAAAAAATGAAACAAAAGTTGTAAGTAACAAATTCTACAACTATTTTGTTAACGAATTCATTCATGCCCAAAAGATGAACATAACCAAATTCCTTCTTGCCCAAAATAATTAACATAACCAAATTAAGCCTCTACAACTATTTTGTTAACGAATTCCTTCATGCCCAAAAGATGAACATAACCAAATTCCTTCATGCCCAAAATAATTAACATAACCAAATTAAGCCAATAAAAAGATCAAAACAAGCAAGCCTCAAGCATTAAAAGGGATATGGGGTAGTAGTAGAAGCGAAATCAGATAAGCAGAACCGAAGGAAACATCGCAAAAGAAGAACATAATAAGGCACCATCAACAACTACATTGTAGTTGCTGTCCTGTCTAGAGATATGCAGCAAACAAATCAATATGAAAATTAATATGTAGTAGGACTTTATGTTGGGGTTGATTGCAATGCAAGTCCCACATTGCTAATTATGAAGGAAAAAAGGTCAAGAAAATTATATTGAAGAAGTCCCACATCGCGTAGAGAAGTGAAAGGTGGAGGAGCTCAATGCTATATATAGAGACCTCAATTTCCTTGTTTCAACACACCAAGCAGTAACACTTGTAAACACTTTAAGTTTATATTTGTGTTTGTTTCTTTTTTTCTTATGCTCTTATTTAGAGTATTTGAGATGTAATTCAAATATTTACCTTGGAGAGTGTGGGTGTACTGGGGTCATGGGGTGGTTGAGAGTGAAGTCTATGTATTGTAACAATTTTCACATAGTGTTTATTCTCTGGTTGTCGGTTTTGACAACGGCCGTGGTTTTTTCTCCGGTTTTGGAGTTTCCACGTTATATTCTTGTGTTGTGATTGTGTTCTTCTATTTTCTTGTGTTCTTTTATTTTCCCTATATATGCCGGTTTTTTCCTAACAACTGGTATCAGAGCTCCTGATTTGATTCTAGGAGGGAGTTTTGCTGCGAAGGGCTAGAGAAAATTGATGGAAGAGTTGAAGCAATTAGGGTTACACAAGGTCAGATTGGAGAGAAGGTGGTAATAATACTCGACATCAGCCTGGAGAGGCGGTGCTAAAAATATTCGGGTTACGTCTAAAACAAAACCTTTATTATGGGGATGCGGATGCGCTAGTGGAAGTTGAGAATCGGTGGAGTATTGAGTCATTGACTTTGGATGCTCCTATCACATGTGTTTGAATAAAGAATACTTTGAAACTCTCGAGCTAGTTGAAGGTGGAGTTGTTCATCTTGGTGACGGGAAACCTTAAGGTTCAAGGTATGGTTTCAGTTTGTCTTACGAGGTATGACAATTGTGGGTTTCTCTTACACGATGTGAGGTATGTTCCTGTACTTTGATGCAAAGATAGTTGGTTCTATTATTGGTCATGCATCGGTTACTAGTGGTGATTCTCATGATGTGGTTAAGTTGTGGGACTTCGGTTGGTACTTGTTAGTGACATGAGTTTATTTGGTTCTTGTTGTGTTTCAGAGTAGTTTAAAGAGAAAGTGTTCAGGTGAATCGGGAGCAGTATGTGTCATTATGGTATTTTCGCTGTACCATGGAAAATGACAAGTTATTGTTAAGGGATTCAGAACAACACACGGGCATTGGTTGACATTGATGCAAGGTGTGTGGTGAGTTATCTCGATGGCTGATGTTGTGAATTCGACGATAAACTCACACCAATAAAAGAACTTGATGTGTGGAGCAAGTGAATCAAGCAACCAAAATCAAAGAATATATAGAGACGATGAAAATAATTCGTAAACAAGTAGACAAATCAAAAACAAGAGAGAAAGACACAATCTTTGTTTACCCAGTTCGGAATTACCTACTCTGGGGGAGAGAGCAGCCCCTCCGTTCTACTAGAATCGACGAGTATCACTTTACAAGAAATTCCCACAATTGGGTACAAGGAATTAGCAACCCTAATTCTACCCAAATCCCGAATCTCTTCCCGTGACCAAGAGACTTACTTGACCTAGTCTACCTAAGGAGAAACAACAACCTTTTGCCCTTGACGACAAACCCTTGTTCCCTCAATCTCAATTTTTCTATGAATAAAGCAATCCCTATTTATAGAAAAATACATGCCAAAAAACTAGTAATAAATCTATTTTAAAATAAAACAAATCCAAGTTAGAGTGTCCTTTAAGAAAAGATTTTTTTCCACAAAAAATCTCCAAAGATTATTTTCCACAAAAATTCTCCAAAGATATTTTTTACAGAAAATCTTCAAGGATTTTCTAACTTTCTTTTACCGATATTTCAAGGCATATCCAACAATTCTCCAACATGCCATCAAATCGATGGTGATCCACTCAACCACCATGCTGCTCTCTCCATCTTGAATCTCACCGCCCAAGTCCAAGTCCCACTTGAAACTTGACCTAGGCATTAGCCTCCACTTGCTTCCCGCAAGCATCGCCTCCTTCCCTTCATCCCTCGGAATTCCTTCCGCTCTCATGAAGATCTTGCCTCCCACTACCATAGGATTTTTGGTAGCCACAAGATTCACCGCCTCCTCTTCAGACTCCGGAGTAATTACTTCCGGACCCTCCTGAAGAAACGCTTGAGCCCCGCCATCACTAGCCTTTTTGGATAGCTCATCAAGCTTCAACACCCTTCGACCCTCGGAGTTCCCTCCGTCCTCTCGAAATATTGCTTGGCTCCGAACCCACCTTGGAATTTTAGGCGGTTCCACAAGCTGCAACATCAAACTCCCCTTGCACCTTGCACCCGACTACCTCCGGCAGTCCTACAAGTTCCACAGTTTTATCAAGGTTGCTTTCAATTGCCTCCCTGAAGATCCTCTCAAGGTCTTGCACTTCTTTAGCCACAGTTGAAACGTATCCCACAAGGCCTCCATGGTTCCCCTTTGGCTCAACACAACCACTCTCCTCCCTATCTCCGATTAGATACCTGAGAGTCAATGTTGACTGTCTACCACTATTGGAAAACTCCACCTCAAACTGAGTTTCCACCAAAGCACACCAACCATCCCCTTGCGATAAGCAAGACCTCTCCACCAACCCCTCTGAAACACCCAACCCGGAATCCCCTGACTCTCCACCGTCACAAGCATCATCAGATGACACCACTAGTGCCTCTCCATGCTCATAACCCTCATACTCCGATGAGTCTTCAACAACATGTGTCGAATTACCATTGCCCTTCAACTTCGGACAATCCCGTTTGTAGTGACCCCTCTTTTGACAGTGGAAACAACTCCACCTATCACCAACCTTTGACTTAACCTTCCCACCTCTACCTCCACCTCTTCCACTTGAAACGTTTAAGGCATCCGCACCATCTCCCATCTTCAAGTCTTTAAACTTAGTTAGCTCTTTCGTCCGTAAGGCCGATTGAACTTCCTCCAAGGTAATAGGGCTTTCCCTACCGTAGAGCATATTATCCTTGAAATTTTCATAGGACTTTGTCTCCGTCTTCTAGGGTTACATCAACATTGGCCAAATCATCAATGATCTTGTTAAATTCTGCCAGTTGTTCCGTCATGGATTTCGACTCCACCATTCGATAAAAGTAGAGCTTCTGTTTCAGAAACTGCTGATGTGCCGCCGACTTAGTCATATACAATGATTCAAGCTTGGTCCGCATCGCCGCAATGTTGGTCTCCTTTGCGACTTCTCTCAACACATTGTTTCCGAGACACAAGGTAATAGCACCAACCGCTCTTTCATTCAAATCAGCCTTTTCCTCACCAGAAAGACTCTCCGCATCCGTGCACCCTTCAAGGCCTCAACACATTTGTTATGGACTAGAGCATCCCTCATCTTCACCTTCCACAACCCGAAGTCGTTAGTCCCGGTGAACTTCTCAATATCAAACTTTGAACCCATGGTACTTGATTATCACGATTGATCCTTGAATATATAGAGACAATGTGGGCACCAATTGTTGTGAATTCGACGATAAACTCACACCAATAAAAGAACTTGATGTGTGGAGCAAGTGAATCAAGCAACCAAAATCAAAGAATATATAGAGACGATGAAAATAATCCGTAAACAAGTAGACAAATAAAAAACAAGAGAGAAAGACACAATCTTTGTTTACTCAGTTCGAATTACCTACTCTGGAGGAGAGAGCAGCCCCTGCATTCTACTAGAATCAACGAGTATCACTTTACAAGAAATTCCCACAATTGGGTACATGGAATTAGCAACCATAATTCTACCCAAATCCCGAATGTCTTCCCGTGACCAAGAGACTCACTTGACCTAGTCTACCCAAGGAGAAACAACAACCTTTTGCCCTTGACGACAAACCCTTGTTCCCTCAATCTCAATTTTTCTATGCATAAAGCAATCCCTATTTATAGAAAAATACATGCCAAAAAACTAGTAACAAATCTATTTTAAAATAAAACAAATCCAAGTCAGAGTGTCCTTGAAGAAAAGATTTTTTCCACAAAAAATCTCCAGAGATTATTTTCCACAAAAATTCTCCAAAGATATTTTTTCCAAAAAAATCTTCAAGGATTTTCTAACTTTCTTGTTACCGAGATTTCAAGGCATATCCAACAGCTGATGAACTTCCGGAAAAGTAAACATGTAAGTTGCACCATAAATTTTCAGCAAGGTTTCAAGATGTTGAAATTCTTAGGATGGCTTGGTTCCAAGTGAAGAAAATTTTTGGGATGATTTAGTTCCAAGTGGAGAAAAATCTTGGGATGGTTTAATTCCAAGTGAAGTATATTTTTTATGGTGGAGTATGATAATTTAATTTGTCGGTATAGACAATGAGAATTATGATTGTCGGTGAAGACAATGATTGTCGGTATAGACAATGGATGCGGAAGATAATGATTGTCGGTGTAGACAATGAAGATTGATGACCATTACAATCATGGTGGAAATTGTTGGGGTTGATTGCAATGCAAGTCCCACATTGCTAATGAAGAAAAAAAGGTCAAGAAAATTATATTGGAGAAGTCCCACATCGCTTAGAGAAGTGAAAGGTGGAGAGCTCAATGCTATATATAGAGACCTCAGTTTCCTTGTTTCAACACACCAAGCAGTAGCACTTGTAAACACTTTAAGTTTATATTTGTGTTTGTTTCTTTTTCTCTTATGCTCTTGTTTAGAGTATTTGAGATGTAGTTCGAATATTTACTTTGGAGAGTGTGGGTGTACTGGGGTCATCGGGTGGCTGAGAGTAAAGTCTATGTGTTGAAACAATTTTCACATAGTGTTTATTCTCTGGTTGTCGGTTTTGACAACGGCCGTGATTTTTTCTCCTATTTTGGAGTTTCCACGTTATATTCTTGTGTTGTGATTGTGTTCTATTTTCTTGTGTTCTTTTATTTTCTCTATGCTGGTTATTTCCTAACACTTTATTCAAACTATCTCAACCAGAAAAAAATCAGAGTGTAGAATCATTAACTTAACACATACGCATATTCCATGATATGTCCACATGGACACTGCCACATCATCAATGAAGTTTCCATGCAAGCAAAAAATTGACCAAATTAAATTGACCCGACCTTTTTTTTAAAAGAAGTCTTCTATTAGCGCTCATTTTGTATTGGGTTTTCTTCTCTTTTTCTTTTTCTAGTAAGGAATAAAAAATTCATGTTTTTCAAAAAGGGGACCAAAAGTGCAGTAAAACCAAATATATTTTAATGAGACAAATACTTACACAAGGCTACTATAGATAAAATACAAACATAACTCACAAAAGTAATTTACATTTATTATTATAGGGTAAATTCTAATATGGACCACTTCATCAAGTGGTCCATGGTGGATCAGTCACGAATAACACTATCACGAATACAAATTTTACAAAATCCATCTTTTGGATTGAAAGTTTATATCATATAGATAATCCATAAGAAAATTTAGAAAAATTGAAAATCATTTGATATGTTATTGAGACACATCAAGATTGACGGTTGTTAAATAACATAAATCTTGATGGGTCTCAATAACATATCAAATGATTCTCAAAAAATTTTAAAAAAATTATGGATGATCTATACGATATAAACTTTCAATCCAACAGTAAATTTTGTAAAATTCATGTTCGATATATCACTTGTCCACGGTGGACTACTTGTAAAAGTGGTCCACCGTCGGATTAGCCTTATTATAGTTGTGCTAACATTTTTGAAAGTACATAATCAATGCAAACAAATTTGTTGATTGCTTCTACTCAAGAAACAAGATGTAATTTTAGAAAGACAAAAAATATATGGAGAGGAAACCAGGGGCAGACCCACATGTACCCAGGGGTGCAGGTGAACCCCCTCAATTTATATATTATAACCACTATTATGCTATTTTTATGAATTATTTATAAATTATACCCACTATTTTGCTATTTTTTTGAATTGCACCCCCTGAAATATTAGCTTTGATCCCTTTAGGAGATCACTGCACCACTATATATGCTATTTTTATGAATTGCACGCCCTCTCTGTTTAAATCATACGGGAAAATCACAAAGTACTTTTTTTGGGTGGGATGGGTAGCTCAACTGGTTAAATAGTTGAGCAGGATTAAAGAGCTGAAGGTTCGGGGTTCGAATCCTTGCAACATTGCTTATAAAAAGTCAAACAAATCACCTTCTCTTTCCGTATTTAGGCTCCGTTTGGCCCGGCTTTTTTAGCTTTAAATTCTCTTTTTAATCAAAAGTTGGGCCAAACACATTTTTAATAAAGCTCTTAACCGTAAAAAGCAGATTTTTGTTTATGTGCAAAATTGGATTAAATGAGCTTTTGGGAAAAGAGGTTGAAACCTACTTTTGAGAAAAAATCCGAGCTTTTTTTGCAATGATCCCGCTTCGAATCCTGCTGAAAACGCTTTTTATTATTTTTTCATTTAAATATTATTAGTTGTTATTATCTTTTTTTAATTTTTTTTGTACAAATATTTTTTTTTTAAATATATTTTACCAAACAACTTTTACACTTTTTTTGGAAGCTCTTATTTTCACTTTTAGATTTCAGATAGTTTCTAAGAGCTAAAAAAGCTAGGCCAAACAGACCCTTAATGCCACACTCCAGTAGTAATATGATTAGAAATTCAAAATATTCCTCAAAATGAAATGACAAGAAATATAACTCATGTCTTTCGAGTAAAACATAGATTCACTTGCCACGTACCAAGTTAAAGTGACTTACATGAAATATTTTCGTTCATATTATATATATTCAGCAGAAATAATTCATTTCTAGTGTAAAATTAATAAATTGAACATATACATTTTTTTAAAAGGAACTGAACATACTCCCTCCATCCCATAATTTAAAAAAAAAAATACACTTATTAAGAAAAGTAAAATGTGATAATTTAAAGTAGGGATTGTCTAACATGTGCAACATTGCACATGTTAAAGTAACAAAAAATAGTAAGTATTTAATGAAAAACAACAATTATTTATTAAAATATTAAACATTTAATATAAAAAGTACAAGTTTCAATACAAACTTACTATTTAAAACTTTTTAACATGTACAAATTTGCACATGATAGAAAAACCCTTTAAAGTATGACTGCTCATTTTTTTTTATAGAGGACTTTTTGTGTTTTTCTTGAAATAAGTTTCACTGAAAGATATAAAACGAATTTTTGTTGGTTATTGATTATGGATAAAAGAAGAGAGAGTAAATTATTTGCATTTAATTTTATAAGAATAAGTAAAAGTAAACAATGAAAATGGTAAAAGTTAATTAGTGTTTTTGCTTATAATTTGTAACAAAAAAAAGTGATTTTTTTGCTTATAATATGGAACGAATGGAGTATACATTAAATAGTTCTATTTTTTTTTATAATAAATAGTTCTAATATTTATTTGTTTATCATATAAAAATATTGTATTTTTTATAATAGCATAGTGGTCAAAATTTGACCACTTTAGATAATTAAGTGGAATTTTTCTTTTTATGCAAACATATTTACCTACAAATATATATATATAAAATTTATTATCATTATTTTGCATCCTGAGCCAAAGTTCTGACTCCGCCACTTTAGGAAACCAGAGGTATAGAACAGAACCAAAACAACAAATACACACAACATAATAGCCTAACTTGATAAAACTCAACTCGACCTCTACGAGCCACATACATACACATCCCTTCACCCCCTATATTACCGAAACCATACAATTTATAACTTTTTTAATAGGCTAAACTTTATTAAAGTGCAAAACAGTTCAAGAGAGTCACTACAACAACCTCGCAGACCATAGGGTGTACATGAAGAACTATCGATCCTAAACGAATACAAAGTCTCATAAATTAGTAAACAAACACCCTAAAGCTATTGCCAAGAGTGCCATATGTACAAAATGTGGGTATTTGATGTCCAAATATTATGTAACTGAACTAATTTTAACTTCAACCAAGCCATATTATTTGTAACAAAGCCACTTGGTTGCTTCTTGTGAGATAAAGTAACACTTTTTGAATGAGCCATGGTTGAGAACCAGTTGGGCTTGAAATAAAAAGTACACTAGTCAAATCAAATATTTTATCTCAAAATCTCTTTTGTCTCAAAGAAACGGACATATAAATTATACTCACTATAATTTCTAAAAGTAAAAAAGAGTTTTAGAGAACTCATTTAAACAGGCCCTAAATCTCTAAACCACTTTCGTTTTCCATTGATCTGATCCCATAGAATTGCGATAGCACCTTCTTCCACAGTTAGATTGCACTCAATTTTGGATAGTGGTTTCGTGACCTGCGATGCTTATTCAATATGTCTCGTTTTTATGTCTATCAGATTATTCGTATTAATTTGTCGCTTGCATAAATTAATTCGAATATAAACTGAAACAAACTTCTGCGCTTAGTAATCGGGTTGATGAATTTGTCATGATATAAACCGTGTTTTTGTGACGCTTGTGCACTCCCCATGTTTAATTGAACATCGATGATTAATCGAAGAAATTGATATAAAACGTATTTTCGCTTGTTAAATTAGTTTTATAAAGACGACATTCTCCTAACTTAGTTGGACAAAAATCTCTAGGAACGCAAACCTTCGCCGGCGGAGGTTTCCCATCAATTGCACTTCCTACAAATCAATAGAAGATTGTCAACAATTGGGCACATATAAAATTTTAAATTCATAATTTTATTTACAAGTGTGATTTTAAAATTTATATATAATCTATCACTACACCTTTTTTTATGGTTTCAATTTTAGTGATATCAACTGAACACAAAAAGTTTGATTATTGATTATTCTAAATAATACCGATATATATAATTATATTATAAATTATAGAGAATAAGTAAATTGTTCACCTAGAGTCAAAACAGAAGAAATGCATAGAATTGCAATGAAAATATGCATGTATTTGATGCCAGTTGTCATGTTGTCTTGAAAGAATATGATTAATTGAACAAACAATGCCTATGAGAGGCTATTTATAGAGATAAACAATGGCCTTAATTTCATTGCATTGTTGATAATTAATTGGAAAAGAAAACCGACATCTCTTGGTTTTATAGTATTAATTAATTAATTAATAAAAATTAAGAAAAACAATTGAGAGTTATTATCATTTATATGATATGAATAACATTCTAAAATCCAATTGTAACGTATGCTTGTTACAAGAGGCGTCTTCGAGTTTTTGGAGGCCATGTGCAAAACTATAAAATTGACTCTTTAATAGAGAAATCTAAATTTTTAATAAAAAAAACATCATCAATCTAAATTGCAAATAACATAAAAAACATAATCATTCTTGTAATTAACATGAAAAATATTTGTTGTCTAACAATAACAACAAAATACAATATAGCTACTTAAAACGAGTCATTCTTTCAGCAGCAAATTCATCAATCAAGTCTTCGTATTCTATGTCAATGTTCCTTATTTTATTTTTATTTACAAAAACTGAGCATGGACCTAACAGTATTGTAATATAATTATTTTTTACACCCCCTAATTTACTAATAATAATACAATTAACCTATAATTTTTTTTTAGACCCTTATTTTTAAGAGGTCCTATGCCATGGCACATGTTGCCAATGGTATAGGGCCGCCCCTGCTTGTTACAGTATATTATTTTTATAGGTTAAGGCATTTTTACCTTTAATTTATTAAGAAAAAGAAAATATATTTAATTAATATTTTAACTTTAGTAAGGGTACAAATGATAAAGTATTACTAATTGTACATTGATTTCTTAAAAGGATTAAATATTTGAGATAAAACTAAAAAGGTAAAATGACCAAAGATTTAGGACGGAGGGAGTAAATACACATCAACCTATTCTAATTCCTTCAACAAAAAAAAATCAACCTCATACTTTTGATAGAGAGGGTATTGGTCATCCATGATGGACACAACAATACTTTGAGGCAATTTCTTCAATCATCCACAAAATCGTCTTCTCAGAGTCGTCCTCGATACTTTCCTCTAGAAAATTTACTTTCTACCCAATTGCTTCTGTGATGCTTCTACGATCAGTGGGAGAGCTTGACTAAAACTCAGGTGGGCCATCAAGCAAACTAGTATAATGTTAATCACATTAATTATACTAAAAAAAATTATATATCTTAATCACATTGTACTAAAAAAAATTAAATTGTAATAAACACAAAATTGATCCTCAAAAGTTAAATTACATAACTTAGATAAAACTGATGATGGATAAAACTGAATTGTCACTCATATCATCATTGCACCCGTTTGTTTTGGATTTTTTTTAAAATAGATTTTGTATAAAAAAAATTTACAAAGAATTTTTTTATAAAAGGTTTAAATGAAAATTTGGTCTAAATAGTTATTCTTAAAATTTTATTTTAGGTTTTTCATCATTTTTGAAATACAACTTTTTATAAAAATTGAGATTTTGACTATTTTTTGTTCCAAAATAATGTACGTCTATGTTATATGATGTCAAAATTAGTATTTAAATTTAGAAAAAAGGAATATAAAAAAACTTGTAATATTTTGAAAAACAATTTTATAAAATCCATTTTCAAAAATACAAAAAAAAATCCATTTTTTCAAAGCTGAAACAAAGTAATAATAATAAAAACAAAATAGAATACTCGTTTGTAAACTATTTGAATAACTACTCACTCTTATTCATAACTCTAAAATTATAAGTCAAAGAGATTATACCTTGTTATCTTTTACAAGAAAACCTCTTGGTTCTGCACATGTAAATGAAACAAAAGTTTCGTTGTCAAAAAAAAATGAAACAAAAGTTGTAAGTAACAAATTCTACAACTATTTTGTTAACGAATTCATTCATGCCCAAAAGATGAACATAACCAAATTCCTTCTTGCCCAAAATAATTAACATAACCAAATTAAGCCTCTACAACTATTTTGTTAACGAATTCCTTCATGCCCAAAAGATGAACATAACCAAATTCCTTCATGCCCAAAATAATTAACATAACCAAATTAAGCCAATAAAAAGATCAAAACAAGCAAGCCTCAAGCATTAAAAGGGATATGGGGTAGTAGTAGAAGCGAAATCAGATAAGCAGAACCGAAGGAAACATCGCAAAAGAAGAACATAATAAGGCACCATCAACAACTACATTGTAGTTGCTGTCCTGTCTAGAGATATGCAGCAAACAAATCAATATGAAAATTAATATGTAGTAGGACTTTATGTTGGGGTTGATTGCAATGCAAGTCCCACATTGCTAATTATGAAGGAAAAAAGGTCAAGAAAATTATATTGAAGAAGTCCCACATCGCGTAGAGAAGTGAAAGGTGGAGGAGCTCAATGCTATATATAGAGACCTAAATTTCCTTGTTTCAACACACCAAGCAGTAACACTTGTAAACACTTTAAGTTTATATTTGTGTTTGTTTCTTTTTTTCTTATGCTCTTATTTAGAGTATTTGAGATGTAATTCAAATATTTACCTTGGAGAGTGTGGGTGTACTGGGGTCATGGGGTGGTTGAGAGTGAAGTCTATGTATTGTAACAATTTTCACATAGTGTTTATTCTCTGGTTGTCGGTTTTGACAACGGCCGTGGTTTTTTCTCCGGTTTTGGAGTTTCCACGTTATATTCTTGTGTTGTGATTGTGTTCTTCTATTTTCTTGTGTTCTTTTATTTTCCCTATATATGCCGGTTTTTTCCTAACAACTGGTATCAGAGCTCCTGATTTGATTCTAGGAGGGAGTTTTGCTGCGAAGGGCTAGAGAAAATTGATGGAAGAGTTGAAGCAATTAGGGTTACACAAGGTCAGATTGGAGAGAAGGTGGTAATAATACTCGACATCAGCCTGGAGAGGCGGTGCTAAAAATATTCGGGTTACGTCTAAAACAAAACCATTATTATGGGGATGCGGATGCGCTAGTGGAAGTTGAGAATCGGTGGAGTATTGAGTCATTGACTTTGGATGCTCCTATCACATGTGTTTGAATAAAGAATACTTTGAAACTCTCGAGCTAGTTGAAGGTGGAGTTGTTCATCTTGGTGACGGGAAAACTTAAGGTTCAAGGTATGGTTTCAGTTTGTCTTACGAGGTTTTACAATTGTGGGTTTCTCTTACACGATGTGAGGTATGTTCCTGTACTTTGATGCAAAGATAGTTGGTTCTATTATTGGTTATGCATCGGTTACTAGTGGTGATTCTCATGATGTGGTTAAGTTGTGGGACTTCGGTTGGTACTTGTTAGTGACATGAGTTTATTTGGTTCTTGTTGTGTTTCAGAGTAAGAGAAAGTGTTCAAGTGAATCGGGAGCAGTATGTGTCATTATGGTATTTTCGCTGTACCATGGAAAATGACAAGTTATTGTTAAGGGATTCAGAACAACACACGGGCATTGGTTGACATTGATGCAAGGTGTGTGGTGAGTTATCTCGATGGCTGATGTTGTGAATTCGACGATAAACTCACACCAATAAAAGAACTTGATGTGTGGAGCAAGTGAATCAAGCAACCAAAATCAAAGAATATATAGAGACGATGAAAATAATTCGTAAACAAGTAGACAAATCAAAAACAAGAGAGAAAGACACAATCTTTGTTTACCCAGTTCGGAATTACCTACTGTAGGGGAGAGAGCAGCCCCTCCGTTCTACTAGAATCGACGAGTATCACTTTACAAGAAATTCCCACAATTGGGTACAAGGAATTAGCAACCCTAATTCTACCCAAATCCCGAATCTCTTCCCGTGACCAAGAGACTTACTTGACCTAGTCTACCTAAGGAGAAACAACAACCTTTTGCCCTTGACGACAAACCCTTGTTCCCTCAATCTCAATTTTTCTATGAATAAAGCAATCCCTATTTATAGAAAAATACATGCCAAAAAACTAGTAATAAATCTATTTTAAAATAAAACAAATCCAAGTTAGAGTGTCCTTCAAGAAAAGATTTTTTTCCACAAAAAATCTCCAAAGATTATTTTCCACAAAAATTCTCCAAAGATATTTTTTACAGAAAATCTTCAAGGATTTTCTAACTTTCTTTTACCGATATTTCAAGGCATATCCAACAATTCTCCAACATGCCATCAAATCGATGGTGATCCACTCAACCACCATGCTGCTCTCTCCATCTTGAATCTCACCGCCCAAGTCCAAGTCCCACTTGAAACTTGACCTAGGCATAGGCTCCACTTGCTTCCCGCAAGCATCGCCTCCTTCCCTTCATCCCTCGGAATTCCTTCCGCTCTCATGAAGATCTTGCCTCCCACTACCATAGGATTTTTGGTAGCCACAAGATTCACCGCCTCCTCTTCAGACTCCGGAGTAATTACTTCCGGACCCTCCTGAAGAAACGCTTGAGCCCCGCCATCACTAGCCTTTTTGGATAGCTCATCAAGCTTCAACACCCTTCGACCCTCGGAGTTCCCTCCGTCCTCTCGAAATATTGCTTGGCTCCGAACCCACCTTGGAATTTTAGGCGGTTCCACAAGCTGCAACATCAAACTCCCCTTGCACCTTGCACCTTGCACCCGACTACCTCCGGCAGTCCTACAAGTTCCACAGTTTTATCAAGGTTGCTTTCAATTGCCTCCCTGAAGATCCTCTCAAGGTCTTGCACTTCTTTAGCCACAGTTGAAACGTATCCCACAAGGCCTCCATGGTTCCCCTTTGGCTCAACACAACCACTCTCCTCCCTATCTCCGATTAGATACCTGAGAGTCAATGTTGACTGTCTACCACTATTGGAAGACTCCACCTCAAACTGAGTTTCCACCAAAGCACACCAACCATCCCCTTGCGATAAGCAAGACCTCTCCACCAACCCCTCTGAAACACCCAACCCGGAATCCCCTGACTCTCCACCGTCACAAGCATCATCAGATGACACCACTAGTGCCTCTCCATGCTCATAACCCTCATACTCCGATGAGTCTTCAACAACATGTGTCGAATTACCATTGCCCTTCAACTTCGGACAATCCCGTTTGTAGTGACCCCTCTTTTGACAGTGGAAACAACTCCACCTATCACCAACCTTTGACTTAACCTTCCCACCTCTACCTCCACCTCTTCCACTTGAAACGTTTAAGGCATCCGCACCATCTCCCATCTTCAAGTCTTTAAACTTAGTTAGCTCTTTCGTTCGTAAGGCCGATTGAACTTCCTCCAAGGTAATAGGGCTTTCCCTACCGTAGAGCATATTATCCTTGAAATTTTCATAGGACTTTGTCTCCGTCTTCTAGGGTTACATCAACATTGGCCAAATCATCAATGATCTTGTTAAATTCTGTCAGTTGTTCCGTCATGGATTTCGACTCCACAATTCGATAAAAGTAGAGCTTCTGTTTCAGAAACTGCTGATGTGCCGCCGACTTAGTCATATACAATGATTCAAGCTTGGTCCGCATCACCGCAATGTTGGTCTCCTTTGCGACTTCTCTCAACACATTGTCTCCGAGACACAAGGTAATAGCACCAACCGCTCTTTCATTCAAATCAGCCTTTTCCTCACCAGAAAGACTCTCCGCATCCGTGCACCCTTCAAGGCCTCAACACATTTGTTATGGACTAGAGCATCCCTCATCTTCACCTTCCACAACCCGAAGTCGTTAGTCCCGGTGAACTTCTCAATATCAAACTTTGAACCCATGGTACTTGATTATCACGATTGATCCTTGAATATATAGAGACAATGTGGGCACCAATTGTTGTGAATTCGACGATAAACTCACACCAATAAAAGAACTTGATGTGTGGAGCAAGTGAATCAAGCAACCAAAATCAAAGAATATATAGAGACGATGAAAATAATTCGTAAACAAGTAGACAAATCAAAAACAAGAGAGAAAGACACAATCTTTGTTTACCCAGTTCGGAATTACCTACTGTAGGGGAGAGAGCAGCCCCTCCGTTCTACTAGAATCGACGAGTATCACTTTACAAGAAATTCCCACAATTGGGTACAAGGAATTAGCAACCCTAATTCTACCCAAATCCCGAATCTCTTCCCGTGACCAAGAGACTTACTTGACCTAGTCTACCTAAGGAGAAACAACAACCTTTTGCCCTTGACGACAAACCCTTGTTCCCTCAATCTCAATTTTTCTATGAATAAAGCAATCCCTATTTATAGAAAAATACATGCCAAAAAACTAGTAATAAATCTATTTTAAAATAAAACAAATCCAAGTTAGAGTGTCCTTCAAGAAAAGATTTTTTTCCACAAAAAATCTCCAAAGATTATTTTCCACAAAAATTCTCCAAAGATATTTTTTACAGAAAATCTTCAAGGATTTTCTAACTTTCTTTTACCGATATTTCAAGGCATATCCAACAATTCTCCAACATGCCATCAAATCGATGGTGATCCACTCAACCACCATGCTGCTCTCTCCATCTTGAATCTCACCGCCCAAGTCCAAGTCCCACTTGAAACTTGACCTAGGCATAGGCTCCACTTGCTTCCCGCAAGCATCGCCTCCTTCCCTTCATCCCTCGGAATTCCTTCCGCTCTCATGAAGATCTTGCCTCCCACTACCATAGGATTTTTGGTAGCCACAAGATTCACCGCCTCCTCTTCAGACTCCGGAGTAATTACTTCCGGACCCTCCTGAAGAAACGCTTGAGCCCCGCCATCACTAGCCTTTTTGGATAGCTCATCAAGCTTCAACACCCTTCGACCCTCGGAGTTCCCTCCGTCCTCTCGAAATATTGCTTGGCTCCGAACCCACCTTGGAATTTTAGGCGGTTCCACAAGCTGCAACATCAAACTCCCCTTGCACCTTGCACCCGACTACCTCCGGCAGTCCTACAAGTTCCACAGTTTTATCAAGGTTGCTTTCAATTGCCTCCCTGAAGATCCTCTCAAGGTCTTGCACTTCTTTAGCCACAGTTGAAACGTATCCCACAAGGCCTCCATGGTTCCCCTTTGGCTCAACACAACCACTCTCCTCCCTATCTCCGATTAGATACCTGAGAGTCAATGTTGACTGTCTACCACTATTGGAAGACTCCACCTCAAACTGAGTTTCCACCAAAGCACACCAACCATCCCCTTGCGATAAGCAAGACCTCTCCACCAACCCCTCTGAAACACCCAACCCGGAATCCCCTGACTCTCCACCGTCACAAGCATCATCAGATGACACCACTAGTGCCTCTCCATGCTCATAACCCTCATACTCCGATGAGTCTTCAACAACATGTGTCGAATTACCATTGCCCTTCAACTTCGGACAATCCCGTTTGTAGTGACCCCTCTTTTGACAGTGGAAACAACTCCACCTATCACCAACCTTTGACTTAACCTTCCCACCTCTACCTCCACCTCTTCCACTTGAAACGTTTAAGGCATCCGCACCATCTCCCATCTTCAAGTCTTTAAACTTAGTTAGCTCTTTCGTTCGTAAGGCCGATTGAACTTCCTCCAAGGTAATAGGGCTTTCCCTACCGTAGAGCATATTATCCTTGAAATTTTCATAGGACTTTGTCTCCGTCTTCTAGGGTTACATCAACATTGGCCAAATCATCAATGATCTTGTTAAATTCTGCCAGTTGTTCCGTCATGGATTTCGACTCCACAATTCGATAAAAGTAGAGCTTCTGTTTCAGAAACTGCTGATGTGCCGCCGACTTAGTCATATACAATGATTCAAGCTTGGTCCGCATCACCGCAATGTTGGTCTCCTTTGCGACTTCTCTCAACACATTGTCTCCGAGACACAAGGTAATAGCACCAACCGCTCTTTCATTCAAATCAGCCTTTTCCTCACCAGAAAGACTCTCCGCATCCGTGCACCCTTCAAGGCCTCAACACATTTGTTATGGACTAGAGCATCCCTCATCTTCACCTTCCACAACCCGAAGTCGTTAGTCCCGGTGAACTTCTCAATATCAAACTTTGAACCCATGGTACTTGATTATCACGATTGATCCTTGAATATATAGAGACAATGTGGGCACCAATTGTTGTGAATTCGACGATAAACTCACACCAATAAAAGAACTTGATGTGTGGAGCAAGTGAATCAAGCAACCAAAATCAAAGAATATATAGAGACGATGAAAATAATCCGTAAACAAGTAGACAAATCAAAAACAAGAGAGAAATACACAATCTTTGTTTACCCAGTTCGGAATTACCTACTCTAGGGGAGAGAGCAGCCCCTCCGTTCTACTAGAATCGACGAGTATCACTTTACAAGAAATTCCCACAATTGGGTACAAGGAATTAGCAACCCTAATTCTACCCAAATCCCGAATCTCTTCCCGTGACCAAGAGACTTACTTGACCTAGTCTACCTAAGGAGAAACAACAACCTTTTGCCCTTGACGACAAACCCTTGTTCCCTCAATCTCAATTTTTCTATGAATAAAGCAATCCCTATTTATAGAAAAATACATGCCAAAAAACTAGTAATAAATCTATTTTAAAATAAAACAAATCCAAGTTAGAGTGTCCTTCAAGAAAAGATTTTTTTCCACAAAAAATCTCCAAAGATTATTTTCCACAAAAATTCTCCAAAGATATTTTTTACAGAAAATCTTCAAGGATTTTCTAACTTTCTTTTACCGATATTTCAAGGCATATCCAACAATTCTCCAACATGCCATCAAATCGATGGTGATCCACTCAACCACCATGCTGCTCTCTCCATCTTGAATCTCACCGCCCAAGTCCAAGTCCCACTTGAAACTTGACCTAGGCATTAGCCTCCACTTGCTTCCCGCAAGCATCGCCTCCTTCCCTTCATCCCTCGGAATTCCTTCCGCTCTCATGAAGATCTTGCAACCCACTTCCATAGGATTTTTGGTAGCCACAAGATTCACCGCCTCCTCTTCAGACTCCGGAGTAATTACTTCCGGACCCTCCTGAAGAAACGCTTGAGCCCCGCCATCACTAGCCTTTTTGGATAGCTCATCAAGCTTCAACACCCTTCGACCCTCGGAGTTCCCTCCGTCCTCTCGAAATATTGCTTGGCTCCGAACCCACCTTGGAATTTTAGGCGGTTCCACAAGCTGCAACATCAAACTCCCCTTGCACCCGACTACCTCCGGCAGTCCTACAAGTTCCACAGTTTTATCAAGGTTGCTTTCAATTGCCTCCCTGAAGATCCTCTCAAGGTCTTGCACTTCTTTAGCCACAGTTGAAACGTATCCCACAAGGCCTCCATGGTTCCCCTTTGGCTCAACACAACCACTCTCCTCCCTATCTCCGATTAGATACCTGAGAGTCAATGTTGACTGTCTACCACTATTGGAAGACTCCACCTCAAACTGAGTTTCCACCAAAGCACACCAACCATCCCCTTGCGATAAGCAAGACCTCTCCACCAACCCCTCTGAAACACCCAACCCGGAATCCCCTGACTCTCCACCGTCACAAGCATCATCAGATGACACCACTAGTGCCTCTCCATGCTCATAACCCTCATACTCCGATGAGTCTTCAACAACATGTGTCGAATTACCATTGCCCTTCAACTTCGGACAATCCCGTTTGTAGTGACCCCTCTTTTGACAGTGGAAACAACTCCACCTATCACCAACCTTTGACTTAACCTTCCCACCTCTACCTCCACCTCTTCCACTTGAAACGTTTAAGGCATCCGCACCATCTCCCATCTTCAAGTCTTTAAACTTAGTTAGCTCTTTCGTTCGTAAGGCCGATTGAACTTCCTCCAAGGTAATAGGGCTTTCCCTACCGTAGAGCATATTATCCTTGAAATTTTCATAGGACTTTGTCTCCGTCTTCTAGGGTTACATCAACATTGGCCAAATCATCAATGATCTTGTTAAATTCTGCCAGTTGTTCCGTCATGGATTTCGACTCCACAATTCGATAAAAGTAGAGCTTCTGTTTCAGAAACTGCTGATGTGCCGCCGACTTAGTCATATACAATGATTCAAGCTTGGTCCGCATCACCGCAATGTTGGTCTCCTTTGCGACTTCTCTCAACACATTGTCTCCGAGACACAAGGTAATAGCACCAACCGCTCTTTCATTCAAATCAGCCTTTTCCTCACCAGAAAGACTCTCCGCATCCGTGCACCCTTCAAGGCCTCAACACATTTGTTATGGACTAGAGCATCCCTCATCTTCACCTTCCACAACCCGAAGTCGTTAGTCCCGGTGAACTTCTCAATATCAAACTTTGAACCCATGGTACTTGATTATCACGATTGATCCTTGAATATATAGAGACAATGTGGGCACCAATTGTTGTGAATTCGACGATAAACTCACACCAATAAAAGAACTTGATGTGTGGAGCAAGTGAATCAAGCAACCAAAATCAAAGAATATATAGAGACGATGAAAATAATCCGTAAACAAGTAGACAAATCAAAAACAAGAGAGAAAGACACAATCTTTGTTTACCCAGTTCGGAATTACCTACTCTGGGGGAGAGAGCAGCCCCTCCGTTCTACTAGAATCGACGAGTATCACTTTACAAGAAATTCCCACAATTGGGTACAAGGAATTAGCAACCCTAATTCTACCCAAATCCCGAATCTCTTCCCGTGACCAAGAGACTTACTTGACCTAGTCTACCTAAGGAGAAACAACAACCTTTTGCCCTTGACGACAAACCCTTGTTCCCTCAATCTCAATTTTTCTATGAATAAAGCAATCCCTATTTATAGAAAAATACATGCCAAAAAACTAGTAATAAATCTATTTTAAAATAAAACAAATCCAAGTTAGAGTGTCCTTCAAGAAAAGATTTTTTTCCACAAAAAATCTCCAAAGATTATTTTCCACAAAAATTCTCCAAAGATATTTTTTACAGAAAATCTTCAAGGATTTTCTAACTTTCTTTTACCGATATTTCAAGGCATATCCAACAATTCTCCAACATGCCATCAAATCGATGGTGATCCACTCAACCACCATGCTGCTCTCTCCATCTTGAATCTCACCGCCCAAGTCCAAGTCCCACTTGAAACTTGACCTAGGCATTAGCCTCCACTTGCTTCCCGCAAGCATCGCCTCCTTCCCTTCATCCCTCGGAATTCCTTCCGCTCTCATGAAGATCTTGCCTCCCACTACCATAGGATTTTTGGTAGCCACAAGATTCACCGCCTCCTCTTCAGACTCCGGAGTAATTACTTCTGGACCCTCCTGAAGAAACGCTTGAGCCCCGCCATCACTAGCCTTTTTGGATAGCTGATCAAGCTTCAACACCCTTCGACCCTCGGAGTTCCCTCCGTCCTCTCGAAATATTGCTTGGCTCCGAACCCACCTTGGAATTTTAGGCGGTTCCACAAGCTGCAACATCAAACTCCCCTTGCACCTTGCACCCGACTACCTCCGGCAGTCCTACAAGTTCCACAGTTTTATCAAGGTTGCTTTCAATTGCCTCCCTGAAGATCCTCTCAAGGTCTTGCACTTCTTTAGCCACAGTTGAAACGTATCCCACAAGGCCTCCATGGTTCCCCTTTGGCTCAACACAACCACTCTCCTCCCTATCTCCGATTAGATACCTGAGAGTCAATGTTGACTGTCTACCACTATTGGAAGACTCCACCTCAAACTGAGTTTCCACCAAAGCACACCAACCATCCCCTTGCGATAAGCAAGACCTCTCCACCAACCCCTCTGAAACACCCAACCCGGAATCCCCTGACTCTCCACCGTCACAAGCATCATCAGATGACACCACTAGTGCCTCTCCATGCTCATAACCCTCATACTCCGATGAGTCTTCAACAACATGTGTCGAATTACCATTGCCCTTCAACTTCGGACAATCCCGTTTGTAGTGACCCCTCTTTTGACAGTGGAAACAACTCCACCTATCACCAACCTTTGACTTAACCTTCCCACCTCTACCTCCACCTCTTCCACTTGAAACGTTTAAGGCATCCGCACCATCTCCCATCTTCAAGTCTTTAAACTTAGTTAGCTCTTTCGTTCGTAAGGCCGATTGAACTTCCTCCAAGGTAATAGGGCTTTCCCTACCGTAGAGCATATTATCCTTGAAATTTTCATAGGACTTTGTCTCCGTCTTCTAGGGTTACATCAACATTGGCCAAATCATCAATGATCTTGTTAAATTCTGCCAGTTGTTCCGTCATGGATTTCGACTCCACAATTCGATAAAAGTAGAGCTTCTGTTTCAGAAACTGCTGATGTGCCGCCGACTTAGTCATATACAATGATTCAAGCTTGGTCCGCATCACCGCAATGTTGGTCTCCTTTGCGACTTCTCTCAACACATTGTCTCCGAGACACAAGGTAATAGCACCAACCGCTCTTTCATTCAAATCAGCCTTTTCCTCACCAGAAAGACTCTCCGCATCCGTGCACCCTTCAAGGCCTCAACACATTTGTTATGGACTAGAGCATCCCTCATCTTCACCTTCCACAACCCGAAGTCGTTAGTCCCGGTGAACTTCTCAATATCAAACTTTGAACCCATGGTACTTGATTATCACGATTGATCCTTGAATATATAGAGACAATGTGGGCACCAATTGTTGTGAATTCGACGATAAACTCACACCAATAAAAGAACTTGATGTGTGGAGCAAGTGAATCAAGCAACCAAAATCAAAGAATATATAGAGACGATGAAAATAATCCGTAAACAAGTAGACAAATCAAAAACAAGAGAGAAAGACACAATCTTTGTTTACCCAGTTCGGAATTACCTACTCTGGGGGAGAGAGCAGCCCCTCCGTTCTACTAGAATCGACGAGTATCACTTTACAAGAAATTCCCACAATTGGGTACAAGGAATTAGCAACCCTAATTCTACCCAAATCCCGAATCTCTTCCCGTGACCAAGAGACTTACTTGACCTAGTCTACCTAAGGAGAAACAACAACCTTTTGCCCTTGACGACAAACCCTTGTTCCCTCAATCTCAATTTTTCTATGAATAAAGCAATCCCTATTTATAGAAAAATACATGCCAAAAAACTAGTAATAAATCTATTTTAAAATAAAACAAATCCAAGTTAGAGTGTCCTTCAAGAAAAGATTTTTTTCCACAAAAAATCTCCAAAGATTATTTTCCACAAAAATTCTCCAAAGATATTTTTTACAGAAAATCTTCAAGGATTTTCTAACTTTCTTTTACCGATATTTCAAGGCATATCCAACAATTCTCCAACATGCCATCAAATCGATGGTGATCCACTCAACCACCATGCTGCTCTCTCCATCTTGAATCTCACCGCCCAAGTCCAAGTCCCACTTGAAACTTGACCTAGGCATTAGCCTCCACTTGCTTCCCGCAAGCATCGCCTCCTTCCCTTCATCCCTCGGAATTCCTTCCGCTCTCATGAAGATCTTGCCTCCCACTACCATAGGATTTTTGGTAGCCACAAGATTCACCGCCTCCTCTTCAGACTCCGGAGTAATTACTTCTGGACCCTCCTGAAGAAACGCTTGAGCCCCGCCATCACTAGCCTTTTTGGATAGCTCATCAAGCTTCAACACCCTTCGACCCTCGGAGTTCCCTCCGTCCTCTCGAAATATTGCTTGGCTCCGAACCCACCTTGGAATTTTAGGCGGTTCCACAAGCTGCAACATCAAACTCCCCTTGCACCTTGCACCCGACTACCTCCGGCAGTCCTACAAGTTCCACAGTTTTATCAAGGTTGCTTTCAATTGCCTCCCTGAAGATCCTCTCAAGGTCTTGCACTTCTTTAGCCACAGTTGAAACGTATCCCACAAGGCCTCCATGGTTCCCCTTTGGCTCAACACAACCACTCTCCTCCCTATCTCCGATTAGATACCTGAGAGTCAATGTTGACTGTCTACCACTATTGGAAGACTCCACCTCAAACTGAGTTTCCACCAAAGCACACCAACCATCCCCTTGCGATAAGCAAGACCTCTCCACCAACCCCTCTGAAACACCCAACCCGGAATCCCCTGACTCTCCACCGTCACAAGCATCATCAGATGACACCACTAGTGCCTCTCCATGCTCATAACCCTCATACTCCGATGAGTCTTCAACAACATGTGTCGAATTACCATTGCCCTTCAACTTCGGACAATCCCGTTTGTAGTGACCCCTCTTTTGACAGTGGAAACAACTCCACCTATCACCAACCTTTGACTTAACCTTCCCACCTCTACCTCCACCTCTTCCACTTGAAACGTTTAAGGCATCCGCACCATCTCCCATCTTCAAGTCTTTAAACTTAGTTAGCTCTTTCGTTCGTAAGGCCGATTGAACTTCCTCCAAGGTAATAGGGCTTTCCCTACCGTAGAGCATATTATCCTTGAAATTTTCATAGGACTTTGTCTCCGTCTTCTAGGGTTACATCAACATTGGCCAAATCATCAATGATCTTGTTAAATTCTGCCAGTTGTTCCGTCATGGATTTCGACTCCACAATTCGATAAAAGTAGAGCTTCTGTTTCAGAAACTGCTGATGTGCCGCCGACTTAGTCATATACAATGATTCAAGCTTGGTCCGCATCACCGCAATGTTGGTCTCCTTTGCGACTTCTCTCAACACATTGTCTCCGAGACACAAGGTAATAGCACCAACCGCTCTTTCATTCAAATCAGCCTTTTCCTCACCAGAAAGACTCTCCGCATCCGTGCACCCTTCAAGGCCTCAACACATTTGTTATGGACTAGAGCATCCCTCATCTTCACCTTCCACAACCCGAAGTCGTTAGTCCCGGTGAACTTCTCAATATCAAACTTTGAACCCATGGTACTTGATTATCACGATTGATCCTTGAATATATAGAGACAATGTGGGCACCAATTGTTGTGAATTCGACGATAAACTCACACCAATAAAAGAACTTGATGTGTGGAGCAAGTGAATCAAGCAACCAAAATCAAAGAATATATAGAGACGATGAAAATAATCCGTAAACAAGTAGACAAATCAAAAACAAGAGAGAAAGACACAATCTTTGTTTACCCAGTTCGGAATTACCTACTCTGGGGGAGAGAGCAGCCCCTCCGTTCTACTAGAATCGACGAGTATCACTTTACAAGAAATTCCCACAATTGGGTACAAGGAATTAGCAACCCTAATTCTACCCAAATCCCGAATCTCTTCCCGTGACCAAGAGACTTACTTGACCTAGTCTACCTAAGGAGAAACAACAACCTTTTGCCCTTGACGACAAACCCTTGTTCCCTCAATCTCAATTTTTCTATGAATAAAGCAATCCCTATTTATAGAAAAATACATGCCAAAAAACTAGTAATAAATCTATTTTAAAATAAAACAAATCCAAGTTAGAGTGTCCTTCAAGAAAAGATTTTTTTCCACAAAAAATCTCCAAAGATTATTTTCCACAAAAATTCTCCAAAGATATTTTTTACAGAAAATCTTCAAGGATTTTCTAACTTTCTTTTACCGATATTTCAAGGCATATCCAACAATTCTCCAACATGCCATCAAATCGATGGTGATCCACTCAACCACCATGCTGCTCTCTCCATCTTGAATCTCACCGCCCAAGTCCAAGTCCCACTTGAAACTTGACCTAGGCATTAGCCTCCACTTGCTTCCCGCAAGCATCGCCTCCTTCCCTTCATCCCTCGGAATTCCTTCCGCTCTCATGAAGATCTTGCCTCCCACTACCATAGGATTTTTGGTAGCCACAAGATTCACCGCCTCCTCTTCAGACTCCGGAGTAATTACTTCTGGACCCTCCTGAAGAAACGCTTGAGCCCCGCCATCACTAGCCTTTTTGGATAGCTGATCAAGCTTCAACACCCTTCGACCCTCGGAGTTCCCTCCGTCCTCTCGAAATATTGCTTGGCTCCGAACCCACCTTGGAATTTTAGGCGGTTCCACAAGCTGCAACATCAAACTCCCCTTGCACCTTGCACCCGACTACCTCCGGCAGTCCTACAAGTTCCACAGTTTTATCAAGGTTGCTTTCAATTGCCTCCCTGAAGATCCTCTCAAGGTCTTGCACTTCTTTAGCCACAGTTGAAACGTATCCCACAAGGCCTCCATGGTTCCCCTTTGGCTCAACACAACCACTCTCCTCCCTATCTCCGATTAGATACCTGAGAGTCAATGTTGACTGTCTACCACTATTGGAAGACTCCACCTCAAACTGAGTTTCCACCAAAGCACACCAACCATCCCCTTGCGATAAGCAAGACCTCTCCACCAACCCCTCTGAAACACCCAACCCGGAATCCCCTGACTCTCCACCGTCACAAGCATCATCAGATGACACCACTAGTGCCTCTCCATGCTCATAACCCTCATACTCCGATGAGTCTTCAACAACATGTGTCGAATTACCATTGCCCTTCAACTTCGGACAATCCCGTTTGTAGTGACCCCTCTTTTGACAGTGGAAACAACTCCACCTATCACCAACCTTTGACTTAACCTTCCCACCTCTACCTCCACCTCTTCCACTTGAAACGTTTAAGGCATCCGCACCATCTCCCATCTTCAAGTCTTTAAACTTAGTTAGCTCTTTCGTTCGTAAGGCCGATTGAACTTCCTCCAAGGTAATAGGGCTTTCCCTACCGTAGAGCATATTATCCTTGAAATTTTCATAGGACTTTGTCTCCGTCTTCTAGGGTTACATCAACATTGGCCAAATCATCAATGATCTTGTTAAATTCTGCCAGTTGTTCCGTCATGGATTTCGACTCCACAATTCGATAAAAGTAGAGCTTCTGTTTCAGAAACTGCTGATGTGCCGCCGACTTAGTCATATACAATGATTCAAGCTTGGTCCGCATCACCGCAATGTTGGTCTCCTTTGCGACTTCTCTCAACACATTGTCTCCGAGACACAAGGTAATAGCACCAACCGCTCTTTCATTCAAATCAGCCTTTTCCTCACCAGAAAGACTCTCCGCATCCGTGCACCCTTCAAGGCCTCAACACATTTGTTATGGACTAGAGCATCCCTCATCTTCACCTTCCACAACCCGAAGTCGTTAGTCCCGGTGAACTTCTCAATATCAAACTTTGAACCCATGGTACTTGATTATCACGATTGATCCTTGAATATATAGAGACAATGTGGGCACCAATTGTTGTGAATTCGACGATAAACTCACACCAATAAAAGAACTTGATGTGTGGAGCAAGTGAATCAAGCAACCAAAATCAAAGAATATATAGAGACGATGAAAATAATCCGTAAACAAGTAGACAAATCAAAAACAAGAGAGAAAGACACAATCTTTGTTTACCCAGTTCGGAATTACCTACTCTGGGGGAGAGAGCAGCCCCTCCGTTCTACTAGAATCGACGAGTATCACTTTACAAGAAATTCCCACAATTGGGTACAAGGAATTAGCAACCCTAATTCTACCCAAATCCCGAATCTCTTCCCGTGACCAAGAGACTTACTTGACCTAGTCTACCTAAGGAGAAACAACAACCTTTTGCCCTTGACGACAAACCCTTGTTCCCTCAATCTCAATTTTTCTATGAATAAAGCAATCCCTATTTATAGAAAAATACATGCCAAAAAACTAGTAATAAATCTATTTTAAAATAAAACAAATCCAAGTTAGAGTGTCCTTCAAGAAAAGATTTTTTTCCACAAAAAATCTCCAAAGATTATTTTCCACAAAAATTCTCCAAAGATATTTTTTACAGAAAATCTTCAAGGATTTTCTAACTTTCTTTTACCGATATTTCAAGGCATATCCAACAATTCTCCAACATGCCATCAAATCGATGGTGATCCACTCAACCACCATGCTGCTCTCTCCATCTTGAATCTCACCGCCCAAGTCCAAGTCCCACTTGAAACTTGACCTAGGCATTAGCCTCCACTTGCTTCCCGCAAGCATCGTGTAACATCACATTTTGTTTTAATTATTTATTTAATTTGATCTATTTAATTGTCATGTTGTATGATTTATTTAGTTGTGACATTAGATAAGGAGGTGTATTTAATATAGTAGTGCTTTTGGGAGGTGTAAATATTAAGTTGGGCTTTATGAGGAATGGACTTGGAATAAATGAAGGGTAATGTGGTAATTGGAGGAGATGTTGACCTAGGTATAAATTGGTACTTTTAGGAGAGAGGATTCATTTTGTCATGGATTTGGGATGGAGGAAGAGAGAGAAGCTCTCATAAGAAGAAAAAGAAAGAGAAAGAAGAGAAGAATGAAATTGGTAAGTAAATCCCGTTTTCCCTTCAACACCTTCACTAAATCTTCGATTCCCGATTCGTTAACCGTTGATTTTCGTTGAAATTTTGAGGGATGGTTCACAACATCTGAAGCTAACTTTTGACCGTTCGGATCATCGAAACAACGCCCGAGTAGGGAGAAATCGAACTCAGACTATGGCAGAAAATTTGGAAGAAAAATAGTGGAAAATGAAGAACAAGAGAGAAGGATGAAGAGGAAGCTTTGTAGAGGGGATAATTCTCGAAGAACTAGAGGTAAGAGAGTAGTTATATATGATTTGTGGGTGATTAAGAGGGAGGAGAAACCATGTTCTCTTTGCCCAAACCCTCTCACCCTTGCTATGCTTAAAGTTAGCATTTTTATGTTTATGAATGAATCAAAATGCTTCCTTTTGTAATGATTTCGTGTTATCCATGTTATGTGATGCTAAAAGTACATGTTGATGGTTGCAATTTTGAGAATCAAAGTATGTTCATATGAAATTATGTGTTTTTGAGTTTTTAGTGAAAAACATGAATAATCTTTGATTGATGATGCTTTTGATGTTTGTAAGTGATGAAGCTTGTACTCCTATGTATGATAACATGTTTATGATCCAAAGAAAATATCTTTTTAAAACTGGAACACGTTTCGGATGATTTTGGGGATGGAATTCGAACAGTCGTAAAACAGAGCATCAATTCTGGGCATGTGTCGCCAGGCTAGAACTAGCGAGAGCTAGCGAGGGAACTCGCCAGGGCTCGCCAGTGCTCGCCAGCCAGCCCAGTGCCCTCTGACTTGATTCGCTACGGCGAGAACTAGCGAGGGATAGCGAGAAGCCTCTGACTTGCCTCGCTATGGCGAGAGCTAGCGAGAGATGGCGAAGACAGCCAGACTTAGTTGATTTTAATTGATGATGATGGATTAATACATGAATTGTTAGTTCCTTATGAATGTGTATAATTGATGATAGTATTTTCATATGCTTGTTGGTTATGATGATGTTGACGACGAGGTGAATTGAATATAAATGTATGTGTGTGAGTATGTACATGTGGTAAATGTATAAGTTTGGTAAATATTATGATAATGATTGTTGATGATAATGATGAATGATGATAATGTTTGTTGGTGATAATGATGAATGATGATAATGTTTGTTGATGATGACGATTGGTGACGATGATAATAGTTGATGATAGATAATGATAATAATGATGGTGATGTTGTTGATTTATATATATGCATAAATGTACTATATATATGTGTTGGTGAATTTAATATTGATGATGATGATGTTATGATTTACATATATGCTATGTAAAATTGATGTATAATGGATGATGAACTAAAATGAATATATGTGATGTGTGTTTGTATATGTGCAAACAATGGATGGTGAATTGGTGAAGTCATGTAATATTACATGCAATGTTGGTGATGTTTTATATGTATTATTTACATGTTGATGATGGCACTTCATTCATGCATATGTCGTGTCAAATGGATGGTGAAAATGGATGGTGAAGAGGATTCTTGTATCCTATATTGATGGCGAATGGTACCACATATAGACGTGTCTAGGAACATACATGAAGGTGACATTAGATGCATTAGGAAGGTGAATCTTAATTGTGTTAAATTGATGATGATGTGATATTTGGATAATTGTGTGCTAATTGAATGTGTATACCCCTTGTTGATTGTTAACGGTGCGAATAAGATTGTGGATATTAAATGATTAAATGTACATGTCTTATTGATGATGTTGGATTGCTATTATATACATGCTAAATATATGATGGATGAATATATGTATTGTATATGTTGAATTGGATTAAATGTTAGTATCTTACTTTCACTTGTTTGAATGCCGATTATATGTAACTAACTCTCTGTTTGTGCGTTTGCTGGATCGTTGGGCGATTCAGATCCCCAGGTGTTTTTGGTATGATTTGTCGGTGAAGCTCTGCTCTGATTAGGACACGGGAAGGGTTCATGTTTATCGAGTCTTTTATATATTTATGCTGTATTAATTGAGTACTTATTGTATAGACCGGTGAATACTATTTTTATTAATTAGTATTATTTTTGGAGAATGTAATACTCAAACTAGTGTTTTGTATTTTGGTCTTGATTTAATCTATGAAGTCTTTGTATCCGCTGCGAGTTTGTGTAAAATATTTTTGAAAGTTAGAATTTTATGTAAATTCGGGTTTGGGGTGTTACAATTGGTATCAGAGCCCCGTTATCTTCGGATTACGTGTGGGTTATAGGTGTCGATCAGAGCCGGTCTGTGCAATCAGACCGAGTGAGCGTAGTGTCAGTCTAGTTGTGTTTTCTTGGTGATTTGTTTCTTGTGTCTACACTTGCACCTTAGTCACTATTTAACTAAATTGCAAATGTATGATGAGATTTGTTGTTGATGTTTTCATTTGATGAAATATGGAAATAGGGTTATTGTCGCTAATTGTGTTTATTCTTCTTGAGAATGTGATTGTTGTTTTGATTTCAAGATGATGACTTAAATGAGGATGTCTTTCTACTATTGTTGTATTTGAATGATTATGTTCGTATAGAATTCTTTGTTGGTGAATGTTTATGCTATATGAAATAGAATGTGGTTATTTATGCATGTGTCGTAAATGAATGTTGAGATGATTTATTCATGATGATTGATTGTGTAGTATGATTGAAATACCAATATGATGACATGCGTGTATTCATAGAATTAATTGAGAATGTATGAATAGGAATGAGATAGTGAGATTACTTGAATACTTTAACATGATGATTATTGTTGAATATTCATGAAATCGTTGTAATCTAAGATGAGGATATATTGGTGAATTACGTGTGTTGCCGTAACTTGTTGATTGTGTGAGATTAATTTCATGAATTTCGTATTATTGATTCTTTAGTTGAGATGTGGCTTTACCTAATTCATGAGACTTATGTTTTAATTGATGATTGACTTATGAATTGATTGTTTCATAAATAATGTTGAGTTGTGATGTGTTGGTTTCATGAATTCATTTGGTGTGGTTATGTTTACTATATTGATGATGAATTTGTTTGTTAATGAATCATGAATGAATTGATGTGATTAATTATGTGGAGTATTGATATTATATATGAAGCGAAGAACTAGATGCTAGGAGTCTTTAAGTGAATCGTTTGATTATAGGGTTGGTATGATACCGTATCATAGAGAGAAGTATCATACCAGATGTGGCACAGTATCGCTTGAGAGAAGTGACCACATGGTGCAGTATCATTGAGAGAAGCACACCCACATTGAGATTGTGATTTTGTAAATTGTTTTTCTTGTTATTTTTAGATGTGCAAGAGATGAATAGATTAGTTGTTTAATGATTGATTATTTGGTTGTGTCTGAATAATCTGTGATGCTAAGTGATTTGTGTTGCTATAATTGATTATATTATGATGTAATGATTACTTGATTTGTGGTGAGTTATCTGAATATGTATGATGTGTGCCGGTGTATGTTAGGATTCATTTTATACTATGTAAATTCATATATGATTTGCATAGGTTGACTTGAGCATGATATAATTGTGTATAATTGATGAGAGTATGCATTCATGATAGTATAGGAGGTAAATATAGATGTGAGATGTAGACGATGTTATGCTCTAGTTGTTGAATATGAGACTTCATGTTTTCTTGTATTCCATTGTGAATAGATTATACGTGAAGATAATAATTATTGATTGTTAATTGAGATTGTGTAGGATGTTAGAATTTATTCTATGCTACCTAAATTCGTGTATGTTTTGTACGTGTTGACTTGAATATGACGGTGAATTAGTGGTTTAGATGTAGGAGTTTATGTGAATTATTATGTATGCTATGTGTATAATTGTGAGTAGCTCTTTATTAACATGAGATAGTTTTAGAACTATTATTGATTTTTGGGGTTTGTGAATCTTGTTGAAAATCTAGATTGTTTTCTCGAATATGTGAAACTAAATCTTTTTGTGAAAATAAAAAGAATGGGATTGTTAATAAGGATAAATGAATTCTAGACCATGTTGATATATGATTGCATTCTATATGACATGCATTGGATCATTACTAGGAAATGTGACTTATTCTTTTATTAACCATGAGTTATAGGAAATGCTTATGTCATCTTTCTAAGAATAGAGTTGATACATGTATGATGCACATGTTTTGATTAGTTTGTTATACCATGATTAGTGATCGTGCTAGGATGATTGTCTTCTTGCATGATATGCTTATATAAATGTGAATTGGGCAAACTAGTTGAGATGGTTATCGTGGGATATGCAACTTTCTTGTTTTAATGTGATTCTTAATTCATGAAAAGTATGTGCTATATAAATGCTTATGCGAATGTGAATTGTTGAAAATTTTAGATTTCGTTGATAGATAATATGTATCATTCTTGTTTGTTTTAGCTTACGAAAGATGCATGTTACTTGAATATCTATGTGAAATGTTGTGTTTTGCTTGTGTGCAATTTGATGGAGATGTTTACATATTATACTTCGTGTTTGTATGATTGTGTGTTTGACCAGTCTTATAGTTGCCCCTTGTATGCGATATGTGTGAAAACACTATCGATACTAGTTCCTTACTAGGAGGGTAAGTTAGGACCTTAGAACCTATAGTTGGGTGTGAAGGTTGGAGTTTTCGACAGACGCTTGTAGATGGGTTTGAGATTCAGTGGAGAAGAAGGGTGTGTTCCTTGAAGACGTTTGATTATCGGAAGAATAATTGGGAGACTTATTAAGAAGAAGAGGGTTAATGGAGCAATTGTCTCGATGCGGATAGCATCAAAGGTTGTTGAGTAAGAAGAGGGGTGAAATCACATGGGAAGTGTATTACAAACATTGTAAGTGGGATTTGAAATTATCGGAATTTGAGTGTTGGTAGCAAGAAGTGATTTCGGTAGTCATGTGATATAGAGTATTGGATTAGTATGAGTCGTCAGAAGTGAATGTCGTGTTGTGATTAAGATCATAAGTTGGTTATTGAGATTGGGGGTTGTTAGAGAACAGTTGGTTACTTTGGAAGTTATTGAAAGTTCTGGAGTGAGTATGGATGACGTGTTTCTACAGATATTTTAATGGTGGTATAAGCGTCGAGGAAGTTAAGGATTTAAGAGAAGAAGAGTTGTTCGACTTATAATTTGGAATCAACATTTGAGTATGTTTGTGCGTAAGGATTTATGGAAAGAAATACTTTGGATGAGTCGATGTTTGGAGTGTTTGGGATTAGCTAAAGTTAGAGGATTTTAATTTTGGATTAAGACATCATTGGAATAAAGTGAATGTGGTAGGAAATATCGGTAATAATGATGAGAGAAATTGGATTTGATTGAGCGGTTCAAGAATTGTAGATGAGGAAAAGTTTAACGGTATGGAGTTAAGAATGACGAAGTTGATGGATTACATCTTCAAAGAGATTTGGAGAAAGTTGAAAGTTGGATTTGAATTTAATGGATCGATTGACGTGAAATCAGTCAGGGTAAAGAAGTGAGCTTTAAGTAACTAAGGATGAGACTTTGATTAAGATGGATTTTATCTTTTGGGATTGACCGAGTTCGGAAAAGAAATTGTAAGAGGGAGTTACGAATGAAAATCAAGATGATAAGACCATTAAGCGGAAAGGTATGTAAGGGAATTTCACATGAGGAGTTTGCAAGTTAAGATGAAGTTAAGGACAAAGTGTTGTTGGATTAATAGAATAAGAAAGATGTGAAAGATTCTACTTGAATGAAGAGTATTATTTTGTCTAGATATGAGGGAGAGTAAAGGATTGAGGATATGATAAGTGGAGACGGTGAAGTAATAGTAATTGATGAGGAAATTAAGATTTTGAATTTGAGTATCTCGACGGAATAAGTAATCTTGGAAAATGTTGTGTTAAGGAATGCAAAAGTTGATTGAGCAAATGATTTGGAGTTAAGATAATTGTATTGAGGTTCAACGTAAGCAATTAAGATCGTAGTTTGGATAATATCGGATGAGAATATATTCGGATTGAAAGGAAAAGTGAGATTTTATGGAATTGTGGTTTAGTAATGTTGTTTGCAAGAAAAGGTCTTATGTCGAAATGTAAGGATTGAGCAACATTCGTCGTGGAGTGTTTCTTCGGATGTTTCGAGATTAAGAGCGCATTATTATGGTTCGATGAAAATGGTCGATGTCACCATCACGATTCTTGACTATTTATTGGCAAATTGAGGAAACTGGCCGTCCTTGATCTCTTGTTGATAAGTAGACAAAGTTGTGTTGTTGAGATGAACTAATTTTGTTAAACTTAGTAATGTATAAAGTTTTGGATGTTTGGTTGGAAAACTGGATGAGGTGATCTTGGTTGTGCGATTTTCGAGGGCGAAAATTCTTTAAGGGGGGTAGATTGTAACATCACATTTTGTTTTAATTATTTATTTAATTTGATCTATTTAATTGTCATGTTGTATGATTTATTTAGTTGTGACATTAGATAAGGAGGTGTATTTAATATAGTAGTGCTTTTGGGAGGTGTAAATATTAAGTTGGGCTTTATGAGGAATGGACTTGGAATAAATGAAGGGTAATGTGGTAATTGGAGGAGATGTTGACCTAGGTATAAATTGGTACTTTTAGGAGAGAGGATTCATTTTGTCATGGATTTGGGATGGAGGAAGAGAGAGAAGCTCTCATAAGAAGAAAAAGAAAGAGAAAGAAGAGAAGAATGAAATTGGTAAGTAAATCCCGTTTTCCCTTCAACACCTTCACTAAATCTTCGATTCCCGATTCGTTAACCGTTGATTTTCGTTGAAATTTTGAGGGATGGTTCACAACATCTGAAGCTAACTTTTGACCGTTCGGATCATCGAAACAACGCCCGAGTAGGGAGAAATCGAACTCAGACTATGGCAGAAAATTTGGAAGAAAAATAGTGGAAAATGAAGAACAAGAGAGAAGGATGAAGAGGAAGCTTTGTAGAGGGGATAATTCTCGAAGAACTAGAGGTAAGAGAGTAGTTATATATGATTTGTGGGTGATTAAGAGGGAGGAGAAACCATGTTCTCTTTGCCCAAACCCTCTCACCCTTGCTATGCTTAAAGTTAGCATTTTTATGTTTATGAATGAATCAAAATGCTTCCTTTTGTAATGATTTCGTGTTATCCATGTTATGTGATGCTAAAAGTACATGTTGATGGTTGCAATTTTGAGAATCAAAGTATGTTCATATGAAATTATGTGTTTTTGAGTTTTTAGTGAAAAACATGAATAATCTTTGATTGATGATGCTTTTGATGTTTGTAAGTGATGAAGCTTGTACTCCTATGTATGATAACATGTTTATGATCCAAAGAAAATATCTTTTTAAAACTGGAACACGTTTCGGATGATTTTGGGGATGGAATTCGAACAGTCGTAAAACAGAGCATCAATTCTGGGCATGTGTCGCCAGGCTAGAACTAGCGAGAGCTAGCGAGGGAACTCGCCAGGGCTCGCCAGTGCTCGCCAGCCAGCCCAGTGCCCTCTGACTTGATTCGCTACGGCGAGAACTAGCGAGGGATAGCGAGAAGCCTCTGACTTGCCTCGCTATGGCGAGAGCTAGCGAGAGATGGCGAAGACAGCCAGACTTAGTTGATTTTAATTGATGATGATGGATTAATACATGAATTGTTAGTTCCTTATGAATGTGTATAATTGATGATAGTATTTTCATATGCTTGTTGGTTATGATGATGTTGACGACGAGGTGAATTGAATATAAATGTATGTGTGTGAGTATGTACATGTGGTAAATGTATAAGTTTGGTAAATATTATGATAATGATTGTTGATGATAATGATGAATGATGATAATGTTTGTTGGTGATAATGATGAATGATGATAATGTTTGTTGATGATGACGATTGGTGACGATGATAATAGTTGATGATAGATAATGATAATAATGATGGTGATGTTGTTGATTTATATATATGCATAAATGTACTATATATATGTGTTGGTGAATTTAATATTGATGATGATGATGTTATGATTTACATATATGCTATGTAAAATTGATGTATAATGGATGATGAACTAAAATGAATATATGTGATGTGTGTTTGTATATGTGCAAACAATGGATGGTGAATTGGTGAAGTCATGTAATATTACATGCAATGTTGGTGATGTTTTATATGTATTATTTACATGTTGATGATGGCACTTCATTCATGCATATGTCGTGTCAAATGGATGGTGAAAATGGATGGTGAAGAGGATTCTTGTATCCTATATTGATGGCGAATGGTACCACATATAGACGTGTCTAGGAACATACATGAAGGTGACATTAGATGCATTAGGAAGGTGAATCTTAATTGTGTTAAATTGATGATGATGTGATATTTGGATAATTGTGTGCTAATTGAATGTGTATACCCCTTGTTGATTGTTAACGGTGCGAATAAGATTGTGGATATTAAATGATTAAATGTACATGTCTTATTGATGATGTTGGATTGCTATTATATACATGCTAAATATATGATGGATGAATATATGTATTGTATATGTTGAATTGGATTAAATGTTAGTATCTTACTTTCACTTGTTTGAATGCCGATTATATGTAACTAACTCTCTGTTTGTGCGTTTGCTGGATCGTTGGGCGATTCAGATCCCCAGGTGTTTTTGGTATGATTTGTCGGTGAAGCTCTGCTCTGATTAGGACACGGGAAGGGTTCATGTTTATCGAGTCTTTTATATATTTATGCTGTATTAATTGAGTACTTATTGTATAGACCGGTGAATACTATTTTTATTAATTAGTATTATTTTTGGAGAATGTAATACTCAAACTAGTGTTTTGTATTTTGGTCTTGATTTAATCTATGAAGTCTTTGTATCCGCTGCGAGTTTGTGTAAAATATTTTTGAAAGTTAGAATTTTATGTAAATTCGGGTTTGGGGTGTTACAATTGGTATCAGAGCCCCGTTATCTTCGGATTACGTGTGGGTTATAGGTGTCGATCAGAGCCGGTCTGTGCAATCAGACCGAGTGAGCGTAGTGTCAGTCTAGTTGTGTTTTCTTGGTGATTTGTTTCTTGTGTCTACACTTGCACCTTAGTCACTATTTAACTAAATTGCAAATGTATGATGAGATTTGTTGTTGATGTTTTCATTTGATGAAATATGGAAATAGGGTTATTGTCGCTAATTGTGTTTATTCTTCTTGAGAATGTGATTGTTGTTTTGATTTCAAGATGATGACTTAAATGAGGATGTCTTTCTACTATTGTTGTATTTGAATGATTATGTTCGTATAGAATTCTTTGTTGGTGAATGTTTATGCTATATGAAATAGAATGTGGTTATTTATGCATGTGTCGTAAATGAATGTTGAGATGATTTATTCATGATGATTGATTGTGTAGTATGATTGAAATACCAATATGATGACATGCGTGTATTCATAGAATTAATTGAGAATGTATGAATAGGAATGAGATAGTGAGATTACTTGAATACTTTAACATGATGATTATTGTTGAATATTCATGAAATCGTTGTAATCTAAGATGAGGATATATTGGTGAATTACGTGTGTTGCCGTAACTTGTTGATTGTGTGAGATTAATTTCATGAATTTCGTATTATTGATTCTTTAGTTGAGATGTGGCTTTACCTAATTCATGAGACTTATGTTTTAATTGATGATTGACTTATGAATTGATTGTTTCATAAATAATGTTGAGTTGTGATGTGTTGGTTTCATGAATTCATTTGGTGTGGTTATGTTTACTATATTGATGATGAATTTGTTTGTTAATGAATCATGAATGAATTGATGTGATTAATTATGTGGAGTATTGATATTATATATGAAGCGAAGAACTAGATGCTAGGAGTCTTTAAGTGAATCGTTTGATTATAGGGTTGGTATGATACCGTATCATAGAGAGAAGTATCATACCAGATGTGGCACAGTATCGCTTGAGAGAAGTGACCACATGGTGCAGTATCATTGAGAGAAGCACACCCACATTGAGATTGTGATTTTGTAAATTGTTTTTCTTGTTATTTTTAGATGTGCAAGAGATGAATAGATTAGTTGTTTAATGATTGATTATTTGGTTGTGTCTGAATAATCTGTGATGCTAAGTGATTTGTGTTGCTATAATTGATTATATTATGATGTAATGATTACTTGATTTGTGGTGAGTTATCTGAATATGTATGATGTGTGCCGGTGTATGTTAGGATTCATTTTATACTATGTAAATTCATATATGATTTGCATAGGTTGACTTGAGCATGATATAATTGTGTATAATTGATGAGAGTATGCATTCATGATAGTATAGGAGGTAAATATAGATGTGAGATGTAGACGATGTTATGCTCTAGTTGTTGAATATGAGACTTCATGTTTTCTTGTATTCCATTGTGAATAGATTATACGTGAAGATAATAATTATTGATTGTTAATTGAGATTGTGTAGGATGTTAGAATTTATTCTATGCTACCTAAATTCGTGTATGTTTTGTACGTGTTGACTTGAATATGACGGTGAATTAGTGGTTTAGATGTAGGAGTTTATGTGAATTATTATGTATGCTATGTGTATAATTGTGAGTAGCTCTTTATTAACATGAGATAGTTTTAGAACTATTATTGATTTTTGGGGTTTGTGAATCTTGTTGAAAATCTAGATTGTTTTCTCGAATATGTGAAACTAAATCTTTTTGTGAAAATAAAAAGAATGGGATTGTTAATAAGGATAAATGAATTCTAGACCATGTTGATATATGATTGCATTCTATATGACATGCATTGGATCATTACTAGGAAATGTGACTTATTCTTTTATTAACCATGAGTTATAGGAAATGCTTATGTCATCTTTCTAAGAATAGAGTTGATACATGTATGATGCACATGTTTTGATTAGTTTGTTATACCATGATTAGTGATCGTGCTAGGATGATTGTCTTCTTGCATGATATGCTTATATAAATGTGAATTGGGCAAACTAGTTGAGATGGTTATCGTGGGATATGCAACTTTCTTGTTTTAATGTGATTCTTAATTCATGAAAAGTATGTGCTATATAAATGCTTATGCGAATGTGAATTGTTGAAAATTTTAGATTTCGTTGATAGATAATATGTATCATTCTTGTTTGTTTTAGCTTACGAAAGATGCATGTTACTTGAATATCTATGTGAAATGTTGTGTTTTGCTTGTGTGCAATTTGATGGAGATGTTTACATATTATACTTCGTGTTTGTATGATTGTGTGTTTGACCAGTCTTATAGTTGCCCCTTGTATGCGATATGTGTGAAAACACTATCGATACTAGTTCCTTACTAGGAGGGTAAGTTAGGACCTTAGAACCTATAGTTGGGTGTGAAGGTTGGAGTTTTCGACAGACGCTTGTAGATGGGTTTGAGATTCAGTGGAGAAGAAGGGTGTGTTCCTTGAAGACGTTTGATTATCGGAAGAATAATTGGGAGACTTATTAAGAAGAAGAGGGTTAATGGAGCAATTGTCTCGATGCGGATAGCATCAAAGGTTGTTGAGTAAGAAGAGGGGTGAAATCACATGGGAAGTGTATTACAAACATTGTAAGTGGGATTTGAAATTATCGGAATTTGAGTGTTGGTAGCAAGAAGTGATTTCGGTAGTCATGTGATATAGAGTATTGGATTAGTATGAGTCGTCAGAAGTGAATGTCGTGTTGTGATTAAGATCATAAGTTGGTTATTGAGATTGGGGGTTGTTAGAGAACAGTTGGTTACTTTGGAAGTTATTGAAAGTTCTGGAGTGAGTATGGATGACGTGTTTCTACAGATATTTTAATGGTGGTATAAGCGTCGAGGAAGTTAAGGATTTAAGAGAAGAAGAGTTGTTCGACTTATAATTTGGAATCAACATTTGAGTATGTTTGTGCGTAAGGATTTATGGAAAGAAATACTTTGGATGAGTCGATGTTTGGAGTGTTTGGGATTAGCTAAAGTTAGAGGATTTTAATTTTGGATTAAGACATCATTGGAATAAAGTGAATGTGGTAGGAAATATCGGTAATAATGATGAGAGAAATTGGATTTGATTGAGCGGTTCAAGAATTGTAGATGAGGAAAAGTTTAACGGTATGGAGTTAAGAATGACGAAGTTGATGGATTACATCTTCAAAGAGATTTGGAGAAAGTTGAAAGTTGGATTTGAATTTAATGGATCGATTGACGTGAAATCAGTCAGGGTAAAGAAGTGAGCTTTAAGTAACTAAGGATGAGACTTTGATTAAGATGGATTTTATCTTTTGGGATTGACCGAGTTCGGAAAAGAAATTGTAAGAGGGAGTTACGAATGAAAATCAAGATGATAAGACCATTAAGCGGAAAGGTATGTAAGGGAATTTCACATGAGGAGTTTGCAAGTTAAGATGAAGTTAAGGACAAAGTGTTGTTGGATTAATAGAATAAGAAAGATGTGAAAGATTCTACTTGAATGAAGAGTATTATTTTGTCTAGATATGAGGGAGAGTAAAGGATTGAGGATATGATAAGTGGAGACGGTGAAGTAATAGTAATTGATGAGGAAATTAAGATTTTGAATTTGAGTATCTCGACGGAATAAGTAATCTTGGAAAATGTTGTGTTAAGGAATGCAAAAGTTGATTGAGCAAATGATTTGGAGTTAAGATAATTGTATTGAGGTTCAACGTAAGCAATTAAGATCGTAGTTTGGATAATATCGGATGAGAATATATTCGGATTGAAAGGAAAAGTGAGATTTTATGGAATTGTGGTTTAGTAATGTTGTTTGCAAGAAAAGGTCTTATGTCGAAATGTAAGGATTGAGCAACATTCGTCGTGGAGTGTTTCTTCGGATGTTTCGAGATTAAGAGCGCATTATTATGGTTCGATGAAAATGGTCGATGTCACCATCACGATTCTTGACTATTTATTGGCAAATTGAGGAAACTGGCCGTCCTTGATCTCTTGTTGATAAGTAGACAAAGTTGTGTTGTTGAGATGAACTAATTTTGTTAAACTTAGTAATGTATAAAGTTTTGGATGTTTGGTTGGAAAACTGGATGAGGTGATCTTGGTTGTGCGATTTTCGAGGGCGAAAATTCTTTAAGGGGGGTAGATTGTAACATCACATTTTGTTTTAATTATTTATTTAATTTGATCTATTTAATTGTCATGTTGTATGATTTATTTAGTTGTGACATTAGATAAGGAGGTGTATTTAATATAGTAGTGCTTTTGGGAGGTGTAAATATTAAGTTGGGCTTTATGAGGAATGGACTTGGAATAAATGAAGGGTAATGTGGTAATTGGAGGAGATGTTGACCTAGGTATAAATTGGTACTTTTAGGAGAGAGGATTCATTTTGTCATGGATTTGGGATGGAGGAAGAGAGAGAAGCTCTCATAAGAAGAAAAAGAAAGAGAAAGAAGAGAAGAATGAAATTGGTAAGTAAATCCCGTTTTCCCTTCAACACCTTCACTAAATCTTCGATTCCCGATTCGTTAACCGTTGATTTTCGTTGAAATTTTGAGGGATGGTTCACAACATCTGAAGCTAACTTTTGACCGTTCGGATCATCGAAACAACGCCCGAGTAGGGAGAAATCGAACTCAGACTATGGCAGAAAATTTGGAAGAAAAATAGTGGAAAATGAAGAACAAGAGAGAAGGATGAAGAGGAAGCTTTGTAGAGGGGATAATTCTCGAAGAACTAGAGGTAAGAGAGTAGTTATATATGATTTGTGGGTGATTAAGAGGGAGGAGAAACCATGTTCTCTTTGCCCAAACCCTCTCACCCTTGCTATGCTTAAAGTTAGCATTTTTATGTTTATGAATGAATCAAAATGCTTCCTTTTGTAATGATTTCGTGTTATCCATGTTATGTGATGCTAAAAGTACATGTTGATGGTTGCAATTTTGAGAATCAAAGTATGTTCATATGAAATTATGTGTTTTTGAGTTTTTAGTGAAAAACATGAATAATCTTTGATTGATGATGCTTTTGATGTTTGTAAGTGATGAAGCTTGTACTCCTATGTATGATAACATGTTTATGATCCAAAGAAAATATCTTTTTAAAACTGGAACACGTTTCGGATGATTTTGGGGATGGAATTCGAACAGTCGTAAAACAGAGCATCAATTCTGGGCATGTGTCGCCAGGCTAGAACTAGCGAGAGCTAGCGAGGGAACTCGCCAGGGCTCGCCAGTGCTCGCCAGCCAGCCCAGTGCCCTCTGACTTGATTCGCTACGGCGAGAACTAGCGAGGGATAGCGAGAAGCCTCTGACTTGCCTCGCTATGGCGAGAGCTAGCGAGAGATGGCGAAGACAGCCAGACTTAGTTGATTTTAATTGATGATGATGGATTAATACATGAATTGTTAGTTCCTTATGAATGTGTATAATTGATGATAGTATTTTCATATGCTTGTTGGTTATGATGATGTTGACGACGAGGTGAATTGAATATAAATGTATGTGTGTGAGTATGTACATGTGGTAAATGTATAAGTTTGGTAAATATTATGATAATGATTGTTGATGATAATGATGAATGATGATAATGTTTGTTGGTGATAATGATGAATGATGATAATGTTTGTTGATGATGACGATTGGTGACGATGATAATAGTTGATGATAGATAATGATAATAATGATGGTGATGTTGTTGATTTATATATATGCATAAATGTACTATATATATGTGTTGGTGAATTTAATATTGATGATGATGATGTTATGATTTACATATATGCTATGTAAAATTGATGTATAATGGATGATGAACTAAAATGAATATATGTGATGTGTGTTTGTATATGTGCAAACAATGGATGGTGAATTGGTGAAGTCATGTAATATTACATGCAATGTTGGTGATGTTTTATATGTATTATTTACATGTTGATGATGGCACTTCATTCATGCATATGTCGTGTCAAATGGATGGTGAAAATGGATGGTGAAGAGGATTCTTGTATCCTATATTGATGGCGAATGGTACCACATATAGACGTGTCTAGGAACATACATGAAGGTGACATTAGATGCATTAGGAAGGTGAATCTTAATTGTGTTAAATTGATGATGATGTGATATTTGGATAATTGTGTGCTAATTGAATGTGTATACCCCTTGTTGATTGTTAACGGTGCGAATAAGATTGTGGATATTAAATGATTAAATGTACATGTCTTATTGATGATGTTGGATTGCTATTATATACATGCTAAATATATGATGGATGAATATATGTATTGTATATGTTGAATTGGATTAAATGTTAGTATCTTACTTTCACTTGTTTGAATGCCGATTATATGTAACTAACTCTCTGTTTGTGCGTTTGCTGGATCGTTGGGCGATTCAGATCCCCAGGTGTTTTTGGTATGATTTGTCGGTGAAGCTCTGCTCTGATTAGGACACGGGAAGGGTTCATGTTTATCGAGTCTTTTATATATTTATGCTGTATTAATTGAGTACTTATTGTATAGACCGGTGAATACTATTTTTATTAATTAGTATTATTTTTGGAGAATGTAATACTCAAACTAGTGTTTTGTATTTTGGTCTTGATTTAATCTATGAAGTCTTTGTATCCGCTGCGAGTTTGTGTAAAATATTTTTGAAAGTTAGAATTTTATGTAAATTCGGGTTTGGGGTGTTACACATCGCCTCCTTCCCTTCATCCCTCGGAATTCCTTCCGCTCTCATGAAGATCTTGCCTCCCACTACCATAGGATTTTTGGTAGCCACAAGATTCACCGCCTCCTCTTCAGACTCCGGAGTAATTACTTCTGGACCCTCCTGAAGAAACGCTTGAGCCCCGCCATCACTAGCCTTTTTGGATAGCTCATCAAGCTTCAACACCCTTCGACCCTCGGAGTTCCCTCCGTCCTCTCGAAATATTGCTTGGCTCCGAACCCACCTTGGAATTTTAGGCGGTTCCACAAGCTGCAACATCAAACTCCCCTTGCACCCGACTACCTCCGGCAGTCCTACAAGTTCCACAGTTTTATCAAGGTTGCTTTCAATTGCCTCCCTGAAGATCCTCTCAAGGTCTTGCACTTCTTTAGCCACAGTTGAAACGTATCCCACAAGGCCTCCATGGTTCCCCTTTGGCTCAACACAACCACTCTCCTCCCTATCTCCGATTAGATACCTGAGAGTCAATGTTGACTGTCTACCACTATTGGAAGACTCCACCTCAAACTGAGTTTCCACCAAAGCACACCAACCATCCCCTTGCGATAAGCAAGACCTCTCCACCAACCCCTCTGAAACACCCAACCCGGAATCCCCTGACTCTCCACCGTCACAAGCATCATCAGATGACACCACTAGTGCCTCTCCATGCTCATAACCCTCATACTCCGATGAGTCTTCAACAACATGTGTCGAATTACCATTGCCCTTCAACTTCGGACAATCCCGTTTGTAGTGACCCCTCTTTTGACAGTGGAAACAACTCCACCTATCACCAACCTTTGACTTAACCTTCCCACCTCTACCTCCACCTCTTCCACTTGAAACGTTTAAGGCATCCGCACCATCTCCCATCTTCAAGTCTTTAAACTTAGTTAGCTCTTTCGTCCGTAAGGCCGATTGAACTTCCTCCAAGGTAATAGGGCTTTCCCTACCGTAGAGCATATTATCCTTGAAATTTTCATAGGACTTTGTCTCCGTCTTCTAGGGTTACATCAACATTGGCCAAATCATCAATGATCTTGTTAAATTCTGCCAGTTGTTCCGTCATGGATTTCGACTCCACAATTCGATAAAAGTAGAGCTTCTGTTTCAGAAACTGCTGATGTGCCGCCGACTTAGTCATATACAATGATTCAAGCTTGGTCCGCATCACCGCAATGTTGGTCTCCTTTGCGACTTCTCTCAACACATTGTCTCCGAGACACAAGGTAATAGCACCAACCGCTCTTTCATTCAAATCAGCCTTTTCCTCACCAGAAAGACTCTCCGCATCCATGCACCCTTCAAGGCCTCAACACATTTGTTATGGACTAGAGCATCCCTCATCTTCACCTTCCACAACCCGAAGTCGTTAGTCCCGGTGAACTTCTCAATATCAAACTTTGAACCCATGGTACTTGATTATCATGATTGATCCTTGAATATATAGAGACAATGTGGGCACCAATTGTTGTGAATTCGACGATAAACTCACACCAATAAAAGAACTTGATGTGTGGAGCAAGTGAATCAAGCAACCAAAATCAAAGAATATATAGAGACGATGAAAATAATCCGTAAACAAGTAGACAAATAAAAAACAAGAGAGAAAGACACAATCTTTGTTTACTCAGTTCGGAATTACCTACTCTGGAGGAGAGAGCAGCCCCTGCATTCTACTAGAATCAACGAGTATCACTTTACAAGAAATAACCACAATTGGGTACATGGAATTAGCAACCATAATTCTACCCAAATCCCGAATGTCTTCCCGTGACCAAGAGACTCACTTGACCTAGTCTACCCAAGGAGAAACAACAACCTTTTGCCCTTGACGACAAACCCTTGTTCCCTCAATCTCAATTTTTCTATGCATAAAGCAATCCCTATTTATAGAAAAATACATGCCAAAAAACTAGTAACAAATCTATTTTAAAATAAAACAAATCCAAGTCAGAGTGTCCTTAAAGAAAAGATTTTTTCCACAAAAAATCTCCAGAGATTATTTTCCACAAAAATTCTCCAAAGATATTTTTTCCAAAAAAATCTTCAAGGATTTTCTAACTTTCTTGTTACCGAGATTTCAAGGCATATCCAACAGCTGATGAACTTCCGGAAAAGTAAACATGTAAGTTGCACCATAAATTTTCAGCAAAGTTTCGAGATGTTGAAATTCTTATGATGGCTTGGTTCCAAGTGAAGAAATTTTTTGGGATGATTTAGTTCCAAGTGGAGAAAAATCTTGGGATGGTTTAATTCCAGGTGAAGTATATTTTTTATGGTGGAGTATGATAATTTAATTTGTCGGTATAGACAATGAGAATTATGATTGTCGGTGAAGACAATGATTGTCGGTATAGACAATGGATACGGAAGATAATGATTGTCGGTGTAGACAATGAAGATTGATGACCATTACAATCATGGTGGAAATTGTTGGGGTTGATTGCAATGCAAGTCCCACATTGCTAATGAAGAAAAAAAGGTCAAGAAAATTATATTGGAGAAGTCCCACATCGCTTAGAGAAGTGAAAGGTGGAGAGCTCAATGCTATATATAGAGACCTCAGTTTCCTTGTTTCAACACACCAAGCAGTAGCACTTGTAAACACTTTAAGTTTATATTTGTGTTTGTTTCTTTTTCTCTTATGCTCTTGTTTAGAGTATTTGAGATGTAGTTCGAATATTTACTTTGGAGAGTGTGGGTGTACTGGGGTCATGGGGTGGCTGAGAGTAAAGTCTATGTGTTGAAACAATTTTCACATAGTGTTTATTCTCTGGTTGTCGGTTTTGACAACGGCCGTGATTTTTTCTCCTATTTTGGAGTTTCCACGTTATATTCTTGTGTTGTGATTGTGTTCTATTTTCTTGTGTTCTTTTATTTTCTCTATGCTGGTTATTTCCTAACACTTTATTCAAACTATCTCAACCAGAAAAAAATCAGAGTGTAGAATCATTAACTTAACACATACGCATATTCCATGATATGTCCACATGGACACTGCCACATTATCAATGAAGTTTCCATGCAAGCAAAAAATTGACCAAATTAAATTGACCCGACCTTTTTTTTAAAAGAAGTCTTCTATTAGCGCTCATTTTGTATTGGGTTTTCTTCTCTTTTTCTTTTTCTAGTAAGGAATAAAAAATTCATGTTTTTCAAAAAGGGGACCAAAAGTGCAGTAAAACCAAATATATTTTAATGAGACAAATACTTACACAAGGCTACTATAGATAAAATACAAACATAACTCACAAAAGTAATTTACATTTATTATTATAGGGTAAATTCTAATATGGACCCCTTCATCAAGTGGTCCATGGTGGATCAGTCACGAATAACACTATCACGAATACAAATTTTACAAAATCCACCTTTTGGATTGAAAGTTTATATCATATAGATCATCCATAAGAAAATTTAGAAAAATTGAAAATCATTTGATATGTTATTGAGACACATCAAGATTGACGGTTGTTAAATAACATAAATCTTGATGGGTCTCAATAACATATCAAATGATTCTCAAAAAATTTTAAAAAATTTATGGATGATCTATACGATATAAACTTTCAATCCAACAGTAAATTTTGTAAAATTCATGTTCGATATATCACTTGTCCTCGGTGGACTACTTGTAAAAGTGGTCCACCGTCGGATTAGCCTTATTATAGTTGTGCTAACATTTTTGAAAGTACATAATCAATGCAAACAAATTTGTTGATTGCTTCTACTCAAGAAACAAGATGTAATTTTAGAAAGACAAAAAATATATGGAGAGGAAACCAGGGGCAGACCCACATGTACCCAGGGGTGCAGGTGAACCCCCTCAATTTATATATTATAACCACTATTATGCTATTTTTATGAATTATTTATAAATTATACCCACTATTTTGCTATTTTTTTGAATTGCACCCCCTGAAATATTAGCTTTGATCCCTTTAGGAGATCACTGCACCACTATATATGCTATTTTTATGAATTGCACGCCCTCTCTATTTAAATCATACGGGAAAATCACAAAGTACTTTTTTTGGGTGGGATGGGTAGCTCAACTGGTTAAATAGTTGAGCAGGATTAAAGAGTTGAAGGTTCGGGGTTCGAATCCTTGCAACATTGCTTATAAAAAATCAAACAAATCACCTTCTCTTTCCGTATTTAGGCTCCGTTTGGCCCGGCTTTTTTAGCTTTAAATTCTCTTTTTAATCAAAAGTTGGGCCAAACACATTTTTAATAAAGCTCTTAACCGTAAAAAGCAGATTTTTGTTTATGTGCAAAATTGGATTAAATGAGCTTTTGGGAAAGGAGGTTGAAACCTACTTTTGAGAAAAAATCCGAGCTTTTTTTGCAATGATCCCGCTTCGAATCCTGCTGAAAACGCTTTTTATTATTTTTTCATTTAAATATTATTAGTTGTTATTATCTTTTTTTAATTTTTTTTGTACAAATATTTTTTTTTTAAATATATTTTACCAAACAACTTTTACACTTTTTTTGGAAGCTCTTATTTTCACTTTTAGATTTCAGATAGTTTCTAAGAGCTAAAAAAGCTAGGCCAAACAGACCCTTAATGCCACACTCCAGTAGTAATATGATTAGAAATTCAAAATATTCCTCAAAATGAAATGACAAGAAATATAACTCATGTCTTTCGAGTAAAACATAGATTCACTTGCCACGTACCAAGTTAAAGTGACTTACATGAAATATTTTCGTTCATATTATATATATTCAGCAGAAATAATTCATTTCTAGTGTAAAATTAATAAATTGAACATATTCATTTTTTTAAAAGGAACTGAACATACTCCCTCCGTCCCATAATATAAAAAAAAAATACACTTATTAAGAAAAGTAAAATGTGATAATTTAAAGTAGGGATTGTCTAACATGTGCAACATTGCACATGTTAAAGTAACAAAAAATAGTAAGTATTTAATGAAAAACAACAATTATTTATTAAAATATTAAACATTTAATATAAAAAGTACAAGTTTCAATACAAACTTACTATTTAAAACTTTTTAACATGTACAAATTTGCACATGATAGAAAAACCCTTTAAAGTATGACTGCTCATTTTTTTTTATAGAGGACTTTTTGTGTTTTTCTTGAAATAAGTTTCACTGAAAGATATAAAACGAATTTTTGTTGGTTATTGATTATGGATAAAAGAAGAGAGAGTAAATTATTTGCATTTAATTTTATAAGAATAAGTAAAAGTAAACAATGAAAATGGTAAAAGTTAATTAGTGTTTTTGCTTATAATTTGTAACAAAAAAAAGTGATTTTTTTGCTTATAATATGGAACGAATGGAGTATACATTAAATATTTATTTGTTTAACATATAAAAATATTGTATTTTTTTTAATAGCATAGTGGTCAAAATTTGACCACTTTAGATAATTAAGTGGAATTTTTCTTTTTACGCAAACATATTTACCTACAAATATATATATATAAAATTTATTATTATTATTTTGCATCCTGAGCCAAAGTCCTGACTCCACCACTTTAGGAAACCAGAGGTATAGAACAGAACCAAAACAACAAATACACACAACATAATAGCCTAACTTGATAAAACTCAACTCGACCTCTACGAGCCACATACATACACATCCCTTCACCTCCTATATTACCGAAACCATACAATTTATAACTTTTTTAATAGGCTAAACTTTATTAAACTGCAAAACAGTTCAAGAGAGTCACTACAACAACCTCGCAGACCATAGGGTGTACATGAAGAACTATCGATCCTAAACGAATACAAAGTTTCATAAATTAGTAAACAAACACCCTAAAGCTATTGCCAAGAGTGCCATATGTACAAAATGTGGGTATTTGATGTCCAAATATTATGTAACTGAACTAATTTTAACTTCAAGCAAGCCATATTATTTGTAACAAAGCCACTTGGTTGCTTCTTGTGAGATAAAGTAACACTTTTTGAATGAGCCATGGTTGAGAACCAGTTGGGCTTGAAATAAAAAGTACACTAGTCAAATCAAATATTTTATCTCAAAATCTATTTTGTCTCAAAGAAACGGACATATAAATTATACTCACTATAATTTCTAAAAGTAAAAAAGAGTTTTAGAGAACTCATTTAAACAGGCCCTAAATCTCTAAACCACTTTCGTTTTCCATTGATCTGATCCCATAGAATTGCGATAGCACCTTCTTCCACAGTTAGATTGCACTCAATTTTGGATAGTGGTTTCGTGACCTGCGATGCTTATTCAATATGTCTCATTTTTATGTCTATCAGATTATTCGTATTAATTTGTCGCTTGCATAAATTAATTCGAATATAAACTGAAACAAACTTCTGCGCTTAGTAATCGGGTTGATGAATTTGTCATGATATAAACTGTGTTTTTGTGACGCTTGTGCACTCCCCATGTTAATTGAACATCGATGATTAATCGAAGAAATTGATATAAAACGTATTTTCGCTTGTTAAATTAGTTTTATAAATCAACCAAAGCATAAACCTATGAATGAATATGTTATGAGAACCTGTGATAGATAATAAACGAAGTTTCCTAAAACCGGTGGATTACCTTTTTCATCAATTAAAAACTCTACTCTTTTTCGCGTATTGCTTCCGAAACAAAGAACCCCCCCCAGAATTTATAGTTTTTACTGGATTCAAATTTTCACTGATTGTCAAATCAGAGGTCCTTGTCAGACGACCAAGGTTAACTACCTTGTGCTACTCTTCAATTAAAAATATTTTGATCCCGAAACGACAGCGATCAAGGGGGTAAATGGAAAATAGCTAATTTGCAGGGGGTAAACAATCATTTACCCTTTTAGTTAATATATTATTTTATATAGAATTTGACTATATATTTCATCATATTTCAATTCAATTTCATAAAAATGCATTTTTTGGATACAACGGGTCAAAGCTCAATATAATAGTACTTTTAAATAATCAATATAGAAATTATTTAAGAGGTACGTATCTTTGACCCCCTTAAAGAAAATAAAAAAAAAAAACTTAATTTGAGAAGCTAAAATATTATCAACTGCAACAACATTGACTCCCTTCACAACTGCCATCATTACGCCCAATATAAATACAATAAAGACGACATTCTCCTAACTTAGTTGGACAAAAATCTCTAGGAACGCAAACCTTCGCCGGCGGAGGTTTCCCATCAATTGCACTTCCTACAAATCAATAGAAGATTGTCAACAATTGGGCACATATAAAATTTTAAATTCATAATTTTATTTACAAGTGTGATTTTAAAATTTATATATAATCTATCACTACACCTTTTTTTATGGTTTCAATTTTAGTGATATCAACTGAACAAAAAAAGTTTGATTATTGATTATTCTAAATAATACCGATATATATAATTATATTATAAATTATAGAGAATAAGTAAATTGTTCACCTAGAGTCAAAACAGAAGAAATGCATAGAATTGCAATGAAAATATGCATGTATTTGATGCCAGTTGTCATGTTGTCTTGAAAGAATATGATTAATTGAACAAACAATGCCTATGAGAGGCTATTTATAGAGATAAACAATGGCCTTAATTTCATTGCATTGTTGATAATTAATTGGAAAAGAAAACCGACATCTCTTGGTTTTATAGTATTAATTAATTAATTAATAAAAATTAAGAAAAACAATTGAGAGTTATTATCATTTATATGATATGAATAACATTCTAAAATCCAATTGTAACGTATGCTTGTTACAAGAGGCGTCTTCGAGTTTTTGGAGGCCATGTGCAAAACTATAAAATTGACCCTTTAATAGAGAAATCTAAATTTTTAATAAAAAAAACATCATCAATCTAAATTGCAAATAACATAAAAAACATAATCATTCTTGTAATTAACATGAAAAATATTTGTCGTCTAACAATAACAACAAAATACAATATAGCTACTTAAAACGAGTCATTCTTTCAGCAGCAAATTCATCAATCAAGTCTTCGTATTCTATGTCAATGTTCCTTATTTTATTTTTATTTACAAAAACTGAGCATGGACCTAACAGTATTGTAATATAATTATTTTTTACACCCCCTAATTTACTAATAATAATACAATTACCCTATAATTTTTTTTAGACCCTTATTTTTAAGAGGCCCTATGCCATGGCACATGTTGCCAATGGTATAGGGCCGCCCCTGCTTGTTACAGTATATTATTTTTATAGGTTAAGGCATTTTTACCTTTAATTTATTAAGAAAAAGAAAATATATTTAATTAATATTTTAACTTTAGTAAGGGTACAAATGATAAAGTATTACTAATTGTACATTGATTTCTTAAAAGGATTAAAGATTTGAGATAAAACTAAAAAGGTAAAATGACCAAAGATTTAGGACGGAGGGAGTAAATACACATCAACCTATTCTAATTCCTTCAAAAAAAAAAAATCAACCTCATACTTTTGATAGAGAGGGTATTGGTCATCCATGATGGACACAACAATACTTTGAGGCAATTTCTTCAATCATCCACAAAATCGTCTTCTCAGAGTCGTCCTCGATACTTTCCTCTAGAAAATTTACTTTCTACCCAATTGCTTCTTTGATGCTTCTACGATTAGAGGGAGAGCTTGACTAAAACTCAGGTGGGCCATCAAGCAAACTAGTATAATGTTAATCTAATTAATTATACTAAAAAAAATTATATATCTTAATCACATTGTACTAAAAAAAATTAAATTGTAATAAACACAAAATTGATCCTCAAAAGTTAAATTACATAACTTAAGTAAAACAGCTGATGGATAAAACTAAATTGTCACTCATATCATCATTGCACCCGTTTGTTTTGGATTTTTTTTAAAATTGATTTTGTATAAAAAAAATTTACAAAGAATTTTTTTATAAAAGGTTTAAATGAAATACAACTTTTTATAAAAATTGAGATTTTGACTATTTTTTGTTCCAAAATAATGTACGTCTATGTTATATAATGTCAAAATTAGTATTTAAATTTAGAAAAAAGGAATATAAAAAAACTTGTAATATTTTGAAAAACAATTTTATAAAATCCATTTTCAAAAATACAAAAAAAAATCCATTTTTTCAAAGCTGAAACAAAGTAATAATAATAAAAACAAAATAGAATACTCGTTTGTAAACTATTTGAATAACTACTCACTCTTATTTGTAAACTATTTGAATAACTACTCACTCTTTTACAAGAAAACCTCTTGGTTCTGCACATGTAAATGAAACAAAAGTTTCGTTGTCAAAAAAAAATGAAACAAAAGTTGTAAGTAACAAATTCTACAACTATTTTGTTAACGAATTCCTTCATGCCCAAAAGATGAACATAACCAAATTCCTTCTTGCCAAAAATAATTAACATAACCAAATTAAGCCTCTACAACTATTTTGTTAACGAATTCCTTCATGCCCAAAAGATGAACATAACCAAATTCCTTCATGCCCAAAATAATTAACATAACCAAATTAAGCCAATAAAAAGATCAAAACAAGCAAGCCTCAAGCATTAAAAGGGATATGGGGTAGTAGTAGAAGCGAAATCAGATAAGCAGAACCGAAGGAAACATCGCAAAAGAAGAACATAATAAGGCACCATCAACAACTACATTGTAGTTGCTGTCCTGTCTAGAGATATGCAGCAAACAAATCAATATGAAAATTAATATTTAGTAGGACTTTATGTTGGGGTTGATTGCAATGCAAGTCCCACATTGCTAATTATGAAGGAAAAAAGGTCAAGAAAATTATATTGAAGAAGTCCCACATCGCGTAGAGAAGTGAAAGGTGGAGGAGCTCAATGCTATATACAGAGACCTCAATTTCCTTGTTTCAACACACCAAGCAGTAACACTTGTAAACACTTTAAGTTTATATTTGTGTTTGTTTCTTTTTTTTCTTATGCTCTTATTTAGAGTATTTGAGATGTAATTCAAATATTTACCTTGGAGAGTGTGGGTGTACTGGGGTCATGGGGTGGTTGAGAGTGAAGTCTATGTATTGTAACAATTTTCACATAGTGTTTATTCTCTGGTTGTCGGTTTTGACAACGGTCGTGGTTTTTTCTCCGATTTTGGAGTTTCCACGTTATATTCTTGTGTTGTGATTGTGTTCTTCTATTTTTTTGTGTTCTTTTATTTTCCCTATATATGCCGGTTTTTTCCTAACAACTGGTATCAGAGCTCCTGGTTTGATTCTAGGAGGGAGTTTTGCTGCGAAGGGCTAGAGAAAATTGATGGAAGAGTTGAAGCAATTAGGGTTACACAAGGTCAGCTTGGAGAGACGGTGGTAATAATACTCGACATCAGCCTGGAGAGACGATGCTAAAAATATTCGGGTTACGTCTAAAACAAAACCTTTATTATGGGGATGCGGATGCGCTAGTGGAAGTTGAGAATCGGTGGAGTATTGAGTCATTGACTTTGGATGCTCCTATCACATGTGTTTGAATAAAGAATACTTTGAAACTCTCGAGCTAGTTGAAGGTGGAGTTGTTCATCTTGGTGACGGGAAACCTTAAGGTTCAAGGTATGGTTTCAGTTTGTTTTACGAGGTTTGACAATTGTGGTTTTCTCTTACACGATGTGAGGTATGTTCCTAAACTTTGATGCAAAGATAGTTGGTTCTATTATTGGTGATGCATCGGTTACTAGTGATGATTCTCATGATGTGGTTAAGTTGTGGGACTTCGGTTGGTACTTGTTGTTGGAACAAAATATGTGTTTATACACACCCTTAAGCGCCTCTGATTCTATTTTGTCATTCAATTTAAATATTGCTTCAATTTAAATACTGCTTCATCTTGCATCTGCATTAAGGGCTTAATTTTCAAGGAGAATGCATTTATTAATTGAAGTTTATTATTCATAGTTAGTTCTTGAGTAAGGGTGCAACTTTACTAAAAGATTATCACACTATGGACTGAAGAAGCTTGCAAACCTTGTTCTTTACATAGTGAAATATGAATAATTTAAGTCATATAATAAAGTATTTCTAAAACTGATTACAATTAACTATGGATACAAAATAGGGGGAGCTTGCGAAACTCAGAAGCCTAATGTCAACATAGCTGATTTTTATCAACAACAATTGTATTTAATACTTGTGTTTGTCATCATCAAAAAGGGGGAGATTGTTGGAACAAAATATGTGTTTATACACACCCTTAAGTTTTGATGATAACAAAGTATTAAATGGACAATTGATGGTACTAATGTTTAAATTAAGTGCTGGAGAATTCAACGTTTAATCAAGAGCACACTTAATTTAAACTCTGATGAAACCAATGGAAGTCTGAATATTTAAGACTCTGAAAGAGTTCAGATGCTACAACGTGGTCAGAAGCTATACAAAGTTCAGAAGCTCAAAGTAGATCAGAACGTCTGAAAGCTGTTCAGGGACTCATAGTAGTTCAGAAGCTCAAGGATGTTCAGAGGCCTACAAGAGTTCAGAGGCTGTCTGATAGTCATAAGTCATTCAGAGGATGAAGGTTTTCAGAATCTGAATTTCTAAAGACTATCAGAGGCTAAACATTCAAAGACCAATCAGACTCCAAGTTATCAAAGGTTCATCAGAAGCAAAGGGAATTCCCAGTCATCAGAGGGCTACATCAACTACAACTTATCAAGCCTGATGACTTGTTCTAAGGTCAACTAAAATGCAACGGTCACAAAGGATGTGATCCCTCTCTCTAGGAGCTAGTTGTACCTTATAACTGTACCATTGGACAGACAGCAAAGGTGAAGCTTCTCTGCAAAGGAAGACGTGGCTTTACTCAACGGATCTTCATGTCTACAGCTGTCCAAGTTGCAACGGGAATTTCTCCAACGTCTCAATGTCTTTCTCAACTCATATAAATATGCCAAAGAAAGAATTGAAGACTAGCGCTCAACATTAGATAAAATCTCTCAAGAAAGTGAGCATTTGAATTGTAATAGATAAATCTCTCAAATGAAGTGAGCATAGAAACTAGCTTAGAGCCTCTGAAGTTATTATGTTTGTAATAAGTTTTAAGCTCTTAAGTTAGTAGTAAGTCTTCTGCTTAGTGTAGAAGCCAGTAAGTCTTCTGCTTAGTGTAGAAGCAAGAAAGTCTTCTGCTTTGTGTAGAAGCACGTAAGTCTCAGTCTTAGTGATTAGGGCAGTGAAGTCTTGAGCCTGAGTGCTTGAGCAAGGAAGTCTCTGATCTTGTGTGATCAGAGCAAGGAAGTCTCTCTGTCTTGTGTGACTTAGAGCAGGAAGTCTCAAGCTTGTGTGCTTGAGCAAGGAAGTCTTAAGCTTGTGTGCTTAAGCAAGGAAGTCTCTATATGTCTTGTGTGACTAAGAGCAGGAAGTCTTGAGCTTGTGTGCTTGAGCAACTATTGTAATCCAAGTGATTATAGTGGAACTCTCTTGGAAACAAGGGGACTGGAGTACTCTCAATTTGTGAGTGGAACCAGTATAAATTGTTGTGTGTTCTTCTCTCACTCACTCTCTCATTTACTCCTTCATCATTTATAACGCCATAAGTTAATTGTGTGAATAATCCGCTGTGCTTTAAAGACTCTGAAAAGATTTAAACATCTTGGAAAGTTTTTAAATATCCAAAACACAATTCAACCCCCCTTCTTGTGTTTTCTCCACGCACCTTCAATTGGTATCAGAGCTCCGGTTCTGTTGGTAAATCACTTAACCGTGAGACAGTCAAGATCCAAAGGAGAAAACCTCCATGGCTCAAAACATGGATAAGTGGAAGTTGAAGCTACATCAACAAGTTGCTGATCTTAGCAAAAAATTTGAAGATGAACTGAGCTTAAATGAAGATCTGAGCAACAATCAAAATCCTTCCACTTCAGGGGCTAATCAAACTTCTGATATTGGTTCTACAGCTACTACTGTGTGCCTCATTAGTGATGATAATGAAAGCATTCAGTGGGCAACAGTAAATGGCTTGTTAGATCAATATGAGGAGTTTAGGATGGAGGAAAATGAGAGCATTGAGAAAATGAACATAAAGTTTCAAGCTATCACAAGCAAGCTTGAAGAGCACAACAACAAACTCAGCAACAAAGAGCTTATAAGCAAGTTGCTGAGAAGTTTGCCTCTGGATTGGAATGTTATTCCACATCCTCTAGAGGAAACTGAAGACATCAATTCAATGAGTCCTGAATCATTGATTGATTTACTCAGAGTCCATGAATTGGCTCTGAAGGATATGCAAGAGTTGAAACGTGAAGAAGCAGAAGCAGCAAGGAAAGGAAAGCAAGCATTGGAGCATGAAGATCTTGTTGAAGAACCTGATGAAGAGTATCTTGAAAGATTTTCAAGAAAAATTCAAAGATGGTACATCTTCAAGAAGAATGGAGGGAGACTAGCTAAAGGGATGACAACATGGGATGTACTTGACAACTTCTCTGAAGATGAGTCTGAAAGAGCACCAAGAGCTGAAGGATCAAGTTCTGAAGATGGCTCAGACTCTGAAGACTCAGGCTCTGATGAAAAGTCAGAACCTGAGAGCAAAGAAAGCATCCAGAGAACAATTAATCAGGTATATTCTAGTCTTTCCAAAGCTAAATTGATCAAGCATCTTAATAAGATCTTACTTAAACTCTCTAATAGTCAGCAGAAGTATAAAAAGCTTAAAGCAGACTATGAGAATTTAAGTAAGCAAGCAAATCACTCTGAAGGTCTTGAACAAAAAGATTTTATTAAAACCAAAGACCCTAAGAGTGATTTTGCTATATGTTACAAACCCCTTGAGCACTCTCCAGTTCTCAAAGAGTACTGTAACAAAAATGCTGATCAAAATAAAATTGTTTCCATGCTTTGCAACCTTAAGACCAACAATACTAATGGGATTGGATACTCTAGTAGTAAAACACTAGAGGAGTCAAGCTCATCAGTTATTGATGGAAGCTTCTCACTTCTAAATCTTTACACTACATTTGTATCTGATAGTTCTCAGATGAAACAAATGAATGATGAAGATTTGGCAACTAACAGTCTAGGACCCTCAAGCAAGTGGGTACCAAGAGACAAAATTGTTTACTTGATTGCAGGTGAAACTAAGACTCTGAACCTTCCAATCACATGGATGCATGTGACTGTGAATGGAAGAAGAGCAATTGTGCATAGAAGGCACATTCTTGAAGAGTCAGATGGAGAAAAAGATGAAGAGGAGTACATAAGGAGCAGGAGGGAGTATGAAGACTTTGAAGCTTGTATTGAAGATGACAACAACTCAGTGTGGTGGAGTGATTGCTCAGGCTATGACTCTGAATACACTTAATCAAGAAAGCTTCAATGCAAGGTAAGTATGCTTAACTCCTGAATGACATATTAAGAGAAATAACTCTAAAAAGTTGAAAATATCTTCTTAGGATACACTGTGTTCAGTACTAAAAACCTTGAACAATCCTGTCTGAACAAACTTTCTTGTGTCCTGAAAAGACTTGCTTTTCAGCCTCTGAAGTTCTTCAGGTTTCAGCATCTGAAGAATCTCAGACTCTGAGAAACGTTTCAACCTCTGACAGTTAAGCCTCTGAATACAAAATGAATTGGAAACGTTTAAGTATTTTTACTAAAACGTTTTGGCGCCAAAGAGACAACCACTACAAGAATACCTTCATTTAGTGGGGAATTCAATTTGAACATACCCGCCATTTTAGCCCCCAATAATTTTGTGGCAACCTAAACGGCCACAAAATAAGAAAAAGCGGCCAGTATATAATAATTTTTTTTTTTAACAACTGACCAACTTACCGGCGGCCTAAACGGCCGCAAAGTTATTGAAACAAATTGGCCAACTTACCGGAAGCCTAAATGTCCGCAAAGTTTATAATAATTAATAGAGAAACCACACACTAAAAAAAACTCTCTCTCCTCTCTATCACTTTTCAGCCATATGTTTTCCAGCTATGTTTTCAATGGAGTATGTCAACAAAAAAACTCTCTCTCTCGTCTCTCTCATCTCATCCCAAACAGCAACAACAACCCTTGTTTCTTTTTTCTATTGCAATTCTCCATCTTTCATAAGATATTTCTCAAACTCTTGTAATCAATTGAGATCTCTTTCTACTGGGTTTTGTTTCTTTCCTTGTTTGTAAGTACTGCCAAGATTGGTTTTTAAAGTAAAGATTTTGATAATAATTTGGGTTTAAAATGTGTTTATTTTAAGGGTGTATCCATGGAGATCATTGGGATATAGAAGAGATTAAGAAATTGAAGCTTCTAAATTGTAAAACAATCAATGGTTCTTACTCTTTTAGTCTTTTATTCTTTGTTTGCTGGGTTGTTCAAATGGTCCAACGGGTTTTTAATTTTCAACTCTCTTCAACCCTTATAATTTCCCCTGCTTTTGAATATCTGGTGACAGTGTTGTTTGCTTGTAGTCAGAATTTGTGAATCGGTGTTGACGGTTTGTAGCGATGGTTTTTAGAAGAGACTGAAGCTCTTGCTTGATAGTGTTTAACGGTGGTTTTTAGATCTCTTGTCTGATTGTCATGTTGTTTGTTAGATTTGGATGGCGCTTAGATCTGGAAAATTCATGGAGCTTGCTAGATCTGGAAAATCTCTGTAATTTGAATTTTTTTTTTTTAAAAATAATATAAGTTAGCTGCCACCTAGGCCGCCGGTAAATTCACTGCAGCAACTGACTTTGTGTCAGTCTGCGTCACCCATTTTGCGGCCACTTGGGCCGCCGATATGTCTTTGCGGCCAGCGAAATTGCGGCCAATCACGGTGGCCACTAAATTCGCCACTTTTTTCACGTTGTGGCCGTTTTTCCCACTTTGTGGCCATTAATTGTGGCCACGAAATTGCTATTTTCTTGTAGTGAACACGCATACACGTTCTGATTGGTTTGAACACAGTTAATGATTAGTCTGTTTTATTTTCTTTAATGTATTGTGTGTTTTTAATTTGTTTTATGTTTTATAAAAACTCTTAAAACACTCACCTTACAAACTATTGCTCTTCAAAGCTAGAACAAACTTTAGCTCTTACTTAGCATCTCTCACACCCTAACCTTCTGAAATGGCATCTACTTCAACACCAATTCCAGACTCCTTGTTTATTTTTCCTGACAACTTTCCGATCAACACCATTGCTTGCGAGGAGATGTTTTCTACAGATTTATCTCTCAAGATGGAGGGAAAATCTCTGAACCTGGTTATGGAACAACCAGTGGACTTTGATAGTTTGGAAAAGAACCATTTTGATGTCCTAAAGTTCTTTTCTAATCACAAAGGGAGCTTTAGGTACATGAATTTATTAAATGGTCCAATCTATCCTACTCTGGTGAAAGATTTCTGGATTAGAAGCAAGGTGAGGACTGTTGAAGATTATCACAAGGAGCTAGCTGCAAGGAGGAAAGAAAAGCCTGAAAATGAAGACAAGACTCCTGAAGAGTTAGGCTTAAGAGTCATTAAAGAAACAGAGGTGCATTCTGTCGTGTGCGGATTTGAAGTAATTCTCACTGCTTCAAATTTGGCTAAGGTGTTATCCATCCCAAATGAAGGCATCTACTACTCCTTTAGTCGCAATGAAGCACAAAACTCTATGTTTCTGAAGACTATGACAAGACAATGCTATGTCAAGGGGACAAGCTGTGAGAGCAACAAGATAGGTGATCTGAAGCCCACTCAGCAGATGATAGCCAAAATCATGTCAAGATCTATATTTCCTGGAAGTGAAAATCCTGATCATTTGTCATGGGATCATAGACACATTGTCTATTTTCTCACAAGGAAATATGATTTAAATTGGGCTAAATACATCTTTGATCACCTATGCAAATTTGTTCTCTTATCTCAAAATCAGGCCAAGTCTGATATACATGTAGTCTACCCAAGGGTCCTCAGTGAGATTTTCTATCAATGTGGGGTGATAGATATAATCAAAGCTGCTAGGCATGACTACTTGTTAAGAGAATCCAGAGCCTCCTCATTATCTGCTCATTCACTAGCTTTCATTAACCCGATGTCAGAACATGATGAACAACCTTCAGAACCTCTGGCATATCAATCTCACTCAGAACCTTCCTTGGTTAAGAAATGGAACATTGGCATGCCTACGATTTCTTGTGACATTGTCTATAAGTATATTCAACTATTGGACAACCTAGGAGAAGGATTTGAGACTGAGAAGGTTGTGCTGAAAAAGAAGAGAAGAAGGTTAGTGAAAGCTTATGAAGTTGAAAACTCAAAAAGTGATGATGAGCCTCTCAATGTCAGACAAAGGAAGCTTCTCAAGGTGTCTGAGGAAAATATTAATGAAAGCTCAAATCATAACAGATCAGGTAATGTATCTAAATCTGTTGTTGCTACTACTCAAGACATTCAGTTTACCTCATCATCAACCCAACCTCTTTCAAACTATAACCAGACAGATTCTGAAAATAACCTTACCATAAAACAACTCATATCAGAATCTGTTAAATTAACTCACCCTGAACCAGTCTTCATCAACATATCATCATCATCATCTTCAACTGATTCTGACTCTAATGAGTTAGATGAGATTCTCGCCAATTTTGAACTACTCTATGCTAAATCCAAGCATGAAATAGCTCAATCATCAATGGCTCAAACCTCTTCAAACCCTCATACATCCACATATCAAACCTCATCTGAACATATTGTTTCAGAAGAAAACTTGAATCACCCTTCATCAGACCATGTTGAGGCTATGATCAAAGAACTCTCTACAGAAGACTTCCATCTCAAAAACTTTGATCATACCAGTCCTAGTCCTCAACAATCCCAACATTTGCCTACCCTTTCAAATCTCCAACTCACAAATACACCCTTACCAAATGAACCTCATCTCACCCAATCAGACAATCCTGATGTCTTGAGCATTTGCAATGACTTGTTTAGACAGTTACATGGTCTTTATGATTTAAGGCAAACATATATGCCTTCATCTGAGTATGCTTCTCAATGGATTAGTCTGACAGAGGAACTGGTGAAAAGAGTGCACAATCTTCAGAAGGCAGCTATGGAAGAACAGAAGAAGTTTGACAAAGGAAAAGCTATCAATGCTGAAAAGGACATTCAGAATCAAATGGACACAGAGAGGAATCATCCTGAATCCTCTGCTGCTAGAGAAAAGGTGGACGATCTGAATGTTCCTCCTCAAGACAGTCTGAGGGATAATCAAGCAACTCAACAGTTTCTAAGGAATCCTCTCTATGAAGATGACATCAGAAGGATTGAAGCAAAAGTAGACAAGTTTGTGGGATTGATGGAAGAAGTAAATACCAATCAGAAAAACATCATGACAACCCTAGCATCTCTCTGTAGTCAACCCCAACCTTAGGACTTGTCTAATTGTTTATATGTCTTTATGATTAATAATTTGAAAACATCTTGATTAAGTTAAACCTTTGTTTAGGTTAAAAGTCTAATTTTTAATCGGACATACCTATTCATTATATTTATCTGTTTTTGCAAGTTGTTGATTTTGTTGGTATGTTGATTGGTTGTTTGTTTTAACTCTTTAATTGATTTCTAAAAATGATCTTTCAAATTCTTGAATTTCTTTCATTTTTCGTAAAGTACAATATGTGGATATTCTCAAAGTATCAAATCACATAACAAGAGAAGGCATAATAGTAAGAAATCAAAACTAAACAAGCCAAAGTAATGAATGTTATTTCATTAAGAACATAAGTTCTGGTTTACAAGACTAAAATTTCTAAGAACTATCTTCTGGATGCTCTAAAAGGTCATGTTTGTGGTTACAAGCCTACATGACCTTTGCGGAGGAGAAAGGTTGAGGTTTTGGCTGAAGCCATCCAACCAAAAGTCCGTCTTGAAGAAACCAACTTTGTTGCATCAGTTTGGTTTTCCTCAGGAGAGGACTCTAGCTCCTCCAGAGCCTTGGATATCAGTTTGATTTTCTTCAGGAAGATATGTCTTCAGAACTTAAAATAGTCAGAGTCCAAAGATTTCTCTTCAGACTCTGAACTGAGTTCTTCTGTGACAGAAACTGGCTGTGTTTCCTTTGGTTTCTTCTTATGATTTCTCCTATCTTGACTGGCTCTCAGTGAAACTACATTCTTCTTCTCTGAGCGTTTCATTTTTTTGTCTCAAGTGATCTATCAATAACCTATGATTATTCCGTGTGAGTAAAATGACTAGGTATCTCTCTCCTTTTATAAGCAAAATTCAATGGCCGAATGTTAAATGTGTTCAACCACTTCTGATTTGACGGCATTGAAAGTTGAATTTCTATTAATTGCTTATATTACCTTTTTGATAATGACAAAATGGGGAGAAAGAATATTGGTAAATCAATTGTTGGAAGAAGCGAAATTACTTGGCTTTTTAGGGCCTTGTAGTGCTTCAGAGAGAGAACGTAGGAGAGTGGTCAAAATAGTAGCATGAGGTACATGCTTTGTTATGACAATCTGATCTTTGAGGATTTCAAAATATTGTACTAAAGAGCTCTGAACTGTTTTCAAATTTTTGTTCAGACTCTGAGCTATTTTCTTTGAAAAGATTTTTTTAAAAAAAAGCTCTGAACTGTTTGAAAATATTTTGAACTCTGAAGCTGTTAATGATAACAATCAGAACCGTGTTTATGTAGAAGTCTTTAAGCGCCTCTGATTCTATTTTGTCATTCAATTTAAATATTGCTTCAATTTAAATACTGCTTCATCTTGCATCTGCATTAAGGGCATAATTTTCAAGGAGAATGCATTTATTAATTGAAGTTTATTATTCATAGTTAGTTCTTGAGTAAGGGTGCAACTTTACTCAAAGATTATCACACTATGGACTGAAGAAGCTTGCAAACCTTGTTCTTTACATAGTGAAATATGAATAATTTAAGTCATATAATAAAGTATTTCTAAAACTGATTAAAATTAACTATGGATACAAAATAGGGGGAGCTTGCGAAACTCAGAAGCCTAATGTCAACATAGCTGATTTTTATCAACAACAATTGTATTTAATATATACTTGTGTTTGTCATCATCAAAAAGGGGGAGATTGTTGGAACAAAATATGTGTTTATACACACCCTTAAGTTTTGATTATAACAAAGTATTAAATGGACAATTGATGGTACTAATGTTTAAATTAAGTGCTGGAGAATTCAACGTTTAATCAAGAGCACACTTAATTTAAACTCTGATGAAACCAATGGAAGTCTGAATATTTAAGACTCTGAAAGAGTTCAGATGCTACAACGTGGTCAGAAGCTATACAAAGTTCAGAAGCTCAACGTAGATCAGAACGTCTGAAAGCTGTTCAGGGACTCAGAGTAGTTCAGAAGCTCAAGGATGTTCAGAGGCCTACAAGAGTTCAGAGGTTATCTGATAGTCATAAGTCATTCAGAGGATGAAGGCGTTCAGAATCTGAATTACTAAAGACTATCAGAGGCTAAACATTCAAAGACCAATCAGACTCCAAGTTATCAAAGGTTCATCAGAAGCAAAGGGAATTCCCAGTCATCAGAGGGCTACATCAACTACAACTTATCAAGCCTGATGACTTGTTCTAAGGTCAACTAAAATGCAACGTTCACAAAGGATGTGATCCCTCTCTCTAGGAGCTAGTTGTACCTTATAACTGTACCATTGGACAGACAGCAAAGGTGAAGCTTCTCTGCAAAGGAAGACGTGGCTTTACTCAACGGATCTTCATGTCTACAGCTGTCCAAGTTGCAACGGGAATTTCTCCAACGTCTCAATGTCTTTCTCAACTCATATAAATATGCCAAAGAAAGAATTGAAGACTAGCGCTCAACATTAGATAAAATCTCTCAAGAAAGTGAGCATTTGAATTGTAATAGATAAATCTCTCAAATGAAGTGAGCATAGAAACTAGCTTAGAGCCTCTGAAGATTATTATGTTTGTAATAAGTTTTAAGCTCTTAAGTTAGTAGTAAGTCTTCTGCTTAGTGTAGAAGCAAGTAAGTCTTCTGCTTAGTGTAGAAGCAAGAAAGTCTTCTGCTTAGTGTAGAAGCACGTAAGTCTCAGTCTTAGTGATTAGAGCAGTGAAGTCTTGAGCCTGAGTGCTTGAGCAAGGAAGTCTCTGATCTTGTGTGATCAGAGCAAGGAAGTCTCTCTGTCTTGTGTGACTTAGAGCAGGAAGTCTCAAGCTTGTGTGCTTGAGCAAGGAAGTCTTAAGCTTGTGTGCTTAAGCAAGGAAGTCTCTATATGTCTTGTGTGACTAAGAGCAGGAAGTCTTGAGCTTGTGTGCTTGAGCAACTATTGTAATCCGAGTGATTATAGTGGAACTCTCTGGGAAACAAGGGGACTGGAGTACTCTCAATTTGTGAGGGGAACCAGTATAAATTGTTGTGTGTTCTTCTCTCTCTCAATCTCTCATTTACTCTTTCATCATTTATAACGCCATAAGTTAATTGTGTGAATAATCCGCTGTGCTTTAAAAACTCTGAAAAGATTTAAACATCTTGGAAAGTTTTTAAATATCCAAAACACAATTCAACCCCCCTTCTTGTGTTTTCTCCATAAGTTATTTGGTACTTGTTGTGTTTCAGAGTAGTTTAAAGAGAAAGTGTCCAGGTTAATCGGGAGTAGTATGTGTCATTATGGTATTTTCGATGTACCATGGAAAATGACAAGTTATTGTTAAGGGATTCAGAACAACACACGGGCATTGGTTGACATTGATGCAAGGTGTGTGGTGAGTTATCTCGATGGCTGATGCTGTGAATTCGACGATACTCACACCAATAAAAGAACTTGATGTGTGGAGCAAGTGAATCAAGCAACCAAAATCAAAGAATATATAGAGACGATGAAAATAATTCGTAAACAAGTAGACAAATCAAAAACAAGAGAGAAAGACACAATATTTGTTTACCAAGTTCGGAATTACCTACTCTGGGAGAGAGAGCAGCCCCTCCGTTCTACTAGAATCAAGGAGTATCACTTTACAAGAAATTCCCACAATTGGGTACAAGGAATTAGCAACCCTAATTCTACCCAAATCCCGAATCTCTTCCCGTGACCAAGAGACTTACTTGACCTAGTCTACCTAAGAAGAAACAACAACCTTTTGCCCTTGACGACAAACCCTTGTTTCCTCAATCTCAATTTTTCTATGAATAAAGCAATCCCTATTTATAGAAAAATACATGCCAAAAAACTAGTAATAAATCTATTTTAAAATAAAACAAATCCAAGTTAGAGTGTCCTTCAAGAAAAGATTTTTTTCCACAAAAAATCTCCAAAGATTATTTTCCACAAAAATTCTCTAAAGATATTTTTACAAAAAATCTTCAAGGATTTTCTAACTTTCTTTTACCGATATTTCAAGGCATATCCAACAATTCTCCAACTTGCCATCAAATCGATGGTGATCCACTCAACCACCATGCTGCTCTCTCCATCTTGAATCTCTATTCAAGATCACCGCCCAAGTCCAAGTCCCACTTGAACCTTGACCTAGGCATTAGCCTCCACTTGCTTCCCGCAAGCATTGCCTCCTTCCCTTCATCCCTCGGAATGCCTTCCGCTCTCATGAAGATCTTGCCTCCCACTACCATAGGATTTTTGGTAGCCACAAGATTCACCGCCTCCTCTTCAGACTCCAGAGTAATTACTTCCGGACCCTCCTAAAGAAACGCTTGAGCCCCGCTATCACTAGCCTTTTTGGATAGCTCATCAAGCTTCAACACCCTTCGACCCTCGGAATTCCCTCCGTCCTCTCAGAATTTACAGTTTTTACTCGATTTAAATTTTCACTGATTGTCAAATCAGAGGTCCTTGTCAGACGACCAAGGTTAACTACCTTGTACTACTCTTCAATTAAAAATATTTTGATCCCGAAACGACAGCGATCAAGGGGCTAAATGGAAAATAGCTATTTTTGCAGGGGGTAAACATTCATTTACCCTTTTAGTTAATATATTATTTTATATAGAATTTGACTATATATTTCATCATATTTCAATTCAATTTCATTAAAATGCATTTTTTTGATACAACGGGTCAAAGCTCAATATAATAGTACTTTTAAATAATCAATATAGAAATTATTTAAGAGGTACGTATCTTTGACCCCCTTAAAGAAAATAAAAAAAAAAACTTAATTTGAGAAGCTAAAATATTATCAACTGCAACAACATTGACTCCCTTCACAACTGCCATCATTACGCCCAATATAAATACAATAAAGACGACATTCTCCTAACTTAGTTGGACAAAAATCTCTAGGAACGCAAAGCTTCGCCGGCGGAGGTTTCCCATCAATTGCACTTCCTACAAATCAATAGAAGATTGTCAACAATAGGGCACATATCAAATTTTAAATTCATAATTTTATTTACAAGTGTGATTTTAAAATTTATATATAATCTATCACTACACCTTTTTTTATGGTTTCAATTTTAGTGATATCAACTGAACACAAAAAGTTTGATTATTGATTATTCTAAATAATACCTATATATATAATTATATTATAAATTATAGAGAATAAGTAAATTGTTCACCTAGAGTCAAAACAGAAGAAATGCATAGAATTGCAATGAAAATATGCATGTACTTGATGCCAGTTGTCATGTTGTCTTGAAAGAATATGATTAATTGAACAAACAATGCCTATGAGAGGCTATTTATAGAGATAAACAATGGCCTTAATTTCATTGCATTGTTGATAATTAATTGGAAAAGAAAACCGACATCTCTTCGTTTTATAGTATTAATTAATTAATTAATAAAAATTAAGAAAAACAATTGAGAGTTATTATCATTTATATGATATGAATAACATTCTAAAATCCAATTGTAACGTATGCTTGTTACAAGAGGCGTCTTCGAGTTTTTGGAGGCCATGTGCAAAACTATAAAATTGACCCTTTAATAGAGAAATCTAAATTTTTAATAAAAAAAACATCATCAATCTAAATTGCAAATAACATGAAAAACATAATCATTCTTATAATTAACATAAAAAATATTTGTTGTCTAACAATAACAACAAAATACAATATAGCTACTTAAAACGAGTCATTCTTCCAGCAGCAAATTCATCAATCAAATCTTCGTATTCTATGTCAATGTTCCTTATTTTTTTTTCTTTACAAAAACTGAGCATGGACCTAACAGTATTGTAATATAATTATTTTTTACACCCCCTAATTTACTAATAATAATACAATTACCCTATAATTTTTTTTTAGACCCTTATTTTTAAGAGGCCCTATGTCATGGCACATATTGCCAATGGTATAGGGCCGTCCCTCCTTGTTACAGTATATTATTTTTATAGGTTAAGGCATTTTTACCTTTAATTTATTAAGAAAAAGAAAATATATTTAATTAATATTTTAACTTTAGTAAGGGTACAAATGATAAAGTATTACTAATTGTACATTGATTTCTTAAAAGGATTAAAGATTTGAGATAAAACTAAAAAGGTAAAATGACCAAAGATTTAGGACGGAGGGAGTAAATACACCTCATACTTTTGATAGAGAGGGTATTGGTTATCCATGATGGACACAACAATACTTTGAGGCAATTTCTTCAATCATCCACAAAATCGTCTTCTCAGAGTCGTCCTCGATACTTTCCTCTAGAAAATTTACTTTCTACCCAATTGCTTCTGTGATGCTTCTACGATCAGTGGGAGAGCTTGACTAAAACTCAGGTGGGCATCAAGCAAACTAGTATAATGTTAATCACATTAATTATACTAAAAAAAATTATATATCTTAATCACATTGTACAAAAAAAAATTAAATTGTAATAAACACAAAATTGATCTTCAAAAGTTAAATTACATAACTTAGATAAAACTGCTGATGGATAAAACTGAATTGTCACTCATATCATCATTGTACCCTTTTGTTAAGGATTTTTTTTAAAATAGATTTTGTAGTGTTAAAAAATTTTGTATAAAAAAAATTTACAAAGAATTTTTTTATAAAAGGTTTAAATGAAAATTTGGTTTAAATAGTTATTCTTAAAATTTTATTTTAGGTTTTTCATCATTTTTGAAATACAACTTTTTATAAAAATTGAGATTTTGATTATTTTTTGTTCCAAAATAATGTACGTCTATGTTATATGATGTCAAAATTAGTATTTAAATTTAGAAAAAAGGAATATAAAAAAACTTGTGATATTTTGAAAAACGATTTTATAAAATCCATTTTTTCAAAGCTGAAACAAAGTAATAATAATAAAAACAAAATAGAATACTCGTTTGTAAACTATTTGAATAACTACTCACTGTTATTTGTAACTCTAAAATTATAAGTCAAAGAGATTATACCTTGTTATCTTTTACAAGAAAACCTCTTGGTTCTGCACATGTAAATGAAACAAAAGTTTCGTTGTAAAAAAAAAATTAAACAAAAGTTGTAAGTAACAAATTCTACAACTATTTTGTTAACGAATTCTTTCATGCCCAAAAGATGAACATAACCAAATTCCTTCTTGCCCAAAATAATTAACATAACCAAATTAAGCCTCTACAACTATTTTGTTAACGAATTCCTTCATGCCCAAAAGATGAACATAACCAAATTCCTTCATGCCCAAAATAATTAACATAACCAAATTAAGCCAATACAAAGGTGAAAACAAGCAAGCCTCAAGCATTAAAAGGGATATGGGGTGGTAGTAGAAGCGAAATCAGATAAGCAGAACCGAAGGAAACATCGCAAAAGAAGAACATAATAAGGCACCATCAACAACTACATTGTAGTTGCTGTCCTGTCTAGAGATATGCAGCAAACAAATCAATATGAAAATTAATATGTAGTAGGACTTTATGTTGGGGTTGATTGCAATGCAAGTCTCACATTGCTAATTATGAAAGAAAAAAGGACAAGAAAATTATATTGAAGAAGTCCCACATCGCGTAGAGAAGTGAAAGGTGGAGAAGCTCAACGCTATATATAGAGACCTCAATTTCCTTGTTTCAACACACCAAGTAACACTTGTAAACACTTTAAGTTTATATTTGTGTTTGTTTCTTTTTTTCTTATGCTGTTGTTTAGAGTATTTGAGATGTAATCAAATGTTTACCTTGGAGAGTGTGGGTGTACTGGGGTCATGGGGTGGTTGAGAGTGAAGTCTATGTATTGTAACAATTTTCACGTAGTGTTTATTCTCTGGTTGTCGGTTTTGACAACGGCCGTGGTTTTTTCTCCGGTTTTGGAGTTTCCACGTTATATTCTTGTGTTGTGATTGTGTTCTTCTATTTTCTTGTGTTCTTTTATTTTCCCTATATATGCCGCTTTTTTCCTAACAACTGGTATCAGAGCTCCTGGTTTTATTCTAGGAGGGAGTTTTGCTGCGAAGGGCTAGAGAAAATTGATGGAAGAGTTGAAGCAATTAGGGTTACACAAGGTCAGATTGGAGAGAAGGTGGTAATAATACTCGACATCATCCTGGAGAGGCGGTGCTAAAAATATTCGGGTTACGTCTAAAACAAAACCTTTATTATGGGGATGCGGATGCGCTAGTGGAAGTTGAGAATCGGTGGAGTATTGAGTCATTGACTTTGGATGCTCCTATCACATGTGTTAGAATAAAGAATACTTTGAAACTCTCGAGCTAGTTGAAGGTGGAGTTGTTCATCTTGGTGACAGGAAACCTTAAGGTTCAAGGTATGGTTTCAGTTTGTCTTACGAGGTTTGACAATTGTGGGTTTCTCTTACACGATGTGAGGTATGTTCCTGTACTTTGATGCCAAGATAGTTGGTTCTATTATTGGTCATGCATCAGTTACTAGTGGTGATTCTCATGATGTGGTTAAGTTGTGGGACTTCGGTTGGTACTTGTTAGTGACATGAGTTTATTTGGTACTTGTTGTGTTTCAGAGTAGTTTAAAGAGAAAGTGTTCAGGTGAATCGGGAGCAGTATGTGTCATTATGGTATTTTCGATGTACCATGGAAAATGACAAGTTATTGTTAAGGGATTCATAACAACATACGGGCATTGGTTGACATTGATGCAAGGTGTGTGGTGAGTTATCTCGATGGCTGATGTTGTGAATTCGACGATAAACTCACACCAATAAAAGAACTTGATGTGTGGAGCAAGTGAATCAAGCAACCAAAATCAAAGAATATATAGAGACGATGAAAATAATTCGTAAACAAGTAGACAAATCAAAAACAAGAGAGAAAGACACAATCTTTGTTTACCCAGTTCGGAATTACCTACTCTGGGGGAGAGAGCAGCCCCTCCGTTCTACTAGAATCAACGAGTATCACTTTACAAGAAATTCCCACAATTGGGTACAAGGAATTAGCAACCCTAATTCTACCCAAATCCCGAATCTCTTCCCGTGACCAAGAGACTTACTTGACCTAGTCTACCTAAGGAGAAACAACAACCTTTTGCCCTTGACGACAAACCCTTGTTCCCTCAATCTCAATTTTTCTATGAATAAAGCAATCCGTATTTATAGAAAAATACATGCCAAAAAACTAGTAATAAATCTATTTTAAAATAAAACAAATACAAGTTATAGTGTCCTTCAAGAAAAGATTTTTTTCCACAAAAAATCTCCAAAGATTATTTTCCACAAAAATTCTCCAAAGATATTTTTTACAAAAAATCTTCAAGGATTTTCTAACTTTCTTTTACCGATATTTCAAGGCATATCCAACAATTCTCCAACTTGCCATCAAATCGATGGTGATCCGCTCAACCACCATGCTGCTCTCTCCATCTTGAATCTCTATTCAAGATCACCGCCCAAGTCCAAGTCCCACTTGAACCTTGACCTAGGCATTAGCCTCCACTTGCTTCCCGCAAGCATTGCCTCCTTCCCTTCATCCCTCGGAATGTCTTCCGCTCTCATGAAGATTTTGCCTCCCACTACCATAGGATTTTTGGTAGCCACAAGATTCACCGCCTCCACTTCAGACTCCGGAGTAATTACTTCCGGACCCGCCTGAAGAAACGCTTGAGCCCCGCTATCTCTAGCCTTTTTGGATAGCTCATCAAGCTTCAACACCCTTCGACCCTCGGAGTTCCCTCCGTCCTTTCGAAATATTGCTTGGCTCCGAATTTTAGGCGGTTCCACAAGCTGCAACATCAAACTCCCCTTGCACCCGACTACCTCCGGCAGTCCTACAAGTTCCACAGTTTTATCAAGGTTGCTTTCAATTGCCTCCCTGAAGATCCTCTCAAGGTCTTGCACTTCTTTAGCCACAATTGAAACATATCCCACAAGGCCTCCATGGTTCCCCTTTGGCTCAACACAACCACTCTCCTCCCTATCTCCGATTAGATACCTGAGAGTCAATGTTGACTGTCTACCACTATTGGAAGACTCCACCTCAAACTGAGTTTCCACCAAAGCACACCAACCATCCCCTTGCGATAAGCAAGACCTCTCCACCAACCCCTCTGAAACACCCAACCCGAAATCCCCTGAGACTATTAATATGATCTGTCTATACATTTGAAGTCTGATTATCAAAATTATTTTTCTAATTTATTTGTTAGTGTAATTAGGTGATATTGAACGATCGAATTGGTAAAATTCGAAATCTTCGGTTAAAACCCCTCATTAAAACGATCTGTGTATACATTCGAATGAAACTAGTTTCCAATGAAATTGTTATTACTATATGTGCATACATTCGAAGTCCGATCTTCAATTTTTCTCATTTATCTGTTAGTCCAATTAGGTGATATTAAACGGTCAGATTAATAAAATTCGAAATCTATAGTCTCATTTGTTTTATTACTAAATATTTGGTTTTTTTTAAGTTTTATATAAATATTTAGTTTTAAAAAAACTTATATTTTTCTTTTGACAAAAAAAAACTTATATTATGCATGTGGTTTTTTTTTACTAAATATCAACTTTTATATAATACACTCTACCAAAAAAAAGTTTTAATAATACAAAAACCTATATAAAAAAACATATAATTGTTTTTTTTTAAACAAAAAATATTTATAATTTATTTTTTTAAACAAAAAACATATATAATTTAGATCGACCGTATTTGCTTTATTTTCCAACAATGTAAACTTTTAACATTTTTCTATTTTTAAATATATTAATTTTTGTTTTTATTATATCAAAAGAATACTAACTTTTTTATTTTGTGACAAAAATACAAATTTTTAACATTTTTCTATTTTTAAATTATTTCCTAATTTTCGGTTTATACTTTATTATTTCACAAAATACTAACTTTTTTTCATTTTTTAACAAAAATACAAACTTTTTAACATTTTTCTATTTTTATACAAACTTTGGTCCAATGGTCAGCATGCATTATTGGCGCCTGAAGCCCTCACAAATACATGCATTATTGGCGGCCCACAGCCTCCAATAATGTATATGACAACTTTTCAGCTTTTGGCAATACCGAGATGCATTATTGAGGGTCATTAGCCTTCAATAATGCTGATTTTATTTGTTTTTTATTTTAAAACCATTTTTATGCATTATTGAGGGCTCTAAGCCTTCAATAAACACTCAAAATATTATTGAGGGCTCTAAACCCTCAAAAATATTGGCCAATAATTTGAGGTTTTCTTGTAGTGAACACAGGTAATTTGTTAACCTAGTTCAGTGCAACGTCACATATTCTGAGGGCTACCAAGCCAGGAAGAAAATCCACTATAATAGTATTAGTTTGAAGTCCTCACTAAACACCTTAGTTTACGACTTCTCACCTAATCACTACCCTATTCTAATTTTTACCTGAGAACTCCTAGATATGAGACCCCTCTCACTATTCCTCAATCAACACAACGAATGTTTACCAACTATCACAATCAGAGGGAGATATATACACTACAATAAGCAACCTAACCTCGTGCTTAAAAGCTTAAGAGTAAATCACAAGTACAACTCAACTAAACAGTCGTACTCTAGCATCAAAGTGATACAAGAGAGGCTTACAAATAACAATACAAAGACTAAACCCTAATGATGTAACACCTAAACCCAATTATACATAAAATTCTAATTTCTGAAAATATTTTACAAAAACTCGCAGCGGATAGAAAGACTTCATTGATTAAATCAAGACCAAAATACAAAACACTTGTTTGAGTATTACATTCTCCAAAAATAATACTAATTAATAAAAATAGTATTCACCGGTCTATACAAGAAGTACTCATTTAATACAACATAATTATATAAAAGACTCGATAAACATGAACCCTTCCCGTCCTAATCATAGCAGAGCTTCATCGACAAATCATACCAAAAACACCTGAGGATCTGAATCGCCCAATGATCCACAAACACACAAAACAGAGAGTTAGATTTATATAACCGACACATAATAAATGAAGTAAGGTACTATCATTTATCTCAACAACATCATATATCAACAAGTAAATATACGTCTATATATATATATATATATATATATATATATATATATATATATATATATATATATATATATATATATATATGTATATTCTACTCAACTTTCTACACATCCATCATAAATCAACATCATTAACAATATAAGAACATTTCACAATTAATGTACATATATCTAATCACCATTCATCAACACATAAATAATGCATACTTAACCATTTACCAATCATCACCACATAGCACAATTAAGTGTTTCACCTTCCTAATGCAACTAATGTCACCTTCAATGTTATGTCCCTAGACACAACTATATGTGGTACCATTCACCGTCAAATTCGGATACAAGAATCCGTTTCACCTTCCATATTCACCATCCATTAGACACGACATATGAATGCATGAGGTGTCTCCAACAACATGTACATAGACATATAAAACATCACCAACAATTGCATGTAAAATTACATGACTTCACCAACTCACCATCCATTGTTTTGCACATATACAAACACACACCATATATATTCATTTCAATTCACCATCCATTATAAATCAACTTTACATAGCATATATGTAAATTATCACATCATCATTATTAAATTCACCATCAAATATATAGCACATTTATACATATATATAAATCCACAACGTCAACATCGTTATTATCATCATCTATCATTATCATCAATCTTCATAATATTCACCAAATGTATATATATAACACACATGTACATATATACAACTTCAACAACAACATCACTAATCATCATCAATAATCAATATTCGTATACATACATATCATACACGTACATATACACACAACTCAACAACATCAATCCTAATTATTATCAACAATCATCATTATCATCAATTATTATCCATCATATATCATACATATACATATATATATACTTCAACAACATATAGGTATTCATTTCCAACATCAAAATAATCATCAATTTCACATTCATACTCATTAATTAGATTATGAGCATCATCATCAATCATACACATACATAAGAACATAATAACTCATGTATTAAACCATTAATAGCATAAAAACATCAAAGAATGAAGTCTGGGTCAGACACTTTCGCCCGGCGAGGCCCAGCGACCTCTAGCGACCAAAAACAGAGATTTGCAGCTCACCTGGCGAGCACTGGCGAATCCACTGGTCGCCCAGCGAGCTGACAACAGAAAGTTTGTTTTCTGAAAAACGCTACTCAATGCGAAGATCATAACTTGATCTATGAGCATCAGATTGAGATGCCGTAAAATGCGTTGGAAAGCTAAGGAAAATATCTACGACTTTGATGTTGATCATAAAAACCAATTCTGATTCTAAAATGGTCAACAATTACGATTTAGCTTCAGACTTCATTAAAAACCATTTTTCTGCACAATTAAACTATGAATTTCAATCCTTCAACTTTCCAAAACTTCATTTAAGTCATAAACATACTTATACACATAAAAATATAATTTATAAAACATAAAAACATCCAAATCATCAACAATCAAAGATTTATCATGCTTTTTATCAAAAACTCAAAGAACACATAATTTCATCAAAACATCCATAGATTCTCAATTTCAAAACCATCAACTTGTACTTTTAGCATCATAAGACATATATAACACTAAATCAACACAAAAGATATCATTTTGATTCATACAAGTTCATAAAAATATCATCTTTTCAACACAAAATGAGTGAGAGGGTTTGGGCAAAGAGAAATGTAATTTCTCCCCCCTCTTAATCACTCATTGATCATATAAATCTACACTCTTACCTTAATTGAAGAACTTTCTAGCTTCCCTCTTCAATCTTCCCCTCTAACTTGGCTTTTCTTCTCTTTTCCCCTTTCTTTCTCTATTCTTTCTCTTCTCTTCTTTTCTCATGAGAGCTTCTCTCTCTTACTCCACCAAAAACAACACCAAATGAATACTCTCTCTTAAAAGTACCTATTTATATATAGGTCACACTCCACTTCTAATTACAAAACTACCCTCCACTTATTTAAAGCCCAACAAACCAAGCCCAATTCTAATATTCACACATCATCAATTCACTACTCTACTAAATACACCTACACCTCTAATGCCACATAATTAATTAAATAAAATAAATATGACAATTAAATAAATAACACCAATCAAATGAATAAATAAATAAATAAATAAAAACGGGATGTGACAAATGACACTTTTCTCAATAATAGTTTTTGTAGTAAACTAGACACTGACCTGTGCTATCGCACGAGTTTTGTGGATTAGCATATATGATATGAAAAAAAATATAACAAAAATGTCAAAATAAAAGTTCCAAAAATAAAAAGAAGTCAAACGATATTGATGATAAAAATGATAATATTCAGTAGATTTATATTTAGGTAAATATGTTACAAAAGAACTACGGAACATCACGAAAAACTTCTTTATAAATAACATTTCCAGTGTCGGCCGAAAATATTCTTAAACAAACAAAAAGCAAAAAAAATAGTATTGGTTAAAAAGATTAGAGGAAAGAAATGCATAACAAACAATAATTAAAAAAATTTAAAAACTTCTATTAGCGATAGTCATAGCAATAGTTGAAATGAAGATATTGTTTGATAAGTAAAAAAGTAGTAAGTAGTGTGGAAATAAACGTTTCGGTAATGCTCTTTTTATAGTAAAATGTGGTTAAATGACAATGATATATTTTTTTAAGACATTAAATGGATATTATTTTCATTCATGGTAATTATCAAAAGTCAAACATTATAAGTGTGTAATATTATAGGTAATTAAAAGTCATTTGAAAAAAAATCTGTTTATAGCCGTGATTATAGATAATTTGGTCAAACATTTAGAAACCGGTTTCAAGTTGTAATTTTATAGGTAATTTATTATAGGTAATTATAGAAACCGTTGTAATTTTGTACCTTTTTTTAAAATCCGTGATTATTTTTTTCAATTATAGGTAATTTGTAACAAATCAGTGATTATTTTTTTTTCTCATATAAAAGTTAGTATTTCTTGCATAGTTTCATATAAAAATATCGAAAATAAAATTAAAAACGAAAATATAAAATGAAACAAAGCAAAAAGAATGATTTGAAAAAAAAAATATCATTATAATTACGTGTTGAAAAAAAATAATCACAATGATTTGAAAAATATAAATAATTATAATTATATATTAGGAATAATTGAAAAAATATGTATTGGATTTGTAAAAAAAAAATCACGGTTATAATTATAGGTGTCAATATCCCTTGACAGAGGATACTTTAAAAGATATATAACTATAATTATAATTAGAAATATAAAGACATAGTTATATATTGGTGTATGTAAAATATATCAAATAAATTCAAATGGTGTAGTTGCAATTGAGCTTAGTAAATCTGAGAGGACATGAGTTCAAATCATGGTGAGGAATGTTTTTAACATTTTTAATTACAGGAGGGTTAAATTAGGGTTAATTGGAGACTTAGCTCCTTTTATATTTTACTAGACTACTACCCGTGCGATGCACGGGTCTTTTAGAATGTTATATATAACATTCAATTTAGTTTTATTATTCATTGTAGATATATTTAAATATAGTATATAACATTCAAATAATATTTGTAGAATACTATCGAAAAAATGAAGTTAGGAAATATAAATATATAATAAAAACAAAAGGTGCAAAAAAATATTAAAAAATTCACCAAATATCCAGTTTTACATCATATTTAGTCAATTATTTTTTTAATTTCAAGGCAAAATTGGAGCAATTGTGAGAAAATGATAGGAGGTCAGTTGATTCCGGAAGATCATTACATAAATATGATGAAGCATTACATTTATTCAAATTAAATTTCATAGGATGTCTTGACAAAAAAAAAATCATAGGATGAGTGAACTTATGAGGATGAATAAGGCCCCGTTTGACCATGCTTATTTTCTACTTTTCTACTCCAACTTAAATGGAGTAGATAAGTAAAAAAATATGTTTTACCCTATTTCTCCTTGCTTTCTACTTTTTTTCTTTATTTCTCTATTTCTTTTACGTAGAAACAGGGTCAAAAATAATTTTTTACTTCTCTACTTTGTTTAAAAAGTAGAAAATAAGCCGGATCAAACGGGACCTAACACAATCAAATTTGTCCTTTAAAAACAGTTCAAACTGACGCATCCAAATTTATAATAAAATCACTCAAGTATCATACTGGTTATTATAAAAATCACGCAATGTAGGTCATGTGTAAAATATATATTTCCGTTAATTTTTTCAATTAAAACTTCAAATTGATTTCTGTTTGGATCAATAAGTGTAGCATAACGATGTACGTTGTCACGAAAATCAGATGCAAACATTTTTTGTAACATGACTGCGTCCTAAAATAAAAAACATAACAATGTTAGATATTTGTGTAGCGAATCGTGGTGATGTATTTTTGAACAATTTATTTGAATTAAAATATGGTTAATTATGGTTAGCTGGAGAAATATATATCTTTTATATGTTATTAATAATATATCTTAATTAAGGAAAAATATATATTGAATATTAAAAAAATGCAGGTAGATCAAATAAAAATAATTTGGATTAGATAAAATTCTTTGAATGTTTGATGAAAAAAAAGAAATGGAGTAATTCAGGTAGATCAAATAAAAATAATTGGATTAGAAAAAATAGATTGAATGTGTGATAAAAAAATAAATGGGGTTGATTTTCATGTAAACAAAATCAGACATTATTATTAAGAAAAAATATCTTGGATTTGAAAAAAACATATATATTATTATAAATATTGAATGTGTGTTGGAAAAAAGATGGAGTTGATTTCTAGGAAAACAAAATCAGACATTGAAAGTCGTAGTAATTAGCTGGTGTAATCAAAATATATCAAATGAATTTAAATAGTTTAGTGGTATATGAATTAACCAATTGTTGTGAGAGGACATGAATTTGATTCCCAGTGTGAAATTTTTTAACATTTTTAATAATTAAGGTTAAATTAGGATTACTTGGAGACTTAACAACTTTTATATATATAATGATAATGATTAGGTTTTACGTCTTGCTTTTTATAGTATGAGTACAAGTTGCGTGAATATATTTTCTAACCAAATCTTCATAGATATCACGCTAAAATAAACCTTCCAAAGGTGCAAAATAGTGCACGCTGATGTCGTACTCACATGTCGAGACATCTGGTCCAACATCTTGCTAGAGCATTGTTTTAACAAAATGTAGCCAACATACAAAAAACCCAATAGTATTTGGGCCTGTTTCAATTTACGCCCTCCGGTCATAATTATAAGAAAAGATTGACTTTTTAGATACATTGCAAATTGTATGTATCAAGTCTATATTATATATAGTCTAGATACATCAAACTTTGAATGTATCTTAAAAGTGAATCTTTTCTTATAATTAGTACTAGAGGGAGGATTTTTTAACTTATGAAAATAGGTTATGCAAATAAATAAACTTTTGTGTTTATTCATAAGTTTTCAGTAAAAAAAATTGTATCTTTATAAGTTGTTTTCTCATAAACTTCGTTGAAAAACTTATAATAATACATAAAATCTTATTTATTTGGATAACCTATTTCGCATAAGTTTAAAAATAAACTACCTTAAAAAACTTATAATAATACATAAAATTTTATTTATTTGCATAAGTTGTTTCGCAATATCAGCTTAAAAATAAGTCAATCCAAATGGACTCTTGAATATTTTTATGTTATTGGGATAAAAGTTGGAACTTAAGGAAAATCTTATCTTGTGGCTCAAGATATAGGACATGTGTCTTAATATACAAAAGGCATAGAACATATGTGATCATGATGGCCATCTTCCTTTACACTTATAAATACATGCTAATTTGCCTAGTTTGTGTGCATAAACTCTTTATTAGTATTTGATTAAAAAAAAAAAAAAACTGTAGTAATTGAACATAGCTAACATGGTTGCAAAAGACAAGTATAGATCAATTTTGCATGATGAAGCTGAGAACATCCAGTGGAGACATGGTGGCCCTCCCACCTATGATCTTGTCAATCAACTTTTTGAAGAAGGAAGGACCAAAGTGATGAACTCACCACCACCCACTTATTCTTAATCTTTATTTCTCTGCCTCTCTTCATTAAATCATGTCATTAATTAATTTTTCTTATTTAGTTTGTATTAAATTTTGTAGGAATGGCCAAAAGGATCATTGGAGGAAACTGTGCAAAATGCTATTAAGTCATGGGAGATGGAGCTTTCACATAAGATCCAGTTGCAAGATTTCAAGACCATAGTCCCTGAAAAATTCAAGCTCTTTGTTAATGGTAAGGTGTTGTACTTGTCAAATTAATTAATTGATTTATTTATTTATTTTTTATTTGTTTGTCTAATTTTTATTTATAAGATCACACTATTTGATTGATAATTGGTGGGAATAGTTAGATCTAAAACTGAATTAAAGAGATCTTCATAAGACAACAAATATATGTTTCAATTCCTTTATTTATTAAAAGTGAGATACATGTTTTTTCAAGCATCGAATAGGTTAACAAATAATTGTTGCATGATTAATCTTTATGTCTTAACGGCTGATTCTCAAGAAAATGGGTCATGATAATTCAATAACCTATATTCAAATTTAGGTTCTTCCAAACGATTTAATTACGATTGAAGTTCATGATCAATAATTGGAGCTAAACCACTTAACTAATTTTAGATTTGTGTTTCTTATAATGGAAGAAACAAACAATATTATCACTAGAAAAATTAATTTAGCTATGAAAAACTAAAGACTAAAAAAATTAAAAATCTATCTAATTTCGCCCTTAAGAGTTAGAAACATCAAAATTGAAGATCAAATCTTTTTATAAGTCATTAATGATCAATTTTTTCTAGTAGTGAATAATATAACTAAAAATTTTAACACCTTCAATTCCATTTGTAGGCAGGGAGGGATTAACTGCAGAGGAAACTCTAAGCTTAGGAAGTTATAATGCATTGTTGAAAAGTTCTCTTCCAGATGATTTCAAGCCATATAAGGCAAATGAAGAGACTTTTGAATCATCTCATGAAGTATTCAAATCAGCTTTTCCAAGAGGATTTGCATGGGAAGTGATTAAAGTATACACTGGACCACCTGAAATTGCTTTCAAGTTTAGGCATTGGGGATTCTTTGAAGGTCCTTTTAAGGGACATGCCCCTACTGGTAACATGGTTCAATTCTTTGGGTTTGGAACTCTCAAGGTATTTTACTTTTACTATGTTTCTATGATGTGAATTCAAAATTTTGACAAGTCTAATAATAATTCATGATAAAAACAATTTTTTAATTAAAAAACAAATATTTTACCTTACATTGAAAATTAGTATTGTGATTTAATTTACAACTAACAATATATTATATATCGATAATGCATCGAAATTAATCTCTCTTTTATTAAAGTTCATGTGAGCATAGCTTAATTGGTACGAATATTGTATTTTATATGCAGTGTCAGGGTTCGAACCCGATCTTCCACTTATTCACACCAAGAAGTGAATTTCTATTTATTAGACTACTTGACAAAAAAGTTAGACAATAATAAGATATATAATATATCATTCCAAATTATTTTAAAAATAATTAGAAAACGACAAAATTATCATTAATTAAAGTGACTAATCATCATTTTAGGATTATCTCAAAATGAATTTAAATTTTGCCTCTTTAAGTTACAAAACCTGACACTTCATAGCCAAATTATGTCTAATGATATGCCATTAAAATCTAAATCCCTCAAATAATAGATTTTATAGCTTTTATTCTATCCCTCTATAATTTTGACTATTTGATTGTCATCCATTTTACCCTACTTTATGACTTTTTATTTCTTACATAGAAACAACTTTTTATGACCACCTATTTTGAGATTTTATATATCACTATCATCACTAAAGAGCATAATTTTTTAACATAGGTGGATGATGCTTTGAAGGTTGAAGAGGTGGAGATTTACTATGACCCAGCAGAGTTGCTTGGAGGCCTTCTATCAAGTGGAGATAGTAGCAACAAAATTTCAGCTTGTCCTTTCTCCAATTAATGAGTTTTTTACTATAAAGTTACAAAATGAACCTTTGATCTAGTTGTATTTCTAGAATATATCAATTGGGCAAAGGGGGTTAAGTACTATTTCTATTTTGTGCTAAATAAACGTTGCCTGGGATAATAATTATCTTAGTATATATAAGTATACGAAGGACAAAATTATTATTATTTTTTGGATTTCACCAACAGTTTAATCTGATTCGGAGGTCAGTTCTAGTATCAAGTGATTTCAGTCTCCTCACGATCGCAGTTGTGGAGGATCGAACCATGGTTCATCGTACTAAGTTTAACGTCAACCACCAATGAACCAACTAAGGTTAATTTCTTTGTTAGATAATAAGATGAATACAGGGCCGGCCTAAGGGAGGTGCAAACAGCTTTACAGAGCTGGGTCTCCAAAATTTTGGGGCCTCCAATTATTTTTTTAATTTTTTTCACCTAGGGGGTGTAAACAGCAAGTCATCACAGTATATAGGGTATAAACAATAATTCTGCAATCTACTTCCATCGGCCCAGTCCACTTGGACTTGCACCTCCTAAGACTAATTAACATACTGTTTGCACCCAATAGGTAAATTATTATTTTTTATTTATTTACAAATTATATAGAAAAATGTTTTTTTGTTAAAAAAAAATTTAATTTATTAGGAGTCCATTTTTATTATGAGAGCCGGACCGCTAACTTAGTTGGAACGGCCCTGGATGGATACCTTTTTCTTTCTTTTTTTGGGAAAACCATGTGAATTCCAAATACATGTTGGCATGTGCTATGTTTGGCTCTTGCCTCGGGTACCTATATTTTTTGTGTTTAATCCTTTGATTTCTCATGAAAGTCCGATAATCTATAGTTCGCCCGTGGGGTAAATAAAGTCTAATAAAAAATTGTTTTAATTAAAAATCGAACTCAGATTCTTCTGAACAAAGATTTGTTCCTATTTGAAATTGAATTCGGATTTGACGGAACAATTCGTATTTTTACTTATTAACTACTTGACCTCAATATTTTAGTTTGTCTTGGATATGCTTGGTTTCTTAAAAAACAAAAATACTAATTTCAACTAATAAATATTAATAGAATTAATTTGGTTTGATTTTGAAAATTTTTGTCACAAATTTGAACTAACTATGCCGATACAGTATAGACTTTATATTTAAAATCTTAAAAAGATTGAATTTTGTTTCAAACACAATATAGACTTTCTTATTGTTAAAATAAATATATAAGCTTTGTGCAAAATATATACACACACACACACACAAGTTTCAATGAAAAAAAAAATACATGCAAGTAATCTGTCATCAAATTGGGATGGGAATTAAAAAATTTGTCACAATATGGAGACCAAATGTAATAATGTGTTTAACCCAATAATTATATTCTGTCTTGAAATTCGTCTCAAATGTGCGACAGAAGTAAAAATTGTATTCCCAACAAATTGGGACGAAAATATTTTGTCCTAAATTCCATTCCAAAACATAATTGGGACGAATATTTATACTATTGTGCAGCAAACAATTTCCTCCCAGATTAATTAGTGTAGTAATATAGTGTTAAATAAATTACATAATTATAAAATATAATGCTATCATTTGTTAGTAGTAAATAACATAGTTGAAGAAGAAAAATAACTACAATTACAACTTAGAAATATAACATTGAAATTCCAAAATCGGATAAAAACTCATGCTCTTTGTCTACACCGACAACTAAGAGAATTATTACTATATGAAATTTTTTATAACACATAGACTTCTTTCACTCTCTTTACAATGCCCCAGTACAACCACACTCTCACAAAATAAATATTTAAACTAAGTTAGATATGAACTTAAACTACTACTGACGGGTGCATCTAAAAAAAAGAACCTAGGTCCAATATATAGGCCATGTTTGGGTTGACTTATTTTCGAGCTTATGCAATAAATAAATTTTTGTGCATTATTATAAATTTTTCAAGTTAACTTATGAGAAAATAACTTGTAAAAATACAATTTTTGTTAGTTAAAACTTATAAATTAACATAAAACTTTATTTATTTGCATAAGTTATTCTCATAAGTTCAAAAATAAACCGAATCCAAACGGGCCATAGTCTTGGTCTCCTCTTTGCTTACCACACTAAGCAAGGAGAGACTTCTACAATAACTAATCTTTAACCTTATTCTTTATTTATGAGACTTGACAATCAACCCCAACAATCTCCATCTTGATTATAAGAGTTTCATCTTCTTCCATAATACTCCACCATAAAGAGTACACTTCACTTGAATCTGAAACATTTTATGAATTTTTTCATGTCGAAATCTTACTAAAAGATTATAGGGCAACTTCCGTATTAACTTTGAGAAAGTTCTTTGCTATCAACACATCTCACCACATACTTTGCATGTAACAACCTCAGTTTTTTAGTTAGTAATGTTAACCAATTAGAAGTATTGGAACATCATGACCGAGTTTAGATTAATAAGGATGTAAAGATACCAACTTTAACTTTTAAGTGGTGGACCCAGATATGAATGTGACTAATAACAACAACAATACAAACTCCTCTATATCTCTGGTGCAATATCATCATCATTTCACCAAATCTTCACCATTTTTACTTCCAAACTCACATGCAATGCAATTGTATCTTCATACTCCTTAGGTTCTATCTAAGCTTTTAGGAGAGTTAAATTTCATTTCAATCCACCATCTACTCAATCAATTCGTGCCCACTTTACGTTTATAGGGTCTATGGCATGATGGATAAGAGATTGTAGGCGGTAATTTCACAAATTCTACAAAAGACGCAAAACAGGGGTTTGTACTTGTGTACTCGTTAAGCAAGCATTCATGGCTGAGATGTTGGATGGATCCCTCCTCAAGTGGGAATCACACACAAAATAAAAAGAAAAAAAATATAGAAAAGATTTGAAAAAAAAAAAAGATTTGTTTTGTTTTGTGTTGGGCTTGGCCCATGTGCACGTGAGGTGCATGTGTGTGTTGTGGTGAAGCTAATGGTAGCCGCACAGTGAAGAAAATTGCAAATTGTTTGCAAGTGAACAGTGAGTGAAACAAGTGTATGCAGCACTGTGTTTGAGAATATAAACAGAGAGCATCGACAAAGAGGAAGAGTTTGGTTCCGGTGATGAAAGGGTGTTCGGCAAACATTCTCCGTTTCGGCTGAAATTTGAGTATGTTGTTTCGGTCACCATGTTAGTTACTTAGATAATTTTTCTGAGTAGTTTTGTCTTCTCTTTGTGTCTGTTTGGGATACCCACTAGTGTGTGAGGTTGTTAGCTCTCTTGTTATTAGTTTCACCATAGGAGGTGATTATTGATTGTACTCATTATTTAATAATAGTGGAGTTATTTGTTTGGTCTGCACGACCAGTGGTTTTTTCCTCTCACATTGAGGGTTTTTCACGTTAAATTGTGGTGTCCTTATTTATAGTTTTTACTCCTTTTATTGTTGTTATTGTTGGTGCTGGCTACGCTAGTTAATTTGGTTGTTCAGGTTCCACAAAATTTAAACGCTTCCGTATATTCCGTTGTGCACTCTGATTCCTAACAACTGGCATCAGAGCTTCGGTTCTTTTGTGTAATTAATTTGTGGTGAACAATGGAAGTCAACACAACTCGTATGGTGACCTTGAATGGGTCAAATTATGTTCTTTGAAAAAGTAAGATGGAGGATCTGTTTTATGTGAAGAATTTTCACCAGCATGTGTTTGCTACAGAGAAGCCTACTGACAAGACTGATGATGAGTGAACTCTGCTACACAGACAGGTGTGTGGTTACATTCGGCAGTGGGTTGATGACAACGTTTTGAACCTCATCAGTGGGGAGAAACATGCAAAATCTTTATGGGATAAGCTTGAGCAGCTATATGCAAAGAAAACAGGTAATAACAAGATGTATCTTATAAAGAAGATGCTGAGTTTGAAGCTCCAAGAAGGGACTTCGTGTGCAGATCATTTGAATACTTTTCAAGGAATTATGAATCAGCTGTCTGCTATGGGTATCAATTTTGATGATGAAATTCGACGGTTATTTCTTCTCGGTTCTTTGCCTGACTCGTGGGAGACATTTAGAATGTCGCTGTCTAATTCTGCTGTTGATTGTGTGTTGTTAATGGACATGGTTAAGAGCAGTATTTTGAATGAGGAGATGAGAAGAATATCTCAGGATTCTTCTTCACAGTCAGAGATGCTGGTTGCTGAATCAAGGGGGAGAAATAAGAATTGGTACTCCGGTAATAGAGGTCAAGGCAGAAGCTATTCGAAGAACAGGTACACAAATGTTGAGTGTTACAATTGTGGTAAAAAGGGGCATATTCAAAAGAATTGTCGACTTTTGGAAAAGGAGGATAAGGACAAAGATAAAGATGGTTCAGATGGAGAGAGTACTCATCTGCTATTAGATGACTTGCTTCTTGTTGAAGAGCATGGTATGTCGAATGTTATTGACAGTGCATCCAGTTGGGTGATTGATAGTGGTACTTCAGTACATGTCACTTCCAGAAGAGATATTTTCAGCTCATATACTTCAGGTGAATTTGGTGATGTGAAGTTAGCACATGAAGGCGTGCTAAAGTGTGTAGGCCTTGGAGATGTTAATTTAGAGATGGCTAATGGTAGCAAGTTAACTCTCAAGGATGTGAAGCATGTTACAGACATTCGGTTGAATTTACTTTCCGTGGCTAAACTATGTGATGAAGGTTATAACAGCTTGTTCTCACGGGACACTTGGAAACTGACCAAGGGTTCTATGGTTGTTGCAAGAGGTAGGAAGTGTTCTACTCTTTATGCTGCACATGCAAAAATAGTTAAAGATGTGCATGCAGTTGAATCAACTGAAAATGTTGAGTTATGGCATAAGAGGTTATGTCACATGAGTGAGAACGACATGGTTAAGCTAAGTAAGCGGAATTTGTTGTCTAACATGAGAAATCCACATTTGAAGAAATGTGATGGTTGTTTTGTTGAAAAGAAGAATAATGCTTGTTTTAAGATTCACTCACCTAGAAGACCAGGGATTCTTGATTTGGTGCATACACATTTATGTGGCCCTATGAAGACAAAAACAGTTGGGGGTGGTGCATACTTTTTGACGTTTGTTGATGACCATTCAAGAAAGACTTGGGTTTATACCTTGAAGAGTAAAAGTGGTGTTTTGAGCGCATTCAAGAAATTTAAAGCCTCAGTTGAAAGTGAAACTGGGAAGAAGTTGAAGTGCATATGCATAGATAATGGAGGTGATTATTTGAGAAAGCTTGAAGCTTATTGTAGAGAGAACTGGATTAGATATCAGAGGTCTCCGCGTTGGAATGGTGTTGCTGAGAGGATGAGTAAATCATTGGTGGAAAGAGTTAAATGTTTGTTGTCACAGGTAGAGCTTCCAGAATCGTTTTGGGGAGAAGCATTGAGCACAGTGGTGTATGTCCTGAATCTTTCGCCATGTATGTCCTTGCAACATGAAGTACCAGAGATGATTTGGTCAGGTAAGAATGTTTCTTATGACCACTTGCGTGTTTTCGGATGTAAAGCGTCCGTAGAGAATCAACAGTGTGTGTTTATTGGTTATGGCCTAGATGAAGTTGGTTACAAGTTTTATAATCCTGTTATGAAGAAACTTATCAGATGTTGTGATGTTGAGTTCAAAGAAGACCAGCGGTTGAAAGACATTGATAGAGTTAAAGAGGATGATCAAACTCATGATGATGACCGTGAAGATTGTCACGGAGACGATATGCAGTCAGATGTTGAAGCTGATGCACAGGTAAAAACCACCCAGGAAAGAAAGTTTTTGAAGAGGCACACTATTGAAGAACTTGTTGTTACAAGTGATGTTGAAGTTTCTGCATTAGTTGAAAATGCAGATGACAAGATTATTGATACTTGCGGCATAGTTGTCAGGATGACAACTGATTGCCCCACTTGAGTCGTGAGGGGGAGATTGTTGGGTGGATCCCTCCTCAAGTGGAAACCACACACAAAATAAAAAGAAAAAAAATATAGAAAAGATTTGAAAAAAAAAAAAAAAAGATTTGTTTTGTTTTGTGTTGGGCTTGGCCCATGTGCACGTGAGTTGCATGTGTGTCTTGTGGTGTTATATAAAGGGATTAATCCCTAGTTAGTTGCAACGTCAGGCAACAAACAGGACTTGTGCGTGAAGCTAATGGTAGCCGCACACTGAAGAAAATTGCAAATTGTTTGCAAGTGAACAGTGAGTGAAACAAGTGTATGCAGCACTATGTTTGAGAATATAAACAGAGAGCATCGACAAAGAGGAAGAGTTTGGTTCCGGTGACGAAAGCGTGTTCGGCAAACGTTCTCCGTTTCGGCTGAAATTTGAGTATGTTGTTTCGGTCACCATGTTAGTTACTTAGATAATTTTTCTGAGTAGTTTTGTCTTCTCTTTGTGTCTGTTTGGGATACCCACTAGTGTGTGAGGTTGTTAGTTCTATTGTTATTAGTTTCACCATAGGAGGTGATTATTGATTGTACTCATTATTTAATAATAGTGGAGTTATTTGTTTGGTCTGCACGACCCGTGGTTTTTTACTCTCACATTGAGGGTTTTCCACGTTAAATTGTGGTGTCCTTATTTATAGTTTTTTACTCCTTTTATTGTTGTTATTGTTGGTGCTAGCTACGCTAGTTAATTTGATTGTTCAGGTTCCACAAGAAAGATCAATTTAAACGCTTCCGTATATTCCGCTGTGCACTCTGATTCCTAACATGAGAGTCTTTCTTTTCCTCACTAAGCGAGTAAATGCTCGCCTAGCAAGTCAATCTGGGTAGCAAGCTATCAATGCTTGCTAAGCGAGAATGAGCGCGGCTAAGCCAGCATAGTAGAACAGAAATCACTATTTTCAACTTAAACCACTCGTTTTATATCCTTATTCATTTTGGAACTTTCTATAGACAATATACTGATGTCTCTATGTTTAGAGTGTCAATCACACCTCTGGTAACTAAGTTTCAGGAATTAGGATAGTTAAATACCCTGGTAGAGAACTAATTAATGGGCAGGTCAACCATAAGAATTTGTCAGTGAGTATTATATCAGGATGCTTGGTCATTAGTAGCATATCAGAGGATTCTGTAGAATCTAATTCATGTAATAATAAAATGTGAGGTATGACTGTTGCGACATATATTAATATTGTTCATGTAATAATAAAATGTGAGGTATTACCGTGGCGACATATATTAATATTGCAAGCGGGTCAACCGATGCCCATTTGTTGTTCTAAATTCGCTAGTAATGACTTGTTCTTTTGCATGGTATACCAGAAATACCATAAGGACATGCTTTATTTTTTAGATAAGATCACCATCATCTTCCAAAATAAGGGAGACGTTGTTAGCACTTGCCTTGAAGTCTTTTTAAGATACTACTCTACCTGGACACTTTCTCTTTATATGCCAAGACTTTCCACACTTGTCGGCCTCCATGTTGGAACTGTTTCCTTTTAGCGCCTCGTATAATCATGATTGTATCAACATATACTTGACTTGTACTTTCCACAAGCCAAAGTTGATTCTACCATCAAACTTCTCCATGTCAAAATTCATAGCGCTTGAATAAGACATAGCAGCTGCACGCAGACTGCAAAATCCAAAACCGAAGATAAAATCACGACAATTGTCTAAACCAACAACCAAAGAATTATTACTATGTGAAATTTTTTACAACACACAGATTTCTCTCATTCTCACCCCAATACTCCGGTATAATCACGCTCTCACAAAGCAAATATTTAAAGTAAATCAAATATAAGCTTAAAGTGCTACTGTCAGTGCATCTAAAAACAAAGAACTTAGGTCCAATATATAACCTTGGTCTCCACCTTGCTTCATCACACTAAGCAATGTTGGAAGAACTACTCATGGGTTTAACGGAGGTCCTTCCAAGGTTGGTGTTATCGGATATGGAAGATGATTGGCAACGGGTGTTAGAAGACGGAGGGTAGTTTACGGTAAGGTCTGTCTACTTGTTTCATGGAAGTGTTTCAAGATCATCGTGTGTTCAATAACATTTGGAAAAGTCCAGTGTCGTCCAAAGTTATTGCTTTTTTGTGGAAATTATTGCGAAATAGGATGCCATTGAAGGTGAATCTAGCTCACCGTGGTATTCAAGTAAGCCCGGTCACTTGATTGTGTTCACCACCAGGGGAGGGAGGAGTCGGCGTGTCATCTCTTTCTCTTCTGTGATTTTCTGCACGAGTGTATGATAGGGGCAGTTCGCAATAAGTTTATCACTGGATTGGTATGCTATGGTGTAGATGATCTGGAGATCGAGAAATAGGTTTGGTTTTGCAGGGAAGCGCGACTCTGCTTTCGGGCATGGTTTTTAGCTCCTCTTAAGTTTGTTAATTTGTTAAGTAGGAGGTTTGTAAGGGGTGAACGTTTTGTTTTGCATTTGAACTAGCTGTATTGTTGCTATTTCTAGTGCTTCTTTTTCCGGTGTCAGCTGTGTAGGTGGGATTTTGAACATTTGTGTTTTCTGTATTTTGTACTCATTGTACTTGTGTTTGTGTGTTCTAATAACATTAGCCTTTTTAAAAAAAAAAAATTATAGATTTAAAGAGTTTTAGGATATATATTAAATAAATATAGACGCAGTAAATGTCACATCATCACATTTATATTTTTGAAACATAATGTTTTTGGTAATAAAAAAAATGGAGAAGGCAAAATATTGAAAAGATTCCAACTCTTATATTTTAAAAAATTGTTTATTGATTTCACACAGCTTCAGGAACACTCGTTAATAAATCCTACATGTCTCTGATGCAGCGCCTTTGAGGATGTCGGTCTCTGAGTGAGCAGACCTTGAGAGTTGCAACCTTTTAGTAGACAAGAGGATCTCTAAGAAGGTTTGACTTGTGGAAAGGATAAAGCAGAAAAGTAGTCTAGTCTATTGTACTTTCGTTTTTAGCAAAGACAATTTGTACAAGTCAGAAAGCAGTATAGAAATTATTAACCGAAGAACAAAGCTTCAAAGGGAACGTTGCAAAAAAAGACCAACAACTCTCTTCGAGCTACAAAGCTCTACTCTAAGTTTCTCCAACGGATACAGTCTTCAACGGTCATATTTTTGCTGTCTATATAAAGACGAAACCAGTTGAAGATCATCATTAAGACTTACAACCTCTGAAAGCGCAAAAACTCTGTCGAACTTGTAACACCCAAACCCATTAAAATTAAATAGTTCTATATTTACTCAACGGAAAATCACATTTCATTTGTAAAATATTTGGTTAAGGTATTACAACTGTCAATATATACTTAACTAATTGATTAATTAGCCTAAACTTCGTTTACAAAATCATTCTTTATAAAAATATACATTTTTCCAAAATAAACACAATAAAGTGATGAAAGACTCTATATCTTAAATACAATCATTTCCCCGTGTCACACTCAGAGCGGAGCTTCGCCAAACACTTGAGCATCAACAAACACATAACCTGTAAATCTAGACCACCCAACGGTCCAGAAGTACACAAAACAGAGAGTTAGTAATTCATAACCAATAAAATACAAGTTTAAGAAATATACTTAACACTTCATCATATCATCATGCATAATCTAAGTCACATACATATTCTCAATCTTAAACTAAACATAAGATTATTCACATAGCACATTGAAACTTAATTAGAAACAATGTTCATCCAATCAAACAACTCACACAATGTCGCATATCAATTATCAAATATATGCACACATTTCCTAATGCATTCTTATGCTATCTCACCCTAGACATATCTAATGCATGTGGTACCAATCGTCTTTATTAGAGTATTTCACCTCTATTATTCGTCTTTATCGAATAAATCCGATATTCTTCTTTCCAATATACCTATTTAATACATGAATGCATGAATGATTCATGTACAACCACAAATACTTAATATAACACAATATTAAGTTTTACTCTATGATATAGAACACTATCCATATCCGTCTTTATTAAGATATCTCACAATCTTAATATTCGTCTTTATCAAATAAAATTCGATATCCGCCTTTATTAAGATAACACAATACCTTAATATATTTCTTTATTAGAATAACACAATTCTAATATTCTTCATTCATATACATACATATCATACATTCATCAATCAACATCATCAATCATTATTAATCAAAACATCATCAAGAATACAATTATCAACAATTCTTGAAAGTATACGAAGTATGCAAATATATAAGAAAACTTCATAAACTAAGCCTCGTCTTATAAAACTAACTTCGGAATCGGAATCTACGTGAAAAATGGAGTGAAGCGAAATAGGTTCCGGGTGCATAAACCATCAAAAAGTCAAAAGTCAACACTTGATCAACCCTGATTTGCAGAAAAGACAAAAGTTATGCGTAGGCGCGGCAGAGCTGTGCATGGGCGCGGCAAGTTAGAATGTAAAGGGTCGGAATTGCGCGTGGGCGCAACAACTTTGCGCGTAGGCGCATGAAAAGATAAAAGTTGCGCGTAAGCGCTGGTGTAGTTCAGATCTACGAAAAATGTGATTTTTGAACGCAAAACATTTATTTTGACCCCAAAAATCACTTATTTCAACTCCATAAAGTATACCAAGCATGAGTTATGTTCATACATGTTCCAAAGCACTTAAAAGTAACTTATTAACACCAACAATCACTTATTTTTCATGAATCTTAACATATTTGTAAAAACTCATAAACATTTACAAATTTTAACAAACATCTACAAATATCCATTTTTACCCATTAAAATTTTGCATACATCATGTAAGGAGTATATTAAACATACTATGAACATTAGTTTTCACTTTCATTAAGAAAAATCATCCCAAAAAGCCCACGAAAATGAGTGGAGAAAGTTTGGGTTCGGAGAAATCAACATTCTCCCCTTTCTCGAGTCACTCACAATTATGAAAACTATCTCTCTTACCTTAGCTTGAAGAAATCTCGAATTTGCTCTTCAAAATCGACTTGCCCTAGCTCTCCTCTCCACTTTGCTCTTCCTTCTCTCTAAACTCCACAAAACATCACACAAATGTGACTTTCTCTCACTACTTGTGCTTATAAAGCCCTCCCCATTTTGTGAGTCATAGGCCCAATTGCAAGAAAAGGCCAATAGCCGAATAAGTTCACACTCGTGTAATCCTCACAAACTCGTCTAATTAACTAATACTCTCGCTTATTAATTAATCGTCACAAAATGAAATAATAATAATAATAATAATAATTGTCATACCCCATTTTTTGACAAATCGCTTTTATACGTCTTTTTAAGACGGATTTTTCTTTGTTCGTTTCTGACGAAATTTCGGCAGAGAGGTATTTTAAAATACCTCATTTAGTGGTTTCTTTTTTATTATTATTATTTTTATTTCTTTATATATATTAATTTATTTTTATTATTATTATTTAATCTGTTTTTTATTTTATTTCATTTTTTAAGTCTTTTTTATGTATTATTATTTATTATTTAATATTTTTCGTTTTTTTTCCATTTTTTTTGTGTTTTTAGTTTTTTTGTATTATTTGGGTCCAGGTGTTTTGTCCTCATCAGGCCCAAAAGGACATTTTTGTCCAAAAGGGATAAAATTCATCTGTCAAACCCTAGTTCTGACACACTATAAATAGTGCATTTATTGCACAGTTTCCAAAAAGGTCAAAAAATCCACTCAGCCGCAGAAACAATTTTTCCATTTCTTTTTTTCCCTTTCTGAATCAAACCCCAAAAATCAGAACAAAAAAAATCAAAGAAAAAAATCAAAAAACAAACACATCATTACCATCATCATTCATAACCAGAACTGAATCAACAACCCTTCATCATCATCATCCATCATCCTCGAAACCCAGATCAAAACAGAACTCAAATCAAATCAATTCCGAAATCAAAAACCAAAGAAAAACAAAACCGAATCACTTTCTGCAAACCAGAATCATCATCGTTCATCAAAACAAACCCAGAACAATAATCAATCATCACAATCCACAAACCAAATCAAAACCATAAAGCAAATCCAAAACCGAAAATCAGAAACGGAAAAAACACTTCCCTTTTCTTCAAAAACAACAAGAACCGAAACAAAGACGAGAGGAGAATGAGAGAATCGCTATTTGAGTCTAGAACACGAAGGTTTTTTCTTTTCTGTTCTTTTTAATTTCGAGTTCCTTTTTGAAAGAAAGGATTTGAGTTTCAGAAAGAGATCGAGAGAGAAAAGAGTTTAAGGAAGAGAACTGTGAGTTTTTGAAAGAAAACCGAGAGAGAAGGTTGAGAGAAAGAAAGAAAATCGCCGGCGGCGGCGAGTGAAGAAGAGAGAGATTTGTTTGTGATTTCTGTTTAGTTTTTTAGGGTTTCTTTCTTTTGTACCCCATTTATGATCCTGTGCGCGCAGGTGCACGGTCTTACGGTGCACCTGCGCGCCTTGGTCCCTCTGATCCTGATCAACCGCTCCTGTTTCCTTTTGCCTGTGATCAGATCAATCAGACGGCTCTGATCTGTTTTTTCATTTCTGCTTTGCACACCCCCTCTGGGCCACGCCCCCCAGAGTTGCTTTTTGCACCCCTTTCTGTTTTTATTGATATTTGCACCCCCTTCTGTATTTTATTTTATTTTTGCCTATGATAAAAGTGCTTATGGAATGTGCTTCAATAAGCTATTAAATCCAAAATAAGCACTTATTTGAGGTTCTTTTTATTTTTTACTATTTATTTCATGATTATTTGTGCTTAATCTTGCTCACTAACTTAACTTTTATTATTCATGCTTTATTCTTTATTATTATTAATTTACTAACTTATCATTATTATTGTCACTAACATACTTCATTATTATCGCTTGTTAATCTAACATTTAATTTATTGCCTATGGTTGACTTCATTATTCCTTGGAAGTGCCTCGATTTTGAGACTGAAACAACACACAACATCATCGAACCACCAAAACCCCCAAAATCCTTCGCACAAGCTCTCACCAATCTTTGTGACATCCCGGTTTCGCAGCTTCAATAGCCTGTCGTTAAAGGAGATAGGCTTGCAATTGAGATTCCAAATGTTGCTTATCAAGCTGGATTAGATGCTTGCAAACACAATCTTCATGGGAGGATTTTATGGCCAAAGGGTTCCACACCGCTATCGGTCGTTGCAGTGAAACAAAAGCTATCTTTGATTTGGAAAGGACTGTCAAAGTGGGGAATCATCTCACTAGATAAGGGATTCTTTGAATTTACTTTTTCTTCTCTAGAAGATGTTAGAAGGGTGAGGTTCATCCCTTCGTGGAACTTAAATCCAGGTTTCCTTAAGTTGTTTGCGTGGTCCAAAGACTTTAATCTTTAGTTGCAACACAACACTTCGGTTCAAGTTTGGGGCGGATTTTTGGTTTATCGCACGAATACTGGCACAAAAACATTTTGTTCACAATTGAAGGTAGTCTTGGAACCCCTATTTGCACTGATGCTATTACTGCTAAACCTATGTGTGAGAGAACCTTTGGTCAATTTGCTAGAGTTTTGTTTGATATTGATATTAGCCAGCCTCTTAGATACAAGTTACTAGTGGAAAGGAAAGGTTGTGCTTTCTTTGTTGAACTTGAATATGAACATATCCCTGGTTTTTACAATGCTTGTAAAGTTATTGGACATCATGTGGACAATTGTAAAAGATTGAACAAGGATGAAGACTTGAAAACAGATAAAGAAGCCAATTTAAAGAAAAAATTACCAGAAGAACCATCAAAGGTTTTTGTCCAAACTAAAGATGGTAGGCCACAACAAAATAAACCAAAAGAAATGATCAATGTTTATAATGAAATTATTAATGTTGAAGAGACTAGTGGAAAATCTCCACAGGCTAGCTTGAAAGACAAAGAACTTGATGATGTTGATTTGGTTAATAACACACCGGTCAACACTATGCAGAGGCAAAGTGATAACAATGTTGTGTTTGTGTTGAGTCCTAAAGCTATCCTTAGGGAACAAGACATACAGTTGGAGGAAGAGTTGAATGATAGCTCAAAACAGTTGGAGAAAGAGTTAAATGAAAACTCAATTAGGGATGCTAACAAAGAATGGAATGCTTCACAATCTAGCTCTAAGGAGTCTTTTGTTGCTGCAACTCCAATCACTACAGAAGACACAAGTTCAAGTACTGATACAAGACAAACTCCTGCCAGAGTTCTTCAAGACATGGCTTTCCTTAATGAATCTTGGGCTAATATGGTTGAAACTGAGGAGGAGGCAAACAAAGTTTTAGAAGATTCAGGGCCAAACCAAGATGAAGGTTTTCAAGTTAGCATGTCTAAAAATCAAAAGAAAGCTCAGAAAAAATTGAAACAATCGAGTAGGGATTCATACACTACCAGATTAAAGGGTCCTAACAAGCCTTTTAAATGAAGTGCATCTATTGGAATACAAGCGGTTTAGCTAATTCCCCTTCAAGATTAGCTCTGAAACAATTTATCATTCACCATAAACCTGATATTGTTTTGTTATCTGAACCTTGGATGGACTTTGCAGATCTACCTAGAAGATGGTTAGTAAATTTAAACCTTAAACTTTTTGCTATGAATACTAGACTTAACCTTTTGCCTAATATTTGGTGTCTTTGTAATATTAATTTAAATCCTACTATATTAGCTTTAGATGATTAGCATGTTTCATTTACAGTTGTTGATAATAATAAACTTGTTGCTATTTCTGCCATTTATGCTTCTACAAACTACTTGAACAGAAGAAATCTTTGGGAATCCTTAAACAATTTACAAGCACAGTTTGTTTTACCTTGGTGTTTCATAGGTGATTTCAATGTCATTTTAGGGGCTCACGAACACAGGGATAGAATATCTCCTGCTAGACTTCCAATGATTGAGTTTCAATCTTGGACTGATTCTTTTAATCTCATACACTTACCTACAAGAGGTGCTGAATTCACATGGGCTAACGGTAGAGATGGTCATAGATATAATGAGAAAAGATCATATAGAGCTGTTTGTAATCAATCTTGGTTGGATTTGTTCAATGTAACCTCTGTCTCAACTCTCACTAAACATAGATCAGATCATTTTCCCCTTTTGATGGAGTTCCAGTTAACCAATGTTGCTTTTGCCTCTCATTTCAAATTTATGAGAATGTGGACCCTTCACCCTGATTGCAGACAAGTGGTTTTAGATTGTTGGAACACTGTAGTGCTAGGTTGCCCCATATATATCCTGAGTAAGAAGTTGAAGATACTCAAAGATAAGTTAAAGACTTGGAATAAAAACTGTTTTGGAAATGTTAATGAGCTTGTTATTTCTGCGGAGAGGAATTTACAACAAGTTCAAGACCAAATTCAACTAGATGGACACACAAATAGTCTACTTGAATAAGAGAAATTAGCCAGCACTGCTTTTGAAGATACTTTGAACAAACAAGAAGCATTCTGGCAGGAAAAATCAAATTTAAATTGGCATTTGAAAGGTGACAGAAATACTCAATACTTTCACAGACTTGCCAAAATAAAGACTTCCGCCAAATTCATTTCCTCCCTTCAAGATGGGGAACATGTGCTCACAGACCAAAACACTATAGCTGATCATGTTGTGAATTATTATAAAACTTTGTTTTGTACTAACCCTGTTTTGCAGGATTCTTTGCTTGTAGAAGAAGTTATTCCTAATTTGATTTATGAAGAAGTCAATACTCTTTTGACTATGCTTCCCTCACATGATGAAATCAAATCAGCTGTGTTTGCTCTCAATAAAGATAGTGCACCAGGCCCTGATGGATTTGGTGCTTTCTTTTTTCCAACACTACTAGGACATTGTGAAAGAGGATGTTTTAAATGCGGTTTTGGAGTTTTTTACTACTAGTTGGATCCTTCCTGGGTTTAACTCTAATCTAATAGCTCATTCCAAAAACTCCCGATGCTACTTCTATTGATCAATTCAGGCCCATAACTATGGCAAATTTTAAATTCAAAATTATTTCTAAGATCATAGCTGACATACTTGCTTCTATTTTGCCAACCATTATTTCTGAGGAGCGAAAAGGTTTCATTCATGAGAGAAATATCAAAGATTGCTTATGTGTGGCTTTAGAAGTTGCTAACCTTCTTCACAACAAATCCTTTGGAGGTAATTTAGCACTGAAAATTGACATAACAAAAGCATTTGATACCTTAGATTGATCTTTTCTTCTTAAGGTTCTTAGTTCTTTTGGTTTCAATGAAGTCTTCAATAATTGTATACATGTGATACTCCAATCAGCTTTTTTATCAGTTTCCATTAATGGCATAAATCTCATGGCTATTTTAACTGCTCAAGAGGAGTAAGGCAATGTGATCCTCTTTCACCTCTTCTTTTTTTCCTAGCTGAAGATGTCCTTAGCCGAAGCATTTCAAAGCTTGTGACTGAAGGTAAACTTGACCTTATCAAGGGCACAAGAAACTACAGGGTTCCATCTCACTCCTTCTATGCTGATGATTTGATGATCTTTTGTAAAGGCAAGCTATCTGGTCTCAAAGCCCTCAAAGATCTTTTTAATCTTTATGCTCTTGAATCTGGCCAAGTGATTAACAACTCCAAATCCACTATCTTTTCTAGTTCAATAACTCAAGGAAGGTTAGCTCTTATTGTTCAGCTTTTGAATTTCAATATAGGTTCCTTACCTTTCAATTATTTAGGGATTCCAATTTTTAAGGGTAAGCCTAAAACCTGTTACCTCCAACCAATAGCTGACAAAATCAAATTGAAACTCTCAGCTTGGAAAGCTTCTCTCCTTTCTATAGCTGGAAGAGTCCAGTTGGTTAGATCTGTGATTCAAAGCATGCTTATTTATAGTATTTCCATATATTCTTGGCCTGTTGCTTTACTTAAGGATATTGAGAAGTCTATTAGGAATTTTGTTTGGAGTGGAGATATATATTGACAAAAGGAAGCTAGTCACTACTTCTTGGAAGAAAATTTATAGTCCTTTCTCACAAGGTGGTTTAAATCTTAGATCACTTTCTAAGTTAAACAATGCCACTAATCTTAAGTTATGTTGGAATCTCATCAATTCTCATTGTTATTGGGCCAAGCTTTTGAAAGATAGAGTCATCAGAGGTAAAAGAATTATACAACACCACATTTCTTCTTCCATTTGGATCAGTATTAAAGATGAATTTGAAGTGATTATGGCTAACTCTATCTGGCTTATTGGTAATGGTGAGGAGGTTAATTTTTGGAATGATAATTGGTGTGGCATTCCATTATCTGAACAGTTTAATATTCCTCCTCATATCAGTCACTTACTTTCCTCTAAAGTAAGTGATTACATTTTTAATCGTCAATGGACTATCCCTTTCCAATTGTCTCAAAATTTGACCACTCTCAGCAATATTGTTCAAAAAATTCCATTACCTATGGAACCCTCTCATGATAAGTTATTATGGAAACATACGGATGATGGAGACTTGCAGCTTAAGGAAGCTTATAACTTTAATCTCCAACCATTGCAGGACCTGCACTGGGCCAAGGTCATTTGGACCCATGATATACCTCCATCTAAATCTCTCTTTGCTTGGAGATTAATGCATCGAAAAGTCCCAACTGATGAAAATTTAATGATTAGAGGATGTTGTATCCCTTCTATGTGTAATCTTTGTAATAGTCATGAAGAGTCCTCTTTCCATCTCTTCTTTGAATGTGCGTATGCTATCAGACTTTGGTCATGGTTTGCTGGTTGTTTAAATATGGTTTTACATTTCACTACTATGGATGACATGTGGAAGCTTTGTGATTTGAATTGGTCTCCTCAATGCAAGGTTACAGCCATTGCTGTCATCATTAACTTGCTTAACACCATCTGGTTTGTTAGGAATCAAGCAAGGTATAATAACAAGGTCACTTCTTGGAGATCTGCTATCTCAATGATGATAGTCAACACTTCTTTAACTGGTAACAACACCTGTAAACCTTCTTCAAACTCAATTAGAGAATTCACTTTTCTGAAGATGTTTAGAATTTGCATTCATCACCCTAAAGTTCCAATTGTTAAAGAAATTTTTTGGCAGCCACCTTTAGTTAATTGGTTTAAATGTAACATAGATGGTGCCTCTTGTGGAAATCCTGGAAATGCCTCATGTGGAGGAATTTTTAGGGACTCTAATGCAAATTTTATTTATGCTTTTTCTGAACCTTTGGGCGTGGCTTCCTCTTATTATGCTGAACTTTGTGGAGCTATGCAAGCAATTGAAATTGCTTTTCAAAAGGGATGGTCTAATATCTGGTTGGAAACTGATTCTACGTTAGTGGTTACGGCTTTTAAGAATCCTACAAAACCTGTAGCTTGGCTGTTAAGAAATAGATGGAAGAATGTGTTGGTTATGGCTAGAAGCTTGAACTTCATTGTTTCTCATATTTACAGGGAAGACAATGAGGTGGATGACCTCCTTGCTAACCATGGTTTGTCTTTAGGATCTCTCACTTGTTGGTCGGATTCGCCATTGCTTATTTCTGAATGTTTGAAAAAGAACAAGCTAGGCTTGCCTAGTTTTATATTATGTTCTTCTTAATGGAGTTTTGGTTTGGTCCCCTCCATTTGTGTATATTCTTTAATTTTTAATATATTTTGGGGTGGCTAGCTCTTTGCTTCCACCTTTTTGGTTTAAAAAAAAAAGATATAGTATTATTTTATAAATAAATTTAACGTTAAAAACAGAAGTACAATAAAGAAGAAAAAATGAGTAATACAACTGGAGTCAAAACATATTGCAATTCATAGTTGGGATGTCCCTAAGTAAGACCGAGTAGAAAAAAAATATTATACTAAAATATTGTCCATATAAAAAAAAAATCTTTCACCGAGACTTAAAATTGTCCAAATTAGACACTTAAAAATTAGTAATTAGTTGTTAATATTAGTATTTTTTTTTCTTTTACGAAGACTTGAATAGTGGTTCTTGCACTCCTGAACGCTTTTAACTTTTAGCTCAAATAACTAGGGTTGACAATGACTCGAGCCAACTCGTAAATAGTTCGAAGCTCGATTCGAAATAACCCACCTCCATGTAAAAATAATTTGTTGTATTCTATTTTTTAAGTTTAAAAATCATTAACAAATTTCTATATAAAAAAGCATTAATAAATTTATTTTCAATATTATTATTTTTGTCAAAATTTTCAACGTTATTTACATCTCTTTCTAAAGCACGTTATTTACTTCTTTAATTAATGATCAGTTTTACAATAATTAAAAAAATATTGACCATATAATATTTTATTTTGACAATATTTATATAATATATTGTAAACAATAATAATTTAATACAAATTGTCAAAAAATAATAATTTAATATATTAAATTATTATTTTTTTACAATATATTATGTTGACCGTTATTATTAAATGTGTGCAAAAGGAAGCACCAAAAAAAAATGTGTGCAACAAGCAATAGAAAAAAAAATTCCAAAATAAATTAATATTATACTTCATTCGTCCTTAATTATAAGAAAATTTTAACTTTTTAGATTAATTGGAAAACTAACGTATCTAGTATATAATTAAAGTCAGATATATTAGTTATCCAATAAATATAAAAAATAAAAAAAAATTCTTTTCATTTTTTATTGCATTTATTTTCCTAGCCATCTTATAAATAGATAGCCTCTCGCAAGGCGACGATGCATATCACACTTTCAAGATGACGGATTTGGATCCTCTCCAATTTTTTTCTCCAATTTTTTCTCTTATGTGAAGAGAGAGAAATTAATAATAAAAAATAAAAAAGTAATGATGAAAGAGAATAAATGATGAGAGAGAAAGACACATAAAAATAATTTGAGAGAGAATTGGAGAGGATTCAAATCGCAAGATGACTACTAACATCAATCTTCAACGTTTTATCTTTTCTATTCTGTGCATTGCTTTGGTACATATGAGCTCGGGTAACCAATTATTTCCATAATTCATTTTTTTGTTCATTTAAAATAATTTGGTGGTACACGTACTATATGTTAATGAAAGTTTGTGCATTTTCATGATGCATTTTTTTTTTTCATTTACTATTATACAAGGAAAGATGTAGTATTTAATTTCATTAAAATTTCTTTTGTTTTCAAATAGATCTAATTTCCCAACTAGAATATATATATATATATATATATTCAATCTTAATACAATCAATCTTGTCTTCAATTTTTCTCTCCTTTCTTGATCAGTTCAATTTGGCTCTGCCAATTTCTTGATCTTTTATTTTATGATTTAATTTATTTACGCTTTTGTTTATGGAAGACTAAGTCTTCTATTTAAATTTTGTTATATTTCTACTGATATTGTTATATTAAGTTTACGTTAAGTTGTCTCTGCTCTCTTGCTTTATATTCTTGTAAATTGGATTTTACAAAACATTGTACCATTTCTAATGAAATGTTTTTTGAATAGCAGGAGTAATGAGCTTTTCTGCTAAGGATAAAATTTGCCTTACCACAGGGTCATGATGCGATGTTTCTGCAAGTGCACAGACGTATCGTGTAGTTATAAAAGATTATCGATCCCACAGAGACCAAAAATCGAGCTTATCGTTATCTGATGTTTCTATGTAAATCTAAGGCTAAATAATAGTTGGAAAGAGCTTTTAAAAAAAATAAATTTGATTTAAATAATTAGATTTAACTAAACTGGAATGTTACTTTTAGTTGTTTCAAAGGATTCGGTAACTAAATTCATTTAGAAATAATGTCACTTTTTAACAAAGTGATATTGATTTAAAGATATGCGTCTCACACTCTCACGCTATTGAGTAATATCATATAGATATAAAATAAATGTTTCACTCTCGCTCTCGCATTTACTTATAAAAATACTTTTTGAAAATCAATTCAATTTAATTAAAAAGATCTAGTTTTCACAAAACAATATTAGTTTAAAGACGAAGGTCTCACGCTGTCGCGCTATTGAACTATATCATAGTTTAAAATTAATGTCCAGTTTTTACTATCTAGTATAAATCTCACACTCTCGCGCTGTTGGCTTACACTTTAGTTAATTTTCACTGTCGTGCAAAATTATAGTCTATCGTTTAATTAAAAACTGTAACAGAAAATTAGTTTGTTTGAAAATAAAGTTTGCAATTTAATTACTAAACCCAAATCAGCTTCTAGTTCACATTCCATTTATATTAAATTAGCTCGACATATTTGTAATTGAAAACATCATGATATAATAAATAGCAATTATTTTAAATAAGAACATATCGGATAATAATAACTGAATAACAAATAAAGTAAACGAGACAAAAGCATATACTGAAACTAAAATAAAATAGATAAAGCAAATTGCAGTGATAGATTTTAAAATAGGATAAGCAATTTAATAAGTACTGAAAAGTAACGTAAACTGAAACAAAAACTGAAATTGAAAATTTAATGTAACTTACAGATGAGAACCGAAAATGGAACTGAAAACTCAGTAGACAATAAAGACTTAAAATCTAAAATATAAACTGATTTGCTCTTAGAATTCTAATTTTGTTCCCCCGTTTTTACACTGAATAAGGCATGTATTTATAGCATTCAGGTGAAAAATATCTGTCCTCCCAATCCGCAGTCAGTTACGCCATGGACTTGATAAGGTGTGCCCGTTTTAATAGGAACGTGGGTAAGTGGTACTGGAAACGTGTGCACCATGTGTCCCTATTAAAAAGGAAGTGGCAGGCAGTTGAGATAGTGGATTTCTCCACCTCTTGCTTTTGTTGAGTGTGGCTGGTACCACAACATTCATAGCAGGCGCCATGTATATGTTGTGTGGCGTGAGGCATAAGTTGCATGGAGGCGCCATGCACTTGTGAATTGGGTTGGACCTTTTTTGTTTTTTTTTGGTTCGTTTTCGCTTTTTTGTTCAATTCGTATGCTTTTTATCTGTTTAAATAAAACTAGACACCGACCCGTGCTATCGCACGGGTTTTGTGGATTATCATATATGATATGAAAAGAAATATAACAAAAATTTCAAAATAAAAGTTCCAAAAATAAAAAGAATTCAAATGAAATTGATGATAAAAATGATAATATTCCGTACATTTATATTTAGGTAAATAGGTTACAAAAGAACTGCTGAACATTACGAAAAACTTCTTTATAAACAACATTTCCAGTTTCAGCCGCATATTCTCCTTCTTCATCGGTTATCAATATCTTCCTTGATGTTACTCTTGACACTGCAACATAGAGTTGACCATGAGAGAAAATTGACTGTGGAAGATATACACCAACATGTTTAAGTGACTGACCTTGACTCTTATTGATAGTCATAGCAAATGAAACAACCAATGGAAACTGTCTACGTTGAAACTTAAAAGGGATTCTTTTATAGTTAATGATAACCTAGGAATAAAAACTTTTTCACCAATATTGCTGCCGGATATCACTCTACTTTCAATGACATATGTTCCCAATTTTGTAACTATCAACCGTGTGCCATTGCATAATCCCAAAGATTGTCCATATTTCTTTTATATTTATAATGATGACGATTATTTTAGCAACTAAATATCATTAAATAGAGTTGACTTTGTAAGATGAGTAAAAACCAAAAGAGGAAAATAGAGTTGACTTGGAATAACATTGGTTAAATTTTTAAGGCCAAAAAAATTATTTGTCTTCTAATTATAAATAACGTCAGAGGAAGTGCCCCTTACTTAGCATATAATATTCAAATATCTTGGAAAAAAGTTTGGTCTTTTATAAGAAACTTTGACTAATTTTCAATTATTTTAAAACATCTAATTTTATTTATGCTCTTATTTATTATGAGAGAAGATATTAAAAATAAGTAAATTACGTGAATGAAGAGTAATTAAATAGGGAATACATGAAATAAATTTAAATTTATAGGAGTATTAAATAAAAAGAAATATGGACCATGTGTTTTTAGTATATGGGTTGGATCCATAATTAACGTGACAAATAAATAGAAATCTGAAGATACTTAAAATAAATATCTCCATAATGTCAAAACATATCCGTAGAAATATCGAAAATACTTAAAATAAAAATCTCATTAATGTCATTAATACAAATCCGAAAATATACTTAAAATAACGACGAGCATAATCCCATTATTGTTCAATAAGACAATTGCAACAATAAAAAACATAAAAAAGAACTAGCCAACAGGTCCACACCAACAGAAATCATTAAAATATTAGAAACTAAACTTGAAACTAACAGAAATATTTGTCTAAAATTGCAAAACAACGTCAATCAGCTTCACCGTCAACATCAATAACAGTTGCATCCTCGATACTGATAGCCAGTCTCTTTCCCAAGTTCTTGCTAGTTGGTGTAGTAGACGAATCTACAGCAACAATGTCATCTTTGGTTGAATCACCACCTTCAATAGCCTCCTGCATTTATAATTGCATTAAATATTTACAAACATTGAACCGTCAAATATAAAAAATCACAAACGAACTTGTAAATATGAATATACCATGACACTGCCATCAACATTGCGATGCTCCAGCTGACCAGAATCGGCATCGACAATCTCATTTGATTCCTGCAGCCAGTCAGATAAGATTATAGAAACATTGATTACATAAATTAATTATTTAAATACGTGTGACATTGAATTTGTATTCATACATTAATCCCATGAAGTGAAAGAAACTTGTTGAGAATATCCTGATCTTCTGTGAGTCTTTTAACAGTGTAACGGCGCCAGTTGCGAAACAAATTAGCATCATTTACTTCTACCTTAAACATCATTTGTTTATCAACAAATGTGTTCAGATGGGTAAAGCGAATCCTGTCAGAAATAAAAGTAGGTGACCAACCAAAAACATTTGAATACTTCCATCCTCAGCGGGGTTTGCTTTATCGGGTACGGTCCACAAATGAACAATACAAACTTTCATTTCGAAATCAATATTTCCAGCAGCAATGGCGGAAATTGCAGTGTAATTGAGTGAATTTACTGCATCATAAATATAAGTTAAAATAGTCTAATATTAACATAATAAAAATAGGAATATATTAGTTTTTTTTTATTCAATAAATCACATAAAAAAGTATACACACTGGGTGTATATTTTTTTACAATTTAAAAAAGCATACACACCGTGTGTATTTTTGTTACAACAAACAATAATGAAGAAATTTGAAAACCTCTATTAACCATAGCCATAGCAATAGTTGAAATGAAGAGATTGTTTGATAAGTAAAAACGTAGTGAGTAGTGTGGAAATAAACATTTCGGTAATGCTCTTTTTATAGTAAAATGTGGTTAAATAAAAATGGTATATTTTGTTAAGACATTAAATGCATATTATTATCATTAAATGATAATGATAATTATCAAAAGTCAAATCCGTTTATAATTAAAGGTCATTTAAAAAAATTATGTAATAGGTAATTTAATAGGTAATTATTTCATAACATAAGCACGGAATAATTATTTCATAAAATAAGCACGAAAAAATAGACCATACGTTGTGTTATAATTAAACTTCATTTGAAAAAATTATTAAAGCTCTTTTTATAATTATTTCGTTTGTAATTTATTGTAGGTAATTTAATATGTAATCATTTTAAATTACCTATATAATTATATGTGATTATCAAAAAATTATATAAAAAAAAAACGTGATTATCAATATATATTAGGAATAGTTTTTTCTTTTTGACGAAATATATTAGGAATAGTTGAAAAAATAACTATAGGATTCGAAAAAAAATTAATGGATTCGAAAAAAAATTAATGTGATTATCAAAATATATTAGGAATAGATTTTATTTTTTTTTGACGAAATATATTTGGAATAGTTTTGAAAAAAAATAGTTAATTCCAGATATAGGATCATGTCAAAATATGTTGATAGAGGAATACCGTTAAAAAAAATGTTGATAAATATGTTAAGACATTAAATGCATATTATTTTCATTAAATGGTAATTATCAAAAGTCAAACCCGTTTATAATTAAAGGTCATTTGAAAAAATTATTTAATAGATAATTTATCATTTTAAAAAATTAATTAATAGGTAAATTATTTATAATTAAACTTCATTTGAAAAAAATATTAAAGCTCTTTTTATAATTATTTCATTTGTAATTTATTGTAGGTAATTTAATAGGTAATCATTTTAAATTACCTATATAATTATATGTGATTATCAAAAAATTATAAAAAAAAAATACTATGTAATTATCAAAATATAGTAGGAATATATTTTTTTTTTTTACGAAATATATTTGGATTAGTTTTTTTTTTTTTGGCGAAGGGTTACTAAAATATGTGATGATCAAACTATAGTAGGAATAGTTTGAAAAAAGCATACACACCGTGTGTATTTTTGTTAAACAAACAATAATGAAGAAATTTGAAAACCTCTATTAACCATAGCCATAGCAATAGTTGAAATGAAGAGATTGTTTGATAAGTAAAAACGTAGTGAGTAGTGTGGAAATAAACATTTCGGTAATGCTCTTTTTATAGTAAAATGTGGTTAAATAAAAATGGTATATTTTTGTTAAGACATTAAATGCATATTATTTTCATTAAATGATAATGATAATTATCAAAAGTCAAATCCGTTTATAATTAAAGGTCATTTAAAAAAATTATGTAATAGGTAATTTAATAGGTAATTATTTCATAACATAAGCACGGAATAATTATTTCATAAAATAAGCACGAAAAAATAGACCATACGTTGTGTTATAATTAAACTTCATTTGAAAAAATTATTAAAGCTCTTTTTATAATTATTTCGTTTGTAATTTATTGTAGGTAATTTAATATGTAATCATTTTAAATTACCTATATAATTATATGTGATTATCAAAAAATTATATAAAAAAAAAAACGTGATTATCAAAATATATTAGGAATAGTTTTTTCTTTTTGACGAAATATATTAGGAATAGTTGAAAAAATAACTATAGGATTCGAAAAAAAATTAATGGATTCGAAAAAAAATTAATGTGATTATCAAAATATATTAGGAATAGATTTTATTTTTTTTTGACGAAATATATTTGGAATAGTTTTGAAAAAAAATAGTTAATTCCAGATATAGGATCATGTCAAAATATGTTGATAGAGGAATACCGTTAAAAAAAAATGTTGATAAATATGTTAAGACATTCAATGCATATTATTTTCATTAAATGGTAATTATCAAAAGTCAAACCCGTTTATAATTAAAGGTCATTTGAAAAAATTATTTAATAGATAATTTATCATTTTAAAAAATTAATTAATAGGTAAATTATTTATAATTAAACTTCATTTGAAAAAAATATTAAAGCTCTTTTTATAATTATTTCATTTGTAATTTATTGTAGGTAATTTAATAGGTAATCATTTTAAATTACCTATATAATTATATGTGATTATCAAAAAATTATAAATAAAAAAATACTATGTAATTATCAAAATATAGTAGGAATATTTTTTTTTTTTTTACGAAATATATTTGGATTAGTTTTTTTTTTTGGCGAAGGGTTACTAAAATATGTGATGATCAAACTATAGTAGGAATAGTTTTTTTTTTTTTACGAAATATATTTGGAATAGTTTTTGTTTTTGACGAAATATATTAGGAATATTTGAAAAAATATGTATGGGATTTGTAAAAAAATTAGTTAATTCCAAATATTATATCATGTCAAAATATGTTGATAGAGGAATACCGTTAAAAAAATATTTCACTAAAATTATAATTAGGAACATAAAGACATAGTGATATATATGTATATGCAAAATATATCAAATAAATTAAAATGGTGTAGTGGCAATTAAACTGAACAAATATGTGAGAGGATATGAGTTCAAATCCCGGTGAGAACATTTTTTAACATTATAATATATAAATTAGGGTTACTAAATTAGGGTTAACTGGAGACTTAGCTCCTTTTATATTTATAATTATAATGATACCAGAAATCAATAACAATTTATAAAATAAAATTACGAAAATGAAATAGAAATAATAGAAATATTATACTAATTTAATTAAATAAATAGTGTATTTTTAATATTATCAGGCCATGTCCAGATAATGATCCAGCTTGTGCCCAGTTTTGTGCGGAGAGGAACTACCCTGAATGTAGCAATTGTATTGGAAATTTATGTTGCTGTGATAAATCATAGATAGATCTATCTTAAATAAATACAATTGTACCGTTTCATATACAGTTATACCTCTTTAAAAAATAATTAGAGGTTTCGATGTTTGACTCTTACTTATAAAAAACTAACAATAGATTGATCTAAATTATAAGAGTTTTTTTTTACAAAACATCATTAGAGTTTTATACCTCTTTAAAAATTAGTTAGAGGTTTCGATGTTTGACTCTTACGTATAAAAAAACTAACAATTCAATTACAAATACATAGTAAAAAGATATATAAGAAAATTCATAATTAAATTTTAAAATTTTTATAAAGTCTCAAAGTTGAGTTTTACAAAGCATAAAATTAGTTCGGTAGTTTTGAAAGTAAAATTTAGTCTTGACAACTTGATTTAGGACCCGTTTAGATTAGGCTATTTTTGTTTCCTGTTTTTAGGTTGAGTATTCTTATGCATGTCTCTCGATCACAACTTTAAATTATACAATATTCCAGCTCGCCAATTTTTCTATTTCATACACTCACATTTGTCTTCAATCAAATAACAATGCTAATAACAAGATGATCAGTTGCCATAGATGACAAAAAATGCTAAAAAAAAAAATTGACACTAAAATATTCGTCAAAAGATATCCAAATTGTCTATGCCTAGTAGGAAAAGTGTGTCTGAGGTTTTGTAATGATTTTTTACCAAAGTGCCATAGTAATTTAAGTGATTGATACATGTAGGAAAAATGGGATAACAAATTAAATTAAATGAAGACAATTAGTTAGAGCAATTTAAGTGATTTTTTACCTAGGGCACATGCAGCTCTGCCTCGTTGATACTAGTTGCTGCTTAAGAGGTTTACGGTCTTTTTTTTAAGCCAAGGTTTGTAAAAAAATTGAGAATGTTAACATATACCCTAAATAAAAATTATTTTTTAAAACTTGTGCATTTTTAATTTTAAACATTAAATTTTTTAAATTATTAAATAAAGTATTTTTATATTAAGATGTCTTATAATGTGCACATGTTAACATTACTAATTTTTATTGGGAAAATTCGTTTTGGTCTCTAAGAAATTTTTAAGATTTAATTTAGTCTCTAAAATAATAAAAGCAATTTTTAGCCCTTGAGAAAAATAAACGAAGACAACTTAGTTTTTATTTAATATTTATTTGTTTGGTTGATGAAGGGAATATTGAGAAACGTAAAAAATGAAGAGAAAATGAATAAAAAATGAGATGATTATGTAGTAACATGATATGAGAAATATAAAATTAGTTTGATTGGGAGAGACAATGCATTATATATGCAGCGTCGAACTTCGAACTTCGGTCATTTTACTTATCTACTTTAAGACTATGATTTCTAGTCACTAGGCTACATTACCAAAATAAAATATATATTTATAAAATCACAAAAATAATCGATTGTTTGGCTACAATGTACTTTATAATAATGAATGATTGAATTGAAATTTAGAATTATCCAATAATCGATTGAGAAAGCATCCCCAACTTTATTCGATACTTTCACAAATAAATAAGACAAGACATGTGAATTTCTACCGCTGAATGTATTTCCTCAATTGTATTTTCATTTTAACATTTTAATCTAAATTAATTATTTGATGTTAATTAAATTGATAATAAAACTATAAATTCTACTACTTGCTTAAGAAAACAAAAACATTTTCATTTAGTCCGTATAACTCTAACATTTATTTTAATAGAAAAGAAATAGACCCCACATAAATTCAATTTGCACCACCCATGTTGAATTTCACTGACCTTTCCTTTATTCTTCCATCAAGTTAATCCATCTCTTTTGCCAAATCTTTGCATTTTTACCCAATAGTCACCAATCTAGCAATATAGTCATGTTGCCCATACTGCCTCTACGTTCTTTTATAGATAATTGTAGTACTTTTTAAAATTGATGGATACCAATTAAATTGGATGGATTAACCCAAATTACATTGCATATATAAATTATTTAGCATAGCTGTTTAACACTTCTTCTACATAACTAGTAATTATGGTAAATGCTTTTATAAAACAGAACCCAACTTTATTCCATACTTTCACAAATAAGACAAGAAATGTGAATTTCTACTTTATGATCAATTTTATGATCAATTATTTGATGGAATTTTATGTTTCTAAATCTTAAATTATATTTCATAAAAAAAGTTCCAACCTCCACCCTGCATAGTCAAATAACGCAGAGTTTGGTTTCAGATTTCAGTTCGCGCACTTTTCATGTTCTCACAGGCTTTTTGACTTTTACACGCAGGGACACTACTTAAGTTCATTTTAATTATGCTTTAGGTGCTACTCTACCTTTTACAAATAAAAAAGTGCACGTGTCTATATTAATTTATTGACGTGTCTAATAAAGTCATGTTAGTGTAGATCCATACAAGTATTTAGTGGATTACATTCACACTTATAATGATAAACATGTGACGATTATAAAGATTTATTGTTTCTCAATATTAATCGTCAGTGTTTGATCATTGTTACAAAATACCACTAGCAATTGATGTGATTTTTTAAGAGTTTGACATCAATGGTGCACTAGGTATTTTGGTGAGTAATTTTTTGTTCTCTATAAACTAATATAGTTTATGTATCTGCAAAATTATGTTAGAATTTTTCTAACACTTATGAATAAAAAAGAACATTATGTTCTTGGATCCAGACATTTGATAAAGATGGAGAAACTAAAATTATCTCCCTATTCAGTAATTTTAAAGTGAGACTCAAGTATAAAAAGCGAGTTTACTCTGAATCACGAAGGTTATGTGATTATAAAGTTTTGAATTCCAGGGACATTGGAGGTGTTATTTAAAATGACATAAACTTTGTTATGTTTTTCGTTGCTTAAATTAAAGTGCTTCTAAAGCAATAAGGTAAAAGACAGACTCTCGTTGGAGAAATGATATTTCATTAAGATTGTTGAACAAAGAAAATATCAGGAGCATATTATGTAATTATTTAATCTTGCTACAACATTATAGTTTTCGACAAATAGATAACTTGGTCGAAAATTTAGTATTTAGTGTTCTATTTGCCCAATTAGTCTTATAACTATTAAAGTTAGAAATGTTTCTTTAATAGAATAATTTCATAAAGTGTGCATTAAAGAAACAGTTGAAGCAAGAGAAAATAAAATAGTGTTCATTATGTAAATACCTCAAAGGATAAAGGCAAATAAAGAAAAATAAGAAAATGTGATCTAAACTGACAAATGTCCAATGATGTTTAAAGGCACATAAATCGAGAGGGGAAATAAATCGGTGAAGATTAATGATGGTTTTCAACTATGTGGTATATTGTTGTTACCAATTTATATTTGTATTTGAAAGACAATATGATGAATCATTATGTGAATTAAGTTTTGTTTTAACGTTATAAATTCTTTATTATTTTAAACGAGATATTCAATCTGTCTTTTAAATTTAAATATTATTATAGTGAATTCAGTTATGACTTGTGACAATCTAGAATTGTTAAAAACGTTGAGAAAATAAACTTTGGTCTCATGTTAATGAACATTTTGAGACAAAAAACTGAAAAGTCTCTTGAAGATATTGAGTTTGGGGGAGATATGGTAAAAGAAAAAAATTGAGTGAGGAAGAATTGATTCTAAATCAATCCATATAGTTACTTTAATTTAGTTAATTTGGATCCTCACAAGGATATCAGTGTTATTTCTCTAAATTAAGTTAAGAAATTGATTCATAAAGATCAAACTCAATACCTTCAAGAACTAAAGTATCAAGTGTCCTAAAGTATTGACTGAAAAGAGAATTTTGTTTTTTTGTTTCATTTAAAAATTATATTAGGACAGTCATGACACTTATCATCACTTGTTACAATTTTGGAGTTTCATAAGATGGATATCAAGATCGTGTTTCTTAATAAGAAACACAATAAGGTGCAATAAAATAAAACTTGGTATCAATAGACACAAAGTATGTAATTTGCAAAAAGAATGAAATCCATTTATGAGTTAATGAAGTTGTCTCATTAATGATACCACAAAAGTCTCATCAGACAACTTTCTCATTTGGTTTTGAGATGTATATTATGAATAGTTGTGGATTATATAGGTTCAGTGTGAGTATGTTTACATGCTTAATTTAATATGTCGATTTTATTTTATTTAGTCTGCAGTGATATATGATTGTTGTGCAACATCAAAAAAACGCTAACAAAAGTTTAGTGACAAAAGATCTTGGATACATCTCTTTTGTATTAAGCATTTTGATACTTGGAGATTATTCTCAATGTATCATTCAGTTATGACAAGAGAGTTATATCAATTTAATTGAAAGTAAATTCAACATGAAAGTTAACAAAGTAAGGGTTTACCTTAATCATAAAGGGATAAAGGGAGATTGTTTAGTCTCAATCATTGTCCCAAAGAAAATCTGGAAATTTAGAAAATAAAGTATTTTCCTATATGCTTAAGCTTTGGGAAACTTATGTATGATCTTAGTTATACGCATTCAGAAATAGCCTATATAATGAGATCACTTGGCAGGTACTTGAACAATTCAAAATTTGAATTGTTGAAATAAGGAAACCATAAGGATTGTTATAGAGAACGGTAATTTGTGCTCACGTATCGGAGATCTAACAATTTGGAGATCATCAGGATGTTCAACTCCGATCCTTTTATATGTCTATATATATAATGGACATTCTAACTCAAGAAATGATTGTAGGTATTTATGTCACTTGGTTGCATAAAGTAATAGGTTTTGAAAGACACCTCAAGTTATATTGTGACATAATTAAGTCAGTCGGATAGTGTTTCAACAACTATTTTATAAAGTCCATTGACTTATTAGTTGTTGTTGAATGATAGAACATATAAAGATAAAGTTTATGTTAGCTGACTCACTAATCAAAGACGTGACACCTAAGGTCTTTCTTATTAATTTTGTCACTAAGGATGTCTTGGATTAGTGGGAGTCTCTCTTCAGTTATGTTCTAACTTTGGTTTTGATACTAATACAGATTTTGTTCAGATCTTCTGCAGAAATAAAGTTTAAGGTTGTTATTCTTATAATCAGTTATGTGTCTTTTGAGCAAATATTGAATTTTCAAACTTCAGTTTGATTTCACTAAAGACTTCAGTTGGACCAGTTGGAAATAGGCATGATTTAGAGATCACATTGCATGAAATTTCCATGTCACTCATCCATATAAGATCTATGTCGTCAAGTACATTGATGTGGTGGTCGTCGGGGTTCCGTCACGTTATACGTCAGTGACGACAGCCGCGGTGGTCCCATTATTGATGTATGAGATGGACCAGATTGTAAGGTTGAAATCTAAAGATAAATTGCATTCGGATGCGCGCCTAAGTAATAATGATATAATTATTACGATATGTAGCCCAAGTGGGAGATTGTTGGAATATTTTATGATATTACACTAATATTATGTGGGCAAATATCTTTATATAATTATATTAGCTATTTATCAATTAGGAGCCTTAATTGATTAAGTGATCAAATAAAGTTAAAATATTTAGATTTCTATTTAGTATTAATTAAGTATTTAATTAATTGGATATGGGCTCAATATGAGTGGATGTCAGGATGACCCATTTCGGAATAATGGGAACCCTAATTGGCCATCACACTATATAAAGGCTATGGTCCCCAATATTCCATACACGCTGCATATTACTTCTTCTCCCCATCTGAAGAGTGGTTAGGGCATAAGGAGTCGTGGATGAACCACAAGCCAACGGGTGTTCGTCATCCGCCTCTCTCTTTGCGTTTCAGGATGCTGCCGAGAGGCTACGGTTTGTTCATATCTAGTGATTCATCATCCAGGTATTTCTATAATCCTTTAATCTCAATAAATCAACATATCGTAGATCCTGTTTCATATTCATGCTCGTAAGTTTATTTGGCTTCCGCATTAAAGTAAGATTATGGATTTAATCTTGGGCGCTTCTACGGTGCTTCGCAAATTTGAACTTTTCCGGTGCAGTTACTCAATTGACCAATCAGAAGCAAGCCCTAAGTTGCCCTAATTTGCCCTAGCCACGTCAGCTTTATATGGTGCAGGAGGTACACGGTAGGTTCTCGTTTTACAATCTATTATTTTATTTCGTTTTTAATTTGAAATCATTATTCATTATTTGGTTTTAAATCATCATAACCAAAAATCATAAATCATAAAATCATTTATCAAATAAGTGATTGTTCTTCATAAAATCATAATTCATAAAACCTAATCCCCTTTGTTCATCAATCTCCATGTTTCCAGGTCCATTTTCTTCTTCATATCAAACATTCGATTCTTATCCAAAATCGTGAAATGAAACCGGATTCGCGTTCAAATCAACTAACAAATTGAAATCCTTACAACCCTAAACACAAATACCTTAACAATTAGTACGGGTCAGACGACGGTGATCTCTTCGTGTTCCTCTATATCGATTCGCGTTCCTCCCTCGATGTCTTTGTGTGCTTTCGTGATGTTCTTCGTGTTCCTCTATACGTCGAGGTAATTATTACATTTGACTCATATCTGAAAATTAACAGTATTTTGGGTGATTCAGATTTAGGGTTTCAAACCCAATTGAATCTTTAGGGTTTCAATTGAATTGGGGAATTGGAAATTAGGGTTTGAAACGATTCTTAGGGTTTCAATTGAATTGAATTGAATTGGGTAATCCAAATTTAGGGTTTCTAACGAATCTTAGTGCTTCAATTAAATTGGGAATTTAAAATTTTAGTTTCTGTTGGTGTTTTATATGTTGGCCTCATTTTGCAAAAACAAGTTCTAGCAAGATGTTGGACCAGATGCCGTAGCATGTGGGTACAGCATCTGTCGTGACGGTAATTCTCGCTGTATTTATGCGCCATATCCTTGAAACAACCCTCCATATCGTTGGTTTAGGCTCACCCCAACTCCTTAGAAACAACCTTGTCCTGAAGGTTGAAATTTGCATCCCTACAAAATTTTCCTCTATCATAAACAGAGGGAAAAAATAAGTCGCATCTTTAGCTAAGAGACAATTAAGCTCATTTGTAGCATCCCATATAGTTAATGCTGCATAGCTGTATTTGGTTACCTATGTTGGTTCGCTTACCTTAATAATTTTTTTCTGTTTATTGATATGAAACTAATGGGTAGCTTTTTTTAAACTGAATTAGGAGTCATTCATAGACTAACTTGCCCTCACCCTCACCATCAAAATGGTTTAGTAGAAAGGAAACATGGACATTTAGTAGAAACAGGTCTTACCCTGCTTTCCCAAGCTAACATACCCCTCAAGTTTTGGGATCATGCCTTCATTACAGCAACCTTTCTTGTAAACAGGCTTCCTACTCCTGTTCTTAACAATAAATCACCTTACTATGCTCTTCTTCACAAATACCCTGATCATTCCTTCTCAAACCTTACCTACACATACTCAGTCTTCTCCTAATCCCACACCTGTACCTTCCACACCTAGTTCATCTCCCACCACATCTATCCCTGATCCTAATGCTATTCTAAATCCTCTTCCTATAACTACCATTCCTATATCAATTGAACCTATATTAGGGTTCAGATTATAATCCAAAGTCAATAAGGCTCTGTTCAATCTCTGAAGTTATAGAATTTATTTATTTTCAAAAAAACTAAATAATTATATCTTGAGTTTTACATCTAAATTTTCCATGATGAACCTGTTTACATAGAGTTGACTTCATTCATGATCATCCAAGCAATGCCTTTAGATGCTTTCAATATTTTCCTATAAAACTTTTATTATAATTTTGGTTGCATAATATGTTGTGAGCCATTTAGTGAATTATAGACCTCCGTGTTTCATTTGTAGTTATATAGATGATGCAGTTGCTCTCTTGACTAAGCTTTTGATTTGGACTATTCTCTCCCAACACCATTCTGGTTTCATTTTCAGGTGACCGAGAACCCCAGTGCAGTTGGTGGTTGCAGTTGTAAAAGCTCCTTCATGGTGAAACAGTAGTTAGTTATCTCGGTACTCCCCTTCTCACTTTCCTCCACCGCCCAGATATTTATTCAGTCGAATTACATTACACTATGAAACATGATTTTTGTACCTCAATTTTTTTTGGATTGAATTAAAGATTGAATTATTGCTTGTATAATGATATCAATATCAATATAACATACAGTTGTTGTACTGGTAATAAATTATCAGGCATTTCAGCATGTTCTAATATCTTTTGGTGCTTATTACTGATAGTTTGAATACTAAATGAGTCTTGCAAATGTATTTACTGTATGCAACAGCATGTTGCTTGTTTAATGACATTGGGTGGATTTACTCAATCAACCAAGGGTTGGGCATGATGATAATATTTTTAGGAAATATTTTACATTTGCCAAGTGTTCCTATGGTTTATTGAATGTAAGGTTAACCGCAATAAACCTACAAAAGTTTTGAAAAGTTTTTAGCTCAATTGTAGATAAGTTTTGAGTCTGCTCATGCACCCTAATAGAACAATTAACACTACAAAGTCATTCTCTTATTAGATTCAGAATTTGTGGACAATGGGCGTTTAAATAAGTTACCATAATTTATGGATATGACTTCTCTTTTAATTACAATAGTGAATGGGAATTTCTAAAACATTGAGAATTGATGAGTTATTCCTGCATAAGCTTGTATTGTAACATCTGTAAATTATAGGTTTTAGAAATCCTTTTTGTCAATTTCTAAACATGTGATATATATATATATACACAATATAATACAATAAATAGAGAGACGCAATTCATGATTTCACTCAGAGAACCTGAATTTACCGGAACACTTGTTTAAGTTTTTAATTAGTTCCTTATTAACAATTTTTTTATATGGGATTAATCTTCCAGACAACAATTAAGATGCGGTATATTTGTAGCCAATTTCTGATGTAGGGTTCCATTTTAGATAAGTTGTAGTACAATAAGTATTATAGAAAGATTTCATAGTTAATGATGTGTCTTGTGATTTTCAAAATTGTAAACATTTTTGTTACAAATTAACGTCGTTTGTTAATAGACATGAAGAATGTACTGTTTAACACATAAATATTTGACTGGTCATTGAAATTAACTGCAGGTATTGAATTTCACTACCACAATTTTGGCTTACAATAGCATTAATTTAATAGCACTTTTACAGAAGCGCTATTAACGATCTCACTAAAATGTGTATAATAACACTTTACTATAAAAAGTGCTATTGTACATAGTAAAATAAATTTATTAAAAGTCTTTTATAGCAATTTTGGTGCAATCGCTATAATAAATATACTTTAGATAACACTTTTAAAAAACGCTATTATATTTAGATAGCACTTTAGTGAAAACAATTGGTATTACCGCTCAGAAGCAAAATATTTTTTGCGCCCTAATTTTTTAATTGAAAAAAGAATTTTCCTTTTGACTCACCACTTTCTGTATTCTCACGATCGAGACTTTCACTTCCCTTTCCTCAATCGACGGCTCAGTAAACCACCACCGCTTCCTCGATCGACCAACAGCTCACTAACCCACCGCTTCTCAACCACCACTGCATCTTCCGCAATCGACGGCCATCTCTTCGGTCATGTCACCTTCGTCACCCATCTCAACCTCTCTGACGACTCCTCCGACAGTTCCCTAACCCTCACCACCGTCTCAAACTCAGAAACACCCTAAGAACCAAGAAACCACCTTCAGAACCACCATCTTCTCACCACCATCTTGACTAACCCTCCATCGTTCTTTGAATCTTCCATTGTTAAACCCTAAATCCCACGGAGGTAAATATTTTCCCTGTTTTTATTTTCTATTGTTGATTCTTGGATTTTTATGTTGTTGTAAGATCTTTAAATTCCTTGTCAACTCTTATACTAGGTGAGTACATTGATTTTGATTTCTGTACTTTTCCTAAATCATGAACACAAATTTTGATTTTGCCCCTGGACTTGTACTAAGTGAGTACATTGTTTTGATTGATAATTTGATAACTAATAATTGTATTGTATTGAATTTTTATTGTTAAATTTTAATAATTTGATTAGTATTTACAAAAATTGCAGGGTCATTCATGAACACCATAGATTATTTTAATTTCGGCCAAGCTGCCGACCCCGCTATGAAGAAGCTTCATTATGATAAGCAAATTAAACAACTAAAATCACTCCCTAAGCTTGATTCTAGCATAGATAGGGGAACATCTTTCAATTTCAAGCCTGGACATGTACAAGGTGAGTGCCCAATGTTTTGATTAGTTCTATATATTTTTAATTATAATTTCATTGATTCATATTATATGGGATTCTTAATATTAATTAGTATTAATATTATTTAATTTCTTGTTAATATTAAGGCGTATTTTAGGTTCTTTTTAGAAATGCCAAGAATCAATATATCTGAAAAGGCTTTGGGCCAATCCCTGTTGCTTTACAGGAGCTCAAAGGTAATTTCATTGCTATGTCTGCAATGTGTATCATCTCATGAATAGTGTACCTTAATGTCTAGCAATACTCACTCATTGACAATACAACACAATTTGATGGATACATATAAGAAAAATAACAATTAAATTTAAAAAGTGAGAAAATAAGAACTTACTTATAGGTGATTATCAGGGTTACAGAAAGAGTAACTATGTGAAGATTACTTGTAACCAAGGGACAACATTTTTGAGTGGCTTTAGAGTAGTTTAGCAGTTCCTATACATATAGGTGATTATCCATATTTCAATTTTACGTTCTTTGTTTTGTGGAAAAAAAAATAATAGTTTCACTTTCTTTGTCAAATTTCTACATGATTTAGATCAAAGTTGCATCACACAGTGGAATATAGTTAGCAAAAATTTGCAGTTTGCTTTGAGTAGTAGTGCTGGTTCGGTTTGTTGTTTGTGTTATGTTCTCGCCATAGATTAGATTAGGTTGTTCTATCTTTCTGTGATTTTAGACATAGATTGTTGATCATCTTTGCCACATGAAAAAGTGTTAGTCTTTTAATCTTGCTGTTGTGTTTAGACAGTTGGAGCTGTTTGTTGCACATGAGTTTTGGGTAGTGATGGAATGGTTCTTGTAAAGCTCATATGCATCTTCTCCATAAACTTGCAGGTTACAATAAGTGATGATTTTCAATTTTAAGATAAAAAGCTAAATTTACAATGTTTTCAATCCCTATGATGATGCTTCTGCTACTGGAATATAATTTAACTTACCAATAGTTCTAGTTCATATAGTATGATTTATCTTTGTTTCTATTGTACAGGAAACTTGACAAGCTTTGATATATGAATTAAGAAGTGGCTAGAGTAAGAGGTTAAACCTTTTGTTCATCATTTTCTACTTGATTCAATTCTTAGGTTTCAATTTTTGCTGTTATATTTCCTCTGTATTGTGGTTTTCTCAATTTGGGAGAATCGTTTGTATATGATGAGTGTGCAATTAGTGATGGATATTGGTTTGTTAAAAATGCTATTGTGGTGCATAATTGTGTAAGTCATTTGAGTTATTTTTAGTGTAGGTTCAAGAGTGTGTACAAGTGTACTAGAATTTTGAAACTAGTAATAATGGATTTAAAGTTATAACCATGAAGTGTGAAGTGTATATGTTGAAGTTCTTCAATACTAGTTTCTTTTTGTTTTGCTAGTTCTGTGTTTTATTCTTCTTTTTCAGTTCCTTCATATGTGGGGAGAGATCATGCACTTGTGATATGTACCAAGTCTCAAACCAATTCTATAAAAAATCATACTGGAGAAAGCATCAAAATGTTGAGTTGTACTTCTTTTTATTTATTGACACTCAATTTATTTATTGACTCAAATGCTTCTCCCAAATATTCAATTTATTTATTGACTCAATTGCAAAACATCAAAATGTTTTATTTCTCGACTCAATTTAAGTGTTGAGTAGTACTTCTTTTTTTAAAGTCTTATAACTTGGTATTTTGCTGTTATTGGTTGGTATTGCTTTTGCAATTATTTGTATCATAGTTTCAAATTGTTGGGGGTTTAAAAACATGCATCAAAATGCTTCTCTATCATGTATATTATTCATAAGCTGCTGTTAAACTTGTTCTACTAAACTTTTTCATTTTTTTCTTTTTAATTTTTCAGAGACTTCTTGAGAACATTAGAGAGATGCTAGCTTTGGAAATGGTTTGGGAGCTCATTGCGAATAATGTAGTAAACCAAGCTTTGGCTACAACAGATCCTTTGCTTAAATTACTCTAACCTTGTATGAGTATTCTTATATATACAGGTAATCGTCTTTAGCAAGAAATTAGCTTTATATTTATTCCTTCAATGAGAAGAGTTGTCATGGTAAGAGTAGTGAGATTTTGCTTTATGTTTTGTACCTTTCAGTCTGTTTTTGTTTCACATCTTTGCTACTCTTGTATAATTCCTCTAATATTGTTTAGGTGTCTTAGAAAGAAATATCAATATACTATTTGTATTGAAACTGTTCAATTCTGTCGTTAAATAATAGTAATCAAATATATAATATATTCTTAATTTTTCAGGGACTTGGTAATATGATATGAGAATGGCGATGGCTTGCGAGCAATTCTAAGACGTTCAAGTTGATTATTAATTGTTTGCTGCATAAATTCTTGTTATGCATAGGATCATTAAGTGTAGGGATAGGTGAGTGATTATGGTTGAGGAGGCATAGCACCTTTGTAGTAGGCGTTGGTGTTGTTATTATTTGTATGTATCGGCATAAGTTAGTTTTGGTGGATGAGATTTATGTATTGAATAACTATATGTATATACAATTGTATTGTATATTATTCATGTTATATTGGAGAAGTACTTATTATTTGCTAGTTTTTAATGAAACTATTTTAAATTTCAATCTAAGCTCCAGTTTACGTATAGGAAAAAAAAGAGGCTCCATGTTGTATTTTTTTTTAAAAAAAGACATACAATAGCGCTTTTTTTATAAGGTGCTATTAAAACATACAAAAAAAATATACAGGCATACTATAGCGCTTTAGTGAAAAAGCGCTATTAAAGATAGGACATACGATAGTGCTTTTAAAAGTGCTATAATAGGCACAGACTTATAATAGCGCCAACTTCTATAGCACTTTAAAGTGCTATAAAAGCCAATAAAAAGCGCTATAGTAGCCCTTTTTTGTGGTAGTGTTTGGCAAAATTGTGATGGAAGTTTGAAGCTTTTCGAAGATCTATTTAAAGCATACGATCATATGCAGAAAAAGTTTAGAGACAATGATGGAAGAATGGAGTTTCTCAAAGAGGTATGTGAAGATCAGACACAAAAGAATTTATGTAACGCTGTTGTAATTGTATATTTAGTGTACGCATTTCATTTTTCATATAAATATAATAAAACATTACAAGTTAAACATGGTATAAATTTAGTTAAACTATAGTAAAAGAATCCTATATATGTCAAGCGTTAGACATAAACAATATATAACCAAATTATCCTCAAATAATTCAAAAGACAACGACAATATCACAAACCATCCAAACCAAAAGACAGTATTAATATATAAATACCAGCATAGATTGACCACATGTTGCAAAATATTAGCATACATTCATTACAACAAAACAGCGAAGCTACTTATACAAGTAGCTTTTAGTTGTTAGAATTACAACAAAACAGCGAAGCTACTAATACAAGTAGCTTTTTTGTTGTTAAGAGTAACAACAAAACAGCGAAGCTCCTTAAACAAGTAGCTTTTTTGTTGTTACCTGCCTGCCAACCAAAACATAATACTACATGTTTACAACCACAAAGGGTTATAAACTGATGTTCAAATACTAGTTATACAACTAGCATTATAGGTGTTCGAATTACATAGCCAAGCAGCAAAATATAAGGAGGACTACCTATATCCTTAATTATAAGGAAAAGTCTACTTTTTAGATTCATTATTCATTAGTAACGAATCTAAACAGTACACTTTTCCTTATAATTAAGGATGTATACTTGTTCAAAAAACCAATAATTAATTAAAACCATGAAAACCACCCATATTAATCAGTCACTTCACCAACAAAAAAAACCACACACAGTTCTTCAAGCACAGCAATGAAACACTTAACAAGAGACCAGAAAATCCCTCTTATGCACTTCCTCCCGCCAATAAGCCGCCGCCTTAGACAAGACATCATCATACATCAAATTATTCTTTGATTTGACTAGATGAATGACCAGCTTCATCCTAGTGGCAGTATTCACCTGTAAATAATTAACAACACATTTAGGACAATTAGAATTACAATTTCCCGGGAAAAGCTTAACAAATAATGTTGACATGCATTCAACTTACAGTGATGTGTCCATAATAATGCCTAAATGGACACTCGGTCATCCATTTTGCCACCCAAATGCCACAGTCATTGCTGTTATCAGTAAATGCATTAGTCACAACTAGTAGTTAATATCAATCAATTAAATTAAAAAATCTTAAAAATATAGTATGGTTTATAGTACTTACGATCCTGGACGCTGCTGCTGAATATGCCTTGGTTTGCACAGAGAGAAGGTTGATATCATCCTTTCTGGAGAACATGGAGTGATATTGTCCCCGTAAGACTTGTGCACTAAGATTTCTTCCAGGATTATGGCTTGCCACACAAGATAAACAGACATTTAAAAATACGTCAATGTTAGCACAGTAGGAGAATTAATTAGTTTGAGACAAATATCGTTAGAGTTAGACTATATAGGCTATCATTAGATCAGTGAATATTGATTAGAGTTAGACTATTTAATTTAGTTAATTAGTGATAAAATTGAATAGAGTAGAATGATTGAAGTATAACGGGTAAAGATTTCGCTAGCATATATAGCCTATATAAACAACAATTAATTTGTTTAAAAAAATTAATTAGTTTGAGGCAATTATCATTAGATCGGTGTTTAGGAAACAACAGAGTTTAATTTAGTTGGTGTCTGCTTATATAGCCTATTTAATTCTAGGGTGTACTTGAATGCATACCATTCGGAGTATTGCACGACGGCGAAATTCGTCCCTCTCAGCAGAATGTAGAGAGTCCAGCCAGACTATTTTCTTTTCCACAAAATCAACAACCATCAAATACCAGTGCTTGCACATGTCGTTCATCGGAATAAAAATCTACAAACATGTTAAGGATTATCCAACTGATTAGTTATTACTTAGTATGTAGTGTGTTATTCCTACTGTTATAAATACTAGTGCTTGTAACTCAATCTGTGTGATTGAATAACAGAAAAATAATGTTACAAAATAGTTAATAGCCTAGTAAAACTCACTCTATTTGCAGTTACTGGTGTAGGCATGAATTTTTTCTAGTATAACTCCCTTAAATATTCAGCAGATTTATTTCCTTCCAGCGCATATTGCTGCAATAAACATAAAATATTAAATATATTTCAAGTCAACATTTAATACTAAATGAAAGTACATGTTTAAATCGGTTTAGTTGTAGTAATCACCGCGAACTCGGTTGGCATATACCAAACCGACTTCTTGGAACCAACTGTGTCAATCAGCCAATTTTGTCGCGCCACCACAAGATTAAGTATCTGCATAGTATTATGAAAATCATATTGGTACAATTTTACATTAATAGGCTTAATTTACTTAGTGTTACATGAAAATAACCTCCTGGTCGACGGCAGTTCGTGGAATAAGCGATTTAAAAGCTTTCCTGTCTCCAATAACTTTCGAAGTTGTTTTGACCAAAACCTCCCGACTACAAAGACAGTTGACATAACAATCAAACTAACTGTCATATATAAATATTTACCATGTGCATTAATTAACAAGGCATACCCAATCAATTCTGCATAATCAGGCTTAAATATGTAAGCGGCTGTGTACGCACACAGGTCGTTCAGACCCATTGATTTGGTGGATCTAAACGTCATCGGCATCCACTATCGTAAAAGACATTAAACAAATAAAATTAGCTAGGCATCAATTTACATAACTAAGTTAAATTCAAATTCAAACCAACTAATCAATACTTACGTCAAGAATGCTAAAATCAAACATACACCCTTCATATCCAATAGTGGCAGATGGATGATAATTAAGGTAAAAATCACTATCATCATCTTCCTCTGGTCGACACAGAACACCTTTCTTAATTTCAGTTAAAGTTAGTTCACTTAAGGATTCATCTCTTGATTGGTTTAACTTCGATTTCGGTGGTGGTGCTGATGAGGTGGATGCCAGGATAGCCTCTAATACCTTTAATGTCTTTGCTTTCCTTTCAACAACTGTAGCCGGTGGACGCCTTTCCAGGAGGCTTTTTTTGCCTTTCACATTAGGTGAAGACGCAGTTGAGTCATTATCTTTTTCAGCCATACCGTGCTTGTCCTTGCCAGTAATTTTACTTTGAACAGTACTGCATTCATTTTCATTTAAATCAGCAAACTAATGGTATAGAAACAAAATAAAAACTAAATATTAACAAGTTTCTATTTCTGATTATTTAGTTAGTTTATACATGCTTTGTTTAATCCTTATTCATTTCAACTATGTCAAGTTAACAATTTGCATTTATGGTAATCAACATAACAAAGTTCAGTAGTACACCCAAAAACTTCACCTTCAAATTACTATATTTTTTTATCCTAAAATCTTATTTTTTATCTACTATCCTTATACTGACATAGTAAGACACACACACACACACAAACAAATACAAAGTAACATAGTTTTCAGTTGTAAGTGTTCTACAACAAGGAACATACACACGCAATATCTGAAGTTTAGCATACCTGTTGACAAAGACAGAGAGACAAACATACACATTGTAAACTGTTATACTTATGTTCTACTACAACAAACACAAACACAAACACACACACACACACACACACACACACACACAGTTTTAAGGTTTAAACTACTGCTTATACCTTTGACTCATACACACAGTTTACACCTTTAAACTAGTATTATACTTATGTTCTACTACAACAAACACACACACACAAAAACACACAGAGAGAGAGTTTTTATTAGTTTATCATATATGTTGACACAACAAACACACACATACAAAGTTACACTTTATAAAGTTTAATAATCTGTTAACACACACACACACAACAATCTCCAAAGACAAAATGAAAAAACGTGTTGGGATAAAGTTATTTGGAATTTACCCAGATGAAAGGATGTGAATCTCAATCTTTTTGTTCTTTTGGTGAGTCTCACTGGTTTCTTTTGTAACTTCTACTGAATGATTGTGTTCTTCTTTTTGGATTTTCTTCTTAGCTGTTGCATCTTTTTTAGGCTTCCTGCGTTTGGTTGTGTTGGGTTTTTTAGATGTTTTTGTCATTGTTGATGATGGTTTGTTTGTGTTGCAGGAAAAAGGTGTGGAGTTGAATAGAAGACTTGAAGATGAGAATATGAGAGAGGTTTTGGCACTAGATATGGTTTGGCTTTGGAAGGTACTACTAGAGTGCTAATAGGGATGATGAAAACACCGGATTATGTGTAAATCCCACTCCCCAATTAACCTGCTCTTGTCAAAAACAAAAGTAACAATCACATCCTGCTTTGGTTGTAGTGCTAGTAGATCACTAGAGGTACAATGTCACCAAAATCATAGGACTTTTGTGTCAAAATGATAAAATTAGTACTAGAGTAGTCATCATTAAACATGGGTAACAACCCCTCCATGACTGATTTTGTGTACTAATTCCAACCCCTCCCCAACCTAATCCAATAGGCTTGGATGTGATAACACCATATGTTCACTCAAACCCCCCAAAGACATTGTGCACTGTATTATTTAGTGATTGTTTGGTTTTGTTCACGTTATGCTCTTAATTTTGATTTTTCAAATTGTGGCATTCTTCTTTTAATATATCAAACCTATAATATATATATATGTGGCATTCTTAAAAAAAAAAAAATTTACATATGTAACCAAAAAAACCCAGTTTACAAAAAAAATAAAAAATTGTAATATATAGCAACAAAAAAAGCAATTTTTTAATGTTAGGTCCTTTTTGGTAATTTTCACATGCAAAAGCAGTTTTGATCAAAATTATCCAAACAACAAATCCATATCGTCTAAATTGCTTTTACCGCGATAATATCCAAACATAAATCAATTCACATTTAACTCATCACTTTTATCTAAAATAAATTTTATCAATTATAGTCACCGCTAAACTAAACACATACTTAGGTACCGTTTGGTCCGGCTTTTTTACGGTCTAAAAGCTACTTAAAAATAAAGTTCAAAGAAAGTGCTTTGAAAATAAAGTTAAAGTTGTTTGGTTTTGGTTAAAGTTGTTTGGTGATTTCTTTTCTAAAAAATTTAAAATAAACTCTAATTTAAAATTTGTTTGATAAAATATTTAATAAAAGTTGTGATAATATTGAAACTCAATATAAGTAAATAAAATAATTTAAAAATATAACGTGCAATATTTATCTCTAATTATGTGTGTGTAACATGTTAATTAATATTGTTTTATAAAATCTACCATCTGACTAGAACTATATATTATTTAGATCATCGATAAAAAAGTTGGCTTGTTCAAAATAATTTGATATGTTATCTACTGGTGCTTAGAATTTCCTTTTTATTATTAATAATTTTAAGGCCCCCCAATAGTATTATGCAAGTTTTTGAGAGTTTCTTTGGGTTAGGTGTGGGGAGTCTCAATTAGGTTTGATTCTAGTATGGCATGCTGTTGTGTGGACTATCTGGACCTCCCGGAATGATATGATCTTTGCCAGTGGGTCTTCAACTGTTGATGATCTTATGGATATGGTGAAACTTTCCTCCTGGAAATGGTTTATAGGTAAAAACCTTGATAGCCCTTGCTCCCTCTACGAGTGGGAGGTGCAACCTATATTGTGTTGGTCCAGTAAGACAAAGTGAGCTTGTGGTGCCTGTATTTATCAGGTTTTGGTTGAGTAGTATCTCTTCGGGTGCTCTCGTTTAATTGGTTTTTTCCCTTTCCCCCTATTTTGGTGTCTTCTCTGGGCGGTTGTGGTGGTTTCTAACATTTGGGAGTTTTCTTTTTTTGTTGTAGATCGTTTTCGTTTTTTGTCGATGAGTACTGTTGGTACTCCTGATTTGTACTCAGACTCTCACTATTTATATATATATATTTATCCTTTTGCCATTCAAAAAAATAAATAAATATCTAGCACTGGCCAATCTAAGCAAAATGCTTCTTCCAAAATCAATACATCTTACACTAATGTTGTTGGGTCATCTACTCAACAACATGAAAATTCAGGTAATTCTATTCCTTGGATCCTTGACACTGGAGCTACTGACCATGTCACATCCTCCAAGGAACACTTTACCACTTTTAGATGTATTAAACCCATCAATGTCTTACTGCCAGATGGTTCTAAAGTTGTTGCTCAATATTCTGGCACCATTCATTTTTCTAATGATTTTCAATTATATGATGTTTTGTATATACCTAGTTTCACACTTAACATCATTTTTGTTCATCGTCTCACATCCACTTTACATTGTAAACTCACTTTTCTTGATTCTGTTTGCCATATACATGATGCTACCAGTTTGAAGATGATTTGGCTTGCTAAGCTTTGCAATGGTCTCTACTGCCTTCAAGTACCAAATTGTCCTTCAGTTCCTATTTCATTTTCTGCCACACATGTTCACAGTGTCAATACTACTAGTTTGAATGTTCCTAATTCCCATTTTGATATTTGGTACTTTAGGTTAGGCCATCCATCACATAAAGTTCTTACAAACATTTGTAATGTTTTTCCATATATCAAATTCAATAATAAAAGTGTTTGTGATTTCTGTCATTTGGCTAAACAGTCCAAATTGCCCTTTTCATCTAGTACTTCTACTTCTTCTCATGCTTTTGAATTACTACACATGGACATATGGGACCAATTGTTGTTCCTTCTTTACATTGCCACAAATATTTCCTTACTATTGTTGATGATTACACTAGACACACTTGGATTTTTTTAATGAAAGCAAAATCTGAAACAAGGCAACTGATGCACTCATTTCTTGATTTTGCTAAAACTCAATTCAATGCATTGGTTAAAATAATAAGATCGGACAATGGTGCTGAATTTAATTATCCTAATTTTTATACCACTTTTGGCATTGTGCATCAATTGTCTTGTGTGGAGACTCCTCAACAAAACTCAATAGTTGAAAGGAAACATGGTCATATATTGAATGTGGCAAGAAGTCTCCTTTTTCATGCGTGTCTACCAAAATGTTTTTGGTCATATGTTGTATCTCATGCAGTCTATTTGATAAACAGAATGCCGACACCGGTTCTACATCAAAAATCCCCTTTTCAAATGTTATATTATAAACCACCTATATTTTTGGATTTAAAAGTTTTTGGTTCATTGTGTTTTGTTTCTACTTTGGAACAATATTGCACTAAACTTGATCCTAGAGCAAGAAAGTGTATTTTTTTGGGATATAGGTATGGCACAAAAGGATATCTTACCTTTGATTTACATTATAGAGAAATAGTTCTCTCTAGAAATGTAATCTTTTATGAATCCATATTTCCTTATGCTACCTCCAATGGTGATATTACTTCTACAACTCCACATAATGCAGAAAATTCATCTCAAAGCTTTGAATTTTTATTTGACATTCCATCTAATACATCACCACCCTCCTCAACTACTATTTCCATTGCCCCCGGATCTTATTATGTCCACAGTACAACTCCTACATCTGATTCTTCTCCCAAAATTAGAAAATCTGAGAGAACTCGCAAGGCGCCAGCTTTCTTGAAGGACTTTCATTGCTCAGCAAGTTCACGATCATCTTCCAATGCAGGTAACATCAAGTATCCTTTGTCTTCTGTTTTGTCCTATAATTCCTTGTCTTCTAAACACTTAAAATATACTTTTGCTCTTTCCACTTCTATTGAACCCAAATCTTACAAACAAGCCATTTTGTCTTCGGATTGGATCAATGCTATGAATGTTGAATTACAAGCTCTTGCTGCTAATAATACCTGGCATCTAACAAAATTGCCTCCAGACAAAGTTGCTATTGGTTGCAGGTGGGTGTACCGAATCAAGCACAAGGCTGATGGTACTGTGGAAAGATATAAAGCTCGTCTGGTAGCTCAAGGCTACACCCAACAAGAAGGGGTAGATTTCTTTGACACCTTCTCTCCCATTGCTAAACTTACTACCATGCATTTGTTACTTGCTATTGCAGCGGCACACGGTTGGTTCCTTAAACAACTCGATGTGGACAATGCTCTTTTTACATGGTGATTTAAATGAAGAAGTATATATGAAACTTCCACCGGGGCTTCAACCTGAATTTCCCAACCAAGTTTGTCGACTACAAAAGTCCTTATATGGCTTACGTCAAGCAAGTAGACAGTGGTTCTCAAAATTGTCAAATGCTCTTGTTTCCCTTGGTTTCAGACATTCAGAATATGATCATTCCTTATTTACTAAATCTCAAAATGGTTCCTTCACAGCATTGTTGGTTTATGTCGATGATATTATACTTACGGGAAATTCCCTTAGCAGTATTGAATCTGTCAAGAATTTTTTACATGCTACATTCAAAATTAAAGATCTCGAAGATTTAAAATATTTTCTCAGACTAGAGGTGTCACGGTCCCACAAAGGAATTCATCTTTGTCAACGGAAATATGCATTAGATATTCTTTCCGAGACGGGATTGCATGCTGCTAAACAGTGCTCTACTCCCATGGTTTGTGATTCGAAGTTTTTATATGACAGTTCGGCTCCACCTCATGATCCCACTGCTTATCGTCGCATCACTGGAAAATTGTTATATCTCACAAACACAAGACCTGACATCAGTTTTGTTGTTCAACGACTTAGTCAATTTATGCAACATCCCACCATTCATCATTATGAAGCTGCCATGCGAATCTTAAGATACATTAAAAGTGCTCCTCCACAACGATTATTTTTTCCAAGTGAATCCTCTCTTCAGCTCAAAGCCTTTAGCGATTCTGATTGGGCTTCATGCTTAACCACACGACGTTCCATTACTGGATTTTGCATATTTCTTGGTTCATCCTTAGTCTCGTGGCGTTCTAAGAAGCAAACCACAGTTTCACGGTCCTCTTCGAAAGCTGAATATCGTGCACTCGAATCAACCACTAGTGAACTTCAGTGGCTCACTTATCTACTTAAAGATCTTCAGGTTTCATTCATTCAACCGGATCTTCTCTATTGTGATAGTCAGTCTGCTCGGCACATTGCTTTAAATCCTACTTTTCATGAAAGAACAAAACATATTGATATCGATTGTCATGTTGTACGGCAACAACTTCAAGCTGGTTTATTTCATCTATTTCCTATCAGCTCTGCAAATCAGCTCACTGATTTTTTCACCAAGGCTCTTGAACCTACACGTTTTTGTAATCTTCAATCCAAGCTGGGAGTCATGAACATTCACGATCCAGCTTAAGGGGGGGAGGGGGGGGGGGGTGTTAGGATTTAACTCACAGTTTTACAGCTATGCAAATTAAAAGTCAAATTCCTATTTTATTAGCTATTTAATAGTTTTTATTAGAGACTTAATTTTGACAGCTGAGCACTTATTTGCACCAATATTGACAGCTGCACTTTTATTGTATATATACCCTCATTTGTAATTTGATTGAATCAAAACAATCAATGAAAATATTTTTGCCTTCTTTGCCTTTCTGATACAAACAAGGGTTTCTGCATTACAAGTAATGGATAAACTAAACAGAACAAAGTTTTTTGGAAGAAAAGAATAAGAGACGGAAGGTTAAGGACACCCTACTACATTGGTTAGGGGAGTGATTTCTGAAAGAAGTTCACTAACTGATTTTGCGTCGGTTTAAAACCGCCGCTAAGGACTCAGAAACCGCCGTAAATCTGAAAAATTCCTAGGTGGTTTTGCGTCGGATTTTGTCGCCGGAAATGTCAAAAAGCCACCGGAAACCTTTCCGTGGACTAGAGGGCTGCCGGTAATATTGGCCACTAATATGGGAAATTCTTGTAGTATCAACACACTCTATCTAATTGGTTGAAATTCAAATGGATCCCACTAAATCATATAAGTCCCACATAAATTTGGTGGGATCCATTTGAAATCTATAATAATATTATTTGAGAGCCTTTTTTCAAATGAGGTTGTACACGTGACATTCTCATAGTGATTCTTCTCTCATATTGTTTTAGCAATAAATGAATTCAATTCTTTAAATATTTTTTTTTTTTTGCATTAATACAGTACCTCACTTTTTTTTACTCAAAATAGTGTTATGTTGAAACTTTTTATCCTGATTTATGATGTTGACTAATTGTGTCATAATTGGTTTTAATTGCATATTAAATACAAATTAAACACAAAATTACTCATATGTTCATTTTTTCTATATATATATATGATCTTTGTGTGAACACTATAACTCACAAATTTCTAATTCTTTTCTTTTAGTTATTTTCATTGTTATTTATTTACTCAAATTTTTAAGAAAATTCCTCCAAGATACAACTTAATTTCGAAAATTTCTAACATAACTCTTTCAAACTAATCATGGAATGTATTCATTATAGTTATTCGTGTAGAATCATGGAATTTCTTAAACGTTTACTAAGTTAATGAGATGCAATTTGTGTATCTCTTTTATTATTTTTTGTGGTAGTTTAATAAGTGAATGAGATGCAATTTGTGTTCATTGTTGTATTTTATGTATATATTTTCTCTTATATCGAAAGTGCATATGAATAAGGAAGAAGATTAAATTTATTTTTTTTGTTCTTTCAATTTTTTAAGATCTAAAGCTTAATTATTAACATTTTGGGTTATTTCTCATTGTAGATATTGGGGGTGAGTTATATACATATGCTTCATTTGTCATTCTCTTCTCTATATATTGGTAAGTCCACCGCATTTGTTCACAAATTCTTCCTTTATTCTTTTCTTTTTTGTCAGTTAATTTTTGTTGTTAATTTCTTTTAAAACTTGATTGTGATTTTTCTAATCCATGTTTTTTTTCTCCAGATGATGAAATATTCCTGTTTGATACTTTCAAGATTATATATTGGCAGTTTCAACATTCATAAACTATTGATTTTATTGTAATTAAATTTAAATTAATTAGAGTTTTGAAATGTTTACATGAAAGACATTTTTATATTGTTAAAATCAAATGAATATGCAATAGAGTAATTAGTTTTGTTTGTTTGACTGTTTTGGTTGATCTTATAGTTGTAGCATTGAAATTCGGCTATTTTGTCCAAAATCTGTATTATTTCAATAAAAAAATAACGAAAAAGGAAATTAAATAAAATTAAAGTTTATATAAGGAAAATATGAAAAAAAGAAAACGGAAAAAACGGAAATTAAAGTTTCTATGCATAGTTTTTTTTTGTGCGTGTAGTTTTATTTAGAAATTTCATTGGCACTCAATTGCTCAAGCCAAATATAGAAATAATATATAGGGTTAAATATGTTTTTAGTCCCTACATTTTGCGAAATTGTTAAGAATGGTCCCTACATTTTAAAAATGGTCAAAAAAAACCCTATAAAATTTTGCACTATCAAGATTAGTCCAAACCATAGAGAATAGTCCCTACATTTTGCAAAATTGTCAAGAATAGTCCCTTTTTAATATTTGTAGTCCCTACATTTTGGAAAATTGTCAAGAATAGTCCCTACCTTTTAATGTTTTTAGCCCCTACATTTTGCGAAATTGTCAAGAATGGTCCCTAAAGGATAAATGCGGGACTAATCTTGATAGCGGAAAATTTTACTTTTTAAAATGTATGGACCATTCTTAACAATTTCACAAAATGTAGGGACTAAAAGCATATTTAACCCTAATATATATATATATATATATATATATATATATATATATATATATATATATATATTCTCTAAAAAAGACGTTTATTTATATATGAAATTAATTATAAAGTTAATTCTAATTTAATCTTACAAAGAAATATATTGGACTCTTTCATACGTGTTATTGTGATCCATAATTATAAACACACTGTCTAAATTAAACTAACCTCAAAAGAATTTTGTACTTATCTATATTTAAACTAACCGAAAAAATACAAGCAAAATAATAGGAAAGTGTGACAAAATAGGCAATATAAAGTTGACATTCAAAATATTAATAATAATAAAAAAAATATACGAGAATCTATTTTGTATAATTTCTATGAGACCTATATTTCAACCCATGCATCAATGCGGTGCTTATTTTTTTATTGTAATTTTTACGGAAAAATATATTTCTACTTATGCAATGATACGGATAGGTGGAATTTTCGATTTTAATAGGTATATAGGTTTTTGCATACATGTTTTTGTTAACTAGTATAGTATATATACATATTACTGTTAATTTTAAGCACAAGGGTGCATGTGGCTTAGTGGTAGTTTGGTGCCCATTGTGATAGGAGGATTGTGTGTTCAAATCCCGCAAGGTGCAATTTTTATTTTTATTAATTGATTTTTTTCAAAAAAAATGCTATGTTGTCACCACAAACAATAATGATAAACCGTATGTAAAAAAAACAATAATAATAAACTAAAAATTATATTTGTGGTCATACTATTTTTTTGAAAGAATGGTAAATAGTACATACAAAATATTAGAGAAGAGAAATTGTATCGGTGACGTTTTAGACAGTATAAAATTTAGTATTAAAATTGAAACTTTATATCATATAGATAAAATACATGTAAAATTTAACATAAATTTAATTTTTTTTTTTATTTGAACAAGCCAAAATGGAATATATTAATAAAACAGCCTCCTCAGCACAAGGTGTACCGAGATAGACTATAAATGTCTACGCATAGTCACATACAAGGTATCAAACAGAAATCAAACCAGGCCCAAACAAGTCAAAGGACAAGACCACCAGCTATGATAGTTTGAAGCTAAAGTAACACTTGTCGTCTTCAACCATCTGAAGGAGAGAAGCTTGATCTTGTCTAACATCTGATGGGAACTGCTTGTTGAGCCTCGAAATAACCTGTGATTTCTTTCCGTCCACATAACCCACACACAGACAAGCCAAATAAGCTACAAAAAGGAGCGTCACGCCCGGGATCCACCCGCTGAACATGTGAACTGAACAAATTGATCACGGATAGAAGTGGAATGCACCGATGTGATGCCAATCCACGAGCACACTAGTGTCCAGAGGGATCCAAAAGTACTACAAGAGATAAATAAATGATGAGCCGACTCAGGCGCCCCACAACCAGAAACGTAAAAGTGAACTGCAGGAGATAGAATGCCCCGCGTGACCAGATTTGTTTTTGGGGGTAACCTGTCACGCAATAAACGCCACACAAAGATGAAGACTTTCAACGGAACATGAGGATGCCAAATGAGTTTATTTGCTGCATCCATACTAACTGAAGCCTGAGAAGTCAATAGCTGATATGCTCCCTGGACAGTGTAACATACATCAGGGTCAGCTGTCACTGCCACCTGTCTGAAGACTGAGCCTGCAAAGAAAGGTTAGAAGTAAAGTCTGACACTCCCTCAACATCTCCTCCTCCCATGCCCACAACTGCCTCCGCCACTCCCATGCCACCCCATCTGTCCCCCACCATAGAAAAAACATCTCAGCCACCGTCCGCAGTTTGTTCCCCGCCAAATCAAACAAGCGCGCAAACCGCTCACACAAAGGAATCCCTTCCACCCAGGGATCAGTCCAGAAAAAAGTATCTGACTCATCCCCCACCTTTTTCGAAACAAGCTCCCCAAACCAGCTACCCCCTAGCTCACCACCCTCTCTAGTACGCTCTATCTCCCTCCACCACACGGACCCTCTCCTCCCTCCCTCCCGGAGTCTACCTCTCTCCACCCCATACCTGGCCGCCAACAATCTAAAACACAACCTCTCTCTGTCCATTAGCATCCTCCATTACCATTTACCTAACAAAGCCAAATTAAACTCCCGCACCTGCCTGACCCCCAAACCTCCACGCTCCTTATGTAAACAAACCGATTTCTAGCTAACCCAAGAAATTTTCCTAGAATCCTCACACCCCCCCAAAAAAAAATTAATAAAAATAGATTCAATAGCGGAAATAATACCTGAGGGAGCTTTGAAGAAGGAAAGAGCATAGACAGGAAGAGATGTCAAGACAGACTTTAGCAGAACCAGACGACCACCAAAAGAAAGAAAACGACTCTTCCATCCAGACAATCTATTCTGTAAACGAGTCAACACCGGTTCCCAAAAACGAAGACTCCTTGGATCACCCCCAATAGGAAGGCCCAGATAAACGAAAGGAATCTTTCCCACTTTACAACACAGAGCAGACGCAGCTTCACCTAACCAGGAATCAAGAATGTTAACCCCAACCAGCATGCATGCTTTTATGAAAATTAACCTTCAGGCCCGACATAGTCTCAAAAAGCACAAGAACAGCATGCAAAGCGCGGACATTCGCCCAACTTTTGGCTCCCAACAAGAGCGTGACATCGGCGAACTGTAGATGCGACACTAAAACAGGATCCCGCTCACTAACAGTATACCCTGTGAATAAATTGCGTGCCACCGCAGTCTCCATCAACACATTAAGTCCCTCAGCAGCCAAAAGAAAAAGAAAAGGGGATAGAGGATCTCCTTGTCTAAGGCCCCTCTCAAGCGGGAATTCTTCAGTAGGACTGCCGTTGACTAACACTGACGCAGTCGCCGTTATGTTATTGAGATCTTACAAATGAAACATTAATCGAATATTAATGGTCTATGAATTTTCAAATTGAATTTATCATTTTCATAAAAAAAAATCTCCAATCAATGTTTTGGTAACTAGAGGACTATGTTTTTCAATAAAAAATACTTGTCTTGTAAATTTTATAGAAAGAAATGTTCTAAAAACAATTAGCAATGATGTTATTTTAATTCATTTTCAAGAAATGAATAATAGACGATTTTCATTGTAAATATATTGCATTAAACAATATTATTTCTTATTTTTAATATAATTTAACATATAATTTCTGTAAAATTTGGCCACACCATTATTAAATGGTTGGATCCGTCCCTGGATACGGATAACTTTTTTTTATAATTTCTATTTAGATTTATATTTTAACTCATATATTAATACGAAGACCTATTTATTTTATCATGTTATGGAATCTATTTTTTTTAATCTCAACGAGAACCTTTATTTCTTCTTAAATATTAATACTGGAATCAATTTTTTATTTATTTATATTGTAGACTATATTTCTACTCATATAATGATACAAAGACATTGTTTTTACAGATATTAATAATTTAAGTAAGATAATTGTTTTAAATTTAATTTATGCTAACTTATATGTTGAAGTAAAAAAAAAAAAAAAAAACTAATATCAATATTGTGAGATGTTTATTTTTTTTCTACGAATTGACTTTAAACTTTATTTAAACTAAACTTTTATTTAACTAAATTTTATGATTAGTTTTTATCGCATATATAGTATCATTTTAATTATTAAATTATATAAGATTGTAAATATTTATGTTATTTTTATTAACTATCTTCCATTAGTAATTAAAATTTTTTTTTTTTTACGAAAGCAATTAAAATATATTATTATTTATAAGTCAATAAATCACCAAATGCATTTTTACCCGTGCTTGGCATGGGTCTGGATACTAGTTCAACTAATTAAAAAGATTGTGTTGAAAAGAGTGTGTTTATAAATGGTGTGTTGCTAGCATAATTATTTAAATTTTTATAATTTTTGGTCCCCCACTCTTTTTTGAGGTCAAATTTCATGACATGACAAAATAAATTGTCCTTGCCATGTCATAAAAGTTGACTTTAAAGTAGGATGGAGGATCAAAAGTTTAAAAAAAATTAAAATAGAGGGACCAAAAAAACTAATTATTAAAATAGTGTACCGAAACTTGAAAAATTGAAAATATGGAGACCAAAATTGCATTTAAGCTAAAAAAATAATAGCCTATTTCTTTCTTTATTTTTTAATTATTGCATTTTGTTTCTCCGGTCATCTAAAATATTAAAACATAGTCTACAGCCGTCCAATGTGAATAAATAGTTGAAATTGTTTTAATACATATATCATATGCACTATCAGATTTTATAGCATATCCACTGTGACTAGCATCTTATTAAATAGGGTTTTGTCAAACATGACAGACCTCTCTTTCATCGTGTACCAGTCGCGAATAACATCAAAAAGAATATGAATTTTACAAAATTTACCATTCGATTGAAATTTTATATCATATATATCATCCATACCAATTTTTAAAAAAATTGAAAATCGATTGATGTGTTATTGAGACCCACCAAGATTAACGATTTATGAATTTTTATTGAATACCGTTAATTTTGGTAGTCTCAAAAACACATCAAATGATTTGCAATATTTTTGAGATCACTAGGAGCAAATACAAATATTTTTTAGATCACTACATTTTTTGTTTTATACTGATATCACAACATTTTTATTTTTATTTTATAATAGATCACTACATTTTTTATGGTGAAGAAAAAATCATACAAATATTTGTTTCCATTATATAAATTGGTCTCTGCCATTAATTTTGCAAATGGAATGCTGACATGGTGTAGTGTGGGCCCATTGTTTTTAGGGTTAAATATGCTTAAAGTTGAAGCGAAGGGTGGTGATGAAGTGAATTTCGTTTGTAAAATTAACGACATGGACCAATTTTGATAATGAAAAAAAAATTGTAGGATTTTTTTCACCATAAGAAAATATAGGGACTATTCTTTGCGATAAAGTAAAATGTATGAATTAAAAACATATTTACCTTATAAGGTAAAAAAAAATTTAAGGTATTTTAAAAACTTTATGGAATATTTGTAACAAACTTCAATTATACTTATATAACAAAAATTAGTTTTTTAAGTTTATTTTTTATTCATCACTTTTTGTATACAATCAACCTACATTTTATTTTCTCTATTTTTATGATCATTTTACTTATTTTGAAAATAATTTAATTCACATATATACAATAAAAGGAGAGGTTTTTCCTTAAAAATAAGAGAGGTTTTTCCTTAAAAAAAAAACAGTGAGAGGATAAAAACAATTGTGATCACAATGCAAAAAATTAAAAAACAACTGTGATCACGATTTAATTATTAATTATTTTCTCTAACTAAATGATAATGACTATACGCTGTACCCAAAATAATGACTATATACGCTGAACAAGACTTTTTATTTTCCTTTTCTAATCTATTACTACATTTATTTCTCTAGCCATCTTAAATAGCTTCATGGCAAGGCAATGCTATGTCATACTAATTCCAAGATGAATACTAGAATCAATTATCAGCAGTTTTTCTTTGCAATTTTGTGCATTGCTTTGGTCTTCATGATGAATTCGGGTAACAAGCTTTTTCCATGACTCTATTTTTTGTGCTTTTTTATTTTGGTACAAATTTTTTGATGATTTTAAATGCATATTGTTATCCACAATTTTTAGAAATCATAGTTTATTCGAAAATGTGTAGCATTTAATTTATTGATCTACCAGAGTTTCTTCTGATTAATGGTAATACTTTCAAGAAAATATTTTATTTTTTTTAACAAACTTACAAGAAAATATTTTAAATAATTATTTATTAATTAAACTCTAAATATAATGTTTCTTGAAATTTATTAATTAAACTTTTTAGATTTCCTCTAGGCTCGAGATAAATAACATACTACCTCCGTCCCTAATTATAAGACCATTTTTGACTACTGCATGTACGCCAATGTACAATTTTGATCATTAATACCTTTAATTGTCTATTAGTAAAAATTATAAAAACTTAATATTTTGAAAATACTCATCAAAACAAATTGAACAAGATCTTATATGCTAATATTTACATTTATATATTATTAAAAAAATACGGTTAAAACAAGATAATAAATAGTGCATTTTTGTCAAACAGAATCTTATAATTAGGAACGGAAGTAGTATAACAAAAAATTATTACCACGAATCAAACTAAGGTTCTTCCATGATTAATTCAAAATATGTCTTTGACCGCTAGATCAAATCCTTAGAATTGATTTTCTTTTAGTATTCTGTATTCTAGTAAAACTTATTATAAAAAATTATGATACCAGCAAGCAATGTTTTTAATGAAATTTTTAATTTTTATGATTAACAGGAGTAACGAGTCAGGTTATTATTCGTTATAAACAGTGCTTTAACAATGGGCCATGTCCAAATACTGAGGATGCACCCTGTCACACATTTTGTGAACAAAGGGACTACCATAAAGGTGGCTTTTGCGAGGGAAATCAATGTTGCTGCCATAGATAGCTAGCTCAGTTAATTTTAGATAATTAAATTAATCGCGTATCCTCAAATAATGTACTCCCATAATTTTGCACGTATTCTCTATATCAGAATGTATTTGTATAATTGTTTCTACAATACAGGGAAGTCGAGAAATAAATGCGATAATAGTTTTAATTTTTGTTTTTTTTTTAAGCAAGTTTTAATTTTTGTTATCATCACTACTAGAAATTGCATAAATCGAAGTTCAACCGATGTTAAACAAATCAAAGAAATTGCTCATTTGTTTGCGGAATTTTTTGTGAATTTTGGCCAAAATTTTGCAGGAAACCGCTTTCTTGTGAATTTTTGTGAGGATATTGGTTCTCAGGGTCAATTTCTCCTTGAACTTACATAAAATTCTTATGCGTATATATTGAATGAATGTAGTTATAATCTAATCTAAAAAGAAATCTCAAACCCTAATATGAACACCATACCACAACATGTTAATTATCACAAGATTGGACGGATTTCAATAACTACTCAAAGAGAAAATAAATGAATTTCAACAAAACTAGCTAGATTCAACAAGTAGTAAATATACTCTAGGAGGAGGTTGGAGCAGAGAACTAAGTTGTTTATTGCCACAAGTACTACATGACTGATGAAAGATTCGTGGAGGCTCAATCTCATTAAATTCAAAAGATTGTCACGAGATCAAAAATTTGTTTTTTGGAGTTTAAAAATCAGTATATTATCATGTTAAGTTGCAGACTATGTCGCTCTTTTTAAAATATTTCACGAGTTGAAGACTATGTTGCTCTTTTTAAAAAAATTTCGTGGCACTGCCCAAATTTGTGCAAGGAAGATGATCAACCATATCAAACGTCACAACACAAGTCAAATTGTTAAAAAAAAAACAAAAAAAATCAAAGTTGGTAAAGAGAGAAGAACATAGAGAATTTGTGGAATTCTAGGATAAGAATTATGGGAGGCAAACTCCTCTATTTATTGTCGAGGTCTGAACCCGAAAAAAGAGATAATCGCGGGAGCGCATTCGAACAAAGAGCGTATTTGATCCATAATCGCTCGTGCGAATCGTGGGGAAAAAAGAAATGTCAAGCAGATATGGATTGGAATAACACGTGTCGAGTGGATAAGATCGACGAAGAACCAACACACGTGTCCATTTTTCGTTATCATTGTTCTTAATATGTCATCACAACTCATCTCTTTTTTTACGGATCATCACAATTCATCTAAAGCAGGCAAAATGTGAATTGACATAATACACAGAATATATCAAAATACCTTCTATTTAGAAAAGAAAAACTGAAAAAGAGTTCTTTTGTACATATATCTAGAACATAAATGACACCTACCAACCAGATAATTGATCAAGAAAATATCAGTAGAGAATAAAACTGTATATTATATCAGCTTTCAAATTCAATTGGCTTCCTCAGCTGTGCGAATTTCAGAATCAGGTGATAATTTAAACTTGAGAATCTTATGAAGCTGACACACAGGTTTGACTTGTTTTGTCGAAGGTTGACTTGAATCAATTAGTTTTGTTCCAGAAAATCGGTTGGTTTCAGATGGCCCGGTCTCTTCATGAACCACTGGTGTATCTGTACAACGGGAGACTGATTAAACAACTAAGGAAGTGTGTACGAATATTCAGCTTTTAGAATTCAGTCATCTCTTGGACAGAAAATAGTAAATAAAAAAATCTAGTCTTGAACAACCATGAGATCAAAGAATCATGAAAAAGGGACATAATTTCCAAGACCTTACTCCCTTCTACAGAAATGGACTGCATGCATGAACTGTAACTCACCTTGTTCTGAAAAGGCGATACATGTTCCGATTGTCTCCTCATATTCCCCAACCTGTATACAACAATGAGCCATAACGATACTTAAAAGGTCATATCATCCATTCATGGAAAGGAAAAACAGTAGAGAAGTAATTTGAATCCTCAGCTTTGATTAAACTATCAAATGGAAGAATAACCAAAATTATAAAAAATGTTTTCAGTGTTGTCAAATAGTGGCTATAGCAGCGCTATAGTGCCATAGCATACCATAATTTAGACAAACTGCTATTCGTCTACAATACATGATTTAGTACAAAGTGTTGTTAAAATGCGGCAATACCGGCCCGGTAATGCTGTAGCGAAGCGGAATTTGAGCAAACCCGCTATTTTCCACAATCCACGAATGACAACACTGGTCATGATACCTTGCTTGAATTTCTAGCTGAAATACAGCATCATAATCATCTGCCTAATCCTATCCATATATAGCTTTAAAACAAACACACACATCTAAACAAATGGATAGATTTCATCACTGCATCTAAAAATAACTTCCAAAAGATTCAGATGTGAGCATCTAGCCCTTAACCAAAAATTCTCATTCATCAAATTGTAAAAGACCATGGAAGTTTAAAGTAGGTAACTTACCAGCTTAAATCGGTCATCAATTATCAATACCGGGTTTAAAGTATCAAGACCCTATAATTAACAATAATATAATATAAGCATACTTTACTGTGTAGAATGCAATAAATAATAAACCAATATGAAAATAAATTATAAAATATGAGTAAATATTCAAATTGGTCATTGAAATTGTAGGACGGTATGGATCAAGTCCCTCACATACATTATTGACATTCCAAAATGATCTCTAAAACTGCAAAATTTTAATCAAATCCGTCCCTCCGTTGGTATTTGTAGGGACTAATTAAATAGGTAATGTCATCAATGAATTTGAAACTAAGTGAATAATGTCAACATCCTTACATTTGATAACAAATCCATCCATAGCAACGAACTTGATTAACATTTTGCAATTCTATGACTATTTTGGATTATTGATAATGTGGGGACTAGACTAGGTGAATACAAACTACAATTTCAAGGACGTATTTATTATAAAATATAGAATTTCATTTGTATACACTAATGGTGTAAAATTATTTTACACATGCATTGAATCAAATCATGGCACATCGATATTTATAAGTTATAAAGATTTGTTAGACACTAACTTTAAAAAGTGACATAATTGAGTAATTTGATTGGCTGCATGTGTAAAAAAAAATTACAATGTCAGTGTATAGAAATTAATCTCTAAAATATACTCAAGTGTTAAAATTAATAAAGCTGGTAAATGAAATTTAAAAAATAAAAATATATCATCAAAAAATATGAAGAAATTGATGAGGGAACTTACAGTAAGAACATAGTTTGCATTTGCTGGGATATCAATTAGACCATAAACACCGTCCAAATCAAGCAAAACATATTCATCTTGATCCTCATGTTGTGTTGCATTTTCCTCCATATTCCTATATAGATTCAAATTTTGAAGTGAAAACTGACAGATCATGCAAAATGAAAATCTAAAGTGGCAAAAGGAATGAGGCAAACCAGTGAATGAAAGTTTGAGACACCAGCCGGTGAGGGCGTGACCACTGGAGACGGCCGTGGACGCCGAAGATTCTTCCGATTGAGAGTGGTACAGAGTTTAGAGAGAAGATCTAAGGCTCGCGTGGGGATCCTCAGCAGCTAGAACCACTACAGCTGTTTCTGCTGCAATTGTATCAATCGTTGGATTAATCAAATTGCTTTGATTTAATATAGAAAGTAATTTATATATTAATAATAAATCAATTAAGAAAAACTGTCCCATTTCAAACTGAAGTGTGATTCAATTGTTATATAATCATCATATTACAATAGTATTTTATTCTAATATAAAGTTTCGCATCAGCTTGTTGAAGCTTACAATATTTGCTACTGTTTAAAGAAATAGTGTGCTAAATAAAATCAAGAGGCAAACGCCCTTTCCGAGACCACCTTACCCAAACTCATCCATAAACAAACGCATACAAAAATGCATAGAAAATTTGATCATGATTCATGACACAGTTTCAATCAATCTTACCTACAAATAGACCTTAGTAAGCATCATTTAAATCATAAATCCAATTTGATCATAGCAGAAAGAATCATTGAAACCCTTTTGAAACTGAAACATGATAAAACTAATTTCCAACCAGGTTATCATGGCTAAAACAATTTCAGCATAACAAATGATATTCATATCAGGAAGTAATAACTATAATCTATAAACCAATTTCTGCAGTAAAATACATTTTAAAATATAAACCGATTAATCAGGTTGGATAGTGGGATCTATAGCTGCATAAAAGAAACAAATCAAAATTTCCCAAATTCAATCAATCAATCAAAGAAACAAATCAAAATTTCCTAAATCAAAATTTTCCAAAAACCTAAAACCTAGAAAAAAATTATAGAAATTTGTCTCAGTATCAGCAATTCATATCAAATTTGATCACCTGAGATTGAAAACAAGGGGTCAGAGAAGAGAGAGGTTGACGTCGAGCAGAGAGCGAAAGAGGGAAACGACGGCCGGTGGCGAGTGTGGTATGGTGCCAGTGGCAAGTGGTCGAAGATTTTCTGGGTGGTGGTCGAAGCTTTTCTGATGAGGGCGAGGCGAGTGGTGGTGTGGCGGCGGTGTGCAAGGTAGTCAAAATCGCGATCCAGATCGTAGGATCGGCCGATTTTTCGATCTTGCAACCCTCCACCGTGCCGGAGTATGACCGGAATCGCTTTTTGGTGGACGAAGGTGAGATCGAAGGTCAAAAGCGTAGGATCGATGAAAACGGCGATTATACGCGATCTGGATGAAAACCCAAAGCGCCGGGTTCGCGGGTAGGGTTTTCGACCCGGAATGTGAAAAATATGACCCAGAATGTGAAAATACGGCCCGGTTCAGGACTGAACAGTTTTTCCTCCTTTTTTGCTTCTTTTCACGTGAAAATTGAATAGTTTCCCCCTTTTTTGCATATGCCAATTAATTAATAATTAAAATAATTAATGATTTCAAAACTTGCCAATACATATCCATTCAATTCCCCCTGATCCCCATCTCTCACGTTAAATACCCCCTGATATCACGTAAATATTCATGTTCACTCATCACTCATCTATTCAATTCCTTATCATCCTACTCAATTTCTTCCCAACTTTTCTCCAATGTTTTGATGTGTTTTGAGTCATTTCCTATTAATATTATGATCTTAAATTCCAGTTTTTAAAGTAATGTTAGTGTTATTTGAACTTTTTTTCCTACTAAATTATGTTACTTCATATTCATATTATGAATCTATATGCATTATATATGAATTTTTAAATTTGGTAGGATCTTACTATCCGTGTTACGATCCCCCGATTCCCGATCTTGTTACCCTTCCCCGATCTTGCATAGGATCTCGAGTTTGACTACCTTGGCGGTGTGGCCGAGTGAGCAAAGAGAGAGAAGTGAACGCGTGTTTGGCGGAACTGGATCCTCTCCTTCTATAACTCTCTCCTTCTCCAAATCTAGGACACTAGATAAATCCAATGGATGAAATATTAAAAGACAAAAAACATTTCCTCTGAGCAAAAAAATAGAAGTATAAATGCTCTGTATCTCTTCACACGCATATGCTTTCCACGAATTTCACCCCTCCCCACCATCAACTTGGACGGCTCTTTATCACGGTGACCAGCAACGCACCGGCGAGATACATGGCAGTCGGTGACGCAGCGGTGAGATTCGCGGTGGTTGACGACATGACGGCGAGAATCGCGGTGGTTGACGTCGAAGGAATTATAATTGCAAAGTTTGTGGTTACTGATTTATCATAAAAAACCTAAATAAAACACACTCCAAAGGCAAAGTATTTGAAACTTGCAGTAAAATAACCGCCGTCTCCTCCTATATAAAGGAAAGTTTTGGCGCCAACCTACACAATTCAATCACTTTTAGCTTTCACTCCACCTTGATGACATACTGACCTGAGCATTGGAGTGTTAACGTGGTTTGCAGGTACTATCCTCACCATGATCTACCGTACCTGATTCTTGAAGCCTATCACCACAGTAACCGTCTCAAGTCTCACCGTTTAAGTCATCTAGCTTTGCTCAGCGCAGATCAGTAGGCAAGCTAATTGATTTCTAATTCTTTAGCAAGAGAGTCCTACTTACATACTAGCCCAAATTATTTCTATGTGCCTCTTCCTTGTATTAAAGCTTTTGATTTTGGATGAAATAGGGCATTTATATAATATTTATATTTGGCTTCACCATATTAACCACCAGAATTATAGACATATTTCCAACTTCGAGTAACAAATCTCACTAAATCTTACATCAAACCCATTTACAAAATAACTATGTAATTAATCTGTTATCTGCAGAATTAGGAGATAATAGCATTGCAATTTGATCAACAACCTAATAGCACAATGTAATTGAAAATGTTACAACCCGAAGGAAGAAAACTAGTAAAATTCCAATTTTTACTCATATGAGAAATTAGGGTTCATTTCATGGATGCAATGAAATTGAAAAACAAGGATAGGGAAAGAAGAGAGAGATACTCACCGCATGAGAGACAGAGAGTTACGACATGAGCGTGGCAGTAGCAAGCAGTGGTCGTTACAGTTGGTTGAGAGTGGCGGTGACTGGCGGTGTAGGTGTCGTGTGGGGTTGGCTGACAGAAGAGGGGTATGGCGTATGGCGTCGTCGGAATGGGTGGGAAAAATGATAGGTTTTGTTGTAATCTATCTATAATCTATAATAATATTATTTAGGAGCCCTTTTTTAAAGAATTTGTACACGTGGCAGTCTCTAAGTCATTATTCTTTCATATTGTTTTAGTCATAAATGAATTAAATGTTTTATATGATTTTTTGTGATTTTTTTTTTTGCATTAATTTCTGACTGCTTTTATGTGTTGATATTCTTTGTTTGTATATATATAAGGCATGTATTGCTACTTTCACAAAGAGAAATAAAAAATCAGGAAAACGTGAGTTGACTTTCACAAGTTTTTATTGCAAGAAAATTTCACACATAAATGATAATATAAATAACCAAATAAAAAATCATGTAATTTAAATGATAATAGCAAAAGGATTTACATAGAAAATCAATTGTTCTTTAATTTATTTAAAAAACGTGATGTATAAAAAAATTGAAATTCTGAAATATACTTTCTATATATTTTATTTCTTCTAAGAATATTCCATACTCTTAAATTACTTTCATTTTTTTTAAATATTTTTTTAGCAATTTATTTCTTTAAATTTATGTGTTATATTCATCGACAAATTAAAATTAATATTAATATTCATCAACAGATTAAAATATAATTAAAATATAATTGCTAATTTATTGAAGTGTTATAACAAAGAATTCATATGCACTTAATAGAATTAAATCAAATCACTCAATTTTAGGAATATTTGATATAAATTGATTGTGTTTCTTGCTATAAATATTGCATCAAATTTTCAACGTTTCTCACACAATTTTCCTTTTCTCTATGCTTTTTCACTTAATTTTAAATTTGATAAAAAAACATGATGGCAGATGTTTTTCTTTGTTTTTTAGGAAAATATAAAATTTTGGTTTAGTTTCATAGCGATGTTATTTCAAGTTTATGAAATTGTGGTAGTTCAAGTCGTAGATTAACTTTTATATATAGTCTATATGTTATACTTTCACCATTTTCTTTGTTTTTGTTAGGAGATTAAGTTGTGTTTTCAGATTTATACGCTATAGATTTTTTATTGGTAAGGGATTTCATCAAATATTATATGCAACTTTATTTTGAAAACAACGGTAGAACTTTTTTTTTCATAATATTTGCAGATATGATGGAGATGTTCATGGTGTGCAAGGAACACAAAACTAATGCTGTTATAACCAACATGGTTGCCATTAAATTATATCATATTGGTCATCTTGGTAGTTTATTAGATTTAACTTTTTAAGATGATATTGATCTAATACGTTTATTGTTATTTTTGCAGGATATTGGAAAAGACTATGGTGTGATAGATTTAGTTACAATATTGTATAGCAAGAACAAAGTGGATATGAAGTCTGCAACATGTAGTGGTTTTCATTCTCTTGTGTTATGTAAAGAAATAATTATCTCGGTGACAATTTGGTAAATTTTTTTAGGATTGTGATGTTGATTTTGGAAATATTTTTATTTAGTATATTCACAATTGTATTTCCTTTTTTTTAGCCATTTTACGTTAATAAGTTACTCTATTTTTTTTTTTTTTTTATTTTTATCGTTTGAGTTTTTCATTTTCTCTTAGAATTTTTTTCCATGGTATTATCTTTTGAAATCATTAGTTTTTTTTCATATTCATCGTTTGAAGTATAGTAAAATCAAAATTTGAAACAAATGAGATAAACGAAAACTCGAGGAATAATTTTGAATGATTTATCAATATACTCCCTCCGGTCACTATTATAAGCAAAAAATCACTTTTTAGGTTCATTGAAAACATGATATTTTCAATGAACCTAAAAAGTGATTTTTTGCTTATAATAGTGACTGGAGGGAGTATATAGTATGTAAATCAGATGATTGAATAATTTTGAATAAATAATTTTTTTCCTTTTCTAAGTAATTTTTTTTTAAGTTGTATTTTTAATTTGAAATTTCAGTTTTGAGTTAAAGTTCATATTAAATATTGCATTGAACTAATTTATATTTGAATTGATACTATAATACATTATTTGGGATTTCCATTTATGAATTGTTGATCTATCGATCGCATACCATGAAATGAAAAAATTATTAAAGATTTTATCATGTATTTTTTAGATAAAAATTATTATATAAAATATAAATAGCAAGATGTAACACGGACAAATATATAATTATATTTTGATACATATTAAAAGGGATGAATCGTACAAAAAATAAAAAGGATACCGCGTTAATATATTTTTGAAAAATAGCGAGAAATGAATATAGAACATTTTTTGGTAATAAAAGATGTTGATTTTAATGATGAGAGAATGATTTGAATTTTACAATTAATAATTTTATTTAAAAAATTAGTAGGTACATTCATTAGTGCATTATTTTTTGTTATTATTAAATTCTATAATTCTACAATAATAATTAAAAGGGGAGTTTTTTTTTTTGAACTAGCAAAAATGAAATATATTGAAATCAAGTTTTTCTAGCATAAGGTGTGCCTGAAAGAACCACAAAAATTTATCGACAGTAAGAATACACCGAAGCAACAAGTTTAATCAATGCCCAAACAAATAAAAGTGTTATTTTTGCCTTGAAAATTCTATTGTTTCGCTCATGCCACATGACCGAAATGCAACACAACAAAAACAAGTTATTTTTGCCTTTTTTATTTTGCTATTTTTTATTGTAATTTATACGGGGATTTTTTTTCGTTAAGTAGCCTAATGACTAGAAATTTCACCTTAAATGTTGATAAATGGAGTGTCCGGGGATTAAACTCCAGCTCCTGCGTTTATAATGATATGTTCCTACCAACTGAGCTAACCTCACCGGGACTATTTCTCTTCATATATTAACACGGAGAACTATTTACTTATAACTTTTATGGGGTTCTATATTCTTATACATATTAATACGAAGACCTTTTTTGTGTAATTTTTATGGAATTTATATTATTACTTATAAAAATACGAAGACTGTTTTTATTTTTAAATTTATACGGGAACATATATTTTCACTTATATATTAATACAAGAATATATCTTTTAGTAATTTTTATTATAATCTATATTTCTACTCATATATTAAAACACATTTTTTTTTTATAATTTCAACTCGAGTTTTACCAATGAAATCAATCATCATACTATCTAATGAGATAACTATTTTCTCTCATAGTTTTATGGGCCAACTAAGTTATTTAAAAGGCAAATTTTATTGACATATAAAATTTATACTTATTCTAAGTTTAGTGATTATTAGGATAAACTTATCTACTGCACTATTGACACTATTTTTCGCTAAATTAAACTGCCCTCAATTTTATCCCAATTTTCACTTAACATAGAATATAAGTTTTCCAAATTTAATAACAACCGGCAAGTGCGATCGAACACCTAAGTGAGAATGAAGTCCGAAAAGAGAGAAAATGTGACTGAGAGAGGTTATGAGAGAAGGAGCTATGATTGATAGATAGGAATACAACTGAAAAGTTATAGGAAGTTACAATTTGGTTTAACGCGACTAAGAGAGACATACAAAATATATTTTGATGATTTGATATTATTGTTGTAGATCTTCAATGCAAACTCAACACAAATATTAATAATATAAGTAAAAACAAAATATGTTAAGTTAATTTATGCAGACTTATATGTAAAAAAACTTAAACTAATACTAATATTATGTGTGCGATGTTTATTTTTTATAAATTGACCTTAAACTAAATTTTGATTTAGTTAACATTTTCAGCTATTTTTTCCTGTGCTTAATAAAACATATTAAAATATATTATTTATAAGTCAATAAATCTATAAACGCGTTTTTACCCGTGCTTGGCACGGGTGTGGATACTAGTTTGCAATAGTTAGTGACGGTATAATAGTTATTTACGTTTATTTCATAATTAAATTCCTTACTATGAGTTGAAAATTTATTTAAAAAAAAATATTTAAATTTTTTTTATAAGATATGGTTAAAATATAGTGAAACTATTGTGCTCTTTCTTTTAAAACTTATTAAATCAATAATACAAAAGAATTCCGCAACCTGAAATCGAACCCAGAATTTCAAAGTCAAATAAAAAATTTACCAGGTGTTCTATTGTGGATGAGTTATTAATGAAATTCAACTTATTGTATTTATTCACAAATAAAAGTGTATCAATCATGTTTTTCTTCTTGGAATAGACTGAATAATAAAATTCGTTATTATAAGTAGAAAATTTATTTAAAATAAAATATTTAAAAGTTTTTTTTTGTTTATAACCCTCTGGTTCCTAGGGAAAGGGGCTCTAGTAATCCAGAGTTCGGCCGAGAGGTAAGTAAAGTCTGGCCAAGAAATTGTTCCAGCCAGGAATCGAACTCGGGTTCTCCCGAACGATTCGTCCTTTTTTTTCACCACCAGTTGAATCTGGTTCGGTGGTCAATTATGACATCAAGTGGTTCCAGCCCCCTCCCGATCGCAGTTGCGGGGGATCGAATTGTGGTCCTCCCTACCAAGTTCAGCGTCAATCACCACTAAACCAACTAACAATTGGTGAACGATTCGTTGTTTGGTGAAGTTGATTAACCACTTGAGCCCAATGACTTGGTTAAAATATTTAAAAATTTGATATAACATATTGTTAAAATATAGTGAAACTGTTGAGGCAAAATCCCAATTTGATGTTTTAAAGATAACAAACATTTTAATTATATTTTAAGTGTAATTCTGATCTCATTGTTATCTAACAAGTGCTCTTGAGTGTTTTTAATTAAGCTAGGAACAATTGAGCTTTTTAGATCAATATCACTCTTTTATTTTGGATAAAATAAAAGCTTCAGGATCACTCTGAGAACGCTCTCTGAATCAAGCGCAACATTCCCAACAAGAACACATTCAATGCAAAAGCACTTATTTAATTAAGTCAACCATATACAAGACAAATGAACACTTTTATTTTGGGCTTAACTCACAAAATCACCACAGTTAATGAGTTCATTTAAGGCAATGAATATTTGCTATGAATAGAGACGTTACCACATTTGTGATGTTCAAGGATCAAAGCATGTGCAAAATGACCAAATATTCAAAGAAACATTCTCAATCATGTTTGGACTGATTTTTCATGGATTATTGAGAAGAAGACAACACTACTCTTATTAGCTATGAGTAGACTTGTACTTTCAAGACCATATAAAATGGAACTTTCTCGCATGGGGCCTCACATTCTTCCATGACAATTGTACTTGCAAATATACTTTTTGATATAAATAACTAGTACAATACAATTGTTGATCTTGTCCAAATACAGCTGGTTCTTGCTTGCATCAATTTCTATTCACAAAAGAAAGAGTCCATTTTCGCCCAACTTGGAGAACGCTCTCAGAGCAATGCTAAAAAGTAATTGTACTTGCTTGAAAAGATAATAGCTCACTCACAGTTGTTCAAAACGTACTTAAAGGCTGCTCAACGGAATTACTTGTTAAGTAAGCAAGATCCAGCTATCTACAGCTCATTGCAAGCTCATCATACGCTCCTCTTATGGAAGAAATCTGAAGAAACTTTGGAGAACGCTCTCAGAAGTCAGAACGATCAGTTTCTTCACCAAAGATCATGAGCTGTCAAATGTAAAGCAACTAGCCGTTATTTTCAAGTCTCTAACGGATATGCTTCGTGGCCAAGACTCTCAGATCTAGCTTCAACTATAAATAGAAGTCTTTGGCAACATTGAAGAGCAAGAGTTTCAACTACAACATTTCTACACTTGTCTTTGTGATACAAGTTTTATCAAGAACTCTTCTTTATCTCTTTCACTCAGATCTGTAATTTAATATCTATGATTAGAATATTCATTGAGTGAACTGAGAATTTTCATCCTTTATCAAAGCTTCTCAAATATTGTCTTGACTGAATAGGCTTTGATAACAAATCTTCCATTGTTGTAACTTTGGCTCAAGTTAGTATGTAACTACTAATTGAGTGACACCTTTAGAGTCAGTAAGACTTAGGTAGATCAAGCTTGTAGGGCTTAGAAGAAATTTTGGTCTTGGATCTAGATCAAAAGGAAGTGTAACTTGAGATCATTAGCATCTCTTAGTAGACAATCTCACGGGAGCGTGGACTAGACTAGCCCAATGTTTTGGGTGAACCAGGATAAATTGTTTGTGTGCGCTTTCTCTTCCCTTTATTCTTATTTAATTTATGCATACATTGATCACACAAATCACAAGTTATCATTTATATTTACTTCCTTTCTTGTGAAAAATTTTGCTACTTCAGAAACTATTGTGCTCTTTCTCGTAAAACTTATTAAATGAATATAAATTCAATAGAATTTTGCAGCCGGGAATCGAACTCAGAATTTCAAAGTCAAATGAGAAATTTACCAAGTGTGCTACTGCAAATGAGTTATTAATGAAACACAACTTATTGTATTTATTCTCAAATAATGAGAAATTTACGAAGTGTGCTACTACGGATGAGTTATTAATGAAACGCAACTTATTGTATTTGTTCTCAAATAAAAGTATACTAATCACAATATATTTAAAATAAAATATTGAAAAATTTGATATAACATGTTAAAATATAGTGAAACTATTGTGCTTCTTCTTGTAAAACATATTAATCAATAAAGAATTTTGGAAGGGGGAATAATCGAACCTGGATTTTCAAAGTCAAATGGGAAATTTACCAAATGTGCTACTGAGGATTAGTTATTAATGAACATAATTTATTATATTTATTCTCAAATAAAAATGTACTAATCACTGGAGTTGGCCTAATAACAAAACAGATTTTATAGAAACTAAATAACATAAATTTGTGTTTGTGATATATTCGTGTGGTTCTCCTTATGATATCTTATTTGAGGTTATAAAGTCAAATTCTTCCTACCAAAAATTATTGAAGAGCAAGGATTCTCAACTCTACTAAAGATCAAGAACAAAATGGCTCCAGGAGCGGGATGCCAACATTGGTTACTTCCATTCATGTCACATGATAGAAGAAAGGGACACACGATTGTAGGTTGTAGCGTTGAAGTTGGGAGTGGAGATGGTGGAGAAACCAAGCTAGATTATAGAAGAGGTCGCTAATTACTTATGAATAACTTCGATTTGGTGGATTGGCACCAGAGATTGATAACACAGTATATATTAACACAACTGCTGATGTGGACAATTCTGATATGTTCACAGATAAATTTCTTTTCTATACTCAACACTATTTGTGAACCTCTCAGAATTATCCACTTCAGCAATGTACCGGTACATATCTGAGTGTTCACCTTATTTTAAAAGGTACACCCGGTACATTTGGATTGATTGTATTGAAAATTCTTACCCCCACCACAAAATAGTGTACAAATACCTTAATGAAACAATTGATTCAATTACTTTCAAACTTGAACCACTAAGCAAATGAAAACATTACAAAAACAACTATAACACCAGAGAGTGCATACTACCGATCATAGCAACAAACTTGTTTCCCCTGCAGCTCCTATTGGAACATGAAACTTGTTTTATAAGATTACATAGTCTAACATGCTATGAAAAATTAAATTACATTTTTTCGACTTCTTCTAGTTTGTATCTCTCTCTTAGAATATTACACATACAACAGAGCCGATATCAACCAATTGAATTATGTTTTCCAATCTTAACTTGAGCAGCAACCAACTCTCTTCAAGGCAGAAACATCATTTTTAAGATCTATTTTCTCTCCTTTGGCCGGCACAGACGCGTTTCCATTTTCAGCACCCTCTACTGCTTTCTTGCTAACAATATGGTAGATTTGAGTCAGAACTTCAGCAAATGCATTCTCTACATTTGTAGCCTCCAGAGCCGAGGTTTCCATGAAATAAAGTGATTCTTTCTCAGCATAAGACTTTCCATCTTCAGTTGATACGGCTACAAGGTGACGAAGATCTGCTTTGTTGCCGACAAGCATCACAACAATGTTGGAATCTGTGTGGTTTCGCAGTTCTTTTAACCATCTGTCGACGTTCTCAAATGTTGCATGGCGTGTGACATCATATACAAGAAGTGCACCAACTGCCCCACGGTAGTAAGCACTGGTGATGGCACGATACCTGCAGATAGAAACAATGTGATTTATTAACATGGTTTTGGTAGTAAAGTTAAAAAAAATTGGCTACTTTTCACACATCATTACTAAACAATGGAATGTTAAGCACTAATGCAGCTTTGTGTTCATTAAGGAGGTTACAGGGCAAAAGCAAAACTACAGAAATCAAAACAGGACCCTATTGTATTCTTAGCGTAGAGCATGTCGTTCCACTATTCTTCAGGTTAAAAACTGGGGAAGATAATCCAAACTTTGCTGGAACAAAATATATATTAGAAAACACAGTATATATGTTTACGTGATATGAATAATATTGGGATTTAAAACCATTGGAATGAAAAATATCAACCAAACATCTTAGTCCAAAACATAGTACTTGAAATATCTGCGACACCCTGAGCCACAGCGCTACGTGATTCCAATCTTTCAGATCAAGTGCAACTATCAATTTTCTAATCTCCATTAATGTAGGGCATATAAGGATGGCTTGGTGGTTGGGGTGAGGGAGTTAAGGAATGGAGAGATAAGGAGATTGAGGGTCTATCCCAACCACAACATTAACACTAACATATACCAATAAACTAACACTTCCCATTTCCAAGCAAACAAACAACAAACTCTCTATTAATATCTGTAGTAAAATTTCAACAGTAGTAGTTTACTCTTACTAGCAGGGAGATTTTAGTTTTCAAGGCAACACATAACGAAAAGACTACTATTATTGTTTAACTCTTGAAAGGAATAGTTAACGGCAAACAGAACAAGAGGCCAATATATTATTACATTAGTGTAAACTTGTTTACCATTTTGCATTGATTACAGTGTTAAAATGGGATGAATATGTAATGAGAGGAACAAAGAAGATTATAATTGGTTAAAATATCATTATGTATCAGAAGTTCAACCTATAAAACCAAAACAAAATCATTACTCATCAAATGTAAAAGAGTAGTTTTCCATTTAAAAGAAAGGGGACCCTGCTCAGAGGACACTATGCTCCATACCGGCCTACTATAGGCAACTTTACTCACAGGTTAAAATACAAGCAACTTATTTGCATCAAACTTTAACAGTATGCGACTATATGTAGTAAACATCGAACAAGTATCATTGATTATTCTGAAAAATTCTATTTTAACATTGGGATTAGATGGCCTGTGAGAGAGGTTAAAACTTTATCTTTTCAGGTGATCTTTCATATGACATGTATCAAATATAAAACAATATAATCAACTTCCATCGGAAAATGCTTAATCGAGGTTGATATTTAACTTCATTGTGCAACAATTGCAACCAAATGCTTTATATATGGGACAGTTTGATTGACCGAGATCATAGATGACCAAAGCGTAAAGAACAGAAGAACCCACGCATATCAACATTGCAAAAACCCAGCTATAAGATGAAGATGCAAAAACCCAGATGAAAATAAACATGAATCAAGATATTATTATACAAATTCACAAGTATTATGTCAATAAAAAAACCTTTAATTTGTAATTCCTTAATTAAAATTTCCCAAAATCAAAATCACATACTAGATGACAAGTGCATATATTATTATATCCATAAAAGTAAAACTCTTGGTCTTTTATAAACAAAATTAAACTCTTGTCTTTTTAATACACAAAAAGTCAAAAATATTGGACCTCCGTCCAAATTCAACCGCTAATATGGAAAAAATCAAAGTACACGTTAAAGTCTATAAATAATCGAATCTAAAAAACACAACACTGAATTCCTTACCAGTTACCACTAACAGCATTATTATTAATTAATTAATAATTACCAAAACTAATTCCACACACACACAATTCATTTCTTCATCTTCCTCTTCTATTGGTTTTATTTATTTATTAAATAAATAAAGTGATACCGTCCCACAAATTCTAGCTCAACGGACAAAAATGTCAAAATTGTTATATGATCAGAATTTGAATCCCGGCTCCTCCACTTGTGTGTGTAATTTTTCAATGGCTATTATCATTTATGTACCCAAAAAAAAGTGACAAACACAGACTGAAACTCACACAACTCTAAAATGTCCGTGTTCAAACTCGAGTAAAAATGTTCAGCCTAATAATATCAACATTGCCGGTCAAGCTAGACCTTGTAGAAATTACACTCTATTACGCTCTATAATTCAAATTGAACACACACCACACAAATCAACCAATGGAAGATCACAACTTTAGCAACAACAACAGATCACGATCCACTATACTACAAGTATAACAAGATCAGATCCATTAAACAAAATCAACATAATAATTTTTCAAACTAAACACAAATCAATTACTTAATCATGATCTTCTATTTCCAACTAAAACAAATCAAAACTTATATAAATCAAAAAACTAGAAGAAATTAAAGAGAATAACCTTTCTTGACCAGCAGTATCCCAGATCTGAGCCTTAATGACTTTAGAATCAACATTTAAAGTACGAGTAGCGAATTCAACACCAATGGTAGATTTAGACTCAAGGTTGAACTCATTCTTCGTGAAACGAGAAAGAAGATTCGATTTACCTACACCGGAATCGCCGATTAGAACTACCTTGAATAGGTAGTCGTAGTCGTCGTCTGCTCTGTAACCCGCCATTGTTGTTGTTCTTCGAATCTGCTCTGTGTGTGCTCTCTTTCTCTGTTGCTCACTCACAAAGAAAAGAGAAAGAGAGAGTGTTGAAATGGTTCAAAAAAGCGCCGCAAGTTTTTATTTGTTTATATTTCAAAAATTTCGGAGATATTGTTTATTTTTATCAAATTATTAGTGATGTGAGTCAAAAGAGAATTTATTATTATTAGTGATGAGTTATTTTTTTAAAAAAAATAATAAATAAATAACCAGTGACGATTTTTATTTGTTTACCGTTAAATTTACTAATCAGATGTTAAGTTATTTTCAATTTTTTTTAGTAAAAAAAAACGTTATTTTCAAATTTTTAAAATTTTCTAATATTTCATTGTTTTTGAATTACTTAATCAAATATGCGAGATTTAATCAAAAAAATAAAATAAAAAATAAAATGTGTGAGATTTTGAAATTCTTAACTCTGCCCAATTAGTGTAGCATAGTTTGTCGCTTCAGCACCCTTGACTCCGTTACTAAAGCCTGATGGTAGAATCCGTCCGATTGCAGTAGGTACAATTTGGAGGTGTTTGGTATCCAAAGTTGCTATGAAAGGCATTGGTAAAGATGCGGCTTCGTATCTTAATGATTTTCAATTTGGAGTTGGAGTACCAGGAGGGGCATAGGCTATTTTACACAGTGCCAACAAAGTACTCAGCAAGCGATATGAAGATGGTTCCCTGGCGATGCTCACAGTAGACTTCTCGAATGTTTTCAACATGGTTGACAGGTCGGTATTGTTACAAAAGGTGAGAGCGAGATGTCCATCTATTTCTTTGTGGGTTGAGTTTCTTTATGGTTAGGCAGCGAGGTTGTACCATGGGGATAGACATATTATGGCAACCACTAGAGTGCAACAAGGTGATCCGTTAGGACCAATCCTTTTCACTCTTGTGCTACACCCTCTCATTCATAAGATTAGAGACAACTGCAAGCTTCTATTTCATGCTTGGTATCTGGATGATGGTACTATCATAAGGGAATCAGAGGAAGCAGCTAAATCCCTTGATATCATTAGAGAGACAGATCCAGGATTGGGGCTTCATTTGAATATCCGTAAAACATAGATCTTTTGGCCTTCTCGTGATGGAAGCAAACTTCGCCAAGGGTTGTTCCCTTCAGATAATGGCAGACCGTTGTCTGGGGTGAAATTGCTCGGAGGATCTGTTAGCCGAGATAGAGGTTTTATTGAGGAGGTGGCCATGAAAAGAGCTGTCAGAGTTGTCGAGTTAATGCACCTTCTTCCTCAACTAAAAGATTCACAAAGTGAGCTTCTTCTACTTTGGTCATGCATGAGCATCTCCAAACTTTTTTTCGGCCTTAGGACATGCCAACCCATTTACATGACAGATGCAGCTGTTTTGTTTGATAAAGAGTTGCGAGTGGCGGTTGAAGACATCGTGGTTGGTGGAGGTCCGTTTTGTCACGCCCGTTATTTAATTACTTATTTATTTATTTATTGGTTTGGTGTTGTTTTATTTAATTGTCATGTGTGCTTTGTTTTAGTAATTAAGTGGTATTAGAGGTGGGGGGTATGTTTAGTAGAGTAGTGAATTGAAGATGTGTGAATAATAGATTGGGCTTTATGAGAATGGGCTAGATTAGAATTAACCTAGGTATATATAAGGTTGAACTAGAGAGAGAATTCATTTCTCACAATTTTTGGTGGAGGAAGAGAGAGAATAGAAGAGAAGAATAGAAGAGGAAGAACATAGAGAAAGCTAGAGAGCTAGAGAAGGAAGAATAAGATTGAATTGAAGGTTTCTAGAAGATTAAGAGGTAAGAGTGTAGATTTATATAACCCATGAGTGATCAAGAGGGGGGAGAAGTTACACTTTTCTTTACCCAATCCCTCTCACTCATTTTCTTTGGGAAAGGGAGAATTTTTATGAATCAATATGAATCAAAATGTGAACTTTTGTGTTGATTTCGTTTTCTATACATATTGAGATGTTAAAAGTACAAATTGATGATTTTGAAAATGGGTAATTGTGGGTGTTTATGTAGATTTATGTAGTTTATGAGTTTTGGGAAAAAGTATGATAAATCTTTGATTATTGATGCTTGGGATGTTTATATCTGTCAAAGATTGTACTTTTATGTGTATAAGTATGTCTGTAACTGAATTGAATCGCCTTTTTACAACTGGAACACGTTTTGATGGATTTGTAGTGGAATTCGAAAGGTCACGAAAATAGAGTGTGGCATTCTGCGTACTTTTCGCCGGGCGAGAGCCAGCGAGAGTCGGCATGGTAGTTCGCTCAGGCTCGCCGGTGCTCGCCGGAAATGTTGAAACTCCCTGTTTTTGTCGTCGAAGAGGTCGTCGGGAGAGAGTGTGCGAGGGAGCTCGCCAGTCTTTCGCTGGATCTCGCCGGATTTCCTGAATCTTGCTGTTTTTATGTCGCCGAGGTTTGCTGGGCCTCGCCGGGCGAAATTGTCTGACCCATACTTTATTAAATGATGATTTTGAAGTTGATGATGGTTTAATGCATGATATATTATGTTCTTATGTATGTATATGATTGTAGGAGATGTGTTTAATGTTGGAACAAAATATGTGTTAGTACACACCCTTAAGTTTTGATGATAACAAAGTATTAAATGGACAATTGATGTTACTAATGTTTAAATTAAGTGTGCAGGAGAATCCAACGTTATATCAAGAGCACATTTAATTTAGACTCTGATGAAACCTATGGAATTCTGAATCTTTACACTCTGAAAGAGTTCAGAAGCTACAACGTGGTCAGAAGCTAAACAAAGTTCAGAAGCTCAAAAAGGATCAGAATGTCTGCAAGAGTTCAAAAGCTCAGAGAAGTTCAGAAGCTCAAAGATGTTCAGATGCCTACAAGAGTTCAGAAGCTATCTGCTAGTCATGAGTTATTCAGAAGATGAAGACGTTCAGAAGCTGAAATACGAAGGACTATCAGAGGTCATGTATTCAAGACCAATCAGACTCCAAGTTATCAAAGGTTCATCAGAACTAAAGGAATTCCCCAAATCATCAGAAGGGCTACATCAACTAATCTTATCAAGCCTGATGATTTGTTCTAAGGACAACTAATTACAACGGTCACAAAGGATGTGATCCTACTCTCTCTAGGAGCTAGTTGTACCTTATTACTGTACTTTGGACAAACAGTAAAGGTGAAGCTTCACTGCAAAGAAGACGTGGTTTTACTCAACGGATATTCAAAGACTACAGCTGTCCATTTTACAACGGGAATTTCTCCAACGTCTCAATGTCTTTCTCAACTCATATAAATATGCAAAAGAAAGAATTGATGACTAACGAACTTCATTAGAAAAAATCTCTCAGAATAAAGTGAGCATCTGAATTGTAATAGAAAACATCTCTCAAATGAAGTGAGAATAGAAACTAGCTTAAGCCTCTGAAGTTATTATGATTGTAATAAGTTTAAGCTTAGAAGTTAGTATTACTCCTGCGTGAGTAATTGATAAGTCTTCTGCTTAGTGTAGAAGCAAGTAAGTCTCAATCTTAGTGATTAGAGCAAAGAAGTCTTATGCTTAGTGTAGGAGCAAGGAAGTCTCTTGTCTTGTGTGACTTGAGCAAGGAAGTCTCTGATCTTGTGTGATTAGAGCAAGGAAGTCTCTCTGTCTTGTGTGACTTAGAGCAGGAAGTCTTAAGTCTTGTCTTGTGTGACTTGAGCAAGGAAGTCTTAAGCTTGTGTGCTTGAGCATCTGATTGTAATCTTAGTGATTATAGTGAACTCCCTTGGAAGCAAGGGGACTGGAGTACTCTCAATTTGTGAGGGGAACCAGTATAAATTGTTGTGTGTCTTTCTCTCTCTCACTCTCTCATTTACTCCTTCATCATTCACCTAGACTTAAGTTGATTGTGTAAACTATTCCGTTGTGCTTAAAGACTCTGATAGATTTAAATATCTAGAAAAGTTTTTAAATATCCAAAACACAATTCAACCCCCCCTTCTTGTGTTTTCTCCACGCACCTTCATTTAACACTTGAAGGTGAAGAAGAATGAGTAGGATGATTAGTAGTATTTGTTTTGGTGATTGTTGATTGATATATATATATATATGTAATTGGTGAGTATAATGATGATGTTATCTACACATATGAGATGTATTGATGAAATGGTGAAATTTTATGTAGACATGAGGTTACATGAAATAGGTGAATACTCATATTATATTGAGCAGATACTTCGGCTGCGGTTTGAAGTATAGGTGAAGATATTTTGGTGATAACTAAAATATATTGGATTCTTGTATCCAAATTTGAAGGTGATTTGGTATCACATGTAGTTGTGTCTAGGGACATAACATGAAAGGTGACATTAGTTGCATTAAGAAGATGTATATTAATTGTAATTTGTACTTGAGGTTTGGTGAATTGATATATGTGCATTTAATTGAGAAATGTTCTTATCTTGTTGATGATGATGATATATGTTGTAGATGAAGTAATTGAATAGAATATGTATATGTTGAATTACTTATGGTAATTGTTGAGATAAATGTTAGTGAGTTACTTACATTTATTAATTATTTGTCGGTTATATATATCTAACTCTTTGTTTTGTATGTTTGTGGATCGTTGGATGATCCAGATTCTCAGGTTGAGGATTAACGCTCGTTGTTAGGAGGCTTGCTTAGTACTCGTTTTAGTACTTTTGGGTGAGGAGTCGGCTTATCTACTCCATGTCTTTTACCATTTTTGTTAAGTTGCTCGGATGGTTGTAACACCATGTCGGGAACGTTGTATTTTGGGGTTATGCCTATGTCTTTATTGACCTTGTTTTATTCTAATGGTGTAAGGTTTAATGCCAATACTTATCTATTATCTTGAAACTTAATTTGAAGTTGTGTTGATGTGTTATTTGGATGGAGATTGTCATATGATTTAGATTTATAATCATGGTTATATGAATGTTGATGCTTAAGTTAATTCCGTTGTGATTGATTGTTAGAAGTATGCTTAGCATTTGAATTTAATGTTATTTGGTTTTTAATTTTACACGTAATACTCTGCTTGCTCTACTTGATTTATTGTTGTTTAGTCGCGAATGATTGGTAGATTAAGTAGGGTGTTACACGTTCTTTGGAGACCTTCAATGGAGGATTGCTTCTTTACCCATTAAATGTGGGGGGTTAGGTTTGTATTCAGTAGTAAAGGATGTCTCATATGCCTTTGTGGCTTCCAGGGCCCAGTCTTGGATTTTGCAAGATCATATATTGAGGGACAGCGGAGTATGTGGTATGGATTCTGATTTTGACAATGCTTTAGACGGTCTTCGTGATACGATTCCGACTGTTGACTTTAGCAATTTTGCTAGAAAGGACACCGTCCCCCCTAAAGCCCAACATGTTTTGGCGAGTGTCCTTTTTGGTAAAATTGTTCAGGACATGGAAGTTGATTTTCACATGAACACCAGAAAAAAAGCTGTTTTTGGATGCTTGAAGGCAGCATATGCTCAAGATTTCCTCTTAGTTATCCTCATTGATGGATCAAGCCAACATATGTCCCCATTAGAGTATCTAATATCCTTAAGTACCGCCTCATGATTCTGTTATTTCTTAAGATGAGGTTTGCCCTATTTGTCGTAAGACGTGTCTTGATACTTTTAGGGAGTATGTAGCTCATTGTAGAGAGCTTCTAGGTTTCAAATATAGACATGACATAGTCAAAGATGTGCTTTTTAATATCTTTAGACGTGCCGAAATTTCTGTGGAGAAGGAAGCACCAGTAAACTTCTTGACTGACCCACAAGAAGGGAGATCGACACTTCAACTTGCAGATGTTCTGGTGTATAGATGGGTGGGAGGGAAACATGCTTGTGTATATTTGACTGGAGTTTCCCCTCTTGTGTGATAGGAAGCCCTCAAAGCTGCTTCAAGCAAAAGGGTAAAACATGAGAAGACGTGATCTGACAATCAACACGTTTAATTTTATACCGTTTACTTTTGACACTTTCGGCTTTCTAGCACCAGAGTCTGTAGATCTTTTGAAAAGAGTTCAAAGAGTTATGCACAATAATATTGTGTCGCCTAGATCTATGAATGTAGTTTTTCAAAGATTATGTTTTGCTATACAAAAATGTCTAGCGGCGCAGTTTGTCACATCCCGTTTTATTTATTTATTTATTTAATTAGACTTATTTACTTAATTGTCATGTTTGTGTTATTTAATTAAATTATGTGGCATTAGATGAGGAGGTGTATTTAGTATAGTAGTGTTTTTAGGAGGTGTAGTTAGAAAATAGAGTTTGGGCTTTTATGAGGAAGGGCAATTTAGTAAATTAAGAGGGAGGACTGGACCTAGGTATAAATTTGAAGTTTAGAGAGAGGATATCATTATTCATGAAATTTTGTGAAGAATAGAGAGAGAAAAAGAGAAGAACATAGAAGAGAAGAACAAGAGGGGAAGATTGAAGGGGATAACTCTTGAAGAATTGAGGTAAGAGAGTAGTTATATATGATTAGTGGGTGACTAAGAGGGGGCGGGGGGAGAAATCTCATTTCTCTTTGCCCAAACTCTCTCTCCCATTTATGCTTAGAAAGTTGGTATTTTTATGAATGTATATGAATCAAAATGCTTCCTTTCATGATAAATTCGTGTTATCTATGCTTATTGATGCTTAAAGTACATGTTGTTGATTTTAAATTTGAGAATCAAAGCATGTTTATGTGAAATTGGGTGTTCATTGAGCTTTTAGCAAAAACCATGAATAATCTTTAATTGATGATGATTTGGATGTTTTTAAGTGTTATAAATTGTACTTTTAGGTCTATGAGTATGTTTATAACTTAAATGAATAATCTTTTTAGAACTGGAACACGTTTTGGATGATTTGTGTGAAGAATCCGAACGGTCGCAAGAACAGAGCAAGGATTCTGCGTGTTTGTCGCTAGGCGAGGACCAGCGAGGGGCTCGCTGGGGCTCGCCAGCCAAATCTTGTTCTCTCTGTTTTGCCTCGCGACTGCGAGAGCTAGCGTGAGATGGCGAAGGTTCGCCAGGTACTCGCCAGAGCTCGCTGGGTGGAGAGCAAGCTTCTGACTTGTCTCGTCAGTCGCTCGCTAGGCGAGAGGTAGCGAGAACAAGCAGACTTTCCCTTATTCTTTGATGATTATGATGATGATGATAGGTTGATGCATAGGTTGTTCGGCTTGTAGAGATACATAATTAATGATAGTATTTCTATATGCTTGTTGATCGAGGATGATGAATTGGATTGATTGCGAATATATGTGTGTGTGTGTGTGTGTGTGTGTGTGTATAAATGTGTTTACATGTATATGAAACGATAGATGGTGAGTCGGTGATATCATGTGTTGACATATGAAATGTTGGTGGGTATATAGATGAATTTATATTGATGAAATGTTGTGACACATCATTCATGCATAAGTTGTGTCTAAATGATGGTGAGTGAATTTTATATTCATAATGGATGGTGAAAAGATTCTTGTATCCGATATAGATGGTGATTTGGTACCACATGTAGATATGTCTAGGAACATACATTGAAGGTGACATTAGTTGTATTAGGAAGGTGAAATCCTTTGACTTGTTCTAAGTGTTGTTGATGTGATAATTGAGTAAATGTGTGTTAATGGGTATCTATCTATTCTTGTTGATTATTGAGGGTGTGAATATGACTATGTATATAGAATTGTTAAATGCGTTCATCTCGTTGCTAGTATCGATTCACTATATGTATGATAGAGAAATGATTATGAGATGGTTATATGATTATGATACGATGAGTTGAACTAAATGTTAGTATCTTACTTTCATTTGATATTATGCCAATTATATATAACCAACTCTCTGTATTGAGATTAGAATGATATAGCCAAAAGCTGTTACTTGCTCAGCAAGTCACAGCTGTCATGCCTTAGAGGGAAACTGTTTTGACAGTTATGATAGTTAGTTAGTTTGATCCTTGTGTAACTGACTTTGTAACTGATTCAACTTGTATACAGCTAGCATAGGTTTACTATATATAGCTTGTAATGAACTCAAAATAGATCAATGAAAATTCTCTCTCTTTTCTACACAAAACTCTCTCTTTCCTTCATCTTTATGTGTTTTCCTTATTGTCTTAACATGGTATCTTAAGCCTGGAATTTTCATTCGCTTCCGCATTCATCCATGGCAAGAGGAAACACAGCTACAGCAACTGGTTCTTCAAGCAACAATGACATGATTCTTGATCAAGTAAGTCCTTACTATGTGCATTCGAGCGATGGTCCTTCTTCTGTCACTGTGAAACCAGTTCTTAATGGCTCCAATTACCATTCATGGGCACGATCTATGCGCAGAGCTCTTGGGGGAAAGATGAAATACGAGTTTGTTGATGGCACAATTCCTCCTGTTCTTGATCCTTTCGATCCAACCTATAGAGCATGGAATCGGTGCAACGATTTGATCCACTCATGGCTTCTCAATTCTGTTTCAGAGTCCATTGCACAGTCAATTGTCTTCATTGAGAATGTTGTTGATGCTTGGAACGATCTCAAAGATCGGTTTGCACAAGGAGATTTGGTAAGAGTTTCTGAATTAATGCAAGAAATTTATGCTTTGAAACAAGATTCCAAGTCTGTTACTGAGTTTTATTCTGAATTAAAGATTTTGTGGGAAGAATTAGAGATTTATATGCCTATTCCTACTTGTGTATGTCGTTCAAGATGCTCTTGTGATTCTATGATCAAAGCTAGATCCAATCATACTCTCTTGTATGCAATTAGATTTCTCACTGGATTGAATGAAAATTTTGGAATGGTTAAGTCACAGATTTTGCTAATTGATCCATTACCCTCAATGACCAAGATTTTTTCTATGGTTCTACAATTCGAAAGGCAACATGGATTTGGATCTAATGAAGAATCCAAGGTTTTGGTTAATGCTGCAGACTCCAAGAAGCAAAACTATTATGCTTCCAAAGGCTATTCTCAATCTTCAAAGGAAAATAGGTATTGTACATACTGTCACAAGACTAACCACACCATCAATGAATGTTTCAAGAAGCATGGTTTTCCCCCACATATGCAAAAACACAATAGGGCTGCTTCAAATTCTTCCCATGCTGGGTCTGATTCTATGACCAATTCTTCAGATCATGGTGAAAGTTCTAGGTCCTCTACTCCTTCAATTTCTCAAGAACAATATGATCAGTTAATGACTCTTCTTAAGAATTCAAGTGTCAACCATTCTTCAGCTTCTACATCTTCACAACAGGCCAATCCTTCTACATCAGTTAATCATTCATTAACTGATAAGCGAGGTAGTGTTTCACTTTTTTCTTCTTTTTGTTGCAATGTCAATCAAGACACTTGGATCATTGATTCAGGTGCTAGTGATCATTTTTGTGGATCTCTTAAGTGGTTTGATTCATACAGTCAAATCACTCCAATTAGAGTTAGGTTACCTACAGGTCATCACACATTTGCAAAAATAGCTGGAACCATTAAATTTTCTTCATCTCTAATTTTACATGAGGTTTTATATGTTCCTGATTTTACTTTAAATTTGATTTCTGTTTCCAAAATGTGCAATGCATTAGGCTGCCACATTTTGTTTAATGGTTCCACATGTTTGATACAGGCAAAGGACAACCAGAAGATGATTGGTTCAGCTGAAAAGTTTGAAGATTTGTACTATCTTAATCTGCAAGACAAGGAAACACATGTTCACAATGTCTCTACATCCAAACCCTTGCCTACCAGTGCCTTATGGCATTTTAGATTAGGTCACATATCACCTTCTAGGATGTCTCTTATGTTTTCTGATTTTCCATCTATTGTTGTTGATCATAAAGCCACCTGTGATGTATGTCACTTTGCTAAGCAAAGAAAACTATCTTTTTCTATTAGTAATAAAAAGGCTTCTAAGCCATTTGAATTGATTCATATTGATATTTGGGGACCAATTGCTGTCCATTCCATTCATCATCATTCCTATTTTTTAACTGCTGTAGATGATTTTACTAGATTTACATGGCTAACTCTTATGAAAAATAAAGGTGAAGCTAGTCAAAGTGTTCAAAATTTTATTAACTTGATTGAAACACAATTTGATACCAAAGTAAAAATTGTCAGATCAGATAATGGCCCAGAATTCTTTCTTTCAAAATTTTTTAATTCCAAAGGCATTATCCATCAGACAAGTTGTGTGGAAACTCCACAGCAAAATGCCAGGGTAGAACGAAAACATCAGCATATTTTGAATGTTGCAAGAGCTTTATTATTTCAATCCAACTTACCAAAACATTTTTGGAACTATGCTGTTACACATGCAGTATTTCTCATTAATAGGATTGTTTCTCCTCTTTTACAAAACAAATCTCCTTACTATCTTTTATATAATAAACTCCCTGATTTGAATGATTTTAAAGTCTTTGGTTCTTTGGCTTATGCCACTACTTTGCCAAATCACAGAACCAAATTAGCTCCTAGAGCTAGAAAGTGTGTTTTCTTGGGCTACAAGGCAGACATGAAAGGAGTGGTGTTATTTGATCTCAACAATAGAAACATCTTTATTTCCAGAAATGTTACTCACCATGAGACTATATTTCCTTATCAATCAATCCAATCTTCATCCTCTTGGTCCTACTACCCTTCTCCTCCACACATTAACTCTAATTTCCCTCAGTCTGTCAACAATCCAGATATACCAGCTAATGTCAATCCTTCTCAGCCTCCCTTACCTCCATCTACTTCATCTCAAGAGATATCCCATACATTACCTCCACCTATATCTGACCTCTCTCATCCTATTTCTCATACTTCCAAACCCAAGAGACAAAGACATGTGCCTACTTACCTAAAAGATTATGTGTGCAATTCTTCATCCCAATCAGTTTCATCAATCATCTCAGGTACTCCCTATCCTATATCAAATTTTCACTCTTATGCAAATTTGTCTTGTAATCATAAAGCTTTTTCTGTGTCTCTTTCACAAACTACTGAGCCTAAGACCTATAGTGAAGCTTGTAAATCTCAAGAATGGATTGATGCTATGAATTCTGAGTTAGAAGCATTATACAGAAATAGTACTTGGGATATTATTGATGCTCCAGCTGATATCAAACCTATTGGCAGTAAATGGGTGTTTAAAGTTAAACACAAAGCTGATGGTAGTATAGAGAGGTATAAAGCCAGATTGGTTGCTAAAGGCTACAATCAGATTGAAGGCCTTGATTTTTTTGACACATTTTCTCCAGTGGCTAAGCTCACCACTGTCAGAACTTTGCTTGCTTTGGCTTCTCATCATCATTGGCATCTTCATCAATTAGATGTCAATAATGCTTTTTTGCATGGTGACCTCCATGAAGATGTTTACATGCAGGTCCCAGAGGGGGTTTTAGCCAAGCTTAACCAAGTTTGCAAATCAAGAAAAAGTCTATATGGTCTCAAACAAGCTAGCAGAAAATGGTATGAGAAGTTATCCACATTACTTGTACAGGAAGGTTACCATCAGTCCAGTTCTGATTACTCATTATTCACCTTCAAAAACAAGATTCATTTCACTGTTATTCTTGTATATGTGGACGATATCATCATAGCTGGATCATCTACTGCTGAGATAGAGAGAATCGAAATTATCCTAGACAGACAATTCAAAATAAAAGACCTAGGCTCTTTGAAATATTTTCTTGGACTAGAGGTAGCTCAATCCTCTCAAGGCATTACTATTTCTCAAAGAAAGTATTGCCTAGACCTGCTAGAAGACACAGGTTTACTTGGTTCAAAACCAGTATCTACACCACTTGATCCTTCTTTAAAATTACATCAAGACAATGGAGCACCATTTGAAGATATCACACAATATAGGAGACTCATAGGTCGATTGCTATATTTAACTACTACAAGACCAGATATCAGCTTAGCTACTCAACAATTGAGTCAATTTCTCCAAGCTCCAACAGTTACACACTACAATGCAGCTTGTAGGATTTTAAGATACTTAAAGCAAGAGCCAAGATTGGGACTTATATATGTTTCCTAGAGACTCTGAACTTCAGCTACTAGGTTTTGCAGATGCAGATTGGGCAGGGTGTATAGACAGTAGAAAGTCTACCACTGGATATTGTTTTTTTCTAGGATCATCATTAATTTCATGGAAGGCAAAGAAACAAGAAACAATTGCTAGGTCATCTTCAGAAGCTTAATATAGAGCATTAGCATCAGCCACATGTGAATTGCAGTGGCTACTTTACTTACTTCAAGATTTGAATGTGGAATGTTCAAGACCTCCAGTATTATATTGTGATAGTCAGAGTGCTATACATATAGCATCAAATCCAGTCTTCCATGAAAGAACAAAACACTTGGAAATAGAATGTCATCTAATTAGAGAAAAACTACAAAAGGCAATTTTGAAACTATTGCCTATATCCACAAATGAACAAGTTGCATATTTTCTAACCAAGCCTCTTGTGTCTCCAAAGTTCAAATACTTCCTCTCTAAGTTGAACATGATCAACATTTTCTCATGATTCAACTTATGGGAGGGTATTGAGATTAGAATGATATAGCCAAAAGCTGTTACTTGCTCAGCAAGTCACAGCTGTCATGCCTTAGAGGGAAACTGTTTTGACAGTTATGATAGTTAGTTAGTTTGATCCTTGTGTAACTGACTTTGTAACTGATTCAACTTGTATACAGCTAGCATAGGTTTACTATATATAGCTTGTAATGAACTCAAAACAGATCAATGAAAATTCTCTCTCTTTTCTACACAAAACTCTCTCTTTTCTTCATCTTTATGTGCTTTCCTTATTGTCTTAACACTCTGTTTTTGTGTTTGTGGATCGTTGGACGATTCAGATTATCAGGTTTGAGGATTTGCTTTGCTTTAGGAGGAGTACCCGGCTTTTGTTGCTAGTATTCAGGGTGAGGAGATTAGCTATTACTCCTTGTGTCGTACCTTGTCCATTTGCTCTGATGATTATGACATCATGTTGGGGATTAGTCGTTTGGGGTTTATGCCTAGTGTCTTTTCCTTAGAACTTATTTATTTGTATTGATGTAAAGCTTTATGTCAAGTACTTATTTATCTATTTGCTTGATGATAAGACAAATGTTGGTAATTATGTGGATGTTGATTAATTATGACTGTCAAACTTGATCATGATTTTATGGATGAGGATGTTTTAACCATTCCGCTGCAATTGTCGTATTATGCATGTTTGAAATTGAATTTAATAACTTTGTTGGTTTTGAAATTTTTAGCCATGTAATGCTCTACTTGTTTCTACTTGCATTTATCGTTTATTTTGGTCGATTTTTTTTGGGTAGTGTTAAGTAGGGTGTTACACAGCTTGTTGCCCGTCTACCTTTTGTTCATGTGTAATTATTCTATATATAATGAATTTTCATATTATAAACGAGAGAATTTGGGAACCATCTTTACATGGAATGCTTAAAAAATGTCCCGGGGAACTTGTTAGCAAAAAAAAAACCAGTACAAGACAATACAAAATAGAACAACACAAGACAAATATTTTAGGTATTGAATAAATTTTGTTGGAAAAAAAATATTATTTCTGCTGTTAATCGAATTGCACAAGGGACAATTTGTGCTGATGATAAAAAATTGTTTTTGTGGTTCAGTAGGGGACAAAAATATTTGTTTTAGTCCAGTACCTTGACCCCCAGTTTGTTCAGTTATAGGAACAATTTTAAAATCAAATACAGTATAACTGAAGTTGTCATGTCCAATTTCTTTTTTAGCATATCAAACGCACACTTTATGCGTAAAAAGAATTTGATTCAAATAAGAAACATCATCTTAAGTGTTCAGCAGATTTCTAAGAAAGATTCATCACTCTTAAATGACTATGAAAATTTATTTTCTACATATAACATGCAAAATAATATGCGTAGGCACGGCAACGGGGCGGGGCGGGGGCGGATTTTGCCATCTTCAAACCCAAACTCATAAAGTTCGGGTTTCCCCAAACCCATCACAATTCCATGCGGGGATAAAAAGTATATACCCCTACCCAATGGGGATCGGGTATCCCTAACGGGGTTCGGGTATCCCTGTTACGTCTCTTTCCACATGAATTATAATTGTATTTTAGTATTTTTTTATTAAAAAAAAAGGTTAAAAGTCCAAAATTATTTTGTTTTAACAATATTTTTTTAAATAAATAAAAGAAATAGAGAAAATCATTTGTTTATTACTCAAATTAAAAATAAAAAATAAACATATGAATATAATTTAAGAGATTTTTTAAGAGTTTCTAATTTTAAAGAGGTAAAATCTAATTTTAACATAAGCGGAGCGGGTTCAGGGACGGGTTCAGGGTGGGTATCAATGTCCCTGTTACCCGTCCCAAATCCATCTTTTGAAATCAGGAAAAACTCATACCCAAACCCAAACTCAAACCCAGTCAATTCGGGTGTTCCCCGTCAAAGCGGGTAGGGTTTGGGCGGATACCCGCGGGTATGGATTTTATTGCCATGCCTAAATATGCGTTTAAATTATCTTAAACGCATTTGAGGTGTTATCTCACGAGTAAGAATTTAGCCTGTAATATTGAGTTCGAATTTTTTGGGAGATAATTGTAAAATATACAAGTGTCACCTTAATCAATAAAATTTTCCCTTTTCAACAAATTTTTTTTGGTACAAACCCTTTTCAACAATTTAAAAAAATAAATCAATAAATATAATATCTTGTTGATTAGTTGGTATGATTTTGTAAATATATAATATAAATATTACTAAATAATGATTTCAATATTATCATGATTTGTCTTTCTTTCATTCATTGATTATAATTTGCCACATTGTATTTTTTTATAAACCTCAAAATCTCAAGGAAATGTCCGGGATAATCTAAAATTTGTATTTATTTTTAAAATAAATTTATATATTTATATATATAAAATAATTACACATGAATAAAAGGTAACAGAAAACAAGCTGCGCAGATAAACTTTTCTGTATAGAAAACCCCAATCTTTGAAAAACTACATTTACTAAATCACTTGATTATGTTAATCACAACTTGTTATGTCTTTATTTTGTCAAAAATAGGAAAACATATTTTTCTTTATAATGTTTGACAACTTGAGTTCCTTTTATCCCATTATGAAATATATATGTTCCTGAGTTTAAGCAAAATTTGTTGGCAATAAACCTCTTTGATGAATTTGATATATGATAATAGAATTGATCATCGGATAATAGAGAATTTACATAATGCAAAGATACACACATCAAGTAATGGGATAATATGAAAGATTTTACAAAAAAACTCTAAACTTTTACAATTTTATAATAAGAATCATCGAAACTTAACACTAGTTGAATGTTTTCTTAAGGGATGATAACAGAGTATTAGATTAATCATCTACCCACAAAAATACACACATTATAAGTAAATTAAATATGCGAGTAAATTAGAGGAAGGAGATCCCCGATAATTGCATGTTTGGTAAGAAGATTAATAAGATTTGTAACTATGTTGTTCTTCCAAAAGTTAAACTCAAGTTCTCAAATAATTTATTTTTTAGGAGAAATTTATTAACCACTTAAATTCAATAACTTGACTTTGGTGCTTAACATTTTAAGGATCAATTGAGTTAATCTCTCAAATTTGCAAAAAGATTAATTAATTTAGTCAATGGAATTAAAGAACTCCGCATGTGAATTTAATGCCACATTTTAGAGGTACTATGATTCTTTTGATGTAGCTTAAGATTATTGAAGATAATATGTTGGTTTTTCATTAATTTTGATATATGGTTTTCAAAGAAAAATTTGATGGTGTGCTTAAATTGATTGATGTTCTTAAATTGACGCTCGAGTTTACAACATTCTGAGATGGCAACCACACTAGATAAACAAGTATTTTTTTTTTTTAGTAAGAATGAACTTATATTATTATTTATTGCTATGATTTGCTCTCAAGTATGTCACATCACATTTTAAGTTATTGTTCGCTTTCGATGTAATCACTTTACAGTTTTGTCCAAACGTCTCAATAGATTGAGGAGTGTGACTGTTGTATATAAACTATTTCTGGCCTTGATTCCAAAACAATGTGGGACTTTAAGTGTACCAGAACAATTGCCCCAAGTTAAGGCTAAGGGAGAACATCCCTAATGAAATCACCAATGCTCTCTTTCACCTTCAAGTACGCCACACCAAGTTCCGATGTATTGTCAACTTTTTGTGTAGGCACTTCATGGTTTTGTCCACTATTAACAGTTTACTTGCGGTTTCGATCCACATTCATTGGCGGCTTACTCGCTGTTTTGAATCTTTCAATAGATAGCTGATGCTGGTAAATTTATGGGCGACCTGAGAAGCCGAAATATGGTTTAGAAATTAGAAACACTACAAGAAAATTGTCATTTACCAACGGAGGTTTCTAGTGACAGCCACATATGTCGTAGGTATAGCAGTCCTATACCCACGGGAAAAATTATTAAATGTGGGTATAGATATGTGTCATTAAAAAAAATTGAAACTTAAAAATTAGAAAAGGATAAGTTTATACTTTTATAGTTTATGCGATTCATTTTTTTTTTTAATTCCGGATATAGATTTGTTCCTACTTTTATGTATAGATTCAGATTTTTTTTTTCTTCTATTTTTATGTATAGATTCATTATATTCTTTCTATATTATTTTTTTGTTTTTTTATCTTATATTTTTTTCAATTTTTTTTTATTTTTTTTTATTAATAAATTTGGTGGTAATCATTTTTTTGTTTACAATGGTTCCAATGAGGATTTAACCTAGTACCTCATGCATATCCCTCACAACTATATCAAATCTAGTGCCTTTTATGGTTAATCAATCTTATTACTTGTATTGTATAGTATTATATATATTTTTTCAGAAGTACAGTACTCCCTCCGTTCATTTTTATTTGTCGTTTTAGAAAATTTACGAAAGTGTATTTTTGTACCTTATGTTCCTATTATATCCTAATTTTATGTTAGTTTTTCAATATATTATGTACAAAAAAATAGGAACAAAACAAAAACAAACAAAAAAATAGGAACAAAACAAAAACAATAAAAAGATTATATGAAAAATTTTAGTAAAAAAAAAAAGATACAATAAAAAAATTATATAAAATTTAGTCAATAAAAAAATTTGGAAGGAGGGTATAGACAAAATATAACCTTAAACTATCTAAACGACAAATAAAAAGGAACGGAGGGAGTACTCATATTAGGAAATATATATAACTAAAAATTAAGGAACTTATGGAGAAAGAAAACAACACTGACTTTATACAAAACAAAAAATACTCTATATACAAAATTAAAAAAATAAGAAGAGAGAGAAAAGAACACTCAAAGCAGGATACGTAACAAAAAAAAAAGCAGGATATAACATCGCTACTCATCAATCTCTCAATTTCTCTCTCGAACTCTCGCATGAATCCCTTTCTTTAATTCTCTTCTTTCGATTTCTATCCATGGCTAATGGTTTTTATTTTGATTAGGGTTTGATTTCTCTGTGAAAGGTGTTTTAGAGATTAGATCAACACTCCCCTCTCTAAGCTCTACGTTTGATTTTGGGTAAGGATTCTATTCCACACTTTTCTTCTTCAATTTTGTTGGGGTTTTTCTCTGTCATGTGTGTACTTCTGTTGTTTGATGTCTTCGATGCTAGTATTTGGAAGTCTCGTTGACCGTAAAAAACATTATGAACTTTTTACTCGTAATGTATAAGTTTCTTGATGCCTTTGATGCAATATCAATATGAATTGAATTTTATTCATTCATAATATATGGGGATGGATTATTAGATGCCTCGATGACCCGAAAGGAAACAAATAATATTATTTGTTATATAAATTGTTGCTAGTATTTGGATGTTTCATTGACCGTAAAAAAAACATTATGAACACTTTACTCATAATTTAAAAGTTGTTTGATGCCTTCGATGTGATATTGATCTGAATTGAATTTGATTCGTTCATAATATAAGCGATGAATTATTCGATGCCTCAATGACCCGAAAGAAATCAATGAATATTATTTGTAATATAAATTGTTGATAGCATTTGGATGCCTCATTGAATGTAAAAAAAGATTATGAACTCTACTCATAATGTAAAAGTTGCTTGATGACTTCGATGTGATATTTATATGAATTGAATTTGATTCTTTCATAATATAATAGATGGGTTATTGGATGCATGAATGACCCGGAAGTAATCAATTAATATTATTTATTATATAAATTATTGATAGTATTTAGATGCCTCATTGACCGTAAAAAAAACATTATCATAGTTGTTAATCAAAAGTTACACGATGTATTGACAAGATTCCCAAACCCAAAATATTGAAAGCTTCTTTCTCTCTGAAAATAAAGAGTTGCGCGATAAACTTAAGCAAATGGAAAATCAAGATAGTACAAATGTGGTGTTGGCAAATGTGTTGTGATTAATGATTTGTTGGAGAAGATGTGAATGACATTTTACAAGCTGCAAGACAGGTATACTTTATTTTACTCTTTGTGTTCATATTTCGAATATTATGAAAACATCAATTAACTTGAGTTTGTAATTTGATCTCTTTTATTTCCTATAGGTTACAGATGCTTCTAGTGCCCCATACCAAACGGATTCTCAAAGTCCATACACTGGCGAAGATTGAAGAGAGAGATTAGAAGTAAACAATGTAAACTGTTGTTGTTTATTGCTTGGTAGGAATGTCATGTACTTTGTTGTGGGCTGTAAGCCGTTGGAGTTTAATGTTTGGTAGGGATGTCATACATATGTATGTTTTTAGAGTTGTAATTTTGGGATGGATATGATTAGAAGTAACTAGTAGTTCTCTTAAGTTATTTGGTGCAATTTCAATTTTGGAAGGTTTAGCTAGGTGACATTGTTTTGATGTTTTCATGTACTCTGTTAGTTTGTAAGACTTATTAGTTTTTTTTAATCAATATAATGGAAATTCTCTTTTATAATTATAGTTGACTTGGTGTGTAGAAAACATGCATATCGAAAAATTATTATTATTATTATTATTATTATTTTAAAAAAATGCACAATCTGTCAAAAAAAAAGATGCAAAAAAAATAATTTAAACCTATACCAACGGACAAATTCGTGGGTAAACCGATTTACAATAGTTTGTAATGTCCATGGGTATAGCTCCTAAGCTAGTCCAACGCCAAAAAATGATGTTGCTATAGGCTATAGCAATGGCAAATTGCCATGGGTACAGCGAGATAAAGTAGACGGAACAAAACGCCCGTGGGTATAGGTTTTATGGCCTATACCCACGGATTTTATACCTTTAGCAACAACATTTCGCCGTAGCTATATGTCAAGTTTCTTGTAGTGAAAGGAAGTTATTGGAGAAAAGAAGTTATCGGCGGTCAAGGAAGCTTGACACGCCAACAACATTACTGGCGCCACAAACCGCAATAAAGTGATGCGTGAAAATTCAAATTTCAAATTTATTAGCGGCGGCCTAGAACACCCCTAAATCCTTGCTAATTTTTTGTCTTACATTTTTTGGTAGGTTAAACTGCCACTAAATTCATATTTGTTTTATAAAAAAAATTGTTTTATTATTTTAGTTTATATTTATAATAAAAGAATATAAAATTTGGGTTATAGCTTTTTTTTTAGTGGGAAATTTGGGCTATACCTGAAATGCAACATATTATGATAGTGCAGGATGATGACCTAGATGATGTGGTCAAAGCGGGCATTCAAGTTTATAAACGAATTTAGGTTGATATGGGAAAGGAGAGAAATCTTTCACCACTTATCTTACTAAAAATCAAAATAAGAACAAGAGATTGGCTAGAAGAAGTGTTGGACATCCATATAACACTCGATTTAAAGTGTCACATGTCTCTTTGAATCCTCTATTGAAATGTGAGGGGAATTGACAAACTTGCCTATAGAGTTATTAGCATACTCCTTTTTGATGGGATGGTTATTTTGCTCTTCTTTAACTTATTTTGGTTATTTTTTAAACTATCTTAAAATTTATGCATGAGACTTGAATCCTCTCATTTCCTTTTTTTAACATCTTTCTTCTTCCTCATTATATGTCTCTATCGTAATTTCAATATCTTTTCATTAAAAATGACTAATAAACAAATTAAAACAGTAAAATTAAGAGAAAAATAGAAAGACTTGAATCTTTTCATTCCCATTTTTTTACATCTTTATTCTTCCTTATTATATATCTCTCTCGTAATTTCAATATCTTTTCATTAAAAATGAGTAATAAACAAATTAAAACAGTAAAATTAAGAGAGAAATAGAAAGAAATGAAAGAAACGTAGAGAAAATGGATGGAGATGATTCAATTTGCCGCACCCAAACGTGCTGATTAAGTCTATTTTAGTGCAATCACGATTCACGGTTCAATAATTGATCATCCACCGACTTAGTTTTCACTTTTCAGTCCTTGTTACTATATCTATATCTACATGTACTGCTTTAAACTATGTAGAGACACATATATCAATTTATTGCAACGTGGGTACTTTAACTCGGATAGAGACATCCTAGTTTTTCAAGCATAGAAGCATGTGAAACTTAATGAGATGCTAGTATTTTACAAGAAAGTTAGTGTGACTAATGTCAAGAAAGAAAAATAAAATAAAATCAGGTTCAGTGGTGATTGGCGCTAAACTTGCTTTCAATCCCCACAACTGTGATCAGGAGTCGGCTGGGACCACTTGATGTCAGAACTGACCCCCGAACTAGATTAAACTGGTGGTGAAAACAAAAAAACAAAAATGTCAAGGAAAAAAATATTTCAAATAATTATATCAAAGATTCAAAGTTGGATTACTTCTATCAAGTATATTTAAAACGAATCTCATCTCAGACTTGTTTTGGATGTTTTTTGGGAAGAATTTTTAGTTTTATTGAAATGTTTTTTTAAATTATTTTAGATTGGTTGGGTTAGTTAAATATATTGTGAAAGGATAAGAAAACCCCGTGAAAGGAGAACATAGTTTCAAAGCAAAGAGAGCTAAAAAAATCACAATATTAATCGATTGATTTCACCTTGTATTGAATGACTTGGTTATATTGATTTTGATCCTAGTTGTCTCTAACTAATAGTTACTTTAGTCAAAAAAATAAAATAATTAATAGTTACTATTTAACTAACTTGCAACACAAGTATTCTAGCAAGTCTTTGTTAGTTTTGCAATTAACATCTCCATTCGATTTTTCTTTTCAAAATGTCCCTCTTTCCTTAGAAAAATACCATAATCTCTCTCTTCACTCAAAAAACACCAAAATGTCCCTAACCTGCCGTCTGCCCAGAGGGTGGTATGCCGCCCAAGCCAAGGGAGTCACTTGTTTTTACCGTTTTTTTCGTGTTCTTTTTTTAGGAAGGGTTAGGATTGGGGATTTGTAGGGTTTGGAGTCATGAAAATTTAGGGTTTTAAGGTCATGAGTATTTGGGGTTTTGTGAAGGTTACGAGAATTTGGGATTTTGGTGAAAAAAAAAATTATTAAAAATAATTCAATATTTATACTTCTATTTATTACATAACAGAAAATAGTAGAGAAAATAGTACATTAAACAAGCATTGTGTGTATGACCCGACATCCGACATAACACACAACTGCGCTCATCTTTGTCGAAGTCGTTCTTTCTTGAGTCTTTTCATCTCAGGTTGTTTGGTCGGTTTTGGTTACAGAGAGATATAATTTTAGAGACCCACACCCGACCGTATGCAACCGTTCATATTCATTTTTTGCAATTATCGACCTGAGACCCGACCAGATGCTTCAATAATTTGTCGGTTATATCGTTTTCGAGTCGAATTTTGGGTCCGTTAGAGCTTCCAAAATGGGCTAGCCTGAATGAGCCGGTCCGCGAAGCCCATTTTCCTGAGCTTGGGCCTTGAAAATCCTAGCCCAAATTGTTTTCGGGCTTTTTAGCCCGGCCCGATAAATCCTGTTTAAAATATGGGCTAGTCCGGATAAATTATAATTAAAAAAAATTTAAAAATAAATATAAGTAATTTGTTTTGGATGATTTGAACTTGATTTGTATTATAAGAATTTATTTTGCCGCGCTACGAGTTTTTCAAATATAATCCGCTACTTAAGTAGTGGACGGTGTTTTTTCTCAAATTTTTTATTTTTACTACTAAAGTAGCGGACGAGTAAAAATAGGGCGTGCCGAAAACTCGTAGGTAGTAGATGAGTAAATATAGGGCGCGCGAGAAACTCGTAGGTAGCTGATGAGTAAAATTACGGTGCGCGAGAAACTCCTAAGTAGCGGATGAGTAAAAATAGGGCGCGCAAGAAACTTGTAGGTAGAGGATGAATAAAAATAGGTCACGCAAAAAACTATTGAGTAACGGATGAATAAAAATAAGGCGCGTGAGAATTATTGATTATATATATATGTATGTTTTTTTTGTCAAAATATTTGCTAGGCAAAAAATATAAAATAAAAATTTTCCATTTTAATTTTTTTTGTAAAAGAAAAAAAAAAGGGCCGATCCAAAAGCCCATACCGGCCCGGAGACCAAATTTTTTATCCGAATTTTTTAGCCCGGCCCGACGAAACCCTAAACCCAACCGGACTGCCCGTTTTACAGCTCTAGGGTCCTGCTCAGCCCTAGCAGCTGTGTACTCAAATAAAAAATAGGGTCTTAATTAGTAGATGTTGCGTACTTCTTCATGCATGGGAACATTGTCGATTGAATTGTGCCAAACGTCAAAGAGTTAAATATGTTCACGAACGCCCATATGCACTTCAGATATCTAGCTGTTGAAACAACATATATTGATAGTCCATACCAAGATCTTACTCAATTTGGATTTCAATTTTTTTAATGTATTTATTATTTAACAATGTATTTTCTTTTAATAATATTTATTTCACAAAAATTATCAAAACATAAATAAAAAATTAATACTCAAATTCGCATAACCCCAAATTCTTATAACCCCAATTCTCATAGCCTAAAACCCCAAATTTTCATAACCCCAAACCCTACAAAACCCCAACCCTAACCCTTCCTAAACAAGTAACACGAAAAAAACAAGAGTAAAAATTGAGTGGCTACCTTGGCCTGGGCACCATACACACTTGAGTGACTCCCTTCAAACGGGAGTCATACCCCCTCTGCGTAGACTGTGGGTTCCACAGGGACCCGTTCAACCCGTTGACCCAACCCAACTCAATCCGCATTTTACCCGATCTCGTTCAATTGCGGGTACAATCCGAACATGCCCGTTCAAATCCGAAGTGGTTTGGTTCGGGTAATGGATTTATGATTTCAAATCCATGAACCCACGCGCCCAACCTGTTTAAAAAAATTTGTACATTTATTATGTTTTATAATATTGTTTAATATATTATGTTTTAAAATCTTAAACTTTGATATTATATTTAAAGTATTATATGTAATTTCAAGCTTTTAAATTTAAAATAGTAAAATTTAGTCTAAATTTTAAAATTTCCATAAAATAAAATGTCATATAACTCTATATTTTTTTGAGAATTGTTTAAAATATTTATATGTGATGACCCGTTGGTCCAACCCAACCCGCTTTCTATCGGATTGGGTCGGTTCGGATTTTACATAAAAAAATTGGATTTACATCCAACCCATTTAGCTTTGAGCGGGTCGGGTAATGGATTTGGCTAAAATTGATCCAACCCAACCCGCGTACACCCCTAGATATTATGGTGTTTTTCTAAGGAGAGAGGGACATTTTAAAAAAAAACTCTCCCTTCAAGATGGAATAGATATCAATAATTCGAGCTTGTTCTGCAAGGTATTGATTAGACCAAGATGGAGAGATTTTGGCAAAATATATGTCACTTGTTATTTGAGAGCAAGCAAAGAATCCTTACATATTTTGCTGTTCTGCTTTTTTTATTTTGGTACGTAGGGTATTTCTGTTGGGCCAATGTTAGGGTGGGAGAGTTAGATAGCTCTCCCACCGTGAGAAAGTCATGTAAACCGTTGGATGAGATACGTTATGGTGCACCAACTGTATCTTATACATTTCTATTTTCTCTCTCTTTCCATCATCTCTCTCATTGTTGCTTTTCTCACTTGTGTCTCTTATTCTTTTCTTCTACCTCATATGAACATCCTCTTTAATTACTTTCTTTAAACTAATTGTTAAACACAAATCTATCAATTTAATCTCCTAGTATTAATTTCATTAAAAATTAGCAAGAAAAATGAAAACCCTCAAACAATTTGATGGGTTTATTTGATTAGATCTGAAGTGTTAAAAACCTTCAAACAATAAGATCGGTTGGAAGTAATCAATTTTAATATTTAGAGTTTTTGAGAAGAAAAAAAAATACAACACACATTTTTGTTGTATATTCTAAAAAATTTGTATGTTAGATTCTAATAGATTTATGGATTAAAAAAAAACTTTAAAACACCAAAATTTGATGAAGATGGAGAAAGCTTCAAGAGAGACATTGAAATGGAGAGAATGTCTATTCTGCATTTTTCATTGTTATTAATTATTAATGTTCATATAATCTGTGTGGCTTTAATCTTATAATAAGGTGTTGTGTTTTACTAGTATTTAAGAGATGAAATTTTTTATTTGGAGGTGAAGGGAAAAAAATGGCGTTGAGAGAGAACAAGGAAATAGTTGCAGACTGTGAAAGAGATGATGGGGAGTGAAAGAGAAAAGAAAATAAGATACAATTGGTGCACCATAACATATCTCATCCAACGGTTCACATGACATTCCCATGGTGGGAGACCTATCTAACTCTCCCACCCTAGCATTGGCCTTTCTGTTGTTTTCCGGGGTCTGTTTAGTTCTCTGTAGTGACTGGGCCAGTCTGTTATAAATAAAAACGGACATGAGTATATTATACTATTGAGAAAATTTTGAAAAATATCATCCCCTACTATTATAAAAAGCAAATCTGGTAGGATATTCTTGGGGTGGATCCGCTACTTAAATAACGGACATAAGTATTTTGATAAATTCGTAGAGCGCGCAAGAAATGATGTGGGTGACAAAAGTAAGGGCCCGTTTGTTTTAGATTTTTTTGAAAATAGATTTTTTAGTGTTAAAAAATTTTGTATAAAAAAAATTTACAAACAAATTTTTTATAAAAGTTTCAAATGAAAATTTTGTTTAAATAGTTATTCTTAAAATGTTATTTTAGGTATTTCATCATTTTATTGAAAAAAAATTTGGATATCAAAATTTCAAAAAAATCACTTTTTTTGAAGCTATTTCAAATAGATTTTCATAAAAATCATTTTTGAAATACAACTTTTTATAAAAATTGAGATTTTGACTATTTTTTGTTCTTCAATAATGTACGTCTATGTTATATAATGTCAAAATTAGTGTTTGAATTTAGAAAAAACGAATATAAAAAAACTTGTAATATTTTGAAAAACGGTTTTATAAAATCCATTTACAAAAATACAAAGAAAAAATCTATTTTTTTAAATCTGAAACAAACAGGTCCTAAATCTCTTTCATTTTTGAGTTTCAGTTTTTTGTGTTTCTCTATTATTCCCTTTTTAGTGGGAATTGTTGTACATCATTATATTCCTTCTCCTTTATTCTATAAATATATTTTAGCCTTGTCAAAACAAAAAAAAAAAGTTAAGTAGTTAACCACGATAAGTAGCGAGCACGGTTCTCTACTTAAATAGTGAACAACGTGGTTCACTACTTAAATAATGAACGATGTTTATCTCAATTTGTTCACCTTTACAATGTCTCCGACTTAAGTAGAAAAAGAGGTTTAAACAAAAATACAAGAGGCGCAAAAATAAAAAACACATAAGCTAATGTAGATTATTTGTTTTAGCCTTTTCACCATAAAACACCATGTCGTAGCATTTTTTTCAATGAAGAAAATCAAAATAGAGAAAAGATGGAATTTTTCTCTTCCCAACCCCCCGTTTTTCCCTTGTCCTTGAATAAAAAAAGACTATCATTCGGACTTAGGCCCTCTTTATAATGAAAAAAAAAAAAAAAAGAACCGCCGAAATATTAATTGAATCCAACTTTTTACAGTTTGTTATCTAGAAAGCGAACTCGGGCTCAACTTAAAGTTTGCAATTTTCTATCTAGCAAGAGAACTCTTTTTTTCATTCATGGATGGCTAAAATATTGAGTTTGAGCATAAAATTGTCATTCGCTATGTATAGTGCGAACTGAAATCCAGTTAGCTATTTATAGCGCGAACTCAGTTTACATTTTTACATATTAACTGATGTACCTTATAATAATGTGGCGACTATCTTATATCATATTTTAATTTGCCAGAGCGGTTGTGACATCATCGACCAATCACACACACCGTAAATATAGTTATACTGAATTGCTACTTTATTTGATATGACCAAGTTTACATTTATACTTGCAATAGACATGTATCAAAGCTACAAGTGTCGATAAGTTTGACATAAAATTGAAAATTAGGTGAATGAATGGTTTACACTTTAACTTGTGAACTGTGTTTCATTTAAAGTTATTTCATGAGAGATGTGAGAAGGGTGAAGAGAAAACAAATTCGAAATATCAGGGGGCGCACATGTATCTCACGGCGTGCAGCATGATTCATCTTAATATATCACACTCACATCTATCTATTATATCATTCTTTTAGCCAAGTTTCAGTCAAAAAAATATCATTCTTTATGCAAGTCTATATCATTCTCACCTTCAAGTTTTGAGGAATCATGTGCATAATAATAATAATAATAATAATAATAATAATAATAATAAAGAGGTGAGAATGATTTGTTGGAACATGCCTGCGTCTGGATGGGTTTGTCTCAATACCGACGGTGCATCAAAGGGAGAGGCTGGAGCATCTGGGTGTGGTGGTATATTACGGCATGACAATGGTACTTGGATAGCTGGTTTCGCGAAATTTCTCGGCAACACGACAACCTATATGGCGGAAATCTGGGGACTGTACGAAAGTCTTTGCTTGGCTAGGAATTTGGGGATCACAAGATTAGAAGTTCAAGTTGACTCAGAAGCTCTTGTTAAAGCAATACAAGGTAGTAATGTTGGAGGAAACATGTACTGGAACATCATGAAGAAAATTCAGGAACTATTAAATTTAAATTGAGAGATTCGGCTTACTCATATTTACCGAGAGGCGAATAGATGCGCGTATATTTTGGCAAATATGGGCTCTAACTTGGGCGGCTAATATAATGATTTATGAGGAACCTCCATTGGAAGTGAGACAAGTTTTGTTTGATGATTCTCTTTTGGGCATTAGCCCCTTTGTAATCCCAAAAAAAAAAAACTATTTATAAATTCTATTAGAATTTCTCTAGCTGAATTAGGTGATTCTTCTTGGTGTTTTTTTACCACTAGTATCCGGTCCACTGGACCATCTAAATTAGTTCAGAGATCAGTTCTGATATTTAGTGGTTTCAGCCCCCCTTGTGATCGTAGTTGCGGAGGATCAAACTGTGATCCTCCATAATAAATCCAACGTCAATCACCACTGGGTCAACTAACGATCAGTGATTCTTCTTAGTCTTACATATAGTGTGCATTCCCAAATCTTAATATCACCATAAGTAATCAAGAGAGTTGGCCAAGTGATTATGAAAGTTAATGTAGTATCTTTCTTGATTACTTAAAGAACTAAATTTACTTTGTTGACAAATTTTAAATTTTTGATAGCTACATATACCTATTACTAATTATAGGACACTAGTCTCGCTATCATATCATATACTTTTCCAAACGCAAGCAAACTTCCGGTATTTACGCATGGGCAATTATATGTAGCTATTTCTAGAGTTAGGAATCGAGCTGGATTAAAAATACTTATAACTGATGATAGTGGAAACTCAAAAACATCCACTCTTAATGTTGTATATCATGAGGTATTCCAAAAAATATAAATAAATGGTTATTAGATGTATTTTTTATTTTTTGTGTTAATGTTTGTGTATATTTGGATTTTATTTTCTTATTAACTTATATATTTGTGGACATGTTTTATTTTGTGTTATATTAAATTAAATTAAATTAAATTAATTGTTTTGTTTTATTTTATTTATTTGACAATTTTATTAATTTGAATAAAAAATGAATTATTAGAAAATAATAAGCCGTGCGATGCACGGGCAAAAAACTAGTGATGTTACATACATGCAAATCTTTAAAACCAAAAAGGGGTCACTAATCTCCCGCATTCATGCATCACTTTCTATAGTAGTTTACTAGTGACTTTTTCATTTTGTTTTAATCACCTTCTTATCAATCAATCATCAAGTAAGTAGAAATCGTATAACATTTTCATCACTCAATAAGGTTTAACTTGCACGTTATAAGCAGAGTCGACATAATAAATTTAGAGATCTGAAATAAATTTAGAATTTGGTCTTTTAAAAATTAAGTGTTAAATATGTTTTGGATTCTATAAATATTTCAAATTTTAGTTTTAGTCTTTACAAAAAATTTCAACAAGATTTGCTCGCCAAAATTTTTTCGTCACAACTTTTAATCTCTACTTTTGAGTCAATTCACGTATATGACTTCTTTCATCTATCATGTGACTTATATTTTGTCCATTTCTTATTCATCTAATTATTTGTGTGTGTTAAAATGGATCCATATGTTATCTAAATTGCTCTTACAAAGCAAATGTTGAAAGGTCTGTTGGATAAGATTAAAATTTACTTTCTTTGGTGGTTGAACTCGACAAATGCAAATCTAGTAGCAAATTTACATAGCTCATGGTTGAGCCCTTTGTTGTGTTTGGGCATCGAGTAATATTTGTTGATTTTGATGTTCATATGACTGCTATTTTGTAACACTTTTGTAGTCTCTATTAGTACATCTTATGCCAATAAGATTATTCGGTCCACTAGTTTATTTATATATATATATATATATAATTCATTTTTGATTGTTAAAAAAATATATATATCTATATATATATGTTGGTTCCTAGCTAATGGTAATTAAGAGAGGTCGGCATACATCTCAACACAATAAAACTTAAGTATATGACATATTATATGTAATTCGATATAAATTATTTAAAAAAAAATTTAATTTATTATTTTGTGCATTTTATCATTTTGAGTTCAAAATAGTTAGTGCACTTGCTAATATTCCCTCCGTACCACAATATACTTTGACTAAATTACACAAATTAAGAAATGTAATTAATGTTGCAAGGAAAATTATGAGTTAGTTTACAAAATTATCCTTCATTAATAGTATAAAAAAAGATAAATTGAAGAATTGAAAAACAAAAGAGTAATAAATAGTTAAGAGTATAATAGAAAAAAATAGCATTAAATATTTTATTGGTAATTATGGAAAGTAACTTATAATTTGGTACGGGAGAGTAATATTTTGTCCAATCTTTATGCATATATGATGTTGGTCGATTTGTGGAATTATTTTCTGATGATTTTGATATGCAAATTAAAGTGTTTCCACTTTACTTTTGGTTGGATCATATTATTCTAAGGCAAGAAATCACTTGCAATGCTCACGAGAATGATTGATATCTTTGCAATTCATACAAATACATTTAGTTTCTAAACAATGATTTATTTTGCAAGCATTGAAGTGGAACTAATAATTTTAGCTATTCAATGTTTTTAAGTCAAAGGAAATTGCATGTATAATTGATTCACGAACCCATATGAACCATTTTCATGATGGCTTCTTGAGAATAAGACCACTATACATGGAATGTCAAAGTGGCTTCCACAATATGAAACTATTAACCAATGAACTACAAAAGAGTACTGCATATATACTTTTGTGAGATTAAGACATAGAAATTTCCTTATGGAAAATTAGAATATTTAATTTTACAAGAAACTCCAAGGAGTTTGGAATAAACAAGCAAGAAAAATGAATGTCTCACTAATATCGTATTAGAAAACAAGGCTAGTGTCTAATTCATGTGTACCTAACCCAATAACTACAAAGGAAATGGTACGTAGAGCACTTATCAATTCATATATGATGTCTTGAAATGAACCCATTTTTCCTTTTTGTAAAATTTCAACCATGTGCATTCATTTGGAAAATTAATTAAATAACGTAATCGTCACGTCTTTCTTTCTTTCTATCTCTTTCATTTACATGTGTAAAGAACAAAATATTTGTATAAATCTTACTCCTATCATGTTATTTCTCTATTCCTTCTCATGGCAAATAAACCCAAAATTACAAAAAGTAAAAGAAAAACACACAAATTTACGTGGTTTTGGGCTATATGACCTACACTATAAATAAGTACAAGACTTTCTAGCCAAAACATAGTTTATTATTTCTTTAGGGAACATACATAGAAAGGATCCAAACATTAATGATACTATTTTTACCTTTTTTATGGATAATACAATTTTAATTTTCACCTTATTTTATCTAAAAATGGCTCCCGTGATCTTATCCCAGTAGAAACATTGTATTATATATATGTAGTGATTGAAATTCGAATTCCACTTATTTTCATTTTATATATATATATGAGTTAGAATCAAATGACATCAAGGTGTCAAAATTTATTTGACACTAAATATCATCCACTCATTTCATTTAATCCAAAAGTTTAAAACAATCAACAAGATAATTAATATGTACCAATATCACCTAATTTAAAGGTTTCTTTTTTTTTTTTTATTCATCTCATCTCTTTTTTTTACAAATTCCTGTTGTTTTTTTTTGTGAATAAAATAAAATATTATTTTTTGCTAAAATTTAAAATATATTTAATTAAAATTATCGATCTTGTTACCATTTAACTATGGGCCTGTTTGAATTTACTTATTTTTATTTTTTGGTTCAGAGATTTAATTATTTTTGAGCTTATGCAAAACAACTTATGCAAATAAATAAGTTTTTATGCATTATTATAAACTTTTCAAGTAGTTTATGAGAAAATGGCTTACAAAATACAATTTTTGATAGTGAAAACTTATAAATTACCATAAAACTTTTTTAATTTGCATAAGCTATTTTTATAAGCTAAAAATAAGCCGAATCCAAATAGGCCCTATATATTACTTAAGAAATATAAATTATAAAAAATATATTGCTTAATTCCGTCAAAAATAAATAAATAAAATATATATTGCTTACAAATTATATACATTTTGTGATGTGCACAACGGCCATAACCCATAGAAATATTTTGCCATGATTTTTAATTATATAAACAAAAATATGAGTCTGTCAAACTTGTGATCGAGCAAATAAAAAATTGGAAAAATAAATAGGAAATGTTTGATCATGAATTTATTATGACAAAAATTTGTTTTTAATTAGGTGATATTGATGCATAATAATTATTTTGGTGATAATTTTAAACCACTGAAGTACGTAAATGAAATGAGTGGATGAGATTTAATTTCAAATAAATTTTGACACCTTAGTGTCATTTGATCTTAATGTTAACTATATATATACAGTATATATTGATTCTCTCCCACAAACTCAACCATGTTTAATTTAAACAAGTGTGTCACACATGAAGTAATATTTTGAGCTCTAGAAAGCCGCCACGTGGTGTTAAAATTTGAGGCCTGTTAACAAAATTCAAAAGAGCACTCAAATTTAAAGAAAACACAAACACATAGTATGATAAGTCCTACTCCTACCCTATTGATTGTTGTCTCTTTGTATTTTCAACACATGAGAATTTAAATCCTATATATAGCACATATAAGCCATTCCTCTTTTCAACACATAGCAAATACACAAAAACATTATTATATAGTACCTTATCTTGTTCTTTTAGTGTCCTCTATACATGGCTCGTTTGAATTCATTTTTACTCATCACTATGCTTCTCTTGGTAATGTATTCATTACCATCTTCTATAGATGCAAGAAAGATTCTCAAAATGGAGACAAATGAGGTGTTGTCTTCTTTAAAGGGTACCCTAACTTCAATTGAGATTGTTAATAATCCCAATGTTTATCATGGAAATGGAAGGCTCATTGTTCATCTTGCCAATAATGAAAGAGTTCTTGTATCTTCTAATCCTAGCCCGGGTGCTGGACACTAATTTGCTTAATTTCCTCTTCATGTTACATATTAGTGATATTGAGTTAATGATTCTCAATATATATGTGCTAAATATATGTGATATGAAGAGGAAATTAGCTCAATATGTATATGTGCTAATTTCCTCTTCATATTACATATTAGTGATATTGAGAATTTCTCATGTGCTAAATATATGTGATCATGTATATCATCAATTAAGGTCTTCTAGTTCTATCATAATCTCATGAAATTAGAATGAGGTAGTGTAGATACTTTGACTTTTTATCATTATGGTCAGAATACATCTTTGGTTGTTTTGTATGATATGGATTTGAATTACATATAGTAAGAAATGATTCATTGTGTTCTGTACATACCATCTATATTTATTCAAATGCAAACGATTAAGGTCCAAAATTCTTAAGGAGTATATATGTCGAAAGATTTGTTGACTTTCTTTTTTCTCAAATCATAATATATTAGAAAGGAAAAGTGAGATAAAAAAAATAAGGGGGTCAAATCACAAAGAATACAAATAGACTCAACAATTTAATATACGGATGGTTATGAATGTTTATTTTGATATGTACTCAATTAAAATTTTTTGTAACATGTACTCATAAAATGTTTTAGATGTTTGAATAATTTTTTGAAAATGTTATATTTATATAATTCAATATTAAAGAACTTTGAATAATTTTTTAATTGGTTTAAAATTAGAGTTTAATTGTTGAGCACCGTCGGTGTAAAGTTTTTTTGGACATACATCCAATGATGTGTTGCCACATCATTTAATGAATGTGACATATCATGTATTTTTAATTACCATACATGATGTGTCGATATATTATTGGACGCATGTGTAAAATAACTTTACACTGACGGTGCATATAAATTAAATTCTTAAAATTATATGATATTTTATGATTTATCAAATCTTATGACAGTTAAATGGGAATATTAGTTTCAAAAGATAATGTATATACCAATTGAAGTTTTTTATTTTACTTGATTTAAATGCTTTTCAATGCCTATGATTATTTTGACTATATAGTTTAATTTTTTTCTATTTCTTTATCAATCAAGTTTAATATGAAAAGAAAGCAATAATTTAAATCTATTTATTGGACAGTGAAGATGGATCATACTCTTCAAAAAAAAAGTGTTTCAACGTTTAACTAAACCAAAAACTTCAAGAAGGGTCGATCGGGAAAATGGATCGTCTAAAAAAATTGAGAGAATAATGTGAAATTTAATTTTGTGAAATTTGAACCTACTCATAATAATAAATAACATATAAATTTATCTAATTCAACAAATATTAGAGAGAACAAATTAAAATAGAGATCTTAAGATGATTATAGTAATTGATGTCAGCAACTGCGAATGAAACAACGGCGGAATCACAAACGGAGATATCTGCAAAATAGTAGACCATGAAACAATACACGAGGCGTGTTGATCGCACTGTCCTCAATGATTTATCCGCCTCATAAGCGCAAATCCCCCAAGATTCAACATGTACTTTTCGGATATGTATCATATCTGAGGTGACAGAACAACTCGAAATTAATAGACACCGGTGATGTAATCCAGGAAGATAATACCTCAATTTTATAGTGTGGTTTTGATCTCATATAAAAACAAAGGAAGGAGAAGCAATATATATATTTTTTTTTTTTTTGGTTTTAGAAGAAGTGGTAATCCACTGAAATTAAACTCACAAATAATTGTGAGATCCCGGATTCGAACCCGGGTCACGACGTCCGGCCTAACAATTTCAGCATTTTTGCCAGTTGAGCTAGGACTTATCGAACATCAATATATATTTTATTCTCCCCCCATATTATTTTGTCACATTCTTATATATGCAATGCCACACACAAAAAAAATTATTCCAAAGCAATTTCCACATTGCCAATTATATAGCCTATTAATTAGGAATGAATGAGTATTGATATTTGATACCAATGGAAAGTTACGTTACACTTTTACCAAGTAAAACATATTTTAACAAATAGTTAATAATATTATTAATTCATTTAAAACAATATATAAAATTATTTTAAATAACTTTAAAATAAATAAATGATAAGATCAAAATATCCAACATTTAAACCATTTAAATTATACAAAGAGGATTTGATTCAAATTTTTTAAAAATAAAGTAGACAAATTTGTTGTTTTTTTTTTTTTTTGACTAAATAAAAGATATTCATTCATTCAAATTGAGAATAGTACATCGATGCAATACAAATTCAAAGTCGCTAAAAACAAAAATGATGAATCTGCGAACAAACTCACAGCATCCGTGTTGATAGCATAAAACGGCATATTGCAAAAGCCTACATATTTGACTATATTGAAGTCGCCGGAATATCCATGCCTCCGGATCTGTAGCGTTGAAGACACAAAAGTCATTGATTGGATCTGCACTGGATCAAACTTAATCCTTCAACCTGAAACAAATGAACACCGCACAAAGACAAGACAACAATACTCCGCACTGAGACGGGACAACAATACTCCGTACCAAGACGGGAAAATCAAAACAAACAACGTGATGAAATCACAAAAACAAACGAAAAAAAATACTAAATATATGTGAAAAATCCACTTATTTAATCAAAATAGAAAGGAAAACGATTTGGAGGGGTGATTTTAGGCCTAATTTGACCCTAAATCACCCATCTCCCGTGGATCAAGAAAAAGAGAAAAAGTAGTGACGGTTAGGGTTAGAAGATGATAAATTTAACCATTGTCTTGTTAGTAGACAAATTTGTTAAATGTTGAGATGTGAAAATTAAAAAAAAATCGAGAGGTAAAAAATGGAGAGAATCCATTCTCATCATTTCGTCTAGGAAACAACAAAGAGAATATATTTTTAACAGTTGAATAATTTTATTTAAAGAAACTAGAGATAGATACATCAAGATTGATGTTGGGGAGTACATATAAAGAGTTGATAAACTAAAGGGTTTACCAAGTCAAGTTCATGACAAAAAGGAGAGATGAGGGTCCAAAATCTCTTCTATAAGTTTTCCAAAATTAAAAAAGAAAAACTTGTTTGAAAGTCCTATTTTCAAAAGCAGTTTTTAAAAACTGTTTTCAATTTTATTGCTTTAAAAACTAAAAAACAGAAACAGGTTATAGATGTTTTACTTTTTAAAAACACTTTTATAAAACACATTTTAAAAACTAAAACCAAAAATCTTCAAACAGACTCTTAATTTCTTTCGTAAGGTACCATTTTGTATTACCTAAAAATTATACTAAAAGAGACTAAAGCTTAATTATGACTAGGCTACTCTAAAACTAATTCTTCATTCATTTGCTTGATAATAATTGCATTCAGCAATTCCCTACATATATATAATAGTTACACATTCTCTAACAAACTAAACATAACTTGTCCTAAATATCTATCTAGTTCTTTCTAGAAATAGTGTCACTCGTTATGATAATAAAAAAAACATCTAAAATCCTTGTATGGTAACATCATGCCACCATTAATTATGCACTCAAAACATGATTCTATAAAGCACAATACTTGGGACATTAATTCTGTTAAGAAAGAAAGGTGATTCTCAGCTTATTATTGATCACACAAAACCTTTATATAGGCAAGGATACAAGCACAATGTATTGGTTTAGTTTTGGCGCCTAAAACCAATCAATCACAACTTGCCTTGTTGGCCAAGTTAACTAAGCTAGATTACTTAAAGCTAATTACAAACTTAACAAAGCAATTACAATCACAAATCCTAACAAATTCAAATAACATGGTAACATTCTTAAAACAAACAAACAGTAAAACAAGAAACCAAACAAAGGAGTCACTAAAACATCAACGACATTACTAAAATAACTAGTAAGAGGGCAACTTGAATTCGTAATGCTAACGAGTATCCACGACACTCATTGAAATTTGTAATGTTAATAAATCCAAACCACAACCAAGTCGTGGTGGTTTCAATGGAGGGCGATTTGAACTCAAATCAACAAATAAGGTGGCGATCATGACGGTGGACGGCAATTGTACCCGTCGGAGTTAATATTATAGTCATTTGGTCGTGGTTCCGGTGGTGGGAGAAAATAGAAAAAAAGATGGAGCTTATCTCTCTAAAAATTGCAGTCCTGCCAACGAGTGCACAAAATTGCAACAATAACAACAAAAATATCATAAAAACAAGAATCAAACAGTACTTGACAAAATGATGAGATTTTTGAAAACATTGGAATTCGATGAAACTGAGGATACCTAGAACAGAATTTTGAAAGAAGGGAAGCTAATGAAGAAACAAAATTTTTTATGAATGGATAGTAAAGAAACAAATTAAAGTGAATGATCACCTGAATACCACACATGTTCAAATCATTTGACACATATGAAGCATGCAACTATCTCTATTCTTGAACGCGTCATCATAACTTAAAAAACTTTAAAATTAAAAAAAAAATTGATAGTGTCTCGTAAACTTAACTTAGATGACAGGAATATTGCATTATCAATTAAGTTATCTATTAGTGGATAACTTAATTGATATAGCTTATAGCAAATAAATTAATTGAATTTATAATATTTAATAAAATTAGGGGTGTTCTGACCAATTAATATGAAATAATAATAAAATAATGATATTTAAATTTTCAATTAAAATAATAAGATTAAAATTAAGAAGAAAAAAAATCTATAAACTCAAATGCTTAAGCTAGTAAAAAAACGCTATAAAATATAAATTCAATGACGAAAAAAAAGTATTGCCAAATAATCTTCTATCTTTTTCTTTATTGAGAAATATAATTTTCTATCTTGATCCCAAGTACTTTTACGGATGAAAACACACAACCCAGAACACACCGGCAGATAACCACAAACCAAACCAGCAGATAATCAAAACGCACAATTGGTAACAAAAATTGATTTGCAAGATAACCAAAATCAATTGGTACAAAATTGTAACCTAATTTTTCAATAAGGAGAAATCATTGAGGAGTAATGAGATTATAACTTACCTGAGAGAGTCGACGAGTGATTCCAAGAAGAAGCTTGAAGATGCACGCGAGAAGAAGAGATTTACGTGAGAACCTTGAAGAAGAGATTCACGACGAGTGATTTAGAGAGGCTTGAGAGTCGACGAAGCTTGAAGAAGAGATTCACGCGAGAAAAGCTTGATTCAAAGAAGACTCGCGAGATTCAGAGAAAAAAATTTCTTAACCCTTTCTTTTGTGAAAGAAATTTCATTCGATTAAGTTTAAAATTATTCTGTGTAACCCTTTATGCTTCATCTTCTTTTTAATTTTTTTATTTTATGATTTTTTTTATCTATTTTTTTTTACTATTGATGATTTTTTTATCTATTTATTTTATTTTTATTTACTAATCAATAACAAGTTGAATTATCGAAGAGTAAATAAAAAATAACAAGTTGAATTTTTTTTAATTTTTATAATAATAATAAGTTGAATTTTCACTTTCAATTGGACGGGAGTCCCAAATATTTTTTAGCGGGGATAGATTTCCAGTTAAATTTTTTTTGTCATTTAATATATTTATAGGAACGGTTTTAATAGTGCATCCATTTTGTATTTATAGAAGCATTTATAAACATGTTGCTTATACATAATTACAGGAACAATATATTATTCCACTGTTGCTCAAAGAATTATTCTAACCGTTGCCAATAATTTGTTATGGGTACGGTTTATTTACCATTGGTGAGCGAATTGCATACGGTGACAACACCGTTGCTTTTACCATTTTTAGGGACGGTTTCTTGATTGTAGGTAGGAAAACAATGCAACATACACAAAACCGCTGCCAATTCCTTGTTGTGGGTACGGTTTTTACCCGTTGCTGAAAAAACTGTTGCCTAAGCTTCAAAATGTTGTAGTGATCATATAAATAAACATGTCGCATAAGCTCGAAAATTGGTCTTGCTAAACCGTGACTGGTAGAGATGGCTTCAAAATCACAGATACAATATCATCTTCTTAATAGCTTGATTTATGCAATCTGAAATACAAATTTTAGATGTATATATATACTCGTGAAATAAATCAAAAAATAAAATAAAATAAAAAGGAAAGGTGTATAAGTACATAATTAGTGTGGTGCAAATAGCAATTGCCTAATTTAAAACTAAGTATTATTCAAATTTACTATGGCCCATTTTGATTTTCTCTTGTGAGAATTTCTCTTCACGGCCCAAGTCTTCCCGCGTACCCCCATAAATCCCAAAAGTACTCTACTCAAGTTCTAAAACTCGAGCATTGATCTTTTTTTTTTCTTTTTTTTTAAAAGTTCGAGTTCTAGAACTCAAACAAGGCTAAGAAGTCAAGAAGTCTTGAACCGTGGCTTCTTATTGGCTTTTGTAGTGCCATTATCATTTTTCTAACGAAACGTTTGTCTCGTTGAATTAGTTGTAGTCACTCCTAGCAATCGTGGAATTCTCTCTATTCTCGATGGCAAGAATATTGAGATTGATGGTACAGTAAAATGAAAGAAGTAGGATTGTAAAGCAATGTTTGTAATACACTGTATGCTGATATGAACAACTTTGAGAATGTGTCAAATGTGACCACGACAAAGGAAATATGGGATTCTCTCGTGAAGTACTCCACTGGTGGTGAGAAGGTGAAACTCCAACCTCTAAGACGACAATTTGAGATGTTGTAGATGTAGGGATGAGGGAAGGATTGATCCAATGATTGTAGATAATATGATATGTACTTGTCTAACCAATTTTATCATATTGTTATGGCGCGCAACTAAAGAGTAAAAAGGATGTGAAAGCACAAGAATTACTTTGGCAGAAAAAATATGGTGTGCAATGTATGTAAGTATTATAAATTTCGAAATACTATATTTAATTTCCACTCAAAAAATTAGAATGGACATTATTCCTACTTATATGTAATTTTAATGCATTCGGAAGTACAATAATGTTTTTAAGCATATACTCCCTCCGTCCCATATTATAAGAGAAAAAATAAAAAACACACTTATTAAGAAAATAAAAACTTGAGAATTTGAAATATGATTTTGTGGGTTTTTCTTGAAATAAGTTGCATGGGAAGATGTAAAAACAAATTTGATTGGTTGTTGTTTATTGAGAAAATGAGAGAGAGAAAAAATTAAATGCAATTTGCATTTAATTTTATAAGAATAAGTAAAAAACATTCTTGAAAGTTGTTTTTTCCCTTATAATTTGGGACAAAAAAAAGGATCATTTTTCCCTTATAATATGGGACGGAGGGAGTACATTTGAAGATCTTTAATTTCAAGCTTGAGAGATTACTCATTGATTTTGATTTAACTCTTGCAAATCAATAGTTTCTTATTATAAAAGTTTAAGTCATTGTTCCGTAAGGATAACTCCTCCAATTATATCAAGGAATTAATATTAGTGGAGGAGTTGGCGTTTGAATTTCAAATTTCTCACTTCTCCACAACTATAATACAGGGAAGAATGCAAATAATGAGTGCAACAGGAAAATGCCCAAATTATATAGAATATTAAGGATCGCATTAATAAAAAGCGGCGGAGAAGCTAACTTGTAACCAATGAATTTATAGAGAATAATGATAACGAATAAATTCGTATATTGAATATGAAGTGTTTGATATGGTTATACTACTTGCTTAGTGGCCTCTACTTCTAATCTTATACGATGTGACGGTCATTATGATTTCTTAACACACAAACTCTTCTACGAATGAATAAAACACATCGAAATTGACTGCCATGACTAATATCATTCATTCGTGACAATTTTCAAATTGGCATAAACTTCTTGTTTCTCATCCTTTTATTTACTTTCTTTTATGACATCAAATCAAAATCTATTTTATACATGAATATGAATGAGGTATTTTTTAGTATTCTTCTCTAGTTCTCCATAATCAAAACTTTAAAGATTATTTCATAAAAAAACAAAACTGGAAAGATTAAAAACACCCAACTTTTATTAAATTTAGACTAAAAATTAGTATATTATTAAACTCGTTGTGGTTGATCTGGTGCTAATTTGAGTGAGCTAATTTAGCTTCTTAAAAAAAAATTAGTATATTATCTATAAAAAAATTAACTAATTTTATAAGGTTAAAAAACATAATTAACATTAGACAATTATGTTATCTTTCGATCAATGTGGATGAGAAATATATCTCATAAATCTTAATCAACAACGTAAGACAGTTGCTCTTTGCCCTTCTACATTGCACACGCAAAAAAATATTACCGAGAGATATTTTTCAGTTAGATTTACACTACCTAAAAATCTCACAATAATATTTACACTACCAAGATATTCCCCTAGATGGGGGGCAACCATCATAACGCAACAAGATTGAGCAGCCCAACTCAGAAATCTATCGGAACAGAAATTTGCTTTTTAGGCCTCCTCTATATTGCTCTAAAGTCTTTCAACTTGACCAAATTACTCTTATTCAGTTTCAGAACTTACGTTCCGAAATGATTTTTTTTCTAAAAAAAATTGTAATTTCGGAATGTAGGTGCCGAAATGTCTTTTTTTTCAACTTTTTATATATTTCGGATTTTACGTGCCGTAATGGTTTTTTATTTTCAATTTTTTTTTAATATTTCGGCAGTTACAATATGAAATTAACTAATTTTGGCACGTGGGTGCCGAAATTAAGCGTTTTTGAATTGTAACTGCCAAATCATCCAAAATCCAAAAAATTAGGGATATTTTTGGGTTTTTGGGGGGCTTAAGAGTACCATAGGGAGCCTAAAGAGCAAATTTCACCAAAACATCTACTATAAGTTTTTTTTACCACTTTTTGGTAGCACCGACTTATTGACTTAGGAACTCCGAACTATGGTATCACTAACAAAGTCATGTTAGTATTTTAAGTTTAGAAGTTCCCTACAATGACTGCATGTTCCCCATATTCATTATAGCAAATAGGGCAAACCTCGTCAATAAGAAATAATGAGACGATACCTGAGGAAGTACGGTACTCTAGTTGTGACATATGCTGGTCTAACTCATCGATAGGAATAGCTAGAAGAAAATTTTGAGCATGTGTTCATGCAAACATCCAACAATTGTTTTCTGTCTTACGGGCATGTCAAAATTTACTTCTATATATATCCTAAACACTTTTACTTAAAATAGCACTCACCAAAATATGTCAACTTTAGGGGCGGTATCATTTGCTTATCAGAAAGAAAAAAAGAAAAAAAAAAGGGCGGTAACCTTGTTAGTAAAACTGCTAAAGTCAAAATTCAAAATCCTACCACAAAGATCATTCAAAATACTGTTAAAATCAGAGTTCATAACATATACTTCAAATTGATAGAAATTATTCACAAATTAATCCAAAAAACTGGAAATGAAAAAATAATTGATATTTATTATAAAAAAATCAATCTAAAATTGAAGACCAAAAACAAAAAAATTTAAATTATGTAGTAATTGAATTTAAAGAGAGAAAAATTGCATTTAGAAATGAAATAAAAACATTATACTTATTATTTTTAAGTATCTTAAATATAAATCAACATTTTACCTACCAACTAATTATTTTTTATGAAGAAATTCAAGTCCCTATTTCAGTACTGAAAATTCATGTCCTTATTGTTAACTCATATAACTCATTTTTTAACATTATTATTATTTATGTATCTTTTACATTATCTATCTGACAACTTTTTTGTCAGTTGCTATTACAAAAGTATTATTAAGAGCTTGTCCTGTCACACCAAAATTATAGCCACAATTCAATGCCTTTTGGCCCCCCAATCCGATCAAAACGGTGCTATGTTAATAGTACACTAAGAAAAAATGAAGACCACTCCTCTACTATTATCTAGAGTCTAGAAAATAACTTAGATCTACCCTTCCCTTTCCCATTGCCACATGGACTAAACGTTAGCAATTGGACCGAAAAATTTGACCCCTTTTCAGTCGTTGCGAATTCGATTAAATCACACCAATAATTTTTAGTGTGTGGAGCAAAACAATTGAGCAACCAAAATAAATAAGACCGGCAATAATAATAATAACAAAAGTAAACCGCGAAAGCGTAAAGAACACAAGTGTATTGTTTACTCAATTCGGTGTTAATGAATCTACTCTGGGGGGAGGGTACCCCTCTCCGTTCCACTAGTCAATAGAAACCTTGATTACAATGAAATTCTCATGAATTAGAAATTCCTTAATTCTACCCAAGTCCCGAATTTCTTCCCTGACCAAGAAATTCAATTACAAGTGTTTCCCAAGGTGATAGAATGTTTCTCCAACCCCAGAGTCTTCCCGAGATGTTACTCTATTAACCCTAGTCTTTTGTTGGCTTTAGAAACCCTAAAAACACCTTAAAACATCAGAAAACGCACAACCTATATATAGGCTCGCGCGCTCGCACGACGCGCAGGGACTGGCGCGCGATGCGCCAACAACAGAACAAACCAGCACTCACGCTTCAAACGCCTGCGCTACGCGCCAGCTACAGGAGCAGCATCCTGATTTCTGCTTCAACACCAATATTGTAAAGACAAGAAAAATAAAAAAAATTAAATTAAATACCAACTCCGGCCGATGCATATGAAAAAAATATTTGTTAGGAGAAATCAATCTCTTAAATGAATCTCGGTCACTTCAAGAGAATTCGTCTTTGAGATTGCGCACGAAGGATATCTTTTGTTTACAAAAAAATTAATCCAATCGATAAAGATCTTGGTCCCGTTAAATATATAATCAGGGTTCGATTTTGAGTCATCATTAACCGAAAATTAAATTAAAAAATTAAATTCAAATATCCTCCATACACAATTTTGACATTTTTTTTTTTTGAAAACTCACTATCCGGCCTTAAGACCGACTAATTCGAGGAGATCAATCGCACCGTATTTAAAGTTAGAGTTTTTACTCTGTATGGACTATCCCACCGAAATTGGCACAAATGAAAATCGAATTTAAGACATTGAGAGGAGCATACTCCAAGAACCCAATTTTGACAAATACTATTAATCTTCAAAATAACTAAAATATATTCGAACAAATATTATTGTCTTAACTAAATCAAATAATTAAGAGATTCACATGTATAATTAAGTGATTTAAATATTTATTTTTATGTCACATGATAATTTTTTAGAAAAATAGGACAATAATAATATTTGACTAGTGACTAGCACTATACAAAGATCTAAATGGTCCATACTCTGCAACTTTCCTTTTCAACCATGTGAGGCACAGACCAATGTGCTTTCAATCAATTGTTGCATTGCATTAGTCACAATCACTTGTTGGAAACCATAAAGCATTACATGAACATGCATATATACATGTATGGTTACATAATATTTATGAGACAATAAGGGTGTGCAAATATTGTCTTGGCATGCTCCCTTCATTTCCGACCTTTGTTGGTTCAATGAAATTGGTATTATGTGGGACCTAATAACTTGCATTCTCATTCAATACATTTATTAAGACCCATTTTGTATCGTACATCAAAACAGTACAATAAAATTGCCAAATCCATTTATGATATTAGGGTTGAATATAGGTCGGCTTCGGTCGATTTTGAGTTGAAAATTGCTAAATCGTTAAAAATTGTAACCATTTAATTTAGATTCAATTATTACTGTCTATATCTTCGATGTATTTGGATGTCGGGTCACATGGGTGATGAGTATAACTAGTCGGTTGTTACCCCGGATTGACACCTTGTTGTAATTACATTCAAAATTTCATTGATCCACCAGAAATTCATATTATTCAAATAGTTCAAATGTTCAATACTTACATCTTAGTGATTTTTCGGTCTATTTAGATGTGAAGATATGGTTTTTAGAGATCCGCATCCATCCATATACAACTGTTCACGGTCAATTTTTCACAAATTGTTGACCCAATCCACACTAGACCGAATGCTCCTATATATTGACAGTTATGTTGATTTCGAATTGGATTGGGAATTTGTGCTCGGCCCTACATGATATCATTTCTACAAGGGTAAAATTATAATTTTAGTTTTCTTTTTTATCGGTTTCTTTTGTGACAATGACTCACGGATACACAGTGTTCACAAAATCAAACTTAACTAAATGATTCAATCGGTTGAACTGTGAAGTGAAAGTTTCTATGATATTTCAATAGTTCAATTGTGATTTTTTCTTAATTCAAATGATTTAAAGCAATAAATCATGGCAGAGAGGTCTTGTAGGTTTAATGATAATTCACACATTTTAAAACATGTTGTAAGGTTTTCTCAAAGTTGTATAAATACATAAACTTCAGTTAATCATAACATATTGCACTCTTTTAAGTTTTTATGATTTTTCAATTAATCATAACATATTAAACAATAGGATATATTGTTACTCTTGTTGGAGAACCTATTTGTTGGAAACCTTTAAATACAAGTTGTAATACACTAAAGAATAATCTTTTCACGAATAATAAAACTACAAATGCTCAACCATAAAAAAAATGCTCTATAGCCAAAGACATAAATAGAATTGATCTAAGCAAATATAGTATCTTCATTATTTGTGTTTATCTTCTTCTTTTTTTTTTACATTTTTCTAACTTGTTAAATCCTAACATAATATTTTGTAAAAAAAAAACAATTCTAACAAAGAATATAGTTAAAAGAATTGGATTCAGATTCTCTCCTACTAATCTTCTCCTATTGGATTTTTAACAAAGAATATAGTTAAAAGAATTAGATTCGGGTCCTCTCCTGCTAATCCTCTTTTGCTATCTATCCTGCACAAATTGCAACCGTTAAATTTCTTCTATTGATTCCCTCTTCAAAACACTTCAATTATTTTTTTCTTTACAGACTCAACCATTAGATTAACGGCAAAATAGAATAGTGCAGGAGACGATCCAACTCCTTAATTTATATATCTTGAATTTGTAAACACATGTACTTTAATTAAAAAAAATATTAAAATGCTAAAACCAATCAAAATTTTAGAATGAGTAGAGTAACAACTAACAAGCATTGAGAAGAGGAAGCATAGACTTAGAAACAGTCAATATCTATTCCGACACTACATAAACCTTAGAGGCATCAACAGACAAAGATGACATTAAAATAACCTTAAACTAAGTTCAACAAAAGAGGAATAAGGCATTAACAAAGATTATTATGATAATAAAAAAACAAAAGAAGATTATAAAACTCCTACCTTATATTATATCATTATCATTCATTATTATATACATATTATATCATGCAATGTCTCATAAAGATGCATAACAGCTAGACCATCCCTGTCACCGGCCTTATATCAACAAAATTTTGGGGGGATGTCTTTTGATAAAATAAATATGCATAATTAAATTAAAAAAAAAAACAAAAACAAAAAAAGATTCTAAAAAGAAAAAGGTTGTTCCCAATGCTATGGTCCACTAGCTTTTCTTTTTTTTACTAAAATAGCCAAAACACAAAAGGACAAAATTGCCCTATCAATCCTAGCAAGTGTTCACTCCATGCCATGTCCTTCCCTTGTGTTGTAGGGCCCATTACCTGCCCTTAAATCTCCTTTTACCTTTGTTTATTGAAATTTAACTTTTTTTTCGCCTTCTCGGATGCAGTTACAGTTCTCAGCCGTCCAATTTAGATCAACAGATGAAATTGTTTCATAGTTGTGATCTAAACCGTTTGATCTCAATGGCCGAGATTAACTACTAGGTAAACTCGGACCTGCATGTGATCGTGATCCTTTCACCGATCCTTTCACCTTGGTTTGATTTTTCTTCTTCTTAGTGAGGTAAACTTGAGACTGTAAAATAGTTTTACCAATCTTAAAACCAGGAACAACAGTGAAACCAACAACTGTTTCTTCTTCTGATTCATCAAATGTTGTTGTCTTGTCTGAAAACACAAACATTTCATCATTCACACTTTCCATGTACACATCAGAAAATCTACACCCTTTCCCAACTTGAAAAATTTCAGCTTGAATCTCAAAAGAGAAAGCTAAACAATGTAAGAGATGAACCCTTTTGGCCATTTCAGCAAATGAAGCGAAAAAATCAGATTTTGGAAACTCGCCGCCACTCAACAGGTTTCTATGAAGCATGTTACCGAAAAACGATGACTCCATTTTCGGATGAACAAGTCTCAAATACTTGTTCCTGCAGAATTTTGCAAACGATGATCTCGGTTTCTCAGCAAGAAAGTCTTTAACTTTAGTTGATTTCAGCTCATTGAAATTCTCAAAGAACCAATTTTGTTGATTTTTCCTATCACTTGGAAGTGACTCATTTGGAAGATTGAAGTTAGGGAAGTGGAACGCATCGAACATTTCTTTGCAAACAAAGGATTCGATTGCAAAACATTTGTGATCTTCTATGATGTAAACAACATTGTGTTCAATAGCATCAACAGCAGCATCAATATCCCAATTTGCAGATCTCATTTCATCAACAATTAGCCTCACAAAGTTACGAATCGACTTTACCGCATGACGAAGAACACTAGCAAAATGGCTAGGACTTAACCCTGATATGTGAAGATTAGTATTTTCAAGTACACCAGATAACGATCCACTTTGATTCAATCTCTTCTCAATTAACTTGTTATGACTATTAGCTTCTACTAATTTCTCTTTAAGAAACGTAATCTCAGAATCTTTAAGTCTTACCTGTGATTCCAACTTCTTCGCTGTAATCTCATAGGTTTTTATGACACCCTTTATCTCCTTCGATTCAGCTACGAGTATCGCTTTCTCTGGCGAAGGATCAACTTGTTTCTTCAAGTAACATTGTTTTAGCTCAGACAAATGTTTCAACTCGGAAACCAGTAGCTTATCAGAAGCTTCAATCCCATCCGGGTCAAAAGGTGATTGAAAATGTTGAAGTTCAGCATAAGCACCTTTAACCGTTGCAATGCTAGCAAATAGCTTTGCAAGAAGTGCTTCTGTTGCAACTCTTTGTTCTTCAATTTCTTCATCTTCATCGACTTTGTTGAATGATTCAGACCAATTTATCGTAGTCTTATGATCCATGTTGGTTTCATCCTTCGGATTTGCATTGGCTATAGTAACATTCTTCAAAAATGCTCTAAGATGAAGAACTTTAGCAAAATTTCTAGCTAATTTCTTGCTTGGTGTCACTGCTGAAGGTTTCACTGATTCCATCTGCAAGAGTGTGTAACAAATATTATTTAGAAAATGAAAATGATAAATTGTGAAATTGAGATTTATAATGTTTATGTATTCTAGTGAAGACAATATCTTTTAAAAGGATTCACAATCATAAATACAATAAAGTAATAAAATGGTGAATCATGATGATCATGTTTAGATAAAAAAAATTATTTAAATAAAGTAAATTGATTTGACACATAGATCGAGGACTTTAGTAGTGAATGGAATTTTTCTTTTGTTCTTTATCTATAAAAAGTATATATTATATAGAAAAAATGATTTTTTAAACATCAAATAAATGTGCACTTTATTTTGTGAGATATTTTCAAAAGTCATGTACCGTCGTCCTAATTCTAATGTTCAAATAACACAACCGATATTAAATTAATTCATGTAACGTTCTTTTGATGTTCAAATAATACAACTGATATTATATTGTATGTGAGGTTAATAACCATTTCTACATACTTTACCATGATTTGACAAATTGATTATGTATTGGTTTAGCTTATTTGTGCTTGAAGGAGCCTTGAAGCAATAGGCCATCTAAAATTCTCAATCAATTAATCATATCTAATTTGTACTAATATGAAATAGATCAATTAGTTTCTTTAGAATGAATTATTATGTAAGTTTTTTTGAAGAAGCATGAATTATTATGTAAGTAATAATGAATATAATGATTATATATTTGACCAACATGATTATTCCATTCCCTTTGTATGTTTTACAAAAGTATGGTAGTGTAGTGATCACATGTTGGTAAAAAGTTGGTTTAGTCCATACATTCCTTGCTCATAGAAAATATATTAAATTTTAAATTAATCCCAATCCCAATATTAAATACTTAAAATCAATTTATTAATTTTAACAACTCTTAATTAAACAATATCTACAATTGTCCTCATTCACCGTAACTCAGTTAGTAGAAACATTGCATGTGATATGTAGGGACCAGTGTTCGATACTAGTAAACTCTATTACCTCCACTTATTCACCTTAAAAAGTGAAAAACAATAACAAAACAAAAAAGATCTACAATTTCTTTAACAAAATAAATATAAATTTTGCCTGACTCATATCCTTAGGATTCCCTGAGTTTCTGCATATCCAGCAAGCATCTTTGAAGATCTAGGCAAACAGTGTATCCAACAAAACCCATATTTTTAAAGTGAAAAATCTGACAGAGAACTTCCAACTTTATAATCATGACAAATGAGAAATGTTCCCCAAACAAGCACAAAAGACGTGTACGTTTGAATCTGTAGTGAGTTTTACAAAATCACAGTGAATTTAACGTATCTTTTGCTAAAGTAACATCATCGGCCCACCTTGATTCTTACAATCTCACCGTGAATCCAAACATAAAATTGGTTTATGTAATTAGTGAGTTGGTAAAAATTATGTATAATTGAAATAAATACACCTTAATATAAGATAAGGTTTATATTATACGTCAGATGCAATAGTTACGAATGTATCTAAAATGTAAATTTTCTCGTATATTAAAGACTGAGGTAGTGCCCTATGACATTTTGTATGAGCCTAAAAATTAGCCGTTACAAAATTCATCATTTTAAGGTACATGTTATATTAGGTCTAATAGTACTATTAGTACATGGTTCATAAATATTATAAGTTTTATTGAATGAATCAAATAAAAACAACAAAAGTTGGGCATAATTATGGGTTTAGGCAAATATACATTGTCATGATTGTAACGTTTTTCCTAAAATTAAATACTTTTTATGACTACATAAAGGTAAGAAGAAAAAATGGTTGGTGCACATAAAAACACATGTACTTCAAAATTAGAAAAATATTGGAATGAGAAAATTACTTAGAGAGAAAGATTTAGAGAAAAAAAAAAGGAAAGGGAAAACTAAAATGGTTGTTGTAGAATTTAACTAACAAATTCATATTGAAAATGAGTGATAGTTTGAAAACTAAATTCAGAATTATTTCTTATTTCTTTTATATTTTTATGCCAAATTACTTAGTTTTCTTATAAAGTGAATAAGTGAAAAAATTTAGATGAGGGATCGGGATTCAAACTTTGGTCATGGCGACCGACATTAGCAATTTCAACATTTCTGCCCATTAACACTATATTAGTACTACTCATTAACTCTATGGTATTATTTAATAAGACTAATCTAAATTACATTATAAAAACACATGCAAAAATGTGTTTTCTACCACATTTTATATGAATATATAAATTTAAAATCTCACTAATGCCATACTAATGAAGATTAGTTGTAACGGATATCTCCCAAAGTGCAATATTTTTAAAGCACCAAAAAGTGGCAAAAAATAGAAGAAAATAAAAATATTTAGCATTTTTTATAATAAAAAAATGTAGGAATATTTTGTTATATGTAAGTGACTGTATCTGTATCATATAAACATCTTCCCAAGGTTAATGTCATTTCAACATCCCATTGTGTCAGAAGTTCACATGGCTCTTTATTATTTTATTTTATATATTTATTTATATATTAAGGTCAAAATCATACAACTTGAGATTCTCTGTCCTTTGCAAAATTACAAAAAAATCCACACTAAAAATTCCAAAATCCTCTATAGATTATAATAATATTCCCAAGAAACAAGTATTATCAGATACTATTACCAAAAATAAACATATCAAATTTGCAAACAACACTTTTCTAGACAGATACTCCTACTAACTAAATAAAAAATTAATAGTTATATAATCATTTAAATTTTGGAAAATAAATATTACATTTTAATAATAAATTTTTTTTCTCACAAAAAATAAATAATTTATTGTATAAAAAAACCAAGACATAAGGAACGAAACATACCTTGAGAAAAAATGAGCAGAAATTGAAGATGAATTTGAAGGGGTCAAATTGTCATTGTGAAACCAAACGTAAATTTCAAGAAAACAGACACAAAAATTAACTCCAAATGTGACCCTCCTGTAACAACCAAAGGCCATAGAAATCAAAAACCAAATATATTAATTGTCAAAAAAGAAAGAAAAAAAACCAAATATTCACAATAAAATAATTATTTAAAAAAAAATTCTAAATATTCACAAGAAAATTATTTTGTTAAAAAAATAGGAAAAGAAGCTATAGAAAAGGTACTATGTATGAAAAAACATTTCTCCAAACATGAAAAACAACACAACACCCTAAAGAGGAAAAACAATGAACACCGCCACCAACAACAACAGCAACAACGTTAACAAACAAATAAACCACCTTCATAAGAATCATCAAAACGCGTATCTAAAAAGTAACATAAAAAAAAATTAAAAAACAAAATACAACACAAATTTTAAGAAAATAAAAAACAAGTTTTTATATTTCTAAAAATGAAAACTTTCCCTTTAGAACAGAAAACCCTTAAAACTTGTACAAAAAAAAAATTAAAAAAAATACTTAATCATCTTCATTAAAACTAGTATACGTGAAAAAAAATTAATAGATCAAGGAAAAGTTATTATACCTGAATGTTGAAAAAGTTGCAAGAATGAAAGGGAAAAAAATCAAAGAGTATGAGTAGGAGTGTGTATTGAAGAGTCTTGAATGTTGTGAAAGTGTTTTGCAGTGTTGTTAAGAATAGAGAAAAAGTGAGGTTTTTGGTTTGCAGATACTGAAATAATGGTGCAGAGAGAGAGAGAGAGTGGAATGACGAAAAAAGACACGCTTTGAAAGCTGTCTGAACGAACCTAACTTGTGTTGCGTTTGGCTTTGGAAATTTAAAACGTCACACAGCTCGAGTTCGAGTTACTACCGTTACATAAATAAATTATTTTCTTGACGGTATTTAAATAAATTAATTGTTCGTTCAAAAAAAATTAATTGTTAAATAAATTATTTCGAATTTGATTCCTAACAAAAAATAATCTTTGATTATATTTTATTATTTTTGTTGAATTCTAAATTATTGAGGTTCTTTATCCCATGATAATGTCAACAAAAAAAATAAAGACTTGTACATTATCAACAACATGTGACACAATTCATTCATATGGACAATGTTGTACTTAATTTTATATATATAATAAGATAATTACACATGAGACAAATGTAGACGGGCAATAAGTTGCGCCGCTAGACCTTTTTGTATAACAAAACCTAATCTTTGAAAAACTATAATCATAGACCTAGGCGACATAACATTACTATTCATTCATTATTTGGTTATTTGAGTCTTTTTTTTTTACAAAGAGTAACGTGTCTCATTTCATTAATAAGTAAGGAGTTAGTTCTGTGAGTTTTGCTCAGTTGGTAGGACATTGCATTATTTATGCAAAGGACTGAGGTTCGAACCCCGGTCATCTCACTTATCCACCTTAACGGTGAAATTTCTAGCCGCTAGGCTACTTGACCAAAAAAAAAAGTAAGGAGGTAATACAAAGAGGTAATACATCAGAGACATAGCGACTAGACCACGATATGGCCGCCCTAGCTAAGGTGTGAGCCACCATATTTGCTAGTCGCTTAATAAACTTTACCACAAAGTTTGAATTTAAAGACAATATATTTCTAATCTTACAAATGATGGAACTAAACTCCGAGTTACCAACACGTAAGTTGTGAATGGTGTCTACTACATTCTTCGAATTTGTTTAAAAAATGACACCTGTAATACCTGTATGGAGGCGGTGCTTAATGGAGGACCATGGACATTTGATAACAATATGCTGGTGTTGGAGAGGGTGCATATAAGATGCGGATAGAACCTATCCCACTGTTTCATGTCAATTTATGGTCCAAATCCATAACCTTCTGATGGGCTGATGAAGGAAACAGTCGGCAATAAACTGGCCAACTATATCAGGAATCTTCTATTATTGAGTCTCTTAAAATCTTAAATGTGTGATTAATTAAAGAGTGAAGATTCATTTAGCTCTCTCACAAATTTCTGATGGGACAATTTAATCCCTAATAAAAAATAAAACTCAAATTAGTCTCTAATATTTTCATACTTCAGGCAAACTAGTCCTGATTCATTATAACAGAGGGACTAATTTGTCCCCAAAATAAAAATGTTAGGGACTAATTTGAGTTTTATTCTTCTCAAAGACTAAATTGTCTTGTCAGAAATTTGTGAGGGGTCAAAATGGATTTTCACTCTTAATTAAATGAATTAATTCGGCCCGACTCATTCGTGTTATATATTACTCCCTCCATTCCTTTTTATGAAGGTGTGAAAAACACAAGAAGGGGGGGTTGAATTGTGTTTTGAGTATTTAAAATTTCTTCAAGATTGATGAATCTATCAGAGTTAAATTTGGCAGCGGATAACTCAATTACACAATATAGTCAGAAGCAAGGTTGAGAAAGAGTAAGAGAGAGATAGAACACACAAAGTTTTATACTTGTTCCCCTCACAACTTGAGAGTATTCTAGTCCCCTTGTTCCCAACAAGAGAGTTCACTATAATAACAAAAGATTACACAATTTGCTCAAGCACACAAGCAAGAGACTTCAACTGACGCTCAAGCACACAAGCAAGAAACTTACACTATTTGCTCAAGCACACAAGCAAGAGACTTCAACAGATGCTCAAGCGCACAAACAAAAGACTTACTCTAATTTGCTCAAGCACAAAAGCAAGAGACTTCACAAGTTGCTCAAACACAAAAGCAAGAGACTTTGAATCTTATAAAATAAGATTGATTACAAATGTACACCTAAGACTAAGGCTCTGTTTGGTAAAAATAGCTTATAGCTGATAAGCTAGCTGATAGCTTATAGCTTATAGCTTATAGCTGATAGCTTATAGCTTATAGCTTATAGCTTATAGCTTATAGCTTATAGCTTATAGCTTATAGCTGATTACAAAAAGCTTATAGCTGATTACAAATGTACACCTAAGATTAAGGCTCTGTTTGGTAAAAATAGCTTATAGCTGATAAGCTAGCTGATAGCTTATAGCTTATAGCTTATAGCTGATAAGCTAATTGAAGTGTTTGGTAAAATTAGTGGTTCAATAGCTTATAGATATAAAATGACATAAAAGGACATTATTAATTAATAATAAAATCGGGTTTTAGTTAAAATAATAAGGTTAAAATTGGAAGAAAAAACAAAAAGCTATAAGCTATAAGCTATAAGCTAATTGAAATAGCGTTTGAAAATAAGCTATAAGCTAGTCAAAATAAGCTATAAGCTCGTAACAAAAAGACCGTTACCAAACAGAGCTTTTAGCTTATAAGCTATAAGCTATAAGCTATAAGCTCGTTTTAGAGCCTTACCAAACAGAGCCTAACTCTTTTACAATAGTTATCAAAACATAATGCTTTGATGTTGGAGTGAAGATTTCTGAGTTCAAGTCTTGTGCAGATGTTTGCTATTGAGTTATTTGAATTGAACGAATACTTTCCTCTTGTTTTGTTGTATGCAGTTCTTTCGTGTATAAGCTCTTTCAAATGTTCAATTGTTCAACTAGATATCAATTCAAAGAGGTCTTGTATTTATAGGCACTTTGAAATCAAGACGTTTGAATATGACCGTTGTAGAAGATTAGCTTGCCCATTAGAGATAGCAGTCAACTTTAACTTATTCCAGAAATGGCAAACTGCTTCTGGTACTTTGTTTCTCGAAGATAGTTCCTTTGCACAGAAGAGGTAACTTTAGTACCGTTGTCTTGATACTCCTTTCTTGACTTGTTGGACCGACCAAGAGTTGCATCCATTTCGTCATTAAATAGACGTTAACCTTGAGGATATATCTCTTAGACTTAATTTCATCAGATGAATATATTTTGTCATTCTTGTGTAGCTTCTGAGAGTACACTTAAATTGCTTCTGACAGACTCTTCTTGCTTCTTATGCTTTTATTGCCTCTGAGACTCTTGTAGCTTCTTATAGGCTTTCTTCAGACTTGGTTCTCTCAGAACCTCTGAATGCTTCAGATGCATATAAATTGCTTTGAGCTTCTCAGATTCTATCTTCGTTATTAACGACATACTTTCATTTAAGATCATTAGTGTTCTCAGTTGCATATTAATACTTTGTTATTATCAAAACTTTATCAAACTCTTGGGATTTGTTCTAAGAACCATTTTTGTTCTAAGAACCATTTTTGTTCTAACAATCTCCCCCTTTTTGATGATGACAAACATAAGTATTAATTGCCAATTGTTGTTGAATTAATTTATCATGTTCTCATCAGGATTATGAGTTTTGCAAGCTCCCCCTGAGTCAGACACACTATAGGGTTAGGTTTGTAAGCTCCCCTAAGTTTATTCATGATTAATTAAGACAGTTTAAGAAATAATTATTATATCTTGAGATCAAAATTTCATACTTGACACTCAGAAGAGTGGTTTGCAAGCTCTCCCCCTATGTCATATAGATACAAAACAAGTTTGCAAATTGTCTCAAAATCTACATATGAGAATTTGTTCAATAAGATTATAATTATATCCCCTTTTCAATATAAGCGCAAGAAGTACTAAAACATATAAAGATTAAAGAATTTCATTTCCTAGGCTGCAGTTTCAGTCACTGCATATTCCATAGATAAGGTTTCAATCAGTTTTCTCCCTTAGCCAATAAATGCCAATTTTCTCAATGTGATAAATTCATTTAATTAACACACGTGATCTTAACTACTTGTTCCATAACAACTTGAATTATTCTCGTGTATTATTCAATCAAGATTGCAATTAATCTTTCTTTCTCCCCCTTTTGTCATCAGTCAAAAAGAGTTATGTGGGAAAGAGAAGTTTTACGTTTTCAAGTTATTGTAGCCCAAGGTAGTCAAATAAAAAACAGTTAGATGCCATTGGTCAATAAAGAAAAAGTTATTAATGCCCGTGACATAAAACAAATAAATGAGGAGGTCTATAAAAAGACATTATTTTTTGTCATTTTACTCAAAGAGAAGTAATCTATAGAATAAAGTTTTCAAAGGAAGAGTTTTAAGAATGAGAAGATCAGCTCGCAAATTGGCAGAAACACAGAGAAAAACTCAAGAAGAGGTAGCCAAAACCAAGCAGCCAAAGGCTAAACCAGAGATTATAGAAATCTCTTCTGACTCAGAGAAGGCTGGCCCTGATTATGCAACGTTTCTGGAGACTTATACTGAAGAAACACATTCTGATGAAGTGGAATCTCAAGTCACTTGTGAGGTGGTTGAGAGTTCCAAAACACCAGAACAACAACCAGATTCAACATCAACAGAGTCAGATCATGACTCTGATTCAACATACTCTAAAACAAAATCTGAATAATTTGTTGTAGTATTTTCAGTAATGTACTCTTTTAATTTTGCATTAATAAAAATGTTTGCCTTTCTTCATGTTTCTTTGATTTTGAGAGTTTGACTTCTTTAAAACAAGATTTTGTGCATAAGATGAACATACAATTTAAAGAATTGAGTCAAAATACCATGCTAAAATAGATTAATCAAAAGATTTGTATATCACAAGGATAGATTTGAACAAGAAAATGTAAAACAGAAAACTTAAGATTTTAAATTAGAGCGATGGATAAGCTTGGCAAGCATTTCCATGATCTGTTTTTGAGAGGCTTCAAAACTGTCAATCTTATCACTCATTCTGTCCAATCTTTCATCTTGAGCATCCATCCTTCTTATTAGATCTTGATCTTCAGTAGATTTTGACATGCACACTGGTTGTAGGAGTAGGAAAGGTTAACATTGGTGTCGCGGTGATTTTTGGATATCGAGTTATTAATTAACTTCGAATCGCAATTTAATATTCCACCACCGATCTTTAATTTATCCGAGGGAAAGAGAAAAAGTTCGAAAAAAACCCTATTTTTTAGAGAACAAGATTCGGGGGTTGGTTATACGAAGGGAAGGTATTAGCACCCTAAGTATCTATAGTACTCTATAGGAACCTCTTGTTTTTATTTCTAACTTTGCGCTTTATTTTAATTGCTTATAAAAAATGTATAAGTGGGAAATTAAAGTAGTGATAAAAAAAAAAAAATTTAAAGTGATGAAAAAGAAAGAAAAATGTTTTCGTTGATTTTATTGATTGGAGAGACAAGTCTCATGCCTACGTACCCGAGGGATCAAACCACCGTAGTTCGGGGTAAAAAGACGAGTAAATTTGTTTGTTTGATTTTAAGGTTTTGAAAATGGTTTTAAAATACCAAAAGCCAAAAATGGCAAAATGTGAGTTTGATTAATGTTAACTTGTGAAAAAAGTCTATATGGTTAAATTGATTGAGATTTGATTATGAAAATAAGACGTGGGCACTTGGTTTAAAATCCAAGGTTTGTTGAGAAAATGTTTGAAGTGATAAAAGGACACTTGGTTTAAAATCCAAGGTTTATGCATGATTAATGATGTATGAATGAAGAAAAATGTACTTGGTTTAAAATCCAAGATTTTAGGCGAGAAAAAGGAACACTCGGGTTAAAGTCAAAGGTTTTAGTGATAAAAGAAGCCATTGGTTTAAAGTCCAAGGCACTTGGTTTAAAATCCAAGTTTGGGATGAAAAAAGACACTTGGGTTAAAATCCAAGGTTTTCACGATAAAAGACGCCGTTGGTTTAAATTCCAAGGCACTTGGTTTAAAATCCAAGTTCACGGTAAAAAAGACACTTGGGTTAAAATCCAAGGTTTTCACGATAAAAGACGCCGTTGGTTTAAATTCCAAGGCACTTGGTTTAAAATCCAAGTTCACGGTAAAAAGACTCTTGGGTTAAAATCCAAGGTTTTAGCGATAAAAGAAGCCATTGGTTTAAATTCCAAGGCACTTGGTTTAAAATCCAAGTTCGCGGTAAAAAGACTCTTGGGTTAAAATCCAAAGTTTTAGCGATAAAAGAAGCCATTGGTTTAAATTCCAAGGCACTTGGTTTAAAATCCAAGTTCGCGGTAAAAAGACTCTTGGGTTAAAATCCAAAGTTTTAGCGATAAAAGAAGCCATTGGTTTAAATTCCAAGGCACTTGGTTTAAAATCCAAGTTCGCGGTAAAAAAGACTCTTGGGTTAAAATCCAAGGTTTTCGCGGTAAAAATGAATGTTTGGTTTAAAGTCCAAAGTCTAAAAAATGCATGATGACAAGATATTTTTGATGCTTGATGATGTTGAAAATGAATTGTGTTGATATTTTGAAAGAGGTGTTGACCTCATTTTTGAGAAGAAAATGGTTAATTATTTTAAAATGGAATATTGGGTTAAAATTAAAAGGTAGCGCTAAAAGAATAATAACGTCGCAATAAGCCAATTAAGCGCGAAGACAATCCGTAATGATATTTTGATCAAAACGGTGTCTTTTCCCTCGGAATTTAAAATTACGCATATGGACGGAATGCGATAAAAAATAAATATGAATGAGATGCAATTTTTCATTTATGAGTACATTGGCCTAATCACACTCTAAAAAATCTTTGCAAGAAAATAAATATGAAATGATGCAAGAGAGGGGGTATGCTATGCACTTTTATTTAGAGATTACATTTGGCCTATTTACATCCTAAATTCAAGAGCAAAAATAAATGACGATTAATAAAGCGATAAACAATCAATATTGTGATGATAATGATGTTACAAAAAAAAAGGTAAATATGATAAATAAATGGACGTAATGAAATAATATGAAATGCATGGATAAATAACATAAATAATAAATAAATACGAAACTAAAAAAAGAAAATAAGCCTCGACATCGTGCTTGATTGACTAAAATAATAGCTAAGATAACTTATGCCAAAAGCACTTATCTCATAAGCTAAAAAAATAAAATTAATTAACAAAATAAAAACATGAAATAATATTACCAAAATCTAAATATCAAATAAATAGAAAAATAAATAAGCCTCAACATCATGCTTGATTGGCTGAAATAATAGCTAAAATAGCTTATGCCAAAAGCACTTATCTCATAAGCTAAAAAAATAAAATAAAATTGAAACAGGGGGGTGTGAACGAAATAATCAGGGGGTGCTAAGAGTAAGCAGAAATGAACAAGGCCCAGTCCAAGGCCTTTCTGCCAAACAAAAGTCCAAAAAAACGCAGGATCAATCACGGCCGTCTGATTGATCAGACAGCCTTGATCTGATCACAGGTAGAAGGAAACAGGAGCGTATGATTAAGATCTAAAGAGGGAAAACGCGCAGGCGCATGGTATAGTCATGGAGTTGCACACACAGGATTGGGTTGGGGTATAAATACCCAAAACCCTAAAAATTATTTCATTTTCTCTCATTTTTTCTTCTCAGCCGCCGCCGGCCTCCTTCTTCCTCTCTCTCTCTCGGTTTTTTCCTTTCTTCTTCCTCTCAACCTCCCATGGCCGCTCTTCTTCCTCTCCAATTCTATTTCAAAACTTCATCTCTTTTTTCAAATTAAACCTCATTTTTCAAAACAACAACAGCAACATCAAATAAGAACAAATCCTAAACCATATCTAGATTCAAAATCACCAAAATTAAACACTTAAAATTCGGATCGGGAGAAAGCAAAAACAACCTTTGGTTGTTTAAATCTGATTTGTTTCGTTCCCTTCTTCTTCGTTCTTCTATTTCGTTTTTGGTTCTGGGTTTTCGATTCGGAAATAATGAATGATGGAACTCGTGATTTCGGTTCTGATTTGCTTTTATTCGCGTTTCTTTGATCTCGATCTGGATTTCTGGATGGTTTAGTTTCGGTTTGGGTTTGGATTATGATTTGTGTTTATGAGCTTATGATTTCTGTGTTTGTGAGGATTTGATACTGTTGGCTTTTTTTGTTTTGATTTTCTGGTTTGGTATTTTTCTGGAAAAAATGTTGCGGCTGATCCTGATCCTCCTGTTCTGATTTCTTTTGGCTCTGATATATACCCAAAGTTAGGGTTTGCAAAAACTCAAAAAAAGGGGACAAATACTGGATTTTGGACAAACAAGGACAAAGCTTTTGCTTTCTGCAGAGAAGTAGTTGACTTTGGGATAATTTTCTGATTTTTTTTAATCAGAAAAAAAAGGACAAAATAAAATAATAAAAATAAAATAATTAAATTAATTAAATATAAAAACAAAAATAAATGAAAAAACAGAAAATAAAAAATGGAAATAAAATAAATAAGTAAATAAAAATAATAAAAATTGGAAAAACAAAATAATAATAATAATAATAATATAAATAATAAATGAACACAAAAATGAGGTATTTTAAAATACCTCTCTGCCGAAATTTCGTCAGAAACAAACACAAAAAATCCGTCTTAAAAAGACGTATAAAAGCGACCGGTCAAAAAATGGGGTATGACAATTGGCAAGTTTGCTCTCTCAATGGATTGTATCAAAGCTGCAAAATCTTCCCTAGATTTTCTGACAACATCTTCCTTGATGTGTTCTAGATAACAGTCAGAGCATGACTGAATCTTTCCTTAATTTCTCTAGCTTCAACTTCTAGATCAGATTGAAAGACCATGAAATTTTCATGTCTTTTGAATAAGTTCTGAAGATCATAATAAATTTCATTCTCCAATTTGGTACGGTTTCAGCCGGGTTTGAGAATGAAGTGATATGGTTGAATGCAGGTTGGGATTGGTTTGACTCTCTTTGCTTTGTAGATGTGTCTATGTTGTAAAAGATCAAAGAGATTTGGTTTGGGTAGAGGGTGAACAGGTTTTTCTTGTGAAGGGTCAAGACACTCAGATCCTCAGAGTACTTGCTTACACTGATTTTTGGTAAACAACCGCTAGTTTAAATTAATTACTTGAGAGATCAACTAGTAAATCTCGAAACTATAATTTTGTGCATTGATTTCAGAAAGCATGAACATTCTTAATTTTATTTAAAGTTTTGAAAAGGTTTGATATATAAAAGAAACTTGTAAAACAAATAGTAAAAAGAAATAATTTGCAGAAAAGTAAAGTTTTTGCAGGAATCGGTAAATTGCAAAAATCTTAAAAGAACATAAAAGACTTGGCAATAAAGATAAATTGCATCAAAGTTGTAAAGATTTACAGAAAATGGTTCACAGAATCATACTTGTTTCCTTCGTTACTTAGTTTTCTCGATAGCCTGAGCATTGTGAGTTTCACAGGATTTTGTATGTAAATTTTGTGACCCCTGATTTCGACATAAAAACTAGTATTTATAGACTACAACATGCATAACTGCAAATAATGGTTATAGAATGATTCTTTGACGCGTGTCCTTGCATTTGATTTGTTGTCCTTACTTGAATCTTTGCACCTGTTGGGCGAAGTCGAAATCGAATGAGAGTGAACCGTTGAAAAATCAAATGAAAGTCATAACTTTTCTTCGATTTCAAATGTATTTTGATATCTAATGGAAATCGAAACGAAAGCAAAACTTCCCTGAAGCATATATTTTGCTTCTTTGACTTTTACCAAAATAATCTCACTTTTATAAATACATTAATATGTATTTATATAATTAAATGAGCCTTTATTGCATATTTTTAGCTCGACTAAAAATATGAGAACAGTACTCTAATGAATTCTGAAAAGATGTTTCAAATTTGTGTTTAAATAATTCATCAGTAAGAGGATACAAGAGGTACATGAAAGGGTAGATTGAGTTCTGAAAGGTTAAGGATTTGGCTATCAGATTCTGAATAATCAGTAATGATAGGAGGAGTGTTATCAGAGTCTGGTTGGGAGGATTGGTTTGTTTGAATGAGAGGTAGTTGTGTTTGTGGCATCTCAGAGTTTGAGGCTTCTTGGTAGATTGACTGAGATGTTTGTTGGTGAGGGGTTAGAATGTTTTCTGGGAGTGAAGGTTCTTGGTGTTGAGATGTTAAAGGATTATCTGGGATAGGAGAATCTTGATGTTGGTTTGCAGATGGGTTTTGGATTTGTGAATGGGTAGGTATTTCATCTAAGAAGTTTAGGTTTCTGGAAGCATTGGATTCTGAGAACGTCATTTGATCAATGTTCTCAACACTAGGTGTGTGATGGTCAAATGATTTTGATGAGGAGGATGTTGGCGACACTAGAGTTGAAGAATGAAAAACATTTGATTTAGAACAGCTATCAGAAGCATGAATTACCTTTTGCTTGTCCTTTTGCAGCATTCCTTCTAGGTTCTCAGCAAACTTGACTTCTTCTTGAGACTTGGCTATACTAACTATAGCAGCTTTATCCTTCTCATGAGGATTTACCTCCTTGTTCTCAGATATCTTTAATCTCTTTTCATCATGTTGTACATCAGAGGTACTTTCACTCGGTTGCTTCTTTGATAATCTGGCTGATTCTTCTCTTTTGCTATTCAGAACTTCCTTGAATTTTAAGAAGATGGATTCCATTATCTTTTCATGTACATGTGGGAATTCTTCAATATACTTTGGATCTTCTTCTATAAGAGTTACAGATCTGGCAGATCTATTTCTAATTTTGATGAATTCATATCTTTCAAGAAAAGCCAGACTTAGCTTAGATGGAGGATAGACAACCTGAGCCAATGGAGGAATGATTTTACTTAAGCATTCTACAATGCCAGATTGGTAGAACAATTCAGAGAGTAGTCTTGGATGTCTTATATTAGAGTTTCTTTCTCTCAGACTTTCTACAATGTTCTTACAGATGTCATCAAACAAGAAATCAGCCACATTGAATGACTTGTTCTTCATTGCAAAGTACATAAACATTTGATGTTATCAAGAGAGTCTTTCAGAAACTTTCTTTGTTGGTACAATGGTTGCATGAAAGATCTCAAGATGAGTTCTTACAATTGAGTTCAGTTTATCTCCATCTTGATTGACCATTAGATTTTTGAAGCTCTTTTTTTACTCCACATTTTCTTGAAATTTCCGCAATATTTTCCCAGCTTGACGCAACCCACATTAACACCCTATCCATTACCATCCCTAATGTTAATAACTTAAGATTTGGTGTGAAAAGGTTCACAATAAATCTGATGGGGAAAGACATGTGTGATGTGTCACCGTGTTACTGGCTAGTTGCACCACATGAGCGCTATGTTAAAAAAAAATTAACAGTATGGACCAATTTTGATAGCGGAAAAAATTGTAGGACTTTTTTATCATAAAAAAATGTATGGACTATTCTTTAACAATAGTTCAAAATGTAGGGACTAACCCTTAACTAAATACAAAAAATTTCAAAAAAGTATTCTTATTATATAAACCAATGCTTCGTATGTTTCAATTAGTAGAGACATTAAATGTAATCTTTAAAAATGGGATTCGAATCCTACTACTCTCACTTATCCATTCAACTTTAAAAATAAAATTCTAATCATTAAACTATTTTACAAAAGAAAAATACAACAAACAAATATGCTTTCCTTTTAAATATCGTGAAAGATTAATAAAGAAAGTTATAAAAATGAACTTTGGTTACCAATTTTTTTAATGACCTCCTTACTAAGTCGATTAATGAAATCACCAAGCTAAAAGACAACTGCAACATATCGATCTACATAAGAGACATTCAATAATATTCAAATTATTTTAAGGTTTTTTGCTATTCTATAAGGGTTAAATACTATTCAATTGAAGTATGCATAACATGGTTTTCTACATTATAAAGTAATCAAACTTATGTTTGTTAATGCAAAGAAAGAAAAATATGGCCAAAGTTTTCAATGTTGTTTATGCCACGATCCTCTTTCTTTCATTGCTTCTTGTTTTAATTGATGGTAAGGTCTTTTCTGATCATTTTCGAAAATTTCTCTTTAACTTATATACAATATATGACACCTTTTAATAACAATAATATTTTATTTTTGTTTTACATTGCAGCATTTCAATATTGTATGAATGACAAAGATTGTCCGTATATTGGATGTTCTCCTCCTAAAAATGCCACATGCGTTGGAAGTATTTGTAGTTGTAAATAACATTGTATTTCAGTTCATAAATTCTAACATAACTGACAGAAATATCGAAATTGTTAGTGTCAGACGTTACGACCGGGATTTGAACTCTAGTCCCTCTACTTTATGTTTGTGAATTTTCAATGGTTTTGCGATTTCATCTATCTACCAAAATAAAATAAAATAAAATTGTATTTCATGTTATTTGCATATTTTCAACTATAATTGTATTTCATGTTGTAATGTTGTTACTTATATGATTTCTCTTAGCTTTCAAATTCTTGTTTGGTCTAGAAGCATATTAATTGTACCATATGCAAATTATGTTACCTTCATTCCCGTTTACAAGATATATAGAGAGCAAATCCACTACTTATATGATCCAATATGACTTTTTTTTATCCCATAAGAATAAGTAAAAATAAATCTTGAAAATAATAAAAGTTGATTTTTTCTTCTTCTTATAATTTGCGATATCAAAAAGTGATTTTTTTACTTATAATATAAGACAGAAGGATTACATCTCAAGAGAATCCCTAATTACACTCCTCTCTCAACTCCAAGGTTATCAGAATCGAGTTTTTACCTTAACTTATTTTGCCTAGGTAAAATCAAAACATAAAATTGAATCGTAAAATCCTCGATTTTACCTCATATTAAAATAATATTATATTTATATTTAAGACACACACACACACACACACACACATATATAGTTATTTAATAATATTATAAATGCATCAATAATTTAAATTTCAACTTAATTTAAAAGTTAAAATATACTAAATCATCATAATAAAATGCAATATTCGTAAACTTGGATCAAACTACACAAATTACCCACCAATCATCAAGTAACATCCAAAAAGTTATCCAAAAACAAGAAGGTAAAATCGTCTCAGAGTTAAAACCTACGATTTTACACAATTTCAGGGATTTTAGAGCGATTTAAATCATGTAAAATCGTTCCGGACTACGATTTTACCCAAAAAGAATTCTACCGGCAATTTAACTTGAAATGATGACCTAGAAACGTAAAATCTATGGTTTTTAGGTTTTAAATCGAGATTTTAACAACCTTGCTCAACACTATTCAATATTCTTAACCTCAAATTTGTCATCACTTTTCAAACAATCCATTTGTCAGCTCAAATATGAGTTTGAAATTTAACCAAACAGACTATAACATTTTCAAATATTGCTAAGAAAGTGTACAAGACATGAAATACTTGACTATTAAATGTATAAAATTTTTCATGAACAGTGGAAATTACTTTGGGATACATGAATAGTGGAAATTTTTCATGAACAGTGAAAATTACTTTGGAATCCAAATTTATGCTATATCATGGCAAACTAATAATGCTGTATATGTTTAGATTGGTGGTATATAGTTAAATGGTGTAGAGTGATATTTTAAAAGTCTAGTTATATTACAAAAAAATATATGATATTCACTATCATTTCACCTTATACCACCAATCCAAAGATACCCTAATAATGGTAGGGTACCCGAGGAATGAAAAAGTGTTTTCTTAATAGTGAACACACCTGCTCTCAGTCTAAACACAATCAACATTAGATACAACTTTAAAAATAGGTTGACATTAAAGAAAACAACAAACAAATCACAATTGTCGCGGTGATTTTCGGATATCGAGTTATTAATTAACTTCGAATCGCAATTTAATGTTCCACCACCGATCTTTAATTTATCCGAGGGAAAGGGAAAAAGTTCGAAAAAACCCTATTTTTTAGAGAACAAGATTCGGGGGTTGGTTATACGAAGGGAAGGTATTAGCACCCTAAGTATCTATAGTACTCTATAGGAACCTCTTGTTTTTATTTCTAACTTTGCGCTTTATTTTAATTGCTTATAAAAAATGTATAAGTGGGAAATTAAAGTAGTGATAAAAAAAGTTTAAAGTGATGAAAAAGAAAGAAAAATGTTTTTGTTGATTTTATTGATTGGAGAGATAAGTCTCATGCCTACGTACCCGAGGGATCAAACCACCGTAGTTCGGGGTAAAAATTACGAGTAAATTTGTTTGTTTTGATTTTAAAGTTTTGAAAAAGGTTTTAAAGACCAAAAGCCAAAAGTGGCAAAATGTGAGTTTGATTGATGTTAATTTGTAAAAAAAGTCTATATGGTTAAATTGATTGAGATTTGATTATGAAATAAGACGCGAACGCTTGGTTTAAAATCCAAGGTCTATTGAGAAAAGGTTTGAGTGATAAAAGACACTTGGTTTGAATTCCAAGGTTATTTGATAGAAATGTTTGATGAAAATTTTTGTGTTTCCATGATATTTCGAAAAGAAAATAATTATGTATTTTTTGAAAGAGGTTTTGACCTCATTTTTTGAGAAGAACATAGGTAAAGGTTACGCGCGCAAAATGACACTAACCTAAAACGTCACAACTAATAAATTAAACGCGGAGACAATTCGCAATGATATTTTGATCAAAGCGACGCCTTTTCCCTCGGAATTTAACGTTACGCATATTGGCGGAAAGCGATAAAAAAATAAATATGCATGAGATGCAATTTTTTCATTTAGGGTACATTGGCCTAATCACACTCTAAAATCTATGCAAGAAAATAAATATGAAATGATGCAAGAGAGGGGGTATGCTATGCACTTTTATTTAGAGTTTACATTTGGCCTATTTACATCCTAACTTCAAGAGCAAAAGTAAATGGCAATTAATAAGCGATAAATACTCAATGTTACGATAATAAAATAAAGGTAAAAAAAATGATGAATAAATCGATGTAATGAAATAAATATGATATGCAATGGATAAATAGCATAAATAAATAAATACGAAACTAAGACAAATGAAAATAAACCTCGACATCATGCTTTACAAGGCTAAACAAAGCTAAAATAGCTTATGCCAAAAGCACTTATCTCATAAGCTAAAAAATAAAATTAACTAAAAATAATCAAAGACACAAAGTAATATTAACAATTTTTTAATATCAAATAAATAGGAAAATGAAATAAGCCTCAACATCATGCTTGATTGGCTAAAATAAAAGCTAAAGTAGCTTATGCCAAAAGCACTTATCTCATAAGCTAAAAAAAATAAAATAAAATTAAAACAGGGGGGGTGAAAAATAAAACGAAATAACAGGGGTGTGTGAATAGTAAACAGAAAGAGTAAGGCCCAATCCAAATAGGCCTTTCTGCCAAAAAAATGCCCAAAAAACGCAGAAACAATCATGGCCGTCTGATGGATCAGACGGCCCTGATCTAAATAAAGAGGAAGAAGAATCTGAGGCGTTAGATCGTAATCTGAAGGTTATAGGCGTGCAGGTGCACCGTAAGACTGTGCACCTGCACGCACAGGATCGCAATGGGTTATAAATAGAAAAAAAACCTAAAACACAACAGATCTCTCTTCTCTTCTCTCGGCCGGCGCCGTTCTCTCTTCTTCTTCCTCCCTCATTCTGTTTTTTTCATTTTTCTTTCAAAACCCATTGTTTCAAAAATTCCCTAACACCAAAAACCAACCAAATCATATTCCCAACCCAAATCTAAACAGAAATAAACACATAAGTTGAACAACCGTCCAGATCGAAGGAAAAAAACAAAGCAGATTTGAAGAAGAAAAAAAGAACAACCACCTCTCGTGTTTGTTTTTGCGGATTTGATTCTGATAATTTCTAGTCTCTTCTTCTTTGTTCTTCTTCTTTTTTCGTTTTTGTTTCGGTCTGGATTTTAGAAAAAAACGGATGATGTTTGTTTGGGTTCGCTGGTTTGAGGTTCGAAAATCGCGATTGGATTTGGTTCTGGTTTTTTCTTTGATTCGGTTTTTTTGATTTTGTTTCGGAAAGAAACAGTTTGTTTGATCTGGGTTTGTTCAGATGGTGATGATGATTTGATGAATATGGGTTCCGTTTTTTTGGATTCTGATTTCTGGAAAAAAAGAGGTTTTTTTTTGAATTGTTTTTTCGTTCTGGAAAAAGAAAACAGAGGGCTTTGTTTTTTGAATTTGTGAATGATTTGGGTTCTGGATTTTTTTGAAAAAAAAGGAATGAGGGTTTGGCTTTTTTGATGATGTTTCAGATCTAGAAAAATTCGGGTTTGGATTCTGTTGTTTGCTCTGCGGCTGAGACCTTTTTTCTCCCTGTTCATTAATTGTTGTTCACTATATACACCAATGGGGAACAAAAATCTGAACTTGGGCAAAGAAGTACACTGCTCTGATCTTTCTGCAGAAACATCCTTTGCTGTATTGGAGAAGTTGACTTTCAAATTCTCCTGATTTTTTTTAATCAGGAAAAAAGGACAAAGTAAAAAATAAAAATAAAAACAAAATAATTAAATTAAATTAATAAAAATACGAAAATTAATAAAAACAGTAAATAAAAATAATTGAATAAATTTTAAAAGAAAGAAGATAATAATAATGGTAAAAAATAATAAATAATAATAATAAAAAAGAATAAATATAAAAGAAACAACAAATGAGGTATTTTAAAATACCTCTCTGCCGAAATTTCGTCAGAAATGACAAAAAAGGCAAGAAGGTTTTTAAACGACGAACAAAATCAATCGGTCAAAAAATGGGGTATGACAGATGCCCCTATTTAAGTTTCCTCCGTCGGAGATAAAAAGAAAAAGATGATTTTTGATGATGTTTTTGTTTTGGTTCGACGGTGGAAGAGACTTAAATACAGAGTACACCGTTTTTGACCGGATTAAACTATAAAATGCTATGATATGATTTCATGAGTGTTATGTTCGTGAGTGTTTGAAGATTTTTTGACAAAAGTAATGAAGCCAGAAAGCGGTAAAGTCCTGTATGTGGACAGAAGTAAAGACTGAAAGCGATAAAGGCCTGTGTGTGGACATAAGCAGATAAAGTCCTGTGTGCGGATAGAAGTAAAGACTGAAAGCGATAAAGTCCTGTGTGTGGACAGAAGTAAAGACTGAAAGCGATAAAGTCCTGTGTGTGGACATAAGCAGATAAAGTCCTGTGTACGGACAGAAGTAAAGACTGAAAGCGATAAAGTCCTGTGTGTGGACAGAAGTAAAGACTGAAAGCGATAAAGTCCTGTGTGTGGACATAAGCAGATAAAGTCCTGTGTACGGACAGAAGTAAAGACTGAAAGCGATAAAGTCCTGTGTGTGGACATAAGCAGATAAAGTCCTGTGTACGGACAGAAGTAAAGACAGTGTCCACCAACATTGTGGGATGGTAAGGACAAGTAAAAGTAGTGTCTACCAACATTGTGGGATGGTAAGGACACATCAAGGAAATAAATTGTCTGCTGACATTGTGGGAGAGCGAGACATGACACGAATATGTATTTGTCTAGACCAGACACACTGGAAATGACTTCTTTTGGGGAAATCAACCGTAAGTTTGCAGTTGATTGTTCGCAAAACCTGCTACTGGAAATATGCTTGATGGAGACATCTCTGGACCAGACCCACTGGGGATGACTCTTTTTTGTGATGTATGATTGATGGAGACATCTTTGGACCAGATACACTGGGGATGACTCTTTTTTGTGATGTATTGAAGCAGGACACGTGATGGTCAATGCAGCATGTATGAATGATTTTGTTTGCACGTTGCATATGAATATGAATGTATGTATGGACATGTGAATGATTGTAAGTATGTGTGCATGTATGTATGTATGTATGAATGATTGTTATGAAGCTTGTATTTGTATGATTGAATGATATTTGTACACGACTGGATGAGACAAAAGCTTGATCAGAAAAGATGAACATTGGGCCGACGTATCCGTACAACCACTCGGTATTCCTCCGCTGGGGACACCATCGTTATAGGTGAAATAAATCAGATCCTCGGGGTAAAACCCGGTATGGTGTGTCAATCCATGTTAAGAGTGATTGCCTCTTGGGGTAAAGCCCATCGGTCAGAGGTCTGGCAGAAGTCGCCATTTTGTACACTGAAACCGAATATTTCCTCATGGTCTTTGCTTCAACAGTCATGCTTTTGCTTTTTCCCTTTTTTTTTGAAATCCCTAACTTTTGCCTGAATCGCCCTTTCGGGTTTTCAATCCACCGGGAATACATTCTTTTTTTGTTTTGCCCCTAATTTTTGCCTGGACCGCCCTTTCGGGTTTTCAATCCACCGGGACGCTCATTTTTGCCTAAGCCGCCTTTTCAGGTTTTCGACTCATCGAGCTTTTGTTTTTTAGCAATGACTGTATTTGCCTTGTTGAATCTGTCTGCTTTCGGAACAATGTTGATATATGCTTGTATGACTCATGAATCTAAGAAGTATGTTTGTCATCTGTATTTTTTCAAAAAAAGAACTACTAAAAAACTTTAAATTATTTTTTTGAGTTTTTGCTTCAAGTACTTTAAATTGAAAGAGGGGGAAACAAAATTGCAAATAAATTTGAATTCCAAATAGAGGGCACAGGCTCGAATTTGATTAAAAGAGTGGCGATTGGCGAAAAGCACAACCCCACAGATCGTTACAAAGATGAAAAATGGTAATTTGGGTGGGAAAGGTACGTTAAACACAATGATCGCTATTCTCCCTAACAACTTTGAATTTGCAGTCTAAAATGTTGTAAGCCAAAGATATTCTGTCAATCGAGGTACTCTGAGCAAGTGATGCCTGGTCCGATGCAGTTACTCGTCTTATTCCTTAACTTTTGCATAGATTGCCTTTTCAGGTTTTCGACCTATCAGGATATTATTTTCTGTTTATGTCTCTAATTTTTGCCTGGACCGCCCTTTCGGGTTTTCAGCCCACCGAGACGCTCATTTTTGCCTAAGCCGCCCTTTCAGGTTTTCAACTTAGCGAGCTGTTCTTTTATTTTTTAGACAAAGTATTTCTTGACTGCATCGGCATTCACGGGACGAGGGAGCTCATCACCATCCATGGTTGCAAGGGTCATAGCACCACCAGAAAAAGCTCTTTTGACAACATACGGGCCTTCATAATTCGGCGTCCACTTGCCCCTAGAATCCGGCTGAAAGGACAAAATCTTTTTGAGCACAAGGTCACCTTCACGGAACTCACGAGGCCGAACCTTCCTGTCAAAAGCCTGTTTCATTCTTCTCTGATATAACTGTCCATGACATAAAGCCGCCATGCGTTTCTCCTCAATTAAATTCAATTGGTCATATCTATTTTGGCACCACTCGGCCTCGGCCAACTCAGTTTCCATTAAGACTCTCATTGATGGGATTTCAACCTCTACGGGGAGTACTGCTTCCATGCCGTATACTAAAGAGAAAGGGGTTGCCCCTGTCGAAGTACGAACTGAAGTACGGTATCCATGTAAAGCAAAAGGTAACATTTCATGCCAATCTTTGTAAGTGACCGCCATTTTCTGCACGATCTTCTTGATGTTCTTATTTGCAGCTTCAACTGCGCCATTCATCTGAGGCCGGTAAGGAGATGAATTATGATGCTCAATCTTAAACTCGTCACACAGATCTTTCATCATTTTGTTATTCAAGTTTGTCCCATTATCTGTAATAATCTTGTTAGGAACACCATAACGGCAGATAATATGGTTCTTGATAAAACGCACGACCACCTGCTTGGTCACATTGGCATAAGACGCCGCCTCAACCCACTTGGTGAAGTAATCAATAGCCACTAAGATGAAACGATGTCCGTTGGAAGCCTTTGGTTCAATCCGACCAATCATGTCGATACCCCACATGGAGAACGGCCAAGGAGAAGAGAGAACATTCAGAGAAGTTGACGGTAGATGTATCTTATCCGCATAAATCTGACATTTATGGCATTTCCTGGCGTGTTTGTAACAATCAGACTCCATTGTCATCCAATAGTAGCCGGCTCTTAGCATTTTCTTGGCCATTGTGTGTCCATTAGGATGGGTTCCGAATGAACCTTCATGTACTTCATGCATCAATAGATCAGCCTCATGTTTGTCCACACACCGCAGTAGGACCATATCAAAATTCCTTTTGTATAACACCTCATCATTCAGGAAGAAACTACTGGACAGCCTTCTCAGAGTCTTTTTGTCTTTGCTAGATGCCCCAGGGGGATATTCTTGCTTCTGAAGGAACATCTTGATATCATGAAACCAAGGCTTGTCATCCACCACTTCCTCGGTTGCAAACACGTATGCTGGTCTCTCAAGGCACCGAATATTGATGGTTGGTATCTCGTTCCGGCGATTAACTCGGTACATTGAAGATAGAGTAGCTAAAGCATCAGCCATTTGATTCTCGTCACGAGGAATGTGATGTAGCTCAACCTTGTTGAAGAAAGTTAACAACCGTCTTGCATAATCTCTATAAGGAATCAAACCAGCATGGCGAGTCTCCCATTCTCCTTTGATCTGATTAATCACAAGAGCTGAGTCTCCATAAATGTCGATGTTTTTGATCCTCAAGTCAATTGCTTCTTCAATGCCCATGATGCAAGCTTCATATTCTGCAATATTGTTAGTACATTCAAATTGTAATCTCGCCGTGAAAGGAATGTGAGCACCTTTAGGGGTAACAATGACTGCCCCAATTCCACTACCGTAGAGGTTAACGGCCCCATCAAATATCAAACCCCACTGGGATTCAGAATCTGGCCCCTCGCCAAACACCGGTTCATCGCAATCCTTCATCTTCAAATACATGATCTCTTCATCTGGAAAATCAAACTTGATCGGCTGGTAATCTTCAACTGGTTGGTGAGCCAAATGGTCAGCAAGAATACTACCCTTGATTGCCTTTTGGGTACGGTACTCAATATCGTATTCGGATAACAACATCTGCCAACGGGCAATTCTTCCGGTTAGAGCTGCCTTCTCAAAAATGTACTTAATTGGATCCATTTTGGATATCAACCAAGTAGTATGATTAATCAAGTAATGTCGGAGACGTTTGGCAGCCCAAGCCAAAGCACAACAAGTCTTCTCAAGCATGGAGTATCGAGACTCACAATCTGTGAATTTCTTACTCAAATAATAGATTGCGTGCTCTTTTCTACCGGTTTCATCCTGTTGCCCCAGCACACAACCCATAGATCCCTCTAGCACGGTTAAATACATGATGAGCGGTCTTCCTTCAACTGGAGGGATAAGGATCGGAGGTTCCATTAAATACTCTTTGATACTGTCAAAAGCCTTCTGACAGTCCTCTGTCCAAACAATCCCCTGATTTTTGCGAAGCAACTTGAATATCGGCCCACACGTGGCAGTCATATGGGAGATGAATCTAGAGATGTAATTTAGTCGACCCAGGAAACCTCTAACTTGTTTTTCTGTTCGTGGAGCTGGCATTTCTCTGATGGCCCTGACTTTGTCTGGATCTACCTCGATACCCTTTTGACTAACAATGAATCCCAGGAGCTTTCCGGATCTAACACCGAAAGTGCATTTGTTGGGATTTAAACGGAGACGATATTTCCTCAACCTTTGAAACATTTTCGCTAAATACTCCACGTGTTCTTCTTCGGTGCCCGACTTGACAATCATATCATCTACGTATACCTCGATTTCTTTGTGCATCATGTCATGGAAAAGGGTGGTCATGCCCCTTTGATAGGTAGCACCCGCATTCGTTAGACCGAAAGGCATTACTTTGTAACAGAATGTGCCCCAAGGTGTAATGAAAGCGGTCTTCTCTCTATCTTCAACTGCCATCTTGATCTGATTGTACCCGGAGAAACCATCCATGAAGGAGAAAACCTTGGATTTAGCTGTGTTATCGACCAATACATCAATGTGAGGCAAAGGAAAATCATCTTTCGGACTGGCTTTGTTCAAATCTCTGTAATCAACACACATCCTGACTTTGCCGTCCTTCTTCGGAACCGGTACTATGTTAGCCAACCACTGAGGGTATTCTGATGTAATAAGAAAACCAGCGTCAATTTGTTTTTGTACCTCTTCTTTGATCTTGAGGGCCATATCTGGATGAGTTCTTCTTAACTTTTGCTTTACCGGAGGACATTCTGGCTTCAGAGGCAAATGATGTTCCACAATTTCGGGATCTAAACCGGGCATATCCTGATATGACCAGGCGAAGATGTCAACATATTCTCTGAGTAAAACGATCACCCTTTCCTTGACAGATGCTTCTAAGGATGCCCCAATCTTGATTTCTTTCTTTCCTTCGCCGGAACTTAAATCAATTAACTCCACATCTTCCTCATGAGGCTGAATGACTTTCTTCTCTTGATCTAATAGTCGTTTGATCTCATCAGGGATCCCTTCATCCTCTTCCTCTTCAGCCTCGTAAACAGGGAACTCAAAGTTGGGAGAGGGCCTAGGAACATTGTGTTCAACGGGTTCATTGATGCTTAATCTGCATATGATTTATGATTGATTTTATTAAATAAAAGAATGCAAACCTTTTGGAAAATGATTAAAAGCTAGGAAGCAGAAGGAAAATAAAAATATATACTTTGGTTTTTTGTGTTACCATTTTCCAGAATAAAAAGGAAACAAAAATAAAAGTCATGATAAAAACGACAATTTCATTAAAATACTTGAAGCTCAAAACAAAGCCCCACATGCGTTCGCTTTTGCCTTGGGCAAGACAAAAGGATTTTTTTGGAAAACAAAAATAGACAAACATATTACTTAGATAGAGGAGTGACAGAGGGGACATCAACAACGACCCAATTGCGGCAGATTCCTCCTGGAATCACGAAAGAAGGCTGCTCTTCTTCAACTTTGTCTTCAATGATAGCATTAGTTTCTGGTGGAGTGTAAATTGGTTCGGCACTGACGAAGGTACCCTTATTTGGATTGACTGTTCTTGTAGACGGAGCAGGACCCAGACCCTCCATGTGTCTTCTTTTCGGCATTTGTAATAACTTCCCCCATTTCAGATGTGACCTTTGCTGTACTTCCCTTCGCGCATCTTTTGCAGAAGACATAAATGTTTTCCCCTTTTTCGACCTTTTCTCTTCAATAGAAAGCCCCTGGAAAGGCGTACCGTCCCTAACATCAGCACTGATATAAGAAAAAGCCGACAAATGACTCACCAATAAAGCTTCCTCTCCATTCACAATCACCAATTTTCCTTCCCGCACAAATTTCAGCTTTTGGTGAAGTGTGGAAGTCACCGCCCCCGCTTCGTGAATCCATGGTCGCCCCAACAAACAACTATAAGAAGCTTGAATATCCATGACTTGAAAGGTAATTTGGAACTCATAGGGACCAACTGAAATGGGTAGGTCTATTTCACCGATTACTGATTTTCTTGACCCATCGAAGGCTTTCACGATTAATGCACTCGGCCTCAAAGGCGCACCACGGTATGCGAGCTTGTCGAGAGTAAACTTGGACATTACATTCAAAGATGACCCGGTATCCACCAACACATTGGATAAGGCATCAGATTTACAAATTACCGAGATATGTAATGCTAAGTTATGATCCTTTCCTTTTTCAGGGAGTTCCTCGTCGCTGAAACTCAAGTTATTGCAGGCTGTGACATTCCCCACTATGCTACCGAATTGGCCCAAGGTTACGTCATGGTCGACATATGCCTGGTCCAAGACCTTCATTAGTGCATCTCTGTGCGCATCAGAATTCAACAAGAGTGATAAAATTGAAATCTTGGAAGGGGTTTGTAGTAATTGATCCACGATCTTATACTCACTTCTCTTGATCATTTTCAAAATTTCATCTGAGTCTTCATACACCCTTTCACCAGTCCCACTAGAGTCAGGAATTTGTGTTTTTTCAACAGGACTACCGGTCTTTTCTTGAACAACTCCCGGAAGAACACGCCCACTCCTCAGTATTTTGCTATTATCTGCAATATTGTCCACGGATATCAAAGGAGGAATAGGTATTTCCACCCCATCCTGCAACATGGTGGCATCATATCTATATGGCACAGCTCTCAGGGACGTATATGGCATAGGCCCTGGCACGCAGATCACCAGCGGGGTAACTGTGGGCTCTCCACTATTATATATCATCTCGAGACGGTCAGAGACATTGAATTCTGGTACTATGACGCAAACATCCTCGCTCTTCTTTGTAACTACCAATTCTCCTTTATCCATCAACCTTTGTATGTCCTCTTGAACTCGGGAACAACCTTGAGGATTCTTCAAACATTCCTCACAAGTTGCATGATCATGGCTAAACAACTTTGCTTCACACATTTTACTATGAATGGGCACCAACGGGGTTTTGATATCCTTTATACTGAGAATGGTGCTTGCTTCTTGGCAACTTTGGATAAAATGGACAGAGGACCCATGATTGGGCAGCGGATTGTTTCGGACGTTGGGATTTTCATCTTTGAAGGACAGCACCTTATTATGGATTAATTCTTGAACAACTTTTTTGAAGGCGTAGCAACGTTCTACATCATGGCCAGGGGCCCCTTGATGGAAGGCACAAGTTAGGTCACTACGGTACCAAGTAGGTAGTACTGCTGGCGCAGGTGGAGGTGGTCTCGTCTGGACAAGATTTTTGGCGAGTAAGGCAGGGAGTAGGTCAGCGTATTTCATGGGTATGGGGTCAAATGATGGATTTCTCTGGGTGCGATTGGGATAATTGTAAGGTTGTTGGGGAGTTTGTGGTCGAATTTGTGGTTGTTGTGGGTATGGTTGTTGAGGATATGTTTGTTGATAAAGTGGTGGATAGTGCGATGGTGGTCTTTGGGTCATTTGTGGCTGGTAAGGCGGGTTTTGAGGCACTGGTGAGACAGCTGCAACGTGTTGGTAACCCATATACGGTCGTTGATGTTGTCCATGGGCCACCATACTTACTTCTGACTCCTTTTTCCTTGCAAAGTTACTCCCAAACCTTTTCGTACTGTTGACTGGAACACTTTCTCTGACCAAACGTCCTTGTCGGACCCCTTCTTCAAGTCGCATTCCCATGTTTACCATCTCAGTGAAATCACTGGGTGCACTAGCAATCATTCGTTCATAGTAAAATGAATCAAGAGTATTTAGGAAAATCTTGGTCATTTCTTTTTCTTCTAGTGGTGGACAAATCTGAGCGGCAATCTCTCTCCATCGCTGAGCATATTCTTTGAAACTCTCTTTATCTTTTTGAGACATACCTCGAAGTTGGTCTCTATCTGGAGCCATGTCTAGATTGTATTTGTATTGACGGATAAAAGCTTCGCCCAAATCATTGAATGTTTGGATCTTGGCACTATCTAAGCCCATGTACCACTTCAAAGCGGCACCTGTCAAGCTATCCTGAAAGTAGTGGACTAGTAACTGATGGTTGTCTGTTTGAGTAGACATCTTTCGGGCGTACATTACCAGATGGCTCTGAGGGCAAGAATTTCCTTTGTACTTCTCAAACTCGGGGACCTTAAACTTAGGTGGGATCCTAACGTTTGGTACCAAGCAAAGGTCATGGGCGTTTTTGCCGAACAAATCCTTCCCACGAAGGGCCTTGATCTCGAGCTGCATCTTATCAAACTGATCCTGAAGATTATCCATACGGCCATATGTCTCTGGATCCTCCGCATGATAGACTGGTTCGCTCACATAAGGAACGGTGTGAGCTACGGAAGCTGGAATGGTCATTGTTGACTGAGGGACACACATAGTGACTTGAGGAAGAATTATCCCAAGTTGGGGAACAACAGTAGCATGTGGCAAAGTAGGAGTGGGGACCTCGGGAACTTGGGGTCGAAGTCCTTCATTAAAATTCATAGGCATGCCCCAAGGATAACCTTCGGGCATGACGTGAGGATGTGCGTTGACGGGTACCACTGGAACTGGGACAGAGACAATTTCAGAAATGACTGTAGCCTGAGGAGGAGGGGTTAGTGGCCGATTCTGCGCAGCCACCAACGATGTCACCATGGCGGTTAGCTTCTCCACTTCAGCCCGGAGCGTTGTTACTTCCCCATGGAGCTCAACATTCTCTTGTTCAACTTGGTCCATTCTCTTTTTCCTGTTTGCTCGAGTGTTGTACGTGCGAGATGGCTGTGGGCGTGGTCGTCGGGCCACTTTAACTGGGACAGAGAGGAGAGAAAGAATATGAGACTCGATTTTTTTGAAACTTATGAATGTGATATGATGCATGAATATGTTATGTTAAAATATGCACAGTTGTTTTTTTTTTTAATATCGAAGGACTCATTCCAACTTGATTGTAAACATCATAGAGAACATTCATTTCAAATTAAAATAATACATAATAAACATTGTGTTTTTTTTTTTTTTTTTTTTTACATAAAACAAACAGAATTTAAAGGATAAACTAAAAGGAAGAAAAAATTACATAAAACAAATAACAACTCTCAAACATCTAGATGTGGACCGGAGAACATATCCATGTTGCGTTTCTTTCTCTTAGGGTCACTCATGAGTAACGCATCCTTTTGCTGGAGTAAATCATTCTTCTCAACAATTCGTTGGCTTTGAAGGAGGATCAGATGGTCCTTTTGTTCTAACTCTCCTCTTAGTGTTTCATTCTCAAGTTCGGCTGCCTGACATCTTCTTTTCCAAGTGTCTTTTTCACGGGTCAGCTCGGCCAATTGCTCTTGGAATTCTTCTTTGGTATCAAAAGGTAAGGGCAAGGATGACGGTGGGGTGGTCGAAGATAACAACCTCGGCATCCGGTAAGGCATTCCAAAACTTGTAGCCCTATTGATGACCCATTGAGTGTAAGATTCACATACCGAGTCCGACTTTGTTCTCAACTGTTTTCTATCAAGTCTTCGAATAGAACCCCAAGCTTGCACAAATTTTTCCCTTACACTCGAGTGATCCTCTTTGTTGCGATAAAATTCACTAGTCAAGGCAAGGTTGTTCGGCTTGGTTTTCATCGGGTATCCAAACTGGCGTCTGGCAAGGGTAGGGCTATAGCTAATTCCTCCATGCATCCCGAGAAGAGGTACGTTGGAGTATCCACCACAACTAACGATGATTTCTCCGACATCCCAAGCTGCATAGTACTAAACTATATCGGATGGAGTAAGGGACATGATTCTATGAGGCCATGAAAGATTTTCAGGATTAGCTTTGAAAGAGTGGGTTTGGGGTAGATGGGAAATGAACCACTGGTATAGTAACGGTGCACAACAAAGGATAGTTCCACGTTTGACTAAGGTTCGATCGTGGATGGAATGATATGTGTCGGCTAACAATGTCGGAACAGGGTTCTTGGTAAGGAAAATTTGGATGGCATTAATATCGACAAAATCGTCAATATTTGGGAAGAGTACGAGGCCGTATATGAGTAGGGCTAGGATGGAGTAAAAGGCATCATTACTTGCCACTTCGGCAAAGGCAAAGGCTTGTTGGTAGAGGAAATTGGTAGATAGGCCTAGGAGGCCTCCTTTAGATGTAAGATTTGCTTTGACAACGGAGGTTTCAAGATGGAGGGCTTCTGCAATGGTTAGAGGTTTTGGAATGGGTTCGAGGCCACTGAAAGGTACTTTGTCGGGTATCGGTAAACCAATAAGATAAGAGTATTCTTCGAGGGTAGGGACAAGTTGGTAATCCGGAAAGGTGAAACAATGGTAGAGGGGATCATAAAATTGGACCAAGGTTTCCAAACTTCCTTTTTCAATATTCACTTTGAGAAGGCCGAGCAATTTCCCATGATCTCTACGGAAGTCCTCCGGGAAAGTCACCAAGGATCCTAGCTCCTTCAACCTTGATAAATCTAGTGTCTTGAAATTGTATTTCTGGGTGTTTCTCCTTACAACATCCATATCTACAATGTTTACAAAAAGATTTGCTTAAGTCCTTCGACATTGGATGAGTAAAAATTTATGAATGAGTGCATGCATGATGCAGAAAACATAGTGGGGTTAAGATATAATGTTGGAGTCAAAGGTGAAACCCTCCCATATGGTATGTACTAGAGTTCATGTGTACCTGCATTACGGGTTCTAACAAGTTCTCAAAGTCCTCGACCTCCTCCGAAAATCATCGGGTTACGGAACTACTTCCGATCCAACAAAATCCGTAGAAAAGTCTCGTTTGAGTGTAGTATCGCGTATCAACCAATCCGAGACTTACTCTCGATTAGCCACCGCACTACGCCCTAAAGAGGCCAAGATGGGTTAGGTGTAACTAAAGGTCCTCAACATCGTCGGTTCCTTGAAGATAGAATGTCAAACACGACTACTCATGTTGGCACTATTACCTCCAAAGTTCCTCAATTGAGTGTGGTTACCACATATGTCACGGCCGAAACTTACTCTCGGATAGACATTATGATTATACCACTATCCTATCCTATTGTTCACTCAAGTCCGGGTGGGGGACTTATCTCACCACTCAAAATCAAACCCAAGTATATATATACAAACATTCACATAAAAAGAATAATAGCGCGAAGATAGTAATTTAAAACAAGTTAGGTTCAACCCGCTTGGTTGTCCCCAGTGAAGTCGCCATTTCTGTCGCGGTGATTTTCGGATATCGAGTTATTAATTAACTTCGAATCGCAATTTAATGTTCCACCACCGATCTTTAATTTATCCGAGGGAAAGGGAAAAAGTTCGAAAAAACCCTATTTTTTAGAGAACAAGATTCGGGGGTTGGTTATACGAAGGGAAGGTATTAGCACCCTAAGTATCTATAGTACTCTATAGGAACCTCTTGTTTTTATTTCTAACTTTGCGCTTTATTTTAATTGCTTATAAAAAATGTATAAGTGGGAAATTAAAGTAGTGATAAAAAAAGTTTAAAGTGATGAAAAAGAAAGAAAAATGTTTTTGTTGATTTTATTGATTGGAGAGATAAGTCTCATGCCTACGTACCCGAGGGATCAAACCACCGTAGTTCGGGGTAAAAATTACGAGTAAATTTGTTTGTTTTGATTTTAAAGTTTTGAAAAAGGTTTTAAAGACCAAAAGCCAAAAGTGGCAAAATGTGAGTTTGATTGATGTTAATTTGTAAAAAAAGTCTATATGGTTAAATTGATTGAGATTTGATTATGAAATAAGACGCGAACGCTTGGTTTAAAATCCAAGGTCTATTGAGAAAAGGTTTGAGTGATAAAAGACACTTGGTTTGAATTCCAAGGTTTTTTGATAGAAATGTTTGATGAAATTTTTTGTGTTTCCATGATATTTCGAAAAGAAAATAATTATGTATTTTTTGAAAGAGGTTTTGACCTCATTTTTTGAGAAGAACATAGGTAAAGGTTACGCGCGCAAAATGACACTAACCTAAAACGTCACAACTAATAAATTAAATGCGGAGACAATTCGCAATGATATTTTGATCAAAGCGACGCCTTTTCCCTCGGAATTTAACGTTACGCATATTGGCGGAAAGCGATAAAAAAATAAATATGCATGAGATGCAATTTTTTCATTTAGGGTACATTGGCCTAATCACACTCTAAAATCTATGCAAGAAAATAAATATGAAATGATGCAAGAGAGGGGGTATGCTATGCACTTTTATTTAGAGTTTACATTTGGCCTATTTACATCCTAACTTCAAGAGCAAAAGTAAATGGCAATTAATAAGCGATAAATACTCAATGTTACGATAATAAAATAAAGGTAAAAAAAATGATGAATAAATCGATGTAATGAAATAAATATGATATGCAATGGATAAATAGCATAAATAAATAAATACGAAACTAAGACAAATGAAAATAAACCTCGACATCATGCTTTACAAGGCTAAACAAAGCTAAAATAGCTTATGCCAAAAGCACTTATCTCATAAGCTAAAAAATAAAATTAACTAAAAATAATCAAAGACACAAAGTAATATTAACAATTTTTTAATATCAAATAAATAGGAAAATGAAATAAGCCTCAACATCATGCTTGATTGGCTAAAATAAAAGCTAAAGTAGCTTATGCCAAAAACACTTATCTCATAAGCTAAAAAAAATAAAATAAAATAAAAACAGGGGGGGTGAAAAATAAAACGAAATAACAGGGGGGTGTGAATAGTAAACAGAAAGAGTAAGGCCCAATCCAAATAGGCCTTTCTGCCAAAAAAATGCCCAAAAAACGCAGAAACAATCATGGCCGTCTGATGGATCAGACGGCCCTGATCTAAATAAAGAGGAAGAAGAATCTGAGGCGTTAGATCGTAATCTGAAGGTTATAGGCGTGCAGGTGCACCGTAAGACTGTGCACCTGCACGCACAGGATCGCAATGGGTTATAAATAGAAAAAAAACCTAAAACACAACAGATCTCTCTTCTCTTCTCTCGGCCGGCGCCGTTCTCTCTTCTTCTTCCTCCCTCATTCTGTTTTTTTCATTTTTTCTTTCAAAACCCATTGTTTCAAAAATTCCCTAACACCAAAAACCAACCAAATCATATTCCCAACCCAAATCTAAACAGAAATAAACACATAAGTTGAACAACCGTCCAGATCGAAGGAAAAAAACAAAGCAGATTTGAAGAAGAAAAAAAGAACAACCACCTCTCGTGTTTGTTTTTGCGGATTTGATTCTGATAATTTCTAGTCTCTTCTTCTTTGTTCTTCTTCTTTTTTCGTTTTTGTTTCGGTCTGGATTTTAGAAAAAAACGGATGATGTTTGTTTGGGTTCGCTGGTTTGAGGTTCGAAAATCGCGATTGGATTTGGTTCTGGTTTTTTCTTTGATTCGGTTTTTTTGATTTTGTTTCGGAAAGAAACAGTTTGTTTGATCTGGGTTTGTTCAGATGGTGATGATGATTTGATGAATATGGGTTCCGTTTTTTTGGATTCTGATTTCTGGAAAAAAAGAGGTTTTTTTTTGAATTGTTTTTTTCGTTCTGGAAAAAGAAAACAGAGGGCTTTGTTTTTTGAATTTGTGAATGATTTGGGTTCTGGATTTTTTTGAAAAAAAAGGAATGAGGGTTTGGGTTTTTTGATGATGTTTCAGATCTAGAAAAATTCGGGTTTGGATTCTGTTGTTTGCTCTGCGGCTGAGACCTTTTTTCTCCCTGTTCATTAATTGCTGTTCACTATATACACCAATGGGGAACAAAAATCTGAACTTGGGCAAAGAAGTACACTGCTCTGATCTTTCTGCAGAAACATCCTTTGCTGTATTGGAGAAGTTGACTTTCAAATTCTCCTGATTTTTTTTAATCAGGAAAAAAGGACAAAAGGACAAAGTAAAAAATAAAAATAAAAACAAAATAATTAAATTAAATTAATAAAAATACGAAAATTAATAAAAACAGTAAATAAAAATAATTGAATAAATTTTAAAAGAAAGAAGATAATAATAATGGTAAAAAATAATAAATAATAATAATAAAAAAGAATAAATATAAAAGAAACAACAAATGAGGTATTTTAAAATACCTCTCTGCCGAAATTTCGTCAGAAATGACAAAAAAGGCAAGAAGGTTTTTAAACGACGAACAAAATCAATCGGTCAAAAAATGGGGTATGACAACAATGCAAAAACAAAAATTGACAATCCAAATGTTTTCTTCTCCATCTCACAAAAATGGTTCCCAAAAATTGTCTACCTTCCCACATATCTAAATTCATCTCTCACGTTTTTTTAAAAGGCGCTTTCTTGTACTGTTTCTTCTCTTTCTTGTCTGTCTTCAACTCAAGATGGGTGCAAGAGGGACTTCAAGAGTGATTCCAGCTTGGATTTGACCCCACCCAATAAGACGCCAATGTTTCTCAACACGTCGACTAAGTGCAATCTTCTCTCCTTTGCTAGTGCACACAGGAGATGTAAGTTGCAATTTTGCCAAGTCGTTCCTCACAGCAATTACTCTCACTCCTGTTGACATTGATCCTATGTTCAACATTAGCATTTCTGCTTTGACCAGCTTAGATACTTTTCCCTGTCTCTCGGATCCTTTTGTTCGGACACCAAGTAGCAGTCGAAGCAAGAAAAAGTTTACCTGCAACACCAAATTCAACACTCATCTGTAAATAAAGATATTCCAAGCACAGAAGGGAAGTTGAGTAAATGTCAAGGATTTGAGTATTCTAAAGTGAGGAAGTGTTAAGTAAACTATGGTTTTTTATGGGTATGTGTAATATTATACCAATCTTAGATTTATTAATTGGTGGTTGACAAATCTTACTTTAGAACAGACTAAATTTTGATTACTCACCTTATCCCACCAGATTGGCAAAAGTGACGAGTGAAGATATTTTTAAGTAAAGCTCTTTATCACCAAATGTCCTATGAATAGCGACTAAGCAAATTGATGGCAGGCAGGAATGCATAAAATGATAAATTATATTAGTCTTAGCCACCTACCTCAAGCTCAACGAAAACCTCGGGCAGTGATCCAACCTCTCCGAGAACTTGCCCTACCAACCTGTCAGCACGTGTCAAAGTGGGATCCATTGTTGTTCCAACACCAATTAGGCCTCCAGGCACAGCAAATTGAAGCTCATTTTGTTCAGCAAACAATGAAACTATTCTAGAGTATATTGGTGTGCATTTAATATTTCCGCTCTCGTCTTTAACAACTATCCCAAGTCGAACTTCAATGAATTGGCTGACCTTCAAAACACCCTGCAAAGAAGTTGTCAGCCATGTTTCAAAAGAACATGTCAATAATATGTCTTATTCAAGACTCAGCCCAGAATAACTGGATACGTGGCCACTCGGCCACTTGAAAATTCATCATAACAAATTGCTTTAAGATATAAACTGAATAGTAAGTTCATTTCTTCGTTCTGGGTTGGAAATAGAATGGACAGTTTTTCAAGGTATTTTAGATTGCAAGAACAAAATAATTTGCAACAAATTAGAAGGCAACTTGTTTCACATATGTTTGGTGTTCATGTTTCAGAGTGCTTTCCCTCGGCATTATTTTCAAAGCAGTTGAAATTCTACCATTGATTAAACATTTTAAAGACACTAATTAAAAAATAAATTAAATATACTCATCGTACATGGAAGACATACAACATTCCAAAACTTATTAGGAAAACTAGCATCTGCATTTGCTGCAGACAATGTTGTATATGTATATGTGCAAATCAAGAAAAAATTGGAATATTCACCAAAATACTTAACCTCAGAATGCTTCCACCAGCTACACCTCCTTTTATATCATCAACCTCAAAACCAGGTTTATTGACATCAAAAGACCGAATTACTATCATATTAGGTGGAGAAATAAAGTTCATTTCGGGGATTGGGATCTTTTTCACGATATACTCGCACACAACATCAATATTATACTTCAATTGGGCTGAAATAGGTACGACTGGTGCACCATCAGCAACCGTTCCCTGGTAAGCCACCAAGTAAGGAGAGAGTGTATTGCCAGTTAGCAAAAAGTTATTCTCTTGCATAGCAGAAACCTCTTCACAGAAAACTTACTTCTATAAACTTCTGAATTGCTTCATGCTGATTGATAGCCACATTCTCTTGAATTAGATCAACCTTGTTCTGAAGAATTATGATGTGTTGAAGACGCATAATTTCCACAACAACTAAATGCTCAGAGGTTTGTGGTTGTGGACAACTTTCATTAGCAGCTATGAGTAGCAAAGCTCCATCCATGATTGTTGCTCCATTAAGCATTGTAGCCATGAGAATATCATGACCCTATGTGGCAATTGGAAAAGTAACAATCAATATCACATGGATGTATGCATTAAGCAGTGTCGTTAAATGTTGATATCATGGTATGACATGTCAGCTCTTACATAGTCTAAGATATGGAAACTAATCTTCAAGAGATTGTCTAAAATACTCTAAGTAACAAAACTAATCCTATGAGATATATGAGATAATCTTAGATATAGCAGATAATATCAGATATTATAAGATGTGTTCATATCTTCTAACATACATATATATGTACATACATACACTACAATACCCATCTCTTCTTGGGATTAAAAGAATTGGTGGAAGACTATATAATGTTAAGGAGAGAAAAAAAAATTGGATGGACAAAAGAATTGTAAAATCAAATATGCACATTTATGAAAGTAATCCTACACTAAACTAAAAATCTAATGAAACTTATCATAAAACAGCGATAAACCAATGAAAGTTCAGAACTTTACTAGGTGTCGCGGTGATTTTTGGATATCGAGTTATTAATTAACTTCGAATCGCAAATTAATATTCCACCACCGATCTTTAATTTATCCGAGGGAAAGGGAAAAAGTTCGAAAAAACCCTATTTTTAGAGAACAAGGTTCGGGGGTTGGTTATACGAAGGGAAGGTATTAACACCCTAAGTATCTATAGTACTCTACAGGAACCTCTTGTTTTTATTCTAACTTTGCGCTTAAATTTAATTGCTTGCAAAAAAATGTATAAGTGTGAGAATTAAAGTAATGATAAAAAAAAAAGAAGTTTAAAGTGATGGAAAAGGAAAATATTTTTGTTGATTTTATTGATTGGAGAGACAAGTCTCATGCCTACGTACCCGAGGGATCAAACCACTGTAGTTCGGGATAAAAGTTACGAGTAAATTTGTTTGTTTGATTTTAAAGTTTTGAAAATGGTTTTAAAGACCAAAAGCCAAAAGTGGCAAAATGTGAGTTTGATTGATGTTAATTTGTGAAGAAAGTCTATATGGTTAAATTGATTGAGATTTGATTATGAAAATAAGACGCGGACACTTGGTTTAAAATCCAAGGTTTGTTGAGAAAATATTTTGGGTGATAAAAGACACTTGGTTTAAAATCCAAGGTTTTCGCATGATTAAAAATGTATGAATGAGAAAAATGCACTTGGTTTAAAATCCAAGGTTTTAGCGAGAAAAAGGAACACTTGGGTAAAAGTCCAAGGTTTTAGCGATAAAAGAAGCCGTTGGTTTAAAGTCCAAGGCACTTGGTTTAAAATCCAAGTTCGCGATAAAAAAGACACTTGGGTTAAAATCCAAGGTTTTAACGATAAAAGACGCCGTTGGTTTAAAGTCCAAGGCACTTGGTTTAAAATCCAAGTTCGCGGTAAAAAAGACTCTTGGGTTAAAATCCAAGGTTTTCACGATAAAAAGACGCCGTTGGTTTAAATTCCAAGGCACTTGGTTTAAAGTCCAAGTTTCGCGATAAAAAGAAACGTTTGGTTTAAAGTCCAAAGTTTGAAAGTGTTTGATGATGAAATGTTTTGATGCTTGATGATGTTGAAAATGAATTGTGTTGATATTTTTTTGAAGAGGTGTTGACCTCATTTTTTGAGAATAAAATGACTAATTAATTTGATTAGAATGTTGGGTTAAAATTAAAAGGTAGCGTTAAAAGAATAATAACGTCGCAAAAAGCAAATTAAGCGCGAAGACAATCCGTAATGATATTTTGATCAAAACGGTGTCTTTTCCCTCGGAATTTAAAATTACGCATATGGACGGAATGCGATAAAAAATAAATATGCATGAGATGCAATTTTTCATTTATGAGTACATTGGCCTAATCACACTCTAAAATCTTTGCAAGAAAATAAATATGAAATGATGCAAGAGAGGAGGTATGCTATGCACTTTTATTTAGAGTTTACATTTGGCCTATTTACATCCTAAATTCAAGAGCAAAAATAAATGACGATTAATAAAGCGATAAACAATCAATATTGTGATGATAATGATGTTACAAAAAAAGGTAAATATGATAAATAAATGGACGTAATGAAATAATATGAAATGCATGGATAAATAACATAAATAAATAAATAAATACGAAACTAAAAAAAAGATGAAAATAAGCCTCGACATCGTGCTTGATTGGCTAAAATAATAGCTAAGATAACTTATGCCAAAAGCACTTATCTCATAAGCTAAAAAATAAAATTAATTAACAAAATAAAAACATGAAATAATATTACCAAAATCTAAATATCAAATAAATAGAAAAATAAATAAGCCTCAACATCATGCTTGATTGGCTGAAATAATAGCTAAAATAGCTTATGCCAAAAACACTTATCTCATAAGCTAAAAAATAAAATAAAATTGAAACAGGGGGTGTGAACATTAAAACGAAATAAAGAGGGGTGCTAATAGCAGCAAAACAGTAGAGCCCAGCCCACATAGGCCTTTCTGCGCACAAACAAACAAAAAAAGGCCAGGATCAAATATTGGCCGTCTGATGGATCAGAAGACCGTGATCAGATTTTAAAAAGGAAAGATCTAGGCCATGCGATTGAAATCAGGGGACAAAGGCGCGCAGGTGCACCGTAACGTCGTGCACCTGCGCGCACAGGATCAGAACGGAAGTATAAATAGAAAAACCCTAAAAAAATTCACAAATCAACTTCTTCTTCTTCTCTCTTCTCTCACCGCCGCTCTCTTCTTCTCTGTTCTCTCTCGTTCTTTCTTTCTTTCTCAACCCTATAGTTTCAAAAAATTTCCAACATCAAATAAACATAAAATCACCCCCTAAACCCGATTCTAAACTCAAAAACAAAAAAAGTAAACCCACCCAGTTCCGATCGATCCAAAACAGAATGAAAAAAAAGGAAACGAAAACAAAATCACCCTTTGGTTGTTTTAGATCCGGTTTCTTCTTCTTCTTCTTCGCGTCTGTTTGTTTCGATTTTGTTTTGAACTTCTTCTCTTTCGTTTTGATTTTGATTTTCGGATTCAAAACGGAACTGGGTTTTGGATTTGTGATGATTATGTGATTTTAGTTGTTGAAAATTTATGCGGTTTTAATTTCTGGTTTGATGGTTTGATTTAGTTCGGATCTGTTAATATTTGGTTTCGGGTTGATGGATGTTTTTGATGGTTGGATTTTGGTTTTTTTGTTTCTGTTCGTATTTTGATTTCAGGATTGATCTGGGCTGAGTTCTTGACTTGTTTTTGTTTGTTTATGATTTTTGATTGGGAGAAGAAAATGCTGCGGCTGACCTCCTTTTTTCTCCCCTGTTCTGATTTTCACCTTCTGCTATATACCCAAAAAATTAGGGTTTATGTATCCAAAGGATTTTGCTTGATTCTGGACAATACAATGTTTGAGGGAACAAAAAAATTGAAATTGGACAAACAAATACTGTACTTTCTGCAGAAAAGAAGAAGTTGACTTTGGACCTTTTTTTGATTTTTTTAATTAATAAAAAAAGGACAGAATTAAATAAATAATTAATAATAAATAAAAATAAAAAAGAAGAAGTGGGAATTGGAAGATGCAGCACGTGCTGCTCTTTCCAATTTGTTTGTTTTTTTTTTATAATAATAATAATAATACTAATAATAAGATAAATACAAAAGAATAAAAATGAGGTATTTTAAAATACCTCTCTGCCGAAATTTTTCTCGAATCTTCTAACAAACGAATCAATTTTTTCAAAAATTCATATATCGAAAAATGTAGCGATTATTCCGGACAAAAAAAATATGACTCGATAAAAATGCAAAAATGATACGGTCAAAATAAACGGGTATGACAATAATAATAATAAAGGAAAGGAAATAATAATAGTAATAAAAAGATTTGACTCCTAATTTATCGCTTTTTTTATAGATTTTTTTATCAAAATATAAAACAAAGATATCTTGAAAAATAAAATAGATTCTTAACATATTTTTTGGATTTTTAACAAAGATACTAACAAAAAAACAAAATTAAATAAACTGACATATTTTTTGTATTTTTGTCATTGATGCATAAAATGCAAGGAAGAAAAAAAAAAAATATGAAGTGGAATCTTAGGTCAAAAAATGGGGTATGACACTAGGCAATCGACAAATCGACAAAAGAAACATGTCTCAACAATTTCATCTTGCAGTTTTCAAACCCTGGCACATCACACATAGGATTATCTTCTTTTCCACTTCCATAAGCCCTGTAGCAAAAAAAATCACATAACTAATAGTTGAAATAAATAACCTGATAATATAACAGCAAACGGAATATAAAATATAAATACCCACTTGTAGGACATAGGCCTTGGACATCGTTCATCTTCACACTTGTATATTTTTGCATTTGCATAACCGAGCTTGATTGTAATGTTACGCTCCAACTCATTTTTGAAACGCACGGTCTGCACAACATTCATGGGAAACCACGGAGGTCAAGAGCATTATTATAAAAAGCAAGAGGGAAATCCACAAAGAATATAATGTAGTATTTTGTTTTTTTGGAAAGAATAATGTGGTATTATGGCATTGACATGTCCTTTTTTAAAACTGAAGATGCAAAAACAGAGGGTACCAAATTTAATTGATCTAAAGGTAGGAGAAGATAACCATTTTTTATGGATTCCATAAACCAATCAAATGAACCTAACTATACAAATACAAGTACAACATACCTATGACAATATAAAATCCAAATATTGAAATTAGCAAAACTTCATAAGTGTGTGGAAATTCATATTTCACAAGCTTCATAACTCATACTATTTGGATTTAATAAAATATAGCATTTTGAGTTACGTCAATGAGTAAATACTTCATTTGTACTTCAAATAAACCAACCACCTATATACAAATAGGTCATTCACAAAGAATCTTCCCAAAACACCATGTGCCAAGAATGACATATATACAATATAAACACCACCATATCCACCCCACAGTACACACAAAACCAAAGTAGAGAAGAAAAAATATTAGACAAAGGAATACCTGAACACCCGATATTGCTTTCACAACTGTTGACTTGCCGTGTGCCACATGACCGATGGTGCCTGCCAGGATTTCATTTATTATTAATCAATCATCTAAGAGTAACAGTCATCAATGGAAAAGAAGCTTACATAATTATTTAATGAGAAATATCTGTAACAGATTCAATAATAGAATATAATTGAAACCCAAAAAAGGGAGAAAATATTACCAATATTAATAGTAGCCTGCCGAGATATGACTTCGGGAGAAAGTGAATGCAATTTTGTCACATCCAATTTACTCAAGTCTTGTTCCATCAAACCCTTCCGCGACATTTTGCCTTGCTTCCAATGGAAACTTCAATTGAGTGATGGAATGAAATTATGACCCGACACTGTTCGATGCTAGAATATCTGCATGTACTTATCACATGGCAATAATTCAGCATCAAAGTCTACATTTGACTTTTCATAAAATCAGTGTATGAATATACGTATAACACAACCTAATTATTTTACATTTTATCCTACCATGAGCAATTATGAAGTAAAGGATTTGTAATTAATGCAGAAGTGAAGTTTCATTATTTTACAAATGAAAGAAAAATATTTCCACACTGTCTAAAAATAGACATTGATTATCAGTTGATTTCCTGATTTTTTCTTAAATAAAGAAAATTTTACAAATACCACTTCGGATTTCATTTGTGACACTTATAAGTTACAAATAGATTCATCAATATTCCATTGGCAGTGAAACCCTATAACTGTAGTAATTTTGTGCATGGATAAAGCACAGGTACTCATGTTTCTCCAGACAGTTTTTTATAGTAAATATGAATCTACTAATTAAAATTCGAGTCTTTCAAAGTTGAGGGGAATCAATGTGTTTCACCGTTTTCAAATTTTCAATTTTCAACAACAATAACGAATTGAGCAACAACAGAAGGTGATAATTACTTGTAACTTTTGACAAAACCAATGTGTCAAATAGCATCTAACAAAGAAGTAGTCAACTTGATAAATTAATATAATCCCTAAAAATTTTCATCTAAGTTTTCATGTAATTCAAAAACGCAATACTAGTTGAGTATTTCTCACATAACACGGGAGACACAAAATGGAAGAGAGAAAAAAAAAAATAAGATTGCTCCACAATTACATCTTTGGTGCAAAAAATACAAACTATTTTTCATAATATCCACAAGTTTCCTTCAAAATATATCCATCATTTCCATGTTGAAAATATACTTGTTCCTTTATCTCCCTATCATTTAGGTCCTTAACTTAGTCCTTGCACATGTTCCGACCCCCTTTTCAAAAAATAATTGATAACTCTCGTAACACAGATTTTCTCCACTTCACAGCTAGGTGCACAATTACTTTGCATAATAATTGATACCAAAGGAGGGATGAAGAAAATCAAGCCCGAAGAAATCGTGAAGACATTGTTATACGGGGGTGAAATAAGATCTTGTTTACATGGCAGAGCATGTGGGAGGAAATATTGGGCAATGCTTTGGTTAGTAAGTAGCAGCACAAGGGAGGGAAGGGGGAAAGAGAATGGGAAATGGTGAGAGGAACCAGGGACATAGTTTCTTGTCTATATCTGTTGATATCACACTGATATCGGTGATAATATTAGCATTCAGCTACTCTAACCTAGTTCTATTATATTAATTACCGAGTTGGTTTAGGCGACAGAAAAGGATGTTATTGTATTCTTAATCTCACTCACATCCATTCCAACTCCCATTATATACTTTAAAGTAAAAAAAAAAAAAAATGAGCTACCCAAAAAAAAGGTTAATGAAATTGGGCTTCAACCGTAGCTTATGAAAAGCTACCATTGTGAAAAAAAAAGATCTACTGGGAAAAAGGTGTTACTTGTTGCAAAGTCATTTGGTCAAAAGATTATTATCAAAAAGTTCCTTCTGTATTTTTTTTCTCCTAGTGTGCATAATGGGCTTCAACTCCCATTATGAACACTAGGAGAAAAAAAATACAGATAAGCATGCAAACTGTTTGATTATAATCTTCCGATCAAATGACTTTGCAACAACTAACACCCTTTTCCCATTCATCCATACATCTGTTCAAAAAAGAATCGGAACTAAATTGGGCATTTAATAATGCACATTCTTTCAAAATTGTAATAATTAATGCACCTAACCCTAAAAAATCAGGGCTTTTCAGCAATTGCTTAAGGAAAAAATTCATGGATTTCAAACGCATGGTATATAGTGTCTTGTAAAGTAATCAAATCAAAGTACTCATATTAAACCCTAATTAAGTAATAACAATTCCGTAAGAAAGAATCTTCAAACCCTAACAGAAACACGAATATTGCGCATGCAAAAGAAAAATAAATAAATCACCAAAAAAATTAAAGAAAACAAAAACTACGCAACTATTCGAAGATAAATTTACATGGGAACAAGAGGATAATGTTAAAGGAAACCAGAGAGAGAGAGAGAGAGAGAGAGAGAGAGAGAGAGAGAGAGAGAGAGAGAGAGAGAGAGAGAGAGAGAGAGAGAGAGAGAGAGATTAGAACCTGAAGGAAGAAGGAAGGTGCGAGTGAGCGGAGGTGTAAGGAAGCAGGTGGTGGTAGTGATAGACTGAGACCAGAGTGTCGAATTAAGTCTTCGGGTTGGGTACTATCCAAAACTACCATGTTCCTTCAGTTTTTAAACTTCTTTTGCAAATATTATTTATCACATTATAAAAATGTTTATGTGGCCGTTAAAAAATATTTTTATGAACGTTAGTTTAGAAGAATTTATGTGTCCTGAAAGATGCTAATATAATTTTCTAAAATGGAAATCATTAATTGAGTTTGATAAAAGTTATTTAAAAAGGGATTATGGTGGTACAATACTTGTGATTCAAATGATCAAAATGATGTTAGTAGCAATAGTATGTAATTGTTGAAAAGTAACGACAATATAAAGGAGGATCATTAGAAAGTAACAGCCTAACTTATTACAAAATTAAAGGACCAATTTAGTAATTGGAAAAACTAAAAGGACCAATTGAATACTAAACGATAAACTTAAAATAGTCATGATGTATTTGACCTTTATAATATTAATTAATTTACACGATTTAAATGAAAATTAAAATATTTAATTACTTTTGTACAACCCTTGGGGAAGTTTTGTTTGTTTCCCACTCCATTGTATCACTTTCTCATGTTCCTAGATAATTCACTTGGGTTGGTCTTGTTTGTGGTATTAGCTTGAAACCTGGTAGTGTGTTCTTCCTTGAGATCTCATATTCGATTATCATTAGTGTTAATTTTGGTGGGTTAATTTAGCTTATTAAAAAAAAACTTAAGTTCCTATAGATTGGCCTAAGATTATCTAATTAAACAGGGAATAGAATATCCCTTACAATCCAACAAAATGAGTGCATTAAGTAAATTACAGCCAACATAAACTAAAATTATATGGAAGGGGCATTATGACCTTGTTTGACAGCATCTCAGCACAAAGATTAGCCTCCTGGAAGCAATTGTAAATTGAAGCAAACCAATAAGGGAGATTGAGAAGATTAATAACCTCTTTCTGAATTTTTTTAAGATAAGAGATGAATGTAGTAGGGTGAGGACCATTGTTGCCACTAAGGATGACATGGTCCATTTGTAATTGACAGCCCATACACATTGCATGGACAAACTCCACATCTCAGCACACTGAGAGTTACTAGTACCAATTTTACAATAAAAACCTTGATTAAGATTCCCACGGGCATCCGTCCCTTAGTAAACCACCACAAGTCGAGCTCCCACTTGTCTTGTTGTGCGAGCTGTCGACATTGAACTTGTACTTACCATATGTCAAAGGTTCCCATTTAATAGGAAGGACCGAACCAAACTTCTCCAAATAAGTATGGATTTTAGTAATGCTATCAATAACCATTTGGACTTGACTAACTATATGAAAAAGCCAATTCTTGCAGAGCTTGGACAACTGATTAAAAACAACCTTATTTTGATCTTTCCATAAGATTCCGGGGAGAATTTTCAATATAATCATTACTAAGATTCCATTCAAGCCAAGAGTTAAGACCTAAACAGACGAATTTTGCCCAATATTGAGTTTGCATGATTAGAGACCAAAACTCTCTAGCTTCTTCACAATCTCTTAATGCGTGCATGACAGTTTCAGGCCCTTGTTGGCATATAGGACAATTATCATTGTCAAAGATATGAATATTGACTTTTTTCTCATTTGTCAGCATTCTTTCATGAGCTACTTTTCAAAGAAAAAAACAAATCTTGTTTGGCCCCTTGCACTCCCATACCAATTGGAAAAGCTTTGACACATTTCTTTCCATTGTAAGTTTATCCATGATGAGAGAATAAGCCAATTTGAGAGAGAAATTCTCATCGTTAGGACAATTTCAGTTAGGGAAGTCAACTTGCAACTCAGTAGATGGAGGCTTGATGGTGGAAATATTTCCACAAGTATCTTCTAGCAACAATTGAGAACCAAATAATTCATTTGACCAATCGAAATACTATGAGAGCATGATTAATCTCAAGAGGTTCCTGACCATGATTCCATTTATCCTTCCAAAATCGGATCTTGTTCCATTTTAGTTATGCACCAAGTCATGTTATTATTCACATCTTCCCATACATGACAGATGTCTCTCCAAACATTAAAGTGTTGATGCTTTAAGTTAATATTTGGGAAGGCATTGGAGCCGCAACTATATTTAGTCTTCATCAACTTAACCCATAGTTTATCCGGATTAGCAACTAGCTGTCAAGCCAATTTAGTAGCGATTTAACGCACACAAGTTTTGGAAACCAAGATCACCCTCTTCTTTAGGAAGACAAATCGTTTTCCAAGCAACATGATGACACTTTTTATGATAAGTTGTGGAGCCCCAAATAAAGTTCCTACAAATTTTTTCTGCTTCCTTGCAAATAGACACTGAAATGGAGCAGGTCTGCATGACATAGCCTGGATATTTGCTAGAGAAGATTGAGCCAGAGTAACTCTTCCTACAAAAGATAGCGATTAGGCAATCCTGTAAATTATTTCTTCATCTTATCAATAAGTACTAAAATATGTTGCTTCGAACTCCTTTGGTGAAGAATATGAGATCCCAAGTAGAACCAAGATATTTGGTTTTTAAATAATTTTTTTTATAATTTCAATAATATTTATATAATTTGACATAAACATATCAACATATGGTTTATTTTTAATTTTTTATAAGGTTGTTTAATTTTTTATTATTTTTCAAATTTTCAAAATATTTATTATCAAAATAAAATTTCAAAATATTTTATTCATTATTTTTATGCAGCATAAATATCTCAATAAACTAAATATATTATATATTTTTTGGGTTTATTATATCTTATCTTTAAAATCTAATTAAGTTGTTAGTGCATATCCATTAAACTCTTGTTTTTTATATGCTTTATTGATATTATGCACTCTTTAATGATGTTTTTTTTAATTAATATAACATTTTTTAATATTAAATTAATATATCATGATAGATATTTTTTATGTTTTCTTTTCAAAAATTATTGCTACAAAATTTAACTTCATCGATGTCATAACTATCAAAAGTAAATATAAAATATAGAGACTCAAGATTATGATCAATGGAATGTGGAGTTTCAAAGACTGAAATCAAATTGATTTAATGGACATTATTTATGTGGAGGCACACGATTTAGGGTTTTCGAATGAATAGTAATCGATATTCTTTCTATGTATGAAAGAGTATGCATAAATTCATTAACTTTTACTAATATTTTTTACAATAACTTGAGGCAAAATTGCATATTATAGGTCATTTGTCTTTTTTATTTATAACAAATTCGTCCGTTATCTTTTCTTTTCTTTCCCAAGCTGGTCATTTATCTTCATAAATATGCACGAGTTAGTGCTTTATCTTATTTTTTTTCTTACATAGGTCTTTTATCTTTATAAAAGTGCACGAGTTAATAATTTATCTTATTCATTTGTAACATAATGAAAAGTTGAAACATAGACACATGTGAAGGGTTTGAAACATTTCATTAAACCTAAAAAAAATAATTCAAATTTGGGAAATTTAGAGTTTAATGAACATCAAAGATTTCAATTTTAAAGTTTAGAAAAAGATTGAAGCAAAGAAAAGCAAACAAAATACATAGACTTGTTAAATTTTGAGGTATATTTGAGTGAGATTTGAATTGTCTAAAGTGAGTAAAGTGTAAAGTGAGTTGATCAATTTTTTTTTTGAATTTATAATCGTAGATCAAAGATTGTGACCGTAACAACCTCATGACTTGTTATAATGTACAATAATATCTACATTTGATTTATTAATTAACGTTGATATTTCTTACTTTACACTCTAAAGCGGATCACTCACTTTACACTCTAAAGTGGATCATCACTTTAGAGGAGTAGAATTAATTTTTAGATGCACCATAACAATTTGTGTAAAGTGAGTAATCTTAGTCATTGATTAACAAATCAACTCAAAATTAGATATTATAGAAGCACCATAACAAATCAGGAGGTTGTTAAAATAACAATCATTAATTTTTTCACTTTATATTTGATTCTTCAGAGAATCCAAATTCAATACACTTAACCAATTGTTATTTGGTTCAGTGGTGATTGACGCGCGACTTGGTAGGGAAGACTACGGTTCAATCCCGTATAATTGCGCTCGGGAGGAGGTTGGAACCACTTAATGCTAGAATTGACTTCCGAATCAGATTAAACGTTTCAATGGTTCAAGTAATGAAAAACAAAAATAAAATAAAAATTCAATACACTTTATATGTATGTTTATGCACATAACCCAAACAATATGAGCTTTGTTCTTCTTTTTTAACCATAGCTGTCACCACTTTTTTCTTCTTAGTTTACCGGAGAGGGGTGATTTAAGGTCAATTTTGGCCTGAAATCATCCTCCAAATTGTTTTTCTTTCTCGTTATAGTAAATAAGTGTGATTTTCACATCTTTGTTTGTTTTGATTTTCCGTCTTCGTACTGTGTATTTTGTTGTCCCGTCTTTGTGTGAGTATTGTGTTGCCCGTTTTTGTGCGAGTATTTTGTTGTCCCGTCTTTGTGCGGTGTTCATTTGTTTTAGGTTGAAGAGTTAATTTCGATCTAGTGCAAATCCAATCAATGTTTTGGGAATTTGAATTTGTATTGCATCAATATACTCTATCAATTTGAATGAATGAATATCGTTTATTTTTTTAGTTAAAAAACCAATGAAAAAAATATGTTTGAAAAAAAAAAAAGGATTAGTTTTTTTTTTTTGTAAGAAAAAAAAAAGGATTTGTTTGTTACGAAGTAAAAAATCAAATCATCAAATAAAAAAATTTGTTTTTTTTTTGTTACGTGAATAAAATAAAAAAACAAATCTTTACATTGTAGGTAGCCAATTAGCTGGCATCATAGTACATAATCATAATATTAGTCCAAGCAATAATCACGCTAATTGCTCTCACTCAAATAAATGTTACTCACTTCTCCAAGTAACATAACAAACTTCACTTCTCCAAGTAACAAAAGAAATTAGTATCTCTGCCGCATTCCTATAAAACTACTGGTCTACTGCTCTTTATCTATTCTCACCACTCTTAGTTTTAGAATCTCAAATTATAACTCAAACACTTTCAATATCAAGCTATGATCGAGAAACAAACTATCAGAATGAAGGAAGATCCTAATTCGAAATCAATCATCGTCCGTGAAGTTTTGGCGCATAATTTAGAGGTCGAATTCAATCTCATCCGTGAACTTGTTGGTGAATATAATTTCATCTCAATGGACACTGAATTTCCAGGTTTTATCTATTCACCAACAGTCGACTACCTCCACCGTCAACCCTCCGACAACTACAATAACCTGAAGGCCAATGTTGATGCTCTTAAACTTATTCAGCTCGGTCTCACTTTAACCGATGCTGGCGGTAACCTCCCTGATCTTGGAACCAACAATTGCTATATTTGGGAATTCAATTTTCGCGACTTTGATGTAGATCATGACCTTCATGATAAAAACTCCATAGAGATGCTTCGTCGTCAGGGAGTCAACTTCAAGCGTAATTTCTCTCATGGTGTTGATTCAATCCGTTTTTCGGAATTGATGATGACATCCGGGCTTGTCTTCAACCCATCGGTAAATTGGGTGACTTTTCATAGCGCTTACGACTTTGGCTATTTAGTGAAGATATTGACACAAAGTCATCTGCCTACTGGTTTGAAAGAGTTTCTGAGCATTGTGAGACAATTATTTGGAAGTAATGTGTACGATATGAAATATGTTATGCAATACTCCAATGTATTAGTTGGTGGTCTCGAGGGGATCGCCAATACACTCAATGTTGATCGAGTCGTTGGAAAGGCTCATCAAGCTGGATCCGATAGTTTGTTGACATGGAAGACTTTTCAGAAGATGGTGCAGACATATTTCATCAACAATGAAGTGCAAAAGTATGTTGGAGTGATATTTGGATTAGAAATACAAAGTTAGAAAAATAGAATAATCTATGGTAACGAAAGTAATAGGTAGCAAGTGTTAAAATCATCCACTAAATTCTATAGTGACTTTATTCTATTTTCTAGTTACCATAATTTTATGTTTCTTCTTTTTATTTGAAACTGACCCTAATTTTATTATGTTTATCTGGTTGAGTCTTACAAAACAAACTAAAGCCTTGAGTTTGATATTGCCAACTCTTAGTTGTTTTTCTATATCATGCCTTAATTATTGGTTTACTGAGTCAAGAAGAATTTTTTTTGTTAGTTATATATCGATATGATGCTTTAAAAACGTGTTTCATTGGTTCTGAAATTCAAAGGAAATATGTGATTTCAGTTAGTTATATCGGTAGTTAATTAGTTAATTTTGAATACAAGCTATCATTTCAGTTTTCTGTACTCAAGAGACACCGCTCTTTGGTTTTATTTTGTTGTGCCTTGTGCTGCTTTTGTATTTTGGCAAGTCCTGGTTTGTGTACTGTACTTCTATAAACAACAATATAAACGACGAAGATGATTTTCTATCAAATATATCTTGCGGAGACAATCATATAACCAAAAAGTTAAACTCCTAGAAATATAGAACAATATCATATATCATTCTATATCTAAACAGTCAAGGTGCTGAAAATCATTTCTGCACTTAGGCCTTAGCTAGTCGTTGTAGTTTCAGAGACAGTGCTCTCCCTGCAGAAGCATTGGCATTTGGTATTAAAATGAACTTCGACTCAAAATTATACGCGTACGACTAACAAGGTCACTGGACCCTCTGCAGCAGCTTTTCAGCCATTATTTTCTGTTGGACACCACTCAATGGCTCTGAGTTTCTAAGTGCATTAGCTACGATGATAGTTGTAGATGGAGACGAGGCATTTACCTAGATGAAAAACCAATTTCAAGCAGAAGATTGATATTAATAGAATGAAAATTTTCGAACTAGAACTCATATATGATGGTTGTTAATGCTTCAAATGAGACAAGAAATAAAAAAGAAATAAGCTAATATGGCATGCTAAAACTAGAGGTTGTTTGCATACCCAAATGCGTCCATTTAAGCCAACTGCTATCTCGAAAGAGAGTTTCTTCCCTAAAGTATCAAGTACTGGACATGTAGGTGAACTGAGAAGCCTAAAAACAACATACAGTTTCTCGTATCATGATCTGTTAAAAATATAAACAGGCGGACAGCAAAACAAAATTAAATTCCATACATCCTTGAGAGACCAGTTGAGCACTCGAACATATAGCCCTCTTTCAGGGCACCAAACTCTCCTGCTTTGCCACTAGCTAAACAAACACCACAACAAAATAAAAAACAGAATTGTGTTTACAAAATAAAATGGAAAGCAACATAAAATTAACTAGAGAAAAGCTACGTGCTTTATAGGTAGCCAGAAATAATTTACGAATAGAATGGAGAAACGCATAGCTATTACTAACAGAAATCACATCACAGTCCAGGGATGGAGTTAGTAGGGGGATCAATAGAGGCCACGGTCCCCCCTAAATTTTTATAATTTTGTTTTATAATGGTATATTATTAGTTTAATTTTATTTTTGGTCTCTCTATTTTATTAAACTCACGAAAATGGTCTCCTTTTTTTAATTCAACCTTTTGGACCATATTTAAACATTTGTTATAAATTTTATCTCAATAAATGGTTTCTCCTCTAAAAATCGTAGTTTTTGTACGGAAAAAGTGATTTATTGCACTAATATTGAATTTAATAAGAATTTTTTTTTTTAAGATTAAAATTCACCTTTTTTAAACAAAACTCACAATTTTTATGGAAAAATACATGAGTTGAGCTGAAAATTTCAATAAATATAAAAATAGAGGGGCAAAAAGTTTAATTAAAAAAAGTGGCTCATAAAGTGGAGATTCATAATATTAACATTAGATTTATCTTATAATTTCTTATATATGTTATGCTTTTAAAATTCAATTTTCTCTTTGCTAAATTATACTTTTAATCTCGGTCCCCCCTAGACTTAATTCCTGGCTCCGTCCCTGTCACAGTCCTAAAAATTGATAAAAATAAGAATCTGTTACTAACAGAATGCAGAAACGCATAGCTATATTTGGTGTATGTGTGTGTTTATGTATTCTGATTTGTATGTTATACTAAGTTAAAATTCAATAATACCATAATATTAAATGAAGCAGGGGAAAACATTTAGGACATGAATAGAATAATTACTAATTATCTTGATTGTGAAAATTATAAAATCACACCAAATTTGCATAGCCAAATCATCCTGGAATATTTACTATGTAGACCTCAAATTTAGAAAAGAAAAATAAGTCCTCCCCTCACATCCCCTCCAAAAATCAACTAGCAAACAAGGCCTAAAGGTGAGAAGTGAATTTATGATAAACAAAACAAGTTTTCCCCTCACATGCAATCATCATTTTTCAAACAGCATGCCTCTTAGGAAAATTATCAATTGATTGTAACCTACTACAATGCTCAGGTCCTTCATGTCAAACTAAACAAGGCATAAAAAAAGAGTATCTACAAGTGCATATAATATCTACTGCACTAATGCTGAACTGTTAAAAGAGAGACACTTCTTGACTTGGCATACTAAAGAACTGAGTATTCTAATTTTGAAACTATAGACCTACCTGACGTAAACCGCCTCCAAGCTTAATAGTCTGGTTTGTCATGCTAGAGAGGTCAAGAACCACATCTCCGGGATACTATAAAACCATAGAAATAATTTTTGTTATTAACATAAAAGATAATGCACAGCATTGTATTTTATCCATTGACAAATAACAGCAACGACTCACCACTAATTCATCTACTAAGTTTGCAGAGGAACTCGACGACTTATTTTCCATTTAATGGAGAAATAAGAGCAGAATGTAGAATCAATGACTTTTTAGAAGTCCAAACAAATTTCTATTTGAACCTGTAAACAACATAATATACCATCCAATTGTTAGCAACACAGGTTTCTTTTGACTTGACAAATCACACAACAGTAAAATCATCATTCAATCATATCTAGATCTGTCAAAACGGGCTACCGGCCAATTCAGTTGCCGGGCAGGCTAAACACGATTTAAATATGGAACCTCAAAACACTGCCCATGTATGTCGTATGTACCCGACCAGCTCATCAGAAACATTTTCTGGCTAATGCTACGGTGGACCACCTTCGCAAGTGGTCTACCATGAACGACCGCATAAAATTATCAGAAATTCTAGCGACTTTAAAAAATACTCTTTAAAGTAAAAAATCACGACTTTCCTCATCTTTACAGCTAAAACAATGACATGACTCATGATTGATGTCATTTCAATACGAGTTACATCTTTATTTTACACTATTTTAATCAAACCTTCAATCGTAAAAATGAAGATACCGTTAACTTATACTTCCAAATCGATAAAACCTGTCTATGACTACGTATCCATATTAGAATTCTGCTACATTTGCATATGCTCTTTTTAAGGTGAAAAAAAAAAAGCAACAAAGAATTGATAGCTTTTTTCATAGATAATGATTCAATGAACAAAAAAACAGTTGAGAGCAGCATCAAATACAATTGAATAGATGAACAATTAGCACTGAGGAACAATAATCCCCCATCAAGGAAGTGAGGAACAACCAAGTATCCCTTCAGAAAGCAACATTTTATAATACACAAACAATATAGTTCCTTAATACCTGAAATTTGGTCAGCAAAACAAAATGAAGCTAACAGGAAAATGAGAAGTAGTGACGGACTCACAGCGAGTGACGGAAGAGGAGGGAGAGGGCGGTGCCGGCGTGGCGGTAGTGTTGGAGTGAGGGGATCAGTGAATTTTAAGTGGGTGTGCCGCCAATTTGGTACTGCAACCATAACACAGTTTTATTTATTTATTTTTTAAATTGTCTAGGGGCCAATTGTTTTTGTTTTTGTTTTTAAATAAATAAGAGTCCGTTAAATATGTTTCACACATTTTATGAAATTGTTAAAAATGATACTTACATTTTAAAAATAGTAAAAAGAATTTCATAAATATTTTTAATTTTCAAAATTAGTCTAGTCCATTAAGAAAATTTTTGTGGCATAAAATGTAGGGACCATTTTTGACAATTTCACAAAATGTAGGGACTAAAAATATTAAAATGTAGGGACTATTCTTGACATTTTTGTAAAATGTAGGACTAAAAACATTAAAAGATAGAGACTATTCTTGACAATTTTGCAAAATGTAAGGACTATTCTTTACGGATTGGACTAATCTTGATAACAGAAAATTTTATAGTTTTTTTTACCATTTTTAAAATGTAGGGACCATTCTTAACAATTTCGCAAAACGTAGCGAGTAAAAATATATTTAACTCAATAAATAATGATGCTATAGTTTTTCAGAATTTTATTTTTAGTTCTAAAGATATTTTTCGCACTTTTTGGTCCCTGAAAAATTTTCTTGCACAATTTTTTGTTCTACTTTTAATCAAATTCTTGTATATTTTCACATTTTTGAAATGATTTTTTGTATTCATGTTTATAATATTATAAGAACACCTCTCATAAAAATTTAGAATTTTTTTAATATAAGATTGATTGTTTATGAATTTTTATATGCAAAAAACTAAAAAATTCATATTTAATCCATCTCTTGTTAAAAAAAAAATTAAACTTTTGTAAGAGAGATTCATATAATATAATAAACATGACCACGGAAAAAACTATAAAATCTCGAATGATATTGATGAGTTGAATGAAAAGTAGGGATAAAAAATCATGACAGGAAATTAAGGGCATGTTTGAAATGATTTTGGTTTTTAGTTTTTAAAATGTGTTTTATAAAAGTGTTTTAGAAATCAGTTTTTAAAAAGTAAAACACATAATCTGTTTCAGTTTTTTAGTTTTTAAAACAATAAAATTGTAAACAGTTTTTAAAAACAGTTTTTGAAAACAGAACTTTCAAACAAGTTTTTTCTTTTTTAATTTTTGAAAACTAAAAAAGAGTATTTTGAGAACTGTTTCAAACATGCCCTAAATACTTCAAGGACTAAAAAGTGTGGAAAAAAAATTTAGGAACTAAAAACAAAATTCTGAAAAACTATAGGAACTATTTACTTATTTAACTTTTTTTTAATTGAATAAGTGACACTACATTGTCAAGGTTCAAATCTCAATTCTCTGTATTACTGGTACTCCCTCCGTAACATTGTAAAAGCAAAAATCACATTATAGGTTTATAAAGTGATTTTTGCTTATAAAGTGTTAGTGAGCATTATTTTTGTTAATTGAACTATGTTTATGGGAACTAGTTCTAATTTTTTTCCTGTCAGATAGTTTAATAATTAAAAATTTACCTCTTAAGATGAAATGAATTTTGGGTAACCCCATGTATATAAAATGTAATATTTCTATCAAATGAACTATGTTCACATAGACTAATTATAGATTATTTTATTAATCCATTAATAAACCTATTAAAATAATATAAAATAGATGACATTTATTTTAGAAATTTCAAAATTAGCTTTGATAAAACTAATTCATATACAATACAATGAGTGATTAAATGTTTGACCAATTTCCACAATAAAAAAAATTAATTTGACCAATGACTCAATATCTCAACAGAGTCATTGAACCGTCGGAATATTGATTTGAAATATTATACCCCTCCGATCTTATTTATAAACAAAAGATACTTTTTAAATTTATTGAACAATATAGATAAGTTGTTCAATAAATTTAAAAAGTAACATTTACTTATAAATAAGATCATAGAGATTAATTTTTTTTATTCTTCACGGATTTAGTTTCTTGTGCTGATAAATACACCAAGGATTCCAAAGGAAGATACAATTGCTTGGAAATAAATATTTGGGCACAAAGATTTAGACACATGCTACATCCAGTTCAATTTTTTTGTTTTGTTTTGTTTTTGTGAGTGTGCCTAATAAATACTCCCTCCGGTCCTTTTTATATAAGAGACAATTCATCTTTCTAGATTCATTAAATTATTAATGTATCTAGTCTATATTATAGATCAGATACATTAATTAGCCAATAAATCTAGAAAGATGAAATGTCTCTTATAAAAAGTACCAAGGAACTGTTCCGAAAGGAGTATGTCTTCTAAAGATACCAAAGAAAATATATCACTGAGTTAAAATAAAATTATATTAGAGGCAGCGCTGGCCCTGTACAAGTGTAGGATGTGCTAAGTAGTCGGACCACTAATTTTTGGGCCTAAAAAAAAAATTACATGATAGTAGACCTCTAAAACAAATAAAGAGGTTGATTTAAATAAAATCAAAATACTAGTAAACTTTAATTTTAAATTAATTTTACTTGTAGTCTATATATGTTACAAAAAACAGAGTTAATGACGTGTTGCTTATAGCAATAGAGAATAATGTATCATTAAAAAAATATATAATATGAAGACTTAATCGACAAATTTGTTTCAAAAACTGCTAGAATGAAGACTTTTTTAAGTAGATAGAAGATATTTTGTTGTTATCGATTAAAATAAGAATTATTATTTTTAATGCAAGAATAAGAGTATTTTATAAATTTGTTATATAGATGATTATTGTTTATGTTTTTTTTATCTTATTTACAATTTAAATGAGATTTATTCTTTTTAATTTTTATGCATTTTTATATTAAAATATTCATTTTCAATTTTTGTTGTCGGACCTTTAAATGGTCAGAACCGACCCTGACTAGAGGCAAACGGTTTTACTAAGGATAAATACCTTCTCTTTTTTTAACCAAAAGGGTGGAAGCAAAGAGCTTACCACTACAACAGATATATATTAAAAAGCGATATAAAACATAGGAGTGGAGATAGCCTTAAACTCCATCAAGTAGAAAATCTAAAGTTAGGCAAACCTAACTTGTTTTTCACACAACAATTTCTAATGAACAAGGGAGTTTCTTGCCAAAAACAAAAAGCATTTAAGGAAAGACCATGATTAGTGTCGCGGTGATTTTTGGATATCGAGTTATTAATTAACTTCGAATCGCAATTTAATATTCCACCACCGATCTTTAATTTGTCCGAGGGAAAGGGAAAAAGTTCGAAAAAACCCTATTTTTTTAGAGAACAAGGTTCGGTGGTTGGTTATACGAAGGGAAGGTATTAACACCCTAAGTATCTATAGTACTCTATAGGAACCTCTTGTTTTTATTTCTAATTTTGCGCTTTATTTTTAATTGCATGTAAAAATGTATAAGTATGAGGAATTAAAGTAGTGATGAAAAAGGTTTAAAGTGATGGAAAAAGAAAAATGTTTTTGTTGATTTTATTGATTGGAGAGACAAGTCTCATGCCTACGTACCCGAGGGATCAAACCACCATAGTTCGGGGTAAAAAGCCGAGTAAATTTGTTTGTTCGATTTTAAGGTTTTTGAAAATGGTTTTAAAGACTAAAAGCCAAAAGTGGAAAAATGTAAGTTTGATTGATGTTAGTTTGTGAAGAAAGTCTATATGGTTAAATTGATTGAAATTTGATTACGAAAATAAGACGCGGACACTTGATTTAAAATCCAAGGTTTATTGAGAAAATGTTTTGAGTGATAAAAGACACTTGGTTTAAAATCCAATGTTTATGCATGATTAAAGATGTATGAATGAAGAAAATGCACTTGGTTTAAAATCCAAGGTTTTAGGCGAGAAAAAGGGGTACTTGGGTTAAAGTCCAAGGTTTTAGCGATAAAAGGAGCCATTGGTTTAAAGTCCAAGGCACTTGGTTTAAAATCCAAGTTCGCGATAATAAAAAAAAAAAAGAACTTTTGGGTTAAAATCCAAGGTTTTCACGATAAAAGACGCCGTTGGTTCACGGCACTTGGTTTAAAATCCAAGTTTTGCGAGAAAAAAAGACTCTTGGGTTAAAATCCAAGGTTTTCACGATAAAAAGAAAGTTTGGTTTAAATTCCAACGTTTTGAAAATGTATGATGACAAAATATTTTTGTGCATTTTGAGAATAAATTGTTTTGATTTTTTACCTCATTTTTTGAGAATAAAGTGATTAATTATTTCCATTGGAATGTTGGGTTCCAAATTAATAAAAAGGTAGCGCGAAAAATAATACTAACGTCGCAATAAGCAAATTAAGCGCGAAGACAATTCGTAATGATATTTTGATCAAAACGGTGTCTTTTCCCTCGGAATTAATATTCTAACGTTTTTTGCGGAAAGCGATAAAAAATAAATATGCATGAGATGCAATTTTTCCTTTAGTGTACATTTATTCCTAATTACATTCTAAGGTATTTGCAAGAAAAATAAATATGTAATGAATGCAAGAGGATGCTATGCAATTTTTATTTAATATTTACATCAAGTCCTAAAATACATTCTAAAGTCCTTGCAATAAAAATAAATAATTAATTAATAAAGCAATAAATAAATTTGTTAGATTAGATGAATTATTAACAATAAATAATATCAACATGTATGAATAAAAATGATAGGTTAGTAAGTTAATAACAATAATTAAGAATAAAGAGCATGAGTAATAAAATGTTAGATAAGTGAGTAAGTATCATAAAAATAAACTTTAAGATCTAAAAAGATCTTTATTGTTAGTGCAATAATTTGACTCAAAAGCCCAAATAAGCTCTTGTTCAAATAAGCACTTATTTGCATAAGCTAAAAAAAATAAAAAAAGCAAGCAGAGGGGGGTGCAGATATTAAAACGAAATAAATGGGGGGTGCGAAAAGCAGATATGGGGTCCAGGCCCAAGGCCCAGTCCGTTTTCAAACAAAAAAACAGAAAAAGCAAGGAAACGGATTCAATGCTTTGCAGGCCTATCACGCGTGATGCAGCACGCAGATATGGGATGTCTGATTGCATCCGAAGGCTGATATTTAAACAAAAATCAAACAGATCTGGGCTGTCCATTTACATGTGATAATCTGACGGTTGTGACTTAACCAGGCTTTGGGGAAGATGAATCTTCATCTTCTTCATGTTGAGGGCAGCCATGGATGGAGCTCGAAGCTCCAAACTCCAACAACTCAAAAACTCGATTTTTCATCAAAAATAAAAAATGAAGACACTTTTTCGCATGATTTTTCTCACTGTTCAAGAATCCAAGCTCGGATTTCACAGTAGAGGTATAGATTATCAAATACGATTCAAACTTTAAAACTCAAAATTTTTGAAAACTCAAATTTAAACGAAATCGAACAAAATAAACAATGAAAAAGCTTCATTACATGATAATTAGTCAAAATGAGGTGATAAACAGAATTAAATCCTACCAAAAGTGTGTGTTCTAATTCCAACTTTTTCCAAACTTTTTTCTACGAATATCACCACAAATTAAGCCCTGGAAATTTGATTTAAAGGTTGATTCTGGTTTCTGGAAGTGTATAGAAGGTGTTTGGTGGTTTAAATTTAAGAACTTGGCTTTATTTTGAGATTTTGATTTTTTTGATGAAAATGGAGGAATTTCGGATTTTGAGGCTCTCTCTGAGTTTTTGGAACCTCCCTGTTCTGAAATTTTCTTCTCAGTTTATAGAGGAAACAAATTGGATAATACCCACTGAATTTTGTTGATTGCTATGTGCATTGTACTTGTTGATTTTTTTTGTTTGACTTTGATCAATTAAAAAACTGAAAGAAAGAAAAGCAGCTGCTGCCTGTTGTTGTTTTGTTGATTTTGCAGAAATTAAAGAGGAAATGAAGTGACTAAACATTTGCTTAGAGTGTGAATTTGGTGAAAAATTGGAGCTTAATTTGAGGGAAAGGTTGAAAAAGCTGAAAAGTGAAAACAAGGGAAGAAAATGCGTGTTCTGCGTGTTCTGTTTTCATCAATCTTGCCTTTCCCCTTTTTTAGCTTTTTTTGTTATAATAATAATAATAAAAGGAAAGACAAAAAAAAGTAGTAATAATAAAAAGATTTCACTCCTAATTTATAGCTTCTTTTTTTTTTTTTAGATTTTTTATCAAAATATAAAAACAAAGATATCTTGAAAAATAAAATAGATTCTTAACATATTTTTTGGATTTTTTTTTAACAAATATACAAACAAAAAATTAAATTAAATAAGTTGACATATTTTTGAATTTTTCGTTATTGATGCATAAAATGCGATGATGAAAATATGAGGTAGGATCTTAGGTCAAAAAATGGGGTATGACAATTAGCAAGCAAATCTGCCACTTCATTCCCTTCTCGATAAGTATGTGTGACTATGCAATTCATCTGTCTAAGTAGCACCTATACATTTTTCCATCTGTTTCTTAATGACCAAGTAACCTTTTGCTTTCCATGATTTTTGAAAGCTAACACTACCAATATCGAGTCTGTTTCTATCCAAAGATTGATGTAGTTTCTTTGATGAGCCAATTCAATAGCCCTCATAGCACCACAAAGTTCAGCAAAATAGGAAGAGGCAATGCCCAGAGGATCAGCAAAACAACATAAAACATCAGCTTCATGATTTCTAAAAACACCAGCACATGAAGAAAAACCAGGATTACCTCTAGAAGCTCCATCTATATTACACTTAGTCCAATTAAGCAAAGGAGGACACCAAATAACTTCCTTAATCACTGGAGCATTTGTATGATGAATATCTACTTTGAACATCTTAAGAATTGTAAAGTCCCTAATAGAATTGGAAGAAGCCTTACAAGTTCCATTACCAGACATGGATGTATTAGCAATGATCATAGAGATGCATTACCTCCAGGAAATATGGTTGTTATTGAATCTAGCTTGATTACGAGCAAACCAAATGGAGTTGATAAGATTAACCAAATTCGCAGTGATAGTGATTTTGCATTGAGGGGACCAAGCTCTATCACAAATCTTCCAAATATCATCCATCGCAGAAAACTGCAAAGTCATGTTAAGGCAACCAGCAAACCAGCACCAAATGTTTACAGCAAAAGGACATTCAAAGAAGATGTGGAAAGAGGATTCAACATGTTGAGAGCAAAGATTACACATAGAAGGAGTGGCGCATCCTCTGATCATAAGATTTTCATCAGTTGGGAGCTTCTCATGCATTAATCTCCATACCAAAAGAGATTTTGATGGAGGGATATCTGGACTCCATATTAGTTTTGCCCAAGGTAGATCTTGGTACTGAGAGATTGAAAATTGATAAGCTTCCTTAAGGACTAAGTCACCAGAGTCAGCATGTTTCCATATGAGCTTATCCTTAGAATCTTCCAATGGAATAGTAACTTGCTGAGCAAGGAAGTCGTGAAAGTTGAAACTTTGAAGCATCCGAGGAGGAAACTTCCATTGACCATTTTCAATATAATCACTGACTGTGGAAGAGAGCAAATGTCTGATATGAATTGGAATGTTGAGCAGTTCAGAGAGCGGAGCACCACACCAACTATCATTCCAGAAATTGATGTCATTTCCATCACCCAACAGCCAAACTGAATTAACTGAAATGACGTCAAACTCATCTTTAATGCTACTCCAAAGAGAAGAATAGATGTGATGTTGAATGACTTTTCTGTTTCTTATCACTCTATCTTTTAGAAGCTTAGTTCAAGATTTTTGTGAATTCAGAAGCTCCCAAGATAGCTTCAAGTTTGTTGCCTTATTTAAGTTAATCAAAGATCTAATATTCAAACCTCCTTGAGAATAAGGTCTACAAAGCTTCTTCCAAGATACAGTAACCATCTTTCTTTTTTCCAAATCTCCACTCCAAATAAAATTTTTAATATCTCTTTCAACTTGTTTGAGAAGTGAAACCGGCCAAGAATAGAGATATATGCTGTAAATCTTCATACTTTGAATAACTGATCTAACCAGTTGGACCCTTCCAGCCATAGAAAGAAGAGAAGCTTTCCACGCGGAGAGTTTTAATTTGATCCTGTCAGCTATGGGTTGAAGATGACTAACTTTTGGCTTACCCTTAAAAATTGGCACACCAAGATAGTTAAAGGGTAACTGGCCAACATTAAAATTCAAAAACTGCACCATTCGAGTCAGTCTAGCATGAGAGATGGAACCAGAGAAAATGGTAAATTTGGTAGTGTTAATAATCTGGCCAGAAGTCAAAGCATATTTTATAAACAAATCTTTGAGAGCTCTAAGCCCTGCCATCTTACCTTTACAAGGATAAAGTGGCCTTTAAATGCACTAAAACCTTTACAAACATATTTTATCAGACATCTTGCTTTTAAATGCACTAAAATTTTGGACTCTAAAATCTTTTGAGGGTAAAGTGGCCATTAAAATCTGAAAAGTTTGGTTACCACCATTTATAGGAAAATTTGGTTTATAGCATCAATAAGCTATGAAGGATTAGCAAACAAGAAGATGAAGGTTGATAAGCCTTAACATTGTTAACCACTTGTGTTTGAATAGAAAATGTTGTGGTTGAGATTGAATATTGACATTTTTGAGTACTCGAGTTTAAGGAGGTAATATGGAAATTGGTTAATATAGTTGATCATTGAGTTCTGAAAATTCATCATTAAAGCAAAGATAGAAGGTTTAATAATATTTTTGATCTATGAATATTGTTGACAATTCATGAAAAACATGTTAAATACGATTTACAAAAATTGAAAGAGTTGCAGAAGACGATATCACTTCTATCCATTTTCAAAAAATTTCATTGAAACCAAACTGCTTTAACACGTTGAGATTAATTAAATGACCAACCAATAGTATCAAATGCCTTTGCAATCCATAATGTTTCTGCCATGTGTGAATCCTCTTTGTTCTTTAGAAATGATGGATGGCATAATTTGAGCTAATTTGTTATCAACAAGATATGATCTCAAACTTGAAATTAGCTAATACAATGACCCCTTCTCCCGAAGTTACGGGGCTATTTTGCCGAGTTCCTTAGAGAGAGTTGTCCCGCGGCCCTAAATATTCTCTACCTACCTGTGTCGGTTAGACTGATACATTGTATCTACACTAGGAGATTTAGGAATCAAAATCAAAGTATTAGAGTTGAAAATTGGAAAAATCCACCGGCTAGTAGTGAAAACCTAGAGCACAACATTTGTGACATTATTTGGAATCATATCCCAATAAGATTGATAAAAATAAGGTCAAAGACAACATTCTTAATTTCCTCTTTAGATGGTAACATTGTCACTAACTAAAGAGGAAATTACTTCTTCCACAAGCAATTGATCCTGCAAAAGAGGGTTAGTACAAAAAAGAGTAGATTTTGAAATAATCCCCACATGATCAACCATTCGATTGGGTTCAGTGATGACTTCATTATTATTAGGTTTGAGAGAAGAGATAAACTTAGTTGTATTTCGTATCTTAGCGACCCTATGGAAAAATGTTGCATTTCTGTCTCCTTTAAGATGCCAATTAACTCTAGATTTTTCTTTCCAAAACAATGCTTGCCTATCAAGTGCCTTATCCAAAAATCACCCCGTGCAAGTTTTTTAAGGTGAAAGTTGATTTGTGTGCCATGTGAGATGAATACGGTTCTGAATATTATACTAATTTTCTTCGGCTTCTTTCACATATGCATGATAGAAGTGATACAAAATGTTAGGGCAAATGGATATGGATGCTCTAAAGTCATATTTTCTTACATTTTCTACATTTAAGTAAAACTTTAGGGTATTTTGGTCTAACATACATAAATACACCTGCATATGCAATATTTTTCTCTTTCTTAGTTAACTTTTACTTGAATTTATGTGAATTTAAGAAAAACAAAGGTAGAAAATCCAAATCCTGAGCGCATATGGTCACTAGGTTCCACTTCTTTTACTATTCCTCTATCTACACACAGACTTGTCTAGGCTCTTTAGAGTATTTACGCTAAAAAAAATCAAGTTTGTATCAAAAAATAAAACCAAATCAATTCCAAGACTATTCAATTCACTCACATTTTAGTTCAGAATTTGTAATTTTTCTTCTATTTTGCCTTACTTCAAGTTAGTAAACAAAATTTTACAAAAACAATCATTGATAAAATAGGAAACGAAGAATACACAAAACAAAATTAAGTCTATTTAATACACTCAAATTTGGTATGGAAAGTTGTAATTTTTCTTCTATTTAAAATTAGCAAACAAATTTTTTCAAAACCTCCATTGATGAATTATGAAAATAAATGTTGATCGGAGTACATAATAATATCATCTCTCATTATAAAATCACTCGCCAAATAATATCAATATACTTAAAAAAATTGGCATGTATAGTAAAGACACACAAAAAATAAATTAAGGCATTTTGGAAACAAATCCATTATATATTTATATATAATACACCGCTTTTCATTAATGTTAAACCAGTCAGTGTAAGGGAAGAACCTTGGGCCTTCAAATGTTAATGCTTTCTGTCTTCTGATAACATGATTTTATGAATATTTGTTGGTTCTATTTTTGTTTAAGAAATTAGTGCTTTTTATTAAATTTCTAGAACTATTTTTAGTTTATTTTTAAATTTTACGATAATATCAAGAGAATTGAAGAATTGATGTGAATGATAGATTTGATGCACTCTAAGCTAAGTGTTCTGAAATTGATAGTCACACCAATATTTAACATGTGGAGGAATATTAACAATAACCAAAACTAAAAGGAATACAATAATAATCACCACGAACAAAATAAACAAAGTGATGGATCAAGGAGGAAGAAGAGAAAAACACACACAATATTATTTACCCACCCACTTCCGTCTAATAATAACTTATGTTTGATGGAGAGAGCAACTCTTCATTCAACTAGTTCAAAAGAATAATATTACACAAAAATTACAAAGGAATTACAAGAACACATTTTTAAACATAATTCTACCATTTTTCTGAATCTCTTTCGGTGATCAAGAGATTTCATTTGATATAATATTCTTCAAAGTGAAATTAATGATGATTCAATCATAACGTGTTTCTTACCATGATGAATTCTCTATAAACCCTAGTTTGAGTATTAGTTGCAAATCTTTATTATTATTCTATGTATTTACATGATCTCAATATATAGAAAAATAAAAGCATTAAAAATAGGTTATAAGTAAACAAAAAAAAAAATTAAAAATACATAAACCAAATCAAAACTAGTTAATTCACTACAATTTGGTACTAAAGTTATCAATTTATATTTTTGTCTCATTTCATATCAGCCAAAATAAATTCTTCCAAAACAACCATTAATAAAATAGGAAATAAAAAGTTAAGTAACTTCGTAATATCTTCCATCGTAATATCACTTGCCAAATAAGATCAACCACTTAAAATACTAGCCATGCATGGTAAAGAAATCAATGCATTTTGAAATGAAATCCATTATATATATTTTATAAAAGAGGATCTCTACATAGCAAAACAAAAACACTCTTGTTAAATTGTGAACTAAGATCAACTCAATGAAGCATGAGAATACTATTGATCGTTTGACTTGTCCAGACTTGAGAAAGGAAAAATTTCTGCAGAAAGTGGAGACTCGGGATAAGAAGTTGAAATCCCATTATTTTGTAGATATGGATGGAAAGGGAAATCGGGCGAAGAAGGTGAAGAAAAAAGGTTTGGCGACAATAGAGGTCTATAAAGCGTTTGAGGGGATACCAAATTCATATTACTTGTTGGTGAATGCATTGGAAATTCAGAAGTTGGTGATTGAGGATCATTTGTTTGTGGGGAAGGGAAACCATTCACAAATTGGTTACCATTATTCATGGGAAAAGTTGGGTTGGTAGAAATCGTAGTCAATAAAGGATTAGGAGACAATGAAGATGAAAGTTGATAAGGTTCAATATTGTTACCCACTTGTGTTTGAGAAGCCAAATCATGTGGCTTAACATTCACATTGTTCGTTATTTCTGTTTGAGAGGCAAAAGGATGAAACTGGTTACCGCTTGAATTACCAAAGTCCATCATTGAGCCTTCAAAATTTCTCATGAAAATAGAAATTGGAGACTCCACATTATTGGTCTGTGAATTTTCAACAAGAGGATGTTGGGAATCAGGCTGCAAAGGATGTGCAGGCAGTGCATTGTTAGAAGCTAGTGGGGGAACTATTGGCGCCCAAGCTGCAACTTGAAGTGGAGCTTGTGGCCTCACAATGGACAATGGTGGTGACCGATTTTTCTGCAACCTTGTATTCTCAACTAGAGGTTGTGAATGTCCGGAATCAGGCTGCAAAAGATGTGCAGACAATACATTGTTAGAAGCTACTGAAGGAGCTATTGGCGCCCAAGCTGGAACCTGAAATGGAACTTGTGGTCTCATAACAGACAACGGTGGTGGACGATGTTTCTGCAACCTTGTATTCTCAACTGGACGTTTAGAATGCCCGAAATCAGGCAGCAAAGGATGTGCTGGCAGTGCATTGTTAGAAGCTAGTGGAGGAGCTATTGGCGCCCAACCTGGAACCTGAAATGGAACTCGTGGCCTCACAATGGACAACGGTGGTGGTCGATGTTTCTGCAACCTTGTAACTGGACGTTTTGAATGTCCGAAATCAGACTGCAAAGAATGTGTATGCAGTGCATTGTTAGAAGGTGGTGGAGGAGCTATTGGCGCCCTACCTGGAACCTGAAATGGAACTTGTGGCCTCACAATGGACAACAGTGGTGGCTGATTTTTTTGCAACCTTGTATTCTCAACTGGAGGTTTTGAACGTCCGAAATCAGGCTGCAAAGGATGTGCAAGAAGTGCATTCTTAGAAGCTAGTGGAGGAGCTATTGGTGCACAAGCTGAAACCTGAAGTGGAACTTGTGGCCTCACAATGGACAACGGTGGTGACTGATTTTTCTGCAACCTTGTATTCTCAACTGGAGTTTTTGAATGATTGATTTTTGTTCCAGTCATATGTTGAATAAAACTCTTGAAATCATCTTTGTTAACATTCTGAACTTCTTCTGGCTGAGGAAATCTATGTCTAGTTTTAATATTGCTGCGAACTTGAGTTGTTTGTTGCAAACGATTCTTTCTTATATTCTTCCTTGATTTGTTTACACCCAAATTCACATTATGCTTTTCCGAATTTTCCATTTTTTTTAAAACCCAAAAATTTACCAATAAAAATCCCCTACTTTTTTGTACAATAAAAATCCGCCACTTTGCAAATTAATAATAATACCCTAAAAACAAAAACAAAAAATCCAAATAAAAACATTGTCATTTTAAAAAATAAACTTAAATTATTACAACACTCAAACCCAATTCAAATTCAAATTTAACAACAATGACAAAAGGGAGAAAATAAATAAGAAGAAACATACCCTTCTTGAGCATCATGTTCATGTACCCACAGTCAAAGAAACATACGCTTCTTGAGAGAAAAGCTTGAAACTTGACTCAAGTGTTTATGAATGAGATTTTGAAGGGTATTACAAAAAAACTATGAAAAGTGACAAGTGGAGAAGAAAAAACCCTATGACGCTTTATATAGGCTATATCATTTGAGTCAGCAATAACAATGAGAAATGAATTTGAAGGGTACTTTAGTAAAATATCTTTTATTTAACTAGGATATTCAGGTGTAAAACGTGAACACTCATTGGAAAGGAAAATAAATAGTTGACTGACAATATTAAAAAATATTATGTTATATATAGTGAAAAAAAAGTTTAATATGATTGGTTAAAAGTTCACGACTACTCTTTTTTTTATTTGAAAAGGATTACTATATTAATATATCATTAAATCAGTCAAACGATAACTTATAATAATAAATCATTGGTCAAAATTGATTAATATTTTACATACTTAATATTATTTTAGTGTTTTCTTTGATTTTTAATTTATTTTATCTTCTAAAAATATTTTGACTAAATTTTTCAATTTTCGTTCTACATTAAGTTCTACAGAGTGTATATTTGACCAAAAAAAGAGGGGTGGTTAATGAAATGTGAAATACAAAGTAAAAACCAAGTTAGTTTAGATAAATTATGAGCATCTAGATAATGGAAATATAAGACATCTCATCTCACTTAGCATCTCCAATCTTTCTCATCCAATACATATATCTTCATAAATAAATTTAAAAAAAGATATATATATATATATATATGGGTTTGCTAATTTAGACCCACATAAAAATATGAAGTCTAAATTAGCAAGATGCACCTTTTCATTTTGGACAAAAAATCCTTGACATTTAGTTGTTTTACACTAGAAAATTGAGGGCTAATTAGGTAAATTTTATTAAATATTGTGCATCTATTTGCTGATTTACACCCACTTAATTACTTCCTCCATTTTTTATAAGTGTCTATTTAGAATAGTAAAAACAAATTAAGAAAGTGTATTTTTGCATGTTATCTCCTATCCCTAATCTTAATTCACCATTAAATTTCTATTTTTTTTCACACATTTTATCTTTCCGATAAATTTAATATATTACTCCCTCCGGTCACTATTATAAGCAAACTTGACTTTTTTGGTACATTGAAAAAATGATGTATGTGGTCCATATTATGGACTAAATACACAACTTTTTAATGTACCAAAAAATTCAAATTTGCTTATAATAGTGATAGGAGGGAGTATATACAAAAAAAAATATTTAATATGTTATGTACCCAAAAAAAAACTTTAGTTTTCCAAATATATAGCAATAACTAGTTTTATTGAAAAATATAAGAGTAATTGACAAATGGTACTCTCTCCGTTTCATTTTAAGTGTCCGTTTAGAATAGTTACACCGAATTAAGAAAATGTATTTTTCCAACTTATCTTCCTATTATACCATAATTTTAATCCTCCAATAAATTCATATTTTTTCGAACACATTTTCTCTTTCCAATAAATTTAATATATTATGTAAAAAAAAAATTAATATGTTATGTACCAAAAAATAAAAAATAGTTTTCCAAATATACAACATTAATTAGTTTTATTAAAAAAGATATGAGTAATTGACAATGGCTATAACGAACAAATCATACACTTAAAACACCAAACGAACAGTTAAATAGAAACGCTAAATCCGACGATAATAGACACTTAAAAAGAAACGAAACACTAAATCTGACGAAGCTGGACAATTAAAAAAAACGGAGGGTGTATAAAACATAGTCAAAATCATCTTCATTTCTTATCCTCTCCATTTTTGTCATTACTAATGTTTTGAAAAGATAAATGCAATAATGAAGAAACGTAATGTAAGTCTTGTATCCATACTAAGACCATGTACAATGGTTCAACACTTCAACACCCTCTTTTTCAACTCTCAACACTTCACACCATTTTCTCTTTCTTCCACCTAATCATTTAACACCCATTCAACTTTTACTCTCTTCAATGGTTTTTCATTCAACACCTACCCCACCACTTTTTATTTCATATTCTTATTTAAATTTAAATTTTTGTTTTTATGATTTACATTGATTACAATTATCGATTAAAATTAAATTAAAATAATAAACACTTAACAATTTATTTTTTAGTAACGTAGTTAAAATAAAAACAAAATTTATTTAAATAATTTATACCATATGAATCATCTTAACTTAATTTAAAACACAACACACAAATAATGTAATTAGTACGATACAAATAATTAGAAATTCAATTCAACACACAATCAACGTAATTAATATGATACAAATAATTAGAAACGTAATACAACACACAAGCAACGTAATTAGTACGATACAAATGGTTATTAGGATCCATTTCACTAAAAAAGATTAAAACATAAAAAAAAAAAGACTAATTAGAAAGATAATAATAGATTAAGATAGTGAAAAACTTGATTTTTTTTTCTGTGTCCAAATCAAATGAACCAAGTCTCTATTTATAGAGAAAACAAAATCATGAATTTTGGTAAAAAAATAAAAAAAATAATCTGCAACGAAATAATTGAGTTCAAAGTATAAAAATCATAAAAATCCAGCGAACCAATTAGAAGCAGCCACGTGGCCTGCTTTTATCGAAAACTCTCTTCTCTCTCCGCGTACACAACGCCACACGCGCGCTGTCGACAATTGAGCTGCACGCGCCTGTCTGTGCGAATGAAAAACGGCCACGCGTCCCCCCTTGGCAGAGTTCAACCGTGTTGAAAATTTTCATCACTTCCCTCCTCCACATCATTTTCAACACAACCATTACACTACTCAAAACTGATTCAACACCAAATTTCTCTACCATTGTACATGGTCTAAGATTAAGCTATTTTTTTTATAATAAGATTAAGCTATTATTGTAACCAAAGAAAATAGCTTTTGTTGGAAACTACAAAATTACCCTTATTCTGAATTTACTTTGAGCAGTTAAAGAAATATATTGTTGTGTAAAGTGAAAAGGTGCACTTTGCTAATTTAGATCTTCATATTTTTAGGTGGGTCTAAGTTAGCAAACACCTTTATATATATATATATATATATATATATATATATATATATATATATATATATATATATATATATGAGGTTTGCTAACTTAGACCCACCTAAAAACATGAAAGTCTAAGTTAGCAAGGTGCACCTTTTCACTTTGGACAAAAAACCTTGATATTTAGTTATTTCACACTAGAAAATTGATGGTTAGTTAGGTACATTTTATTAAATATTGTGCACCCATTTGCTAACTTAGACCCACTTAATTATAAATATATGCAACCTAAATAAACAACCTAGGAAATAAAAAAAGGACAAACAATTTATTTTCTAATTTTTTATGGAATATTTTCTAATTTTATTTAAGCAAACAATATATTTTCTAATTTATTTAAGCCATACTATTTGTGGTTATAAACATGAAAACTCATGTAAAAAAAAAAAAAACCAGAACATATATATATTCAAATTCATGGCTTAATTAAAATCATTGATTCATGTGAACTACAGTTTTATTTTTTCATATTCCAATTTTCTTTTTTATACATGTTCTAGATTTTTTTAAATTCAGGCTTGACTATAAATAAGAAAACAAGCGTGACAATATTGGTTTTAAAAAAAAATGATGAAATAGGTTTAAAAAAAAGAGAAAACAATGTTTTTCCTTCAGGTTAATTTTGTTGATTGATTATATGTGATTGATAGAATTAATGTGATTGATTATATGTTACTGTTGGAACAAAGTTCACATTGGTGTGTGAATTGAAAATAAAATTGAGTCCCGCATCGGATATTAAAACATACCAGTGTGTTGTAGCATACTAGTGTGCAATTTGAGAAAATAAATAAATAAAATCTCATATTCATTTATTTAATTTAATTGTGGTTTATTTTCCATTAATTTGTAACCGACAATTTTATGGGAGTATAACTCTAATTGATGGCTATACAAAAGAAAAAAAATCAGCATTGTTTTTTTTTTTGGCTGAGAAATATAAACGTATGCTCTATTCACATTGGTTGGGGTGTGGAAAATACATAACTGCACAAATAGAATTTTGTGGTATCTGCCTGAGCATTTTGATATCTATGTCATTCATAAGGTTAGTATGGATTTTATCTTTCAAAAGGTACTCTTGCTATATATTATCATTCTTAAACTGTTTGAAAAGAACCAAACAAGTTGTTTGTTGAAAAGTATAGCGTATGATATGGTATTTTTCTTCTTCTGTGTTTGGAATATTAGTAGTCGAAATATATGATCTAATGAATCACATGATGCTTTTTTTTTCTTCTCTACATTAATTGCAAGGAAATTTTTATCTAAGCTCTAGGATTATGAGATGATCCAGACTATTAGCGATGCAATATATAGTTGATGAATATATATATATATGCAATTGTTTTTTATCTTAAGAGAATAAAAAATTCTTTGGGTTTTTTATTTGGTTAAGACCCTTTACAGTGTTGTTTTAACTAACAAGGATAATATAATTAAATATTCATTTTCTTTTATTTGATTTTGCAAATTAGAAAGATTTGCATTATGTTTTGTTTTTAATATTTTAGAGAAAAATAATATTTATTCTATGTATCATGTGATACTAATATTACTATTAGTATCTATTTTTAAGAGTGATCAAAGTATCACTAGTTCCTTTAAATAAAGAATGGTCATAGAACCATAATCCCTTTGAATTGAGATTGGTCTTAGTATCATATTAGAATGACCACAATGTCATTATATTAATTGATATTGTAGTATCAATACGGTAGTACCGATGAATCATAGATTAATATTGTAGTATCAATATGGTGGTATCGTAGTACCACTGATTCATAGATTGATGTCGTAGTATCAATTCGACTGGTATCGTAGTACCATTCAAGAAGGTGTATTCTTTGACTGATTTCTACCGTGCAGTAGCAAATCGGTATACAGTTGTAACTGGGCTGTTTTATCCTGGGGACTTCGTGGTTGATAGTCTGCTTGCACAATTTTGGGCAGTGCCGCGAAACGTCTTAAAGAGAGCGACCTAGTCCGCGACTCAACCCCAGTAAATTCTTCGGTGGCTGAAAATTATTTTTAACGATTTTTTAACTCCGGTAACAACAGTTACAGTTTGATGTTAAAGTTTGTTAATTTTAAGGAATTGTCTTTGGATTTTGTCCTATTTTGATTTCCTAGGTTGTTTATTTAGGTTACAAATATTTATCATTAAGTGGGTCTAAGTTGAGTTCAGATCAACTCCAGTATCATATGCTCCAGTTTTGTCCAGTACCTTAATAGATGAGCGACACGTGGAACAAAGATAAATCAACCGTTGTGATTTTGAAAAGTGAAATGAGTGTTTTTTAATGAGAAAACAAAAGGAAATAACTTTCTCTCTCTCCGAGAGACTCCTCCCTTCCATTTCCATTTTTCTGCATTTTCTCTTTTCAATCTGCAATTCTACATCCACACAACATGATAGCATGAAGAATTTTCAACAAAATTAAAAACTGTGCAGCAAAGAGAACAATAGAAAACGTATTAAGATGCTAGGGAAATGTTGCCGCCGACACTGTCGACAAATTGGTAAAAAAAAATTGCTTAGCAACGAGTGCATGAACAACTTTAAAACAATTTATTTACAACACAGTACAAACGTTTAAGATATTGAATAAATTATTTGTTTGTACGCCGACACTTGTCAAAATCACAACCGTTGATTTATCTTTGTTCCACGTGCCACTCATCTATTAAGGTACTGGACAAAACTGGAGCATATGATACTGGAGCTGATCTGAACTCGTCTAAGTTAGCAAGTGTGTGTTAAATAATTTAATGAAATTTACTATCCTTTTTGACTAGTTTTGAATAATAAATATGAATGATTTTTTTGTCCAAAGTGAAAAACTGCACCTTGCTAACTTAGACCTTCATGATTTTAGGTGGTCTAAATTACCAATCTCATATATATATATATATATATATATATATATAGCATTCCTAGGCCTTACTAGGTCCAAAAGAAAGAAGAAAAAAAAAGAAAGGAGTTAAATAGCATTCCCCTCACTTGAATTCATAATAGTAGATGAAGAATAAACGGGTGTTTTAAAGTTGTCCATGCACTCGTTGTTAAGCATTTTTTTTTTGTACTTAGATACTGAATAAATTATTTGTTTGTACTTTAAACAATTTCTTTACAACACAGATTAATGTTGCCGCCGACACTCGTTGCTAAGCAATTTCTTTACAACACAGTACAAACGTTTAAGATATTGAATAAATTATTTGTTTGTACGATGTTTGGTGGACAAAAAGTTATTATGGTACTTTAGACAATTTATGCAGAGGACAAAAAGTTGTCCCGTGGTTCAGTGGGGGACAAAAATTTCAGTTTTTGTCATGTGACCCTGTCCCTTAGCCCCCAGTTTGTTCAGTACCAGGAACAGTTTTAAAATCAAACACAGTACAACTGAAGTTGTTCTGTCTTGTTCCTTATTTTTTAAGAACTCAAACGCACCCATAAAGTTTAACCGATGATCTAGGCTGAAGCATATGCAATATTCTAAACTTTAAACCTCACATTTACCCCTACCTCCGAGCGGTTTACTTTCAACGAACGTTGCAATTACTTCCATCCAGAGATCCCATATCTTGAAGAATAACAATTTAAATATATCAGACAATGTTTAATATAGTTATATTTTAAACAACTACTTTTATAATGAATACTTTTCTTTTTCCTTTTTTGATTTACACAATTTGCTAGGACATCCCTCAAATATATGTCACTTAAAAAGTAAAAACTATTGTGATAACAAATTATTAAAAAAAATGAAATACAAATATTAGCTGTCTAGAATATTATTCGGAGTGTTAATAAATTGTACTGGATAAATTAAAATTTAAAATGTTCACATCAAGTTCAAGTCTAATGGAAATACATATTTAGATCCAAACTCCAGCTGCACTGCTAACCAAACATTTCTATCTGAAACAATAAAGCTGCGAGTGAGAGATAGATAATTCGTCTCAGTGAGTTCCTATTAATTCTATCTTGATTTGATTAGTAGCTAAAGAATCACTTTTCCTATATCTCATATTATTGATACAATAATTATATATGCATAATCAATTAAAAGTATAACACACAATTATTATTATTATTATTATTATTATTATTATTATTATTATTATTATTATCATCATCATCTTAGTCAAATATAAATTTAAAGATACTCTAAGGTGAGTTAGTCTCAGAGGCCTATTGCGTCTTACTAATATAAATGTAGATCAGTACGTTGTTCGACTCACAATCAAAAATTGGATTCTTTAGTCATTAAAATTCTTGTTATTTAAACTAACATCACTTGTGGTGTAACCTCAACCACAATTGTCTTATGATCAAGTGACTAATCATTAACTAATTTCCTTGATTCAACTAATATTATCAAACTCGAAATATTATCAACTTCGAGTTTAAGCATAGGAATGCCCTAAGCATATGTATATGCAATGTCATATGAGCATGAACTAGAGATAAACCAGCCAAATGGATTTCCTAAGATTAAAAGACTTAAGTTCTTAAATGGGTTATTACAATTATTCTACTTAAGCTTAAGTTATTAAGATTTAATCTTAATTCACGTTTCATTAAGGGTTTCTAATGATTCCAAGCCTTAACGATAATTTCAAATATATATATATTGATAGTTTTTGTACAATTTAAAACGAAGAATTTTCAACATGCACATGTGCATTTTCATTATGCACCCGTACATCCTGTTAAAATACACAAAATCATTTGCATACTTATTAATTAAAACCATTATTAAAGTCATTTCTGCACATAATTATGCTTAAGTTATCAAGATTTAATCTTAATTCATGTTTCATTAAGAGTTTCTAATGATTCTTGGTCTTAACAATAATTTCAAGTGTACATGGATAGTTTTGTACAGTTTAAAATAGAGAATTTTACAATTTTATTCAACATGCACCGGTTCATGTTCAACATGCACATGTGCATTTTCATTATGCACCCGTACATCCAGTTAAAATACAAAATCAGCAAAATGCAGAACTTTCGCATACTTATTAATTAAAACCATTATTAAAGTCATTTCTGCACATAATTATGCTTAGAATCATTAATTAAACTAACATAATCATATCTTAGTACACATATCACTAGAATCTAGATTATAAAGGGAATCTAACATGAAATTTCTAAATTCAACTAATCTATGAAAAAGGGGGAAAAAAAGGAAAATTATCATAGATTCACATTGCATAGTTTGAATAGCCCTTAATTGATTAATTATCCAAAATAACACCAAAGGGAATCCACTTCTTAATTTGATGATAAATTTATGTAGGGCTTTAAGCTTTTGTTTCAAATCTTCAAATCTTCTACTCAACCCATGTTCTTGTTTTTTTGTTTCTTTGATTCTATCCCTTCTACTGAATTCCAATTTCTACAATAGTACAACCACACCCAAATGATCTTGAATGGTAAAAAGGTGCATGCAAGCAAGTAACGCAATGGAGAAAATAAAGGACCCTATATGGGTGCAATGTATAATGGTGCTCTAAGGTGTATTGTAAGTACACCAGCTTCCTGGCAAATTTGGTAAGAGTAAAACCCCTAGCAAATTGTTTGCGACAAGGTGTATTGCAAGCCCACTAGCTCCTGCAAAACCCTGTCAAATGTGCACATTTGTCAGGGTTTTTTGGCAATTTTTCCAAGAGTTTTGCCCATGTCAAATGAGCTTCTTTCTTGTAATCAAAATACCGTAATTTAGTTATCGTGTATATAGGTTAACTAAACTATATCAAGTTAATTGTATTTGTTACACCAGCACCGTGGAAAGAATTGTTGGAATTTAGATATGGATCTTTCGCCGCTAATTTTTTGTATGGAGAAGGGAGGGAATGTATTAAACATGCCTCAATTTGGTGGCGAGTATTTGGCGATTAGGGGGAGAGGGGGAAGGTGATTGGTTTGGCACGAATGTTAGCAATGTCCTCGGTGACGGAAATGATATCGGGTTTTGGAAAGCAAAATGGATAGGAATGGATCCTTTGTCCGTCTTATACCCTTCCTTATTTGCAAAATATGCTCACCAACATGCTTCTGTTTTATCTATGGGGATGTGGGTTAACAATTCTTGGTTGTGGAGACTTGAAGGGACAGCACCGCTCACCGAAAATGAGAATGCAGCCGTCGCTGGATTATGGTTATTATTGGAACAGGTGCAACCTTGTAGGGACGTAGAAGATAGACGCAGGTGGATACCGAATAAGATTGGTATTTTTTCTGTTCATTCCGCTTATGTTACCTTGCAGAATAAATATAGCATGGATGCGATTGAGCCAAATACTCTGACAGCCTTGCAGAGTCTCTGGAATAATAATGTACCGTCAAAAGTTCTCAACTTTGATTGGAGGTTGTTATTAGATAAATTACCAACTAGGAAGGCTCTTCTCTGCAAAGGCATCATCACCAACAATCTTGAAAGGTATTGCATTTTCTTTTCCAAGGAGAAAGAGGATGTTCAACATATTTTTTTCCATTGCCAGGTTTCACAACAGGTATGGCATCACATCTATGGTTGGATGAAAAGGAGCTGTTTATCTTTTGTAGATTATACCCAAAATTTCCTTTCTTTTGGAGACATCTCACGAGATAAATCTAGCAACCGGTTTCGACATTTAATTTGGTTTGGTTGGCAACGACGTGGAGTATATGGCGTTTGCGTAATAACGTTTTTTTTTAGAGGAGCTCATGTTAATGATATGTTTCTATTTTAGTGGACCAAATTATCTACATTTCATGGTTCTGGTTCATAGGTCGAGGCTGTAATGCCGATGTAGTTTTCTCTAATTGGTGTAACAATCTCTTAGCTTGCTTTTAATGCTCCTAAGGTGATTGTTCTTGAATTGTAAGGGCTGAGTACCCCTTGTACTCCTTATAATTCAATTGAATTATATATAAAAAAAATTGTATTTGTAACAACAAGCTTGTCAAGCCAAATATTAATAGTGTACTAATGCACAACATTTATTTCATTATTTGATAGTACTCCATTATAATGAAGTTTCAGATAGAACGAAATTACATGAATCCCATTATTCTAGTCACACATTATTTTGATAAAACAACAACAATTTATGTCCCAATAAACTGCATATGTTTTTTTGTACTAACAATTAATAAGGCAGAATCTTAGTGGAATAAGTAGCACCAGCTTTCCAAGCTGCAGGAATTGGGAACCTTGACACCACATTATGGACTTCAATATTGCTACCCACTTGGAATCTCAATTTGATTTCACCTTTTGGAGGGTTAGCAAAATCAAATACTGCTCCATAAGACCTACGCATGGCCTCCCATTGATGGTGTTCTCTCTGCATCATTCATACAATAAGACCATTTCATTAGTGATAGTGTAAAATTTTAATAGGTCGATAAATAGTATTTTAATATAGAAAAATTAACAAGTGTACGGTTACACGTTAAATACCGAAGAATTCACCTAAGTGATACTAGTATTTGACAAAATCATTATATATGGTGTATATGGTTGAATTTGTGACTAATTAAACCGCATGGATATGGATTGAATGCAGTCGCTGACAGTGACTGCATGCAGTCAGAGTGATCACAATCGTCCGATTAAGATTGGACGGTTCAGATTTTAAAGTTAAAATATTTATATTTTAAAAATTTAAAATTGCTTTGAAATCTGAACCGTCTGACTTTGATCAAACGGTTCAGAGCAGTTGAATGCAGCATGATTGCGCACAGACCGACCGCTCTGAATCCATTTCCAAACCACATAGATCATAAGTAAAATACCTGCCAAATCTCAACTGCTGTGACATCATATGTTCCTCCAACATAAAGAATATTGATAGCAAAGTAGCCAGGATTTCTACTATTTTCATTGATCTGGTACACAATATTGTTGCCTTTAAATGTACAAGGAACCCTTTTGTATTCAACATCCAATACTCCATATTTCTTCAGTTTTTCAGATGCAATTGCGTTGCGTCCTAATTTAGAGAAGGCGCGTGGACTCATTATGAAATCAGTTCTATCTCCCTCACCATAGTCAGTTACCACAACATTTGCTCCATTTTCATCACAAAATTGTGGTATTTTGCACCTCACCTAAATCAAATGTCATCATTTATATTTGGTAAACAATTCTATATTGAAATTAAAATTATGATATTGTAATTAAAAATGAAGGGAAAAAAAAAATTATACTTGATAGCATGCACCACAGCCTCCTCCATTCTTCCAGAGCTTTGCAGACACAGCTGCAACACTGCCATCATTCACTATTTTTCCATAGTCTCCAAAACCACAAGCTCCTCCTAAAATAATAATGAAATTAAATATATAAGTTGGTCAATCATGAATCATATATATAGAAAGAAACTAAGAAATTGAGCTTAAGTGGTTGATGAGCTCTCCGGCCCTAGGACGAATCGTTCCTGGTAGGAACAATTCTTGTCCAGACTTTACTTACCTCAGGGAGGAACTCTGGATTATCAGAGTCCCTTCCCCTAAAAACCACAGGGTTAATAAAAAAAATCTAAGCTAGAAAAGAAAAGGAGGATCAGAATCACATGACATACTTGAATTTCCATAGCCATCAGACGTTCCATAAAAGGAAGCTCTAGATTTGGAATAATATTCTTTGCAGTTACATAGTGCTGGAAATAACAGTATAACACAAACAAGGCTAAATTGATACTTAAAACTAAGATCCATGTCTAATGAAGCAACAGGTTATGAAGTGCAATACAATTATACAATAAAACAATTAATGTATATGAAGCGATGATATTTTTTTTTTTTACTTTGAAAGATAAGCAATTAACAAGTGAAATAATTGTATGAGATGTGAAACAAAGATACCAAGGCATGAGTATTTATAGTACAATACTTTGATCTAGACTCATGCATATACCAATGACAATGAAGCCACCGTTTTCTCCAACTTTGGTCTACTGAATTTGTCAATTGCGTTTGATGCATAGTTGTTTTGAATTTTACTTTGTCTAATATAGTAATAATATATGGTTTAATTTTATATTGATAATGATATTCCACGATATTATTTAAACATCCTAATAAGAAATTTTTGTCTTAAAACGTGTGCATTCATTACAAGTTATAAAAAGTCGTCTTACAAACGTTAATTTGATATTTTCTTTTCTTTTTTAGTATGTTTAATAAGTGTTTTAAAAGGAATTATTCTTATATGGTCACGTGACCAAATATATATATATATAAGTGTGTCATATTTAATTATTTTATAAATAACAAAAAATTACGTAAGTATATCAATCTATATGATCACGTGATCATAGAAGTTTTGTTCGTTCTGAGGGTACTATATAGCATGACCCGTGTCATATTTAATTAATTGTTAATTAAAACTTCTTTTGCTGAGTCAAAACCAAAGGGGCTTAGAGCAAACAATAAACAGTGGGAGGAACATTGAGAAATATTTATAGAATATGTGACAGACTTCATCCTTTAAATAAATAAATACTCCTGTAGATATTGAACATTGATATTCAATATTGAACATTAATAAACTATTACATTTGATAACTAGCTATGTATGTGCTTCAATGCACCCACAGATTAGCTAATTAAGCAAAACAAAGTGTATTTTCTTTATCTTTTTATTTAATTAATAGTTACTAACTAAAAACAGGGCCGGTCCAATAAATTATTTGGCCTAAAGTGGACTTCCCCATAACCCACTGCATCCGGATGGTTTCTCTTCCCACCCCCTTCATGTCTCTTTCACCCCCACACCCCCCAAAAAAGTTCGGGCCGTAGAACCCGAATTTTTTTCTAGTGTAAAATTTTGTAAAATTTACACTGAGAAAAGTTCGGGTACTAGAACTCGATTTTTTTTGGAGGGGGTGTGGGGGGTGAAAGAGACATGAGGGGGTGGGATGAGAAATTTTCCTGCATCTGCACTATCTGAGCTATAGAGCACCTTCGGCGGTATTTGATGTGAGGTCTATATAACACCAAAATAAAAAAAATAGAGAAAATTTCTCTTCTGGCCCCCTGTCATTCTTTTTTACCCCTCAATATTCTAATTTTGCCCCTGCAGGAAACTTCGGTTCGAAAAAACCGAATTTTTTGGTAGTGCAAATTCAAAGAAATTTCGGTTTCTAGAAACCTAAAAAAAAATTCAAGGCAAAAAAAAACTTTGTTGGAACAAAAATGGTTCAAAGATAAACCCCAAGAATTTGTTAAAGTTTTGATGATAACAAAGTATTAAATGCACAATTGAATACTAAAAATCTATTTTTAAGTATGCAGGAATTAAGAAGAGAGAATAGAGTCTGACTACAGGTAAGAAGCTCTGAAGTCATTCAGAAGCGTTAAAGGCAATCAGAAGCAATTGGACTCAGAAGCATAGCAACGAAGCTATAAGCTGCTCCATTCAGATGTGCTAATATTAATTTTTAGGACTCCTATGCTTTTATTCAAATATGTGATCAAGTCATAAGTCAAAGAGGAGCGTCTAGACAAATGAGAAACTTTACTTTTTCTAAGCAAACACTGGAGTCTTCAAAACAATGGCAGTAGTAGTTCTTTACCTCTTTTGGAATAAGGTTAAAGCTCCACTACCAATACAACTACAATTGCGCTGACATCTCTACCTCTACTCAACGGTCATCCTCAACGTATACATTGTCATTGCCTATATATAGAAGACTTGAGAGATCGTGAAAAATACAACACTGAACTATAATTGAAAAACTACTCTCTACTGCATACTCAAGTTATCACTAGTCAAAATTCGCACAAGACTTAAACTCTGAAAGCTTCAAATTCAAGAAGTTCTAATACTCTGTATTTGTTTTTATCAGAAAGAGTTAAAGTCTTAGGTGCATATATTGTATTCTATCTTATCTTGTATAAGATTTTGTGAAGTCTCTTGCTAGTGTGCTTGAGCAAATTTATAATCTGTGTGATTATAGTGAAATCCCTTGTGAGTACAAGAGGACTGGACTACTCTCGTTTGTGGGAGGAACCAGTATAAAATTCCTTGTGTTCATTTCTTCTTTCCTTGCTTTGATAGTGTTTTATTCCGCTGCATTTCATACTCTTTAGAAAAAGTTTTAAAACATATAAAACACAACATGACAACTGTTAGCCTGGTTTATTAGCATTATCTTCATAATTTCGATTCGGAGACTTATTTTTTATTATTCCACATGATTAAAGGTGTTTATTCATGTTCTTGGTTAATACTTTAATGATAAAGTAAGATCAGGTGAATTCCAATATTTAGCGGCGAATGGTACCGCATGCATATAAGTATGTCTACGTGTGACATGACATATCTATGTGACATTAGAAAACATTAGGGATGATGTGCTTTCTCTAAGTGGTAATTGTTAAATGACATTTACTTGGATAATTGTAATTGGTGTGATAAATTAGTTAATGAGTTATTAATGATTTGATTATTATGTAGTTATGATTGTATTTCTAACCCTCTGTTATGTGTTTGTACTGGACATTAATTTGGGGGCTAACATTCTCATGTTGAGTATCCTACTACAAATAGCTGCTGTTAATCTTTACTTGCTTCCTTGGTGAGGAGTTTAACTTATGGCCTTTCCGTTTATTTTATTTATGTACTTCGGAACTTATGTTTATTTAGATAGTTTTATGATAGTGTTAACACCGGGTTGGACGTGTTGCTATATGAGTTGTAATACGATTTGCTTGATAATAAGATTATTAAGTATGATTCTCCAAATTATGATATGAGGTTATCATTTATGATAACTGGATTAGAATTATCTTATGAATAATATGTTGTTATGCATGATTAGTATCTAAGACGGGTGTTTTTATTTCCGTTGCTTTACAAATGAATATGTCATGCATGGTTGTATGTAATTAATTGAATGTAGTATTCTAAATGTTTACATGTTTTTTTTTTGGTAGGTTGCTTACATGTTATTTTATTTAAGTTAATAAATATGCACGTAAGGGGTTTAAGATATTACCTATTGAATGCATAAATTTCAAGACAAAATTTTCTTATTAATATTCATAATTATTGCACGAATCCTATTTTTTTCGGATAGGGAAAACTCCAGAGATTGCTTCGAAGTAAGATCCTTGTGTTGACCCTTTCAGCTTATCCAAATAAAGGTAGGTTTGAATCCTACTTTGGGTTCAAATTCGAATAGAAAGAAGGCCATCAACCTTTCATTTCGGTTGTCGCTGATATGCCGTTATCGTTTCAGGAAATGTGGACCGCTCTTTCTGACATAGAACTTACTCAAAATCAAAAGATTATTGGAGCTTCCTGCAAATTATGTGGAAGGTAATAAGACTGTAAAATATTCGAGGGACCACAAGTCGTTGGCGACCTTGGAACACATCTCAAGTCCTCGTAGCGCTTTTCTCTCACTGTTATTGCCCGATATCCTAACTAGATTCAAGTTCTTCTCTCGGATTTTAACTTCGAAAATCGGTTTGGTCCTCAAAGAAGAAAAAACCAATATACTTTTTAGCATATTCTACTTTAAAATATTAATATTAGAATATGAGATGCCTATACTCAACTACAAAAGCTAGCTTGAGAGTTGATGTTTGCACTATTTTAACATGCAAAGAACGGAAATGCCGACAACTTTCTCTCATCTATATATAGAAAGAGGGGATGATACGTGGCGTGGTATACCTGATCGTTTGGTCAACGAGACGCCCGGAGCCAATCTCCTATTAGTCCTGCCACCACTCCGCACCCCGCCCCTACTTTTAAAGTAAAGAAGATGAAGTCTGTGGGTAAACCATTCGAAGATAGAAAGCAAATGTCCTACACGAATAAAAAAAAATGAAGTAATTATAGGCTATCTTTGCCATATCTCTAGCCAATGTGGGACTTCTAACACACCCCCTCACACCCAACACTATTGGGCTTGGTGCGTGGAATCAACAACAATTGGTGGCCCAAATATGGGAAGTCTCCACAACAAACAACAAATGGATCTAGGATAGACTCTGATACCATATTAGAATATGAGAGACCTATACTCAACCACAAAAGCTAGCTTAAGAGTTAAGGTTTGCACTTTTTTATAAAGGCTATCTTTACCATATCTCTAGTCAATATGAGACTTCTAACAATTAATTTTTTTATCGGTACAGTATATTGTTATGGTTTGCACATGTTAACATTTGCCTAGAATATTTCTATATTTATATTCTTAACATGTGCCTTAGGTGCACATGTTAACATTTGCCTATTGTTATTTTAGATTATAAGTTAATGATCATCTCATATTACTATCGAAATTGTGATTTACAGTAACTTATAAAGCTTTTTGTTTTTTAAAAAAAATAAAGCTATTTTTTTGTTACAAAAGAGGGACTAAGGACAAAAAATAAAGTTTTTTGTTGAGGTGTAAAAGCATTTTGTTTTTTATCACCGTCCCACTCTCCTCGAAAAACTCACTTTCCGCGTAAATGTAAAAACAAAGTTAAAAATCACTCATAAAAAAAGCACTTTTTGAGAGAGAGAGAGAGATGCAGTGAATGTTGTACTTGAAGAAGAACAAGAAGAGTTTCACTTGCCATAGCTTCTTCTTCTTCTTGATCTTCTCAAACTAACTATGAAAACTAATTCTCTACTCTTCTACACTCTCATTCTACTTGCTTCCAATTTCTCTCTCCATTTTCAAGCTCACGCTGCTCCTGCAGGTAAATAACATAACACAACCCATTTCTTCAATTTTCCTTTTTCTTATCTATTTTTACCAAATGGGTATGCTAAATTTTCAACCTTTTTCATTATTCTAGCTCAAATCCAAACTGGGTATGTTTTCATTTCTTTCTTTGTTTTATGGTTAATTAATTTAGTTAAACAATGTTGTTAATGAATCAGGGCCATTGATTAAGCATTTATCTTCACTTATTAAATGGACAAGGTCTGCTACTGCTAAGTCACCACACTCAGGTATTTGGATAAACTGATTGGTTAAGTGATTATAGCATAAGTGCTTATCAATACTTATGTATTTCTTATTTTCTTTAACAAATGATAAAATAAAGTCAAACTATTTTCATGGTTTTTTTTGTATATGTGATTCTAGTGAGCTCAGGAAAATGTGAATGTTTGGTTCTGCGGTGAGAAAAATTTATTTTGGCAAGATTGATTCTGTAAAATTGATTCTGACCAAAATTGACTTGAAGATAAAGTGATTTGTGTTTGGATATATTCTATGTAAAAGTGAGTTGAACAAACAATTGAGTGTAAAAATCAATTCTAGAATCAGAAGCTACAATTTCTAGCTTCAAGTAGAATCAATTCTGGAGGCAGAATCAATTCTACTTTTGAGAAAACAAACAAGTCAGAATCAATTCGACACCTCTAGAATCAATTTTGGCCACTCTAAAAGTGGAACCAAACATTTGAACATGGTTTATGAACTTTTCATAAGTTGTCACAAGTGTTTATGCCAGTAGATAAGCTCAAATGTCGATTGAAACAGACCTTATAGTGTAATATTCTTACGGTTTGTGTTTGTGAATGTGAATTGTTTTTATTTTCTTTTTCTTTTTTCAGATGGGAATGTTCTTCAATTTGAGAATGGTTATGTAGTTGAGACTGTTGTAGAAGGAAATGAGATTGGAGTTATTCCTTATCGGATCCGTGTCTCTGAAGAGGATGGTGAACTCTTTGCTGTTGATGAAGTTAATAGCAACATTGTTCGAATCACACCGCCACTGTCTCAATGTATGGCTACTCTTGTTTGTTCTCTTGAGTATATATTAACTAATACCGTTTATAGATAAAAGTTATATAGTAAGTTAAATAGAACTTTGGATTGATTAAAAATTAGAATGATTTGATTTTCATTCATTTAGCATACAAATTCTGTTTATGGTATTGCAGATAGTCGAGGAAGATTAGTAGCTGGGTCATTTCAGGGCTACACTGATCATGTGGATGGAAAACCTAGTGATGCTCGGTTTAATCATCCCAAAGGTATAGCTATGGATGATAAAGGGAATGTTTATGTTGCTGATACTCAGAATCTTGCCATCAGAAAAATCGGTGATGCTGGTATGTGTTTATATAGCTACAAGAGTTTGGGATCTATTTAGGACTATTAAGGTGTATTTCAGTATTTATATTGTTACTGATCTTTGTAAATAATTTTTAGGTGTGACAACCATTGCTGGAGGAAAGTCAAATGTTGCTGGCTACAGAGATGGGCCGAGTGAAGATGCGAAGTTCTCGAATGATTTCGATGTGGTATATGTTCGTCCAATCTGTTCCTTGTTAGTCATTGATAGAGGAAATGCTGCTCTTCGGAAAATTATTCTTGACCAGGAGGACTGTGATTACCAATCAAGTTCAATTTCAAGCACAGGTTTAAATTCTTATCTCATGTTTGCTCTTTGTGGACTACTACGTGAATCAATGTTCTTGCTAGGATGGTTTACATGCATCACTGTCATGTCATATTTTAGTTAAGTTGAGAAGGGTAGTAACTAGTAATACAACTGGACTAGAATTGAAGTAAAAGGATGAAAACTTTATTGATAGAACCCACAATCTCTGAATTGGTGTCACGGTAGCAATATACTGTGATCATGAAAGACATTAAATGAATAGTACAAACTCTCTTGCTCTAGTTATTCGAGAGATCTGGTCTCTGGCTCTCACCTGATTTTCATTCCAAAAACGGTGGACTTTCTCTTGTAGTTATGCATCAATAAGCCTTTTGAAACCCTCCTTCCCTTACATAAAATATTCTATTATGTCTTGAAACCCTCCTTCCCCCTTTTTCATTTTGTACGATGGACCTGAGCAAGATACTATAGGCAAATGTTAGTGATTAGTTTGTTAGGGGGGAGAGGGAAGTGTTAGCAGTACGAGTCGAACCGTGGACCTCTTATATATAATTCATTTGGTGTCCCAATCCATACTACTGGACTACTAAGATACTTTACTTGTGGGTCCTTGAATTGTTCTCCAATTTTCACTCAAATGAAAACCATCTGATTCCATAGTTTATCTCTATAGCTCAAACTTTCTGTTTATTTAGGACTACATCATTTGGCAAACAAATGCATTGTGGTGCTTGATCTTGGATATGTTTAGTAAGCACATCCAACTCTCGAGTTCATCTGTTATGATCCCATTTCAAATATAAGGGGAGATCTTTTGCCTATATCAATTAGACTTGTATGTAGGTACTACATCAGATATATATTCCATAAATTGAATGGAAAATGCCTATCAGACAAGTTCTGTAAGTTTGATATGTTGTCCTTGGTGGATCTGATTTATTCTTTATCAGAAAATTGATATTTAAATATTTAAAGTGTAAACTTCATTTATGTTAAAATAAAGCGAATTTTCTGTTTAAATGAGTGGGAAATATGCAAATTTGACAACGCACGTAACTATTATCTTTCTATTGAGTGTACTATATTCTATCTATCTTCAACTAGCTTATTCTGGTCCATTTTGTTGGTTTTTTTTGCAGATATCCTTACGGTTGTTGGCGCTGTTTTGGTTGGATATGCTACATGCATGCTTCAGCAGGGATATGGATCCTCTTTCTTCTCAAAAACAATAGTATGTTTTGCTTCAACAGAATTTGTAAATATATAAATTTCAGAATTACATGATTTGCATGTTGTAACCTTATAATGATGGAAACTAGGAAATATATAAATACTTATAATTTCATTGTTATCTTATCTGATGTTGTTCATATTTTGACCATGCCGGTTGTCATCTAATTACACTGCAACATTATAAATGCTGCAGAGACAATCAAGAAGAGAGTTTAAAGGCCATGTGAGCAGCGAGAAACACATGCCAATCCCAGAAAGCAGTAAAGAGGATCCTGGATGGCCATCTTTTGGGCAGCTTATTGCCGATCTTTCTAAGCTATCCTTTGAAGCTTTGGCTAGTACATTCACTCAATTCATACCCTCACACTTCAAACCTAACGGCCCCAAAACAGGACTAACACCGCTGAAGGATCGTCTTGTGATGCCTGAAGATGAAGTTGTGCGTCCATTGGTCAATAGGAAAAGCACTCCTGTTACTGTTACTGAAAATAGGCAGATGCCACAGGTTCATACTCCAACCACTGCTGAGAAATATTCAGAAGTAAAGCCTCCAAAGATAAAATCCAGCAGTTTCAAGGACCCTGCGTTGTCAAGTAAGCACCGATCTTCAAAACGATCTGAGTATGCTGAATTCTATGGATCTGGTGAGGTTCCATCGTATGCTAAATCTAAGAGCCAAAAAGAAAGGACAAAACATCGGAACCGAGAAAAGAGTGGAGAAGTTGTTTTTGCAAAAAATGGAGCTGAAGCTAAACCTGTTGATCCGAGACCGGCTGTTGATCACAGCAATTCAAAATTTGATCGGTACAGTATGAGGACTAGTTATGTACCTGGAGAGTCATTCCGATTCAACTCTCAGTAACAAGTTTTGCATGATATGTTCTTCACTGATATTCTGTTTTCTAATATATTGAATATGTGCATTTTCATCTGTCTTAAGTTTGTATGTAATTGTAGTTATACTATAATCAAATGTTATCTGCTTAATGTTGACCCATGCCGAAACACTAGTGAGTTGTGATGAAATTAGTATCCCCACTTACAAAGCTGAGTATGACCACAATGCACGGAAATTCTCTTCCTCAACCATGTTGCGTTTCTAGGGCTGGATTCGAACCTATGATCTCTGGTTAAGCTGGAAGAGACTCGAGTCATCTCATTCAAACGTTCATGGAGTCATAGTTTCTTTTGGCATGTGCATCAGTCAACATCACAGGTTTCTGTTTATGATGAGAATTTTTATGGCAGGGACTTTACTTCCAACAAGTTGTGACTATATATATGCTTTTGTATCAACTTTGAGTTATATTATGAATATATTATGCATGAGGACAATGACATATTTTAACTTTTGTAATTTGACAACCCCCTTTTGTGGCAATGTATTATTTTGCCATTTCGATTTCACTGTTCTATCTATTCTGCGGTTATGTTTACGTCTAGTAATGTTGGTTTGTATTTCTTCTAATACTTACCATTTATACCTAACGTACGCTTTTCATGAGTTAACTCCTCTATTTCATATGCGCCATTAGAAAATACTTATGAAATCTTAAATGGGCCTTCCCAATGAGGTGACCATTTGCCTAATATTCTGTCTTTTCTATCCGTAGGCAAAATAGTTTTCCAAACCAAATCTCTAATGTTAAAGGTTTTTAACTTAACCTTTTTATTATAAGCTTTGACTACCTTTTCTTTCTGTTGAGTTAATACTTCCAAAGCTTTTATTCTTTCTTCACCTAAATCAACTAACTCATCCAACATTAGACTCCAATAGTGATCATATGGTATTTCCATTTGTCTTTGAATTCGACATGATTGTAACTGTATTTTGACTGGAAGTACAGCATCATGACCATAAGTAAAAGAAAATGGTGTTGTATTAGTTGATTCTTTTGGAGAATTTCTACATGCCCATAAAACTTGGTCTAAAGTATTATTCCAATTCCTTGGTTTTTGAGCAACATGTTTTTTAATTAAACCAATAAGAATTTTATTAGCTGCTTCGACTTGACCATTTTCTTTTGCATAATATGGTGTCGAAGTTAACAAACGAAAACAAGTTTGTTGAGCAAATTCTTTCATTTTTCGTCTAGTAAAACCGAGCCTTGATCAGTAGTAATGGTTTTAGGTATTCCAAATCTGTAAATAATATGTTTTTGGATAAAATTAATCACTGCTTCTTGATCAACATTTGGCATAGGTATTGCCTCAATCCATTTTGTAAAATAATCAACTCCAACTATAATATATCGTTGATTTTTTTATGAAGCAGATTTAATTTCACCAATTAGATCTAAAGCCCAACCTCTAAATGGCCATAGTTAGATTATGGAATGTAATTTACTTGTAGGCACATGTTGTATTCCTGCATGTTTTTAGCAACCCTTAGCAAATTCTATGCAATCTTTTAACATAGAAGGCCAATATAAACTTTGTCGAAAATGCAACCATTTCATTTTATGCCCAGCTTGGTGAGATTCACAAGCTCCACTATGTACTTCAGAGATCGCCATATATGCTTCTGATTCATTTAAGCATTTGAGTAAAACTCCTTCTACAGTTATCTTAAACAAATCATTACCCATAATAACATAGCTTAAAGCACTGTACTTGATCTTTCGAGTAACATTGCCTGTTGGGTATTTTAAATAATCTATAATTGGTTTTCTCCAATCATTATCCAACAAGTTATCAATTGCTAAAATTTGGGTTTTTTCTTCATGACTTTCATCATAAATATTGTCTTGTGGTATATTTGCCCCCACAAGTTTTGGCATGGATAAACTTCTTGATAATAATTCACCCTGTATCAATTTCGCTCTGATTTCGATGAATTGTGATAATTATTCTTTCGAAATCTTATAACTTGAAGCAATTTGAGCCAAATCATTTGCCTCTTGATTTTCTAAACGAGGAACATGTTCGAAATCCATAGTATCAAAACAATTTAACAATTTTTTAGCAGTATCGAAATACTGTATCAAATGTTCTTTAACACATTTATATTCCTGTGTTAATTGTTTCAATACTAATTATGAATCTCCCTTTGCTTTAATATTCTTTGCCCCCAAGTCTTTTAAAATTTCAAGACCTGCTATTAAAACTTCATATTCAACTTCATTATTTGCGCAAAGCCCTTTAATTTTATATTTAAATTTAGTTGGGATTTTTAATGAAGATATTATTAAAATCTCAATTCCAGTTCCATGTTTATGTTTGGGACCATCAAAATATAAGGTCCAAGGCTGAGTATCCACATATTGTTGTGTTACTTCGATCAAAGAATGATCAACTATAAAATCAACCACAATTTGACCTTTTACTGCTTTCAAGGGTTTATATGTTAATGAATATTCAGTAAGAGCCAAAGCTCATTTTCCAATTCGACTATGCAAAATTGGTTTCGACAACATATGCTTAATGAAATCAAAACGAGAATAAACATAAACTTCAATAGGCTTTATATAATGCTTCAGTTTCATACATGAAAAATATAAACAAAGACAAAGTTTTTCAATACAACTATATTTAGTTTCAGCATTATTAAGGACTCTACTTAAATAATAAATGGTTTTTTCATCTCCATTTGCGTCCTCTTGTGCATGCATACTTCCAAGTGTTAAATCAGATGCTGAAATATATAACTTCATGAATTTGTTTCGAATTGGAGGCATCAGCGTTGGTGGATTCGACAAATATCTTTTGATGTCGTAAAATGCCTTTTGTTGATCTTGCCCCAATGTGAAGATATCTTCTTTCTTGAGTCGAAGTAGTGGCAAAAAGGGTTGAGCTTTACCACTTAAGTTTGATATAAACCTCCTCTAGAAATTTATCTTACCAAGCAAAGACTGAAGTTGTTTTTTGTTCAATGGAGCTTTGGTCTCCAATATTGTTTTTGTCTTGTTTTGGTTTATTTTGATGCCTTTTTTATGCACCACAAAACCAAGAAAATCTCCTGCATGAACACAGAAAGCACACTTTAATGGATTCATTTTTAATCCATATTTCCTCACCCTTTCAAAAGCTTTTTTAAGACAATCGAAATGATCATCTTGTGATGAGGATTTGACAATTATGTCATCTATGTAAACTTGCATAAATGTATCTATAAAATTATGAAAAATTGAATCCATTGCTCTTTGATATGTTGCCCAAGCGTTTTTTAAACCAAAAGGCATCACAACTCATTCATAGATGCCTAAGGCTTCAGGGCATCTAAAAGCAGTTTTCGACACATCATCTTCAGCAATGAAAATTTGATTATAGTCAGACTAACCATCTAACATGCTCAAATATTCGAAGCCTGCTGCTGAATCAATTAGCATTTCTGCTACACGCATGGAATACTCATCTTTGGTTCAACTGAGGGGGGGGGGGGGGGGGGGGGGGGGGGGGCAGTTAGGGGAGGGATGATAAAACTAAATTATTTTTTTATCCTTATAATCTTACAAGAGTTTCATAGTTTTAAAATTATTCACTATATAAATAATTAAATATAAAAATTCAATAGACTCAAAAACTCCATAAATCAAATTATTTGTTAATAATAATTTTTTTATCTTGATGATCGCCAAATAAATAATTTATAAAATTAAACTCTAGATAGAAAAAATTAAATAAGAAAAAAAAACAGTATTAATCTTAAATAAAATGAACAGGCATGAAAGAGCAAAGAAAATTATATATGAAAAAAATTGTATAATCAACGTAACAAAAAGATTGTATGATTTGTAAAAAAATTGTAAGAAAATCTATATGCTTTATAATGAAGAAATAAATAACTAGAAAACAAAAACTACATATATCAACGTAAAAAATTGTAAGACTTGTAAAAAAACAATTAAAGAAGAGAGTAAAAGACCTTGGGAAAAGAAGATAAAAATTAGCAATAAAAAAAATTACATGTAGGGATAATTTTGATATTTTAAAATAAATATAAGGATAATTGTGTCCATATAAATAAAATTATAATAAGATAATTTGCCTCACCTCACCTCCCCTCCCCTCCAAATCCCCCAAATTTGGGGGAAGCAAAAAATGAGTCTAGGAGGAATTTTTCTCCCCTCATCTCATCTCACCTCCCCTCCCCTCCCCTCATAAAAATTGAACCAAACACAATTTATTAAAAATATTACCTCCCTTTCCCTCCCCCCCCTCCATCTACCTCGAACCAAACATACCCTTAGGGCTAACATTATTTAAATCTCTAAAATCTATGCACACTCTAAGAGATCCATTTTTCTTAATCAAATGAACTATATTTGCTAACCATTCAACATACTTGACTGTTCTGATAAACTTGCTCTTCAGCAGCCTTTCGATCTCTTCTTTGATTTTGGACATGATATCTGGTGCAAACCCTCTTGGCAGTTGCTTTACTGGCCTTTTATCTGGTCGAATTGGTAGTCTATGTTCTACCAAATTTCTGTTTAAACCTGGCATTTCATTGTAATCCCAAGCAAAACAGTCTTTAAATTCCTTAAGGAGTTCGACCTGTTTTGTTTTTGAATCTTTTCCTCTTGCATTCATTTCATGTTTATCTTCTCGCAAATACCTTAGAATGTAATTAGGAACAAATGTACACTATAAATAAAAAATTGCATCTCATGCATATTTACCTTTATTGCTTTCTGCAAAACGTTAGAATATAAAATTCCGAGGAAAAAACACCGTTTTGATCAAAATATCATTACGGTTCGTCTTCGCGCTTATTTAGTATAATGTTAAGATCGTTCTTTTCGCGCGTAGCCATTATCCGTTTCTTTTATATCAAAAAAACGAGGTCAAAACCTCTTTCAGAAAATACACAAATAATTTAGTTTCAAACATCGAAAAGCATCAAAAATATTTTATCGTCAAATACTTTAAAAAACCTTGGATTTCAAACCAAGTGTTCATTTTTCCGCAAAAAACCTTGGACTTCAAACAAAGTGCATTTTTTCACTCGCGCCAAAAAACCTCGGACTTCAAACCAAGTATCTTTTATCTCTCAACCTTTTCTCAACAAACCTCGGATTTTAAACCAAGTGTCCGCGTCTTATTTCGTAATCAAAATTCAATCAATTTAACCATATAGACTTTCTTCACAAACTAACATCAATCAAACTCATATTTTGCCACTTTTGGCTTCTTGGTCCTTAAAACCATTTTCAAAACCTTAAAATCAAAACAAACAAATTTACTCGTAACTTTTACCCCGAACTACGGTGGTTTGATCCCTCGGGTACGTAGGCATGAGACTCGTCTCTCCAATCAATAAAATAAAAAAAAACATTTTTCTTTCTTTTTCGTCACTTTAAACTTTATCTCAATCATCACCTTAATTCCTACATTTATACATTTTTACAAGCAATTAAAATTAAGCGCAAAGTTAGAAATAAAAACAAGAGGTTCCTATAGAGTACTATAGATACTTAGGGTGCTAATACCTTCCCTTCGTATAACTAACCCCCGAACCTTGATCTCCTAAAAAAAATAGGGTTTTTTTCGAACTTTTTCCCTTTCCCTCGGACAAATTAAAGATCGGTGGTGGAACATTAAAATTGCGATTCGAAGTTAATTAATAACTCGACATCCAAAAATCACCGCGACAATTCTAATTCCTTGGTTTTTGAGCAACATGTTTTTTAATTAAACCAATAAAAATTTTATTAGCTGCTTCGACTTGACCATTTGCTTGTGCGTAATATGGTGTCGAAGTTAACAAACGAAAACCAGTTTGCTGAGAAAATTCTTGCATTTTTCGTCCAGTAAAAACTGAGCCTTGATCAGTAGTAATGGTTTCAGGTATTCCAAATCTGTAAATATTATGTTTTTTGGTTATTATGATCGAATTCATTGCTCTTTGATATGTTGCCCCAACATTTTTTAAACCAAAAGGCATCACAACCCATTCATAGGTGCCTAAGGCTCCAGGGCATCTAAAAGCAGTTTTCGACACATCATCTTCAGTGATGAAAATTTGATTATAGCCAGAATAACCACATGCTCAAATATTCGAAGCCTGTTGCTGAATCAATTAACATTTCTGCTACAGGTATGGAATACTCATCTTTAGGGGTAGCATTATTTAAATCTCTAAAATCTATGCATACTCTAAGAGATCCATTTTTCTTAATCAAATGAACTATATTTGCTAACCATTCAACATACCTGACTGTTCTGATAAACTTGCTCTTCAGCAGCCTTTCGATCTCTTCTTTGATTTTGGTCATGATATCTGGTGCAAACCCTCTTGGCAGTTGCTTTACTGGCCTTTTATCTGGTTGAATTGGTAGTCTATGTTCTACCAAATTTCTATTTAAACCTGGCATTTCATTGTAATCCCAAGCAAAACAGTCTTTAAATTCCTTAAGGAGTTCGACCCGTTTTGTTTTTGAATCTTTTGAAAGATTGGCACTTATATATGTTGGCCTTTTGAGTAAGTCATCTCCAATGTCAATCTCCTGCAAAGGATCTTGTGCTTGCATCTTAGGATTTTTACTCGAAGGATCTTTTTCGAATCCTAATGGTTCATCATCATAGATGCAATCCAGTGTTTTATTTTCTGGCAGAATTTTGCCACAATCATGATTATTGGCTTCGACAGTCATATTTTCTTGTAAAGTATTGGCCTCTAAAGCCATTTTTATTCTATTTTCGGCAACATAAGCCGAAATCTTAGCCCATGATTGGGACTCAGACATGATAATTTTCATCAATGTTCCACCCAGTTGGATAGATTTTGCCATCCTCTTCATAAGGTCCATCATCTATTTCCTCCCTTTCCCATATGAACCCATGAGTTGGATCCAATTTTATGGAGCGATAGACATTATCAGCAGGAGCAAATGTATAATCTTGCTCTGTGCATGGCGAAATATTTGCCAATTTTTTCTCAAATGTGTACCTGGAAATGTGATGAGCATCAGACCTGAAATAACTTTGGTTCGCCTCAATATTTTCAACTACCCCATCTTCTCTCCAAATAGTTAACCTCTGATGAAGGGTGGATGGAACAACAACTATACCATGAATCCACTCTCTCCCTAAGAGGAGATTGTAGTTAGCTTTCGATGCAACCACTATGAATAAGGTTGATCTAACAGTGCTCCCAAAAACAACTTCTAACTAAATTGCACCCAATGAAAGGATGATATTTTGAGGGTGTAAATCAGTTGAATGCTTTCCAATCTTAATTAGCAGAAATTCAGGCATGAGATTAACTGCAACACCACCATCATTCAAGACTTTATTTAGCCCCACATCATTCACTTTTGCTTGAATGAAGAGTGGTTTTAAATGATTCTGCATACCTTCATCATGCCTTTCGAATGAGACCTTCGGTTCTTCCAAACAACCATTGCTCATTACATAGTAGCACATTGGCTTATGTAGAGCTAATTTATTACTATCAAATTCATCTTCTCCACTTCGTACTTTTGACCATATGTCATACTCAGCAGGAAGTATCGAAACCACATTTACCAGCACATCGAAGTCTCCTTCAGATTCAAGGAAATCATCTGCTTTCATATGCTCATCTTCGATTGTTTTAGTCGAAGTAGAAGGAGTGATCCTATCTTTCATTGGCTTTTTGGCCATTTCGACAACTTGTTTCCCTTTGTTGTAAGCAGGATTCTGCACATTTTGAAGTGCAAATTTCTTTTGCCGTTGATGCCTTCGCCATTGAGTTTGAGTCATGGGATTTTTTCCATGTAATTATTCTTGTAAGCATATTTCTTAGCCTCTGCAGGAACTTTAGGCTTAGAATTGCTTGTGCTTCCTTTTTTGACAAAACCTTTGGTGGGCACCATGGATTTACCATGGACTCATTCATTGATTGGCGTTTTGTTCGAAGGAACGAAAGTAGCCTGGTAACCCAGCCTTTGATGAACAGGTCTTGGGTGAACCATGTTTGGTTTAGTCATCAACCTTGGCTTTGGGCAATTATTTCTGTTCTCCACAAAGGGAACATACTTCTTTAGGCCATCAGTAACCTTTTTATCAAATACAGCGCTGCAACGAGGGCACAACATGACTTCAGTATTGTTCAATTTGCATCTTTGCAAAAAATCAATGAGTTCCTCTTCAGCATAAGGATAAACTACTTTGATTTTTCAGCATATTCATCTTCAAGAATTGCCAACAATTGGGCACCTCTAGTCAGACCCATAGCATCGACCAATACAAGTTATCCTCATGCTGAAAATGAATATGCTGGAGGAGCCATTGGTGGCAATTCCTGAAGATGAATATGCTGGAAAAAAATCAAAGTAATTTATCCTCATGCTGAAGAGGAACTCATTGATTTGTTGCAAAGATGCAAATTGAACAATACTGAAGTCATGTTGTGCCCTCGTTGCAGCGTTGTATTTGATGAAAAGGCTACTGATGGCCTAAAGAAGTATGTTCCCTTTATGGAGATCAAAAATAATTAGCCATAGCCAAGGTTGATGACTAAACCAAACATGGTTCACCCAAGACCTGTTCATCAAAGGTTGGGTTACCGGGCTACTTTCGTTTCTTCGAACAAAACGCCAATCAATGAATGGGTCCTTGGTAAATCAACGGTGCCCACCAAATGTTTGTCGAAAAAGGAAGCACAAGCAATTATAAGCCTAAAGTTCCTGCAGAGGCTAAGAAATATGCTTACAAGAATAATTACATGGGAAAAAATCCCATGGCTCGAACTCAATGGCGAAGGCATCAATGCCAAAAGAAATTTGCAGTTCAAAATGTGCAGAATCCTGCTGACAATAAAGGGAAACAAGTTGTCGAAATGGCCAAAAAGCCAATGAAAGACAGGATAACTCCTTCTACTTCGACTAAAACAATCGAAGATGAGCATATGGATTCCTTGAATCTGAAGGAGACTTCGATGTGCTGGTAAATGTGGTTTCGATACTTCCTGCTGTGTATTACATATGGTCAGAAGTACAAAGTGGAGAAGATGAATTTGATAGTAATGAATTGGCTCTACATAAGCCAATGTGATACTATGTTATGAGCAATGGTTGTTTGGAAGAACAGAAGGCTTCATTCGAAAGGCCTGATGAAGGTATGAAGAATCATTTAAAACCACTCTTCATTCAAGCAAAAGTGAATGATGTGGGGATAAAAAAAGTCTTGATTGATGGTGGTGCTACAGTTAATCTCATGCCTGAATTTCTGCTAACCAAGATTGGAAAACATTCAAATGATTTACACCCTCATAATATCATCCTTTCGAATTATGAAGGGGAGACTGGATTTTCATTTGGTGCAATTCAGTTAGAAGTTGTTGTTGGGAGCACTGTTAGATCAACATTATTCATAGTGGTTGCATCGAAAGCTAACTACAATCTCCTCTTAGGAAGAGAGTGGATTCATGGTGTAGGAGTTGTTCCATCCACCCTTCATCAGAGGTTAAGTATTTGGAGAAAAGATGGGGTAGTTGAAAATATTGAGGCAGACTAAAGTTATTTTAGGTCTGATGCTCATCACATTTCCAGGTACACATTTGAGAAAAAATTGGCAAATATTTCGCCATGCACAGAGCAAGATTATGCATTTGCTCCTGCTGATAATGTCTATCATTCCATAAAATCGGATCCAACTCATGAGTTCATATGGGAAAGGGAGGAAATATATGGTGGTTCTTATGAAGAGGATGGCAAAATCTATCCAATTGGGTGGAACATTGATGAAAATTATTATGTGTGAGTCCCAAGCATGGGCTAAGATATCGGTTTATGTTGCCGAAAATAGAATAAAAATGGCTTTAGAGGCCAATTCTTTACAAGAAAATATGGCTGTCGAAGCCAATAATCATGATCGTGGCAAAATTCTGCCAGAAAATAAAACACTTGATTGCCTCTATGATGATGAACCATTAGGATTCGAAAAAGATCCTTCGAGTAATAATCCTAAGATGCAAGCACAAGATCGTTTGCATGAGATTGACATTGGAGATGACTTACTCAAAAGGCCAACATATATAAGTGTCAATCTAATGTCCTTGCAATAAAATAAATGATTAATTAATAAGGCAATGAATTAAATGTTAGATTAACAAGCAATAATAATGAAGTATGTTAGTGACAATAATAATGATAAGTTAGTAAGTTAGTAATAATAAAGAATAAAATATGAATAATAAAAGTTAAGTTAGTGAGCAAGATTAAACACAAATAATCATGAAGTAAATAGTAAAAATAAAAAAAAGAACCTCAAATAAGTGCTTATTTTGGATTTTATAGCTTATTGAAGCACATTCCATAAGCACTTTTATCATAGGCAAAAATGAAATAAAAAAAACAGAAGGGGTGCAAATAGCATTAAAAACATAAAGGGGGTGCAAAAAGCAACTCTGGGCCCAAGCCCAGATGGGGGGGCGTGGCCCAGAGGGGTGCTTTAAGTAAAATGTAAAAATCAGATCTGAGCCGTCTGATTGATCAGACAGCTCTGATCTAATCACAGGCAAAAGGAAACCTGGGACGCATGATTGAAATCAAGAGGATATAGGCGCGCAGGTGCATCGTAACGGCGTGCACCTGCGCGCACAGGATTAATTTTTGGTATAAAATGAAAAAAACCCTAAAAAATAAATCGCACAATCCCAAACACACATCCTTCAGCCGCAGCTCTTAATTCTCTCTCGGTCCACCCTCTTTCTTCTTCCTCTCAAACTTCTGTTCTCAAAAACTAAACAAACACTCTTCCTCTCCCTCGAGATCTCTGTTTCTGTTCCTAATATCTTCCAATCTAACTTTCCTCTTCTCTCTCGATTTCGGATCGAGCAAAACAGAACGAAAACAAGAAATGAAAATCAACCTTGGGTTTTTATTATGATTCGGTTTCTTCTTCTTCTTTGCGTTTGTTTTCGATTTCGAATCTGATTTTCGGCTTCGGATTTGAGAAAGGTTTCTGGGTTTAATTTAAAAAAGAATGAGGGTTTTGATTTGTGGGTACGGTTTGTGAAGTTTGGTTTGATCTGTGGGTTTTGGTTGAAGCAAGGTTTATGGTTTGATGATTTGATCTGTGGGTTTGTGATGAAGATGATGTTGCGGTTTTGGGTTTTTGGATTTTGATTATCTTTTGATTCTGGTTTTTTTTTCTGGGTTTGTGTTTATGAGGACAGTGATGATGGTGATGATGATATTTGGGTTCTGTGATTTTGTTTTGTGGTTTTTGATTTTTTTTGATCTGTTTTTTATTTTTGTTTTGTTTTTTGATTTTTGATTTTGGATTGGAAGAAGAAGCTGCGGCTGATGAATCTGTGTGACCTAGGGGACTGTGCAATTAATGCATTATAAATAGTGTGTCAGAATTAGGGTTTGGCAGATGAAAAAAATTATCCCATTTGGACAAAATTGCCCCTTTGGGCTTGATGAGGACAAAACACCTGGACCCAAATAATACAAAAAAACTAAAAACACAAAAAAAATGAAAAAAAACGAAAAACGAAAAATATAAAATAATAAATAATAATACATAAAAAAGACTTAAAAAAAATGAAATAAAATAAAAAACAGATTAAATAATAATAAAAATAAATTAATATATATAAAGAAATAAAAATAATAATAATAAAAAATAAAAAAAAGAAACCAATAAATGAGGTATTTTAAAATACCTCTCTGCCGAAATTTCGTCAGAAACGACAAAGGAAAGAAAAGCCGGTTTTTACACCGAACAAAAAGTAATCGGTCAAAAAATGGGGTATGACAAGAATAATACTTTAGACCAAGTATTATGGGCATGTAGAAATTCTCCAAAAGAATCAATTAATACAACACCATTTCGTTTGACTTATGGTCATGATGCTGTACTTCCAGTCGAAATACAGTTACAATCATGTCGAATTCAAAGACAAATGGAAATACCATATGATCACTATTGGAGTCTAATGTTGGATGAGTTAGTTGATTTAGATGAAGAAAGAATAAAAGCTTTGGAAGTATTAACTCAACAGAAAGAAAAGGTAGCCAGAGCTCATAATAAAAAGGTTAAGTTAAAATCCTTTAACATTGGAGATTTGGTTTAGAAAACTATTTTGCCTATGGAAAGAAAAGACAAAATATTAGGCAAATGGTCACCTAATTGGGAAGATCCATTTAAGATTTCACAAGTATTTTCTAATGGCACATATGAAATAGAGGAGTTAACTCCTGAAAAGCGTACGTTAGGTATAAATGGTAAGTATTTGAAAAAATACACGTTGTCAAATTACAAACCAAGTCTCATCAGAATAAACGAAATTGTTCAAGACATAGAACAATAAAAAATGAATGTAAGAACAAAACATAAGATGAATCTAATTCCTAGATTTAACACTGGCATATTGTGCCTTGAGTAAACTGAGCTCCACGTCAATCACTTGCACTGAATCCGTCAGGGATTTTATATCATCATCCAAAGCTTCAGAGGCACTAAAGTATTTCAGACCTTCTCGAAAAAGCTAATCACGTTTCAGTATTAAAATGCCACTCTCTATTTTCATTCGAATCATTCAATCGGAACTGACATTTTGGGGGAAATTTTTTATGCCATATTTTAGTAGAACTAAAATATGCAATAAATGCTCATTAAATATTTAAATACTTGTTAATGTATTTATAGAAATAAGATTACTTTGACAAAAGTCGAGATAGCAAGAAAATCTGTTACGAAGAAGTGTTTGCTTTCGTTTCAATTTCTATAGAATTCGAAGTACATTCGAAATTGAAAAGGAAATCATGATTTAGACTTAGTATTCTAGGGGTTCACTTTTTATTCGATTTCAACTTCATCCAAATGGCGCAACGATTCAACTGAAGACAACAAATCAAAGTCAAGGCCACGCGTCAAAGTTTTTTATTTTCTGTGAACCATTTCTTTGTAAACATTTTACAAGTTTAATGCAATTTACTCTTATTGTCAAGTTTTTTATTTTCTTTTAATATTTTGCAATTTACCAATTTCTGCAAAGTTTTACTTGTTTTACAAGTTCTTTCACATATCAAATATTTTCAAAACTTCAAATAAAATTAAGAATGTTCATACTTTCTGAGAATAAATGCACAAAGTTATAGTCCCGAGATTTACTAGTTGATCTCTCAAGTAATTAATTCAAACTAGCTGTTGTTTACCAAAATTCAGGGTAACATGTAGCAAGCTATATGAACCAATGAATCTTAGCGTATGTTAGCGGTCTACCAATCGCATTACACCCCACGGTTCTTGCTGTTGCCGCTGTGTTGCGCGAATAGGCCGTGCGCGTGCTTGTATTCTTTCATGAGTGCTCTAGAGATTTTGCCAAGATCTCATGTAAGCGGCCCTACTTGGCACTCACATAGGTGATTTCATCAAGTGTATGCCGCAAACCATACACCACCCATAAGGGATATGAAATTCATTAAAAGCTTTATTGTTTACCCTCTCAATAATGTAGTGTCTAGCACTTTCTCACTCACACCATAGGAAAATGACTAAAACAAAATTAATTTATTTTTTGTGCTAGCAGATCTAACAAGTAACTTGTTCTTACCCATATGAACCTTATTCATGGGATCTCCAATAACAAAGGTTGGGTTCCTATCACTTGTTGGTTTCAATTGGCTTAAGTCCAATTCCCCTCGATGTGTCACAAAATTATTTCCCCGAGGCTTTGTTTAGTAGCTACTTTATACACAAATGATGCAGATAATTTTCTTTCATAAAAAAATATTGACTAAGACGTATCTAAGTCAATTAATCTCATATAATATTTATACAAGTCTATAAAAAAAACTTGTTCTTCACAAAAATCTGTACAGGTCTGCTTAGTTAAATAAGCGACACCATTCTCACTTTAGAACAATTAAATTCACTTATAGAATTAATCTCATCGGCTCTTATCCGATTAACATCATTGTATTATTTTAATACAATGACTCATCGCATTAAGCAATATCTCATATATTGTCAAACCGACTTTCACCATATACTTTATCAGGTCTGCTTAGATAAATTCTAAGCGACAACATCTCCATAAATGAGAAAATAAAACTCAAGATTTGATTTATTATACAAGTCTACTTGAAAAACTATCCAACGACATCATCCCCACATTTGGTAACATAGGTGAATTTTTATTCAGGTCTACTTGAATGATTTCAAGTGACAATGCCCCACAATAAGGACAATTTATAATTCCGCATTTAAGATATATTTTCTCATAAACAAATTTCACTAAACATCATTGTGTTATTTTAATACAATGATATTCCACAATATACCATATTAATGGTATCTCAAAAATATTTCATGAATCACAATCATGTTCAGGTCTACTTAGAATATTTCTAAGCGACAACTTTTCTATTACATAGTATATAAGTATCTCTATGAATACCTCAATGTCATGAAATTTCTCAATAAGACATCTTCTCAATTTGTTTCAAATATATTGCTCTATAAATTTACATGCTTCAATTGCAATATTACCGCATCACTTCACTTGAATAACAATAGTCAGGGCCGGCCCTAAGGGAGTGCAGGGTGCCCTAGCACGCCGGACCTCCAATTTTTAAGGGCCTCAAAAAATTATATTATATGGTAGTAGGTCTCTTAAAAAAAATATGATTAAAAAAATCTAAAAAAAACATCTTAATATTTTTTTTAATCTATTTTTATTGTCCCAATTTAAAGTTCGTGTATCTTCTCTTTCTTCTTCCCACTAATTAGAATATGAATATTTTATATGTTTATTACAAGAATGACTATTTTTTATATTATTGATGTTATTTATAATTTAAAAGAGTACTATTTTTTTTAAAAAAAAATTGTATTTTTTTTTAATTAAAGGATTAATTTTTAATTTTCAGTGCAGGGCTCCAAATTGTCGAAACGACATTGACAATAGTGAACAATATAATATTATTATGACATCAAGTAACTCATTCATGAGAACATTGGTCTATGATCCCAACCCAAAATAGAATCTTCACATTATAATCTTCATTTACCCAATAAGAATGAATAAACAATAGCACAAACAATCTCAAAAATTAAATCACATGATTCAAATATATATCAATACAAATCTATCAAGATAGTTAGTAAACGTACCTTATTTTCATGCTCAAAACAATTAAAGGACACCTCACTTTAATCAAGCTAATAAATCTTTATTATGTATTGCATATAAACTTCACATAAAAATCTCAAATACAGTAAATAGTCATGCAAATGTGCATGACTTCTCAAATAAATATTTAGTAGTGGCCAGAGGGTATTCCCTATATACTCATAATAATATATAAACAACATATAAATTTGAGTAATAATCAAATAAATACTAATGAGAATCAAAGAAAATAGAGATGAAAGATCAATAAACTTATCTTTGATATTGCCATAATTTGACATTGCTAACGGCGAACTAAACCATCCTCAGCTGCAAAACCGTAAGCAAGGAAATAAAACCCGAGGCGTGTTGATCACACTGTTCTTAAGGATTTATCCGCCTCATAAGCGCAAATCTTCAGGATTGAATGGATCATTTTCAGATATGAATCATATCCGAGGTAATATAACTAGCAAGAATTAATGTAGAACAAGTTGATGTAAAAACTCATAGACTCAATATGTGAGAGGAAAAAATTGTTCTGCATTTCATTTGTCTACTTTCCACTCTTTATGCTCATACGCAAACATATATAGTGAAATTAAGCAAATTAAAAAGTCCTATTATTATGGCAGCAGAGCATTAACATGTTAGTGGTGGTTCCTATTAATAAGGAATTGTAAAAACGTGTCTTGACTAACCATAATAATAGCACATACTTTTGAAATACATAATTATCTATACTATATATAAAAAGGATACAAAAAAATTTTGGGTAGACTTTTCATAATACCAATAATACCCTTGAATTTTTTTTAGCAACAAAAATCTTTTATTAACAAACTTACCATAGGGGCATGTCTTTATTTATTTTTTGGACATAAGTTAGACACAGCCGCGCCTGCCTGGCCCGCTAGTAATTATAAAAATAATAACCAACAATTATTGTGTCTAATCCAATTCCCTAATTATGGCTTAGTGGAATTAGGGATGGCAATGGATGTCCATAGATGAGGGTTTTACAGTACCCAAACTCACACCCAAAACAATCACCCAAATCCAAACTCAAACCCAAAAGTTGTATGAGTGACAAATCAAAATCCACACCCACACCCATTGGGTTCGGGTTTTTTCACCCAAACCCAAACCCGTAGCAAAAACACGCATAATTAATTATCTGTCCAAACTCGGCCGGAATTCTTTTTGATAAAATGCAAAATGTAGCATAGTAATTAAATTACATAGTTAAACATAAGAAGTTAACATAGTTTGGTGACATTAGTAATTAAATTACATAGTTCAACATAAATTACATAGTGAGTGAAGTGACCGAGTGAGTGAAGGAGGTGTTCAAGTAACTGGGTGAGTGATTCGTGTGAACTATGAAGGAAAATGTGAACCCTAATGATGACACTTATATATATGTTTATGGTTAATTAGGTAATTTTACATATATGGGTGGATGTGTGGGTTTGAGTGATCCCAAATCCACACCTATAGTTTCGGGTGTCACCCAAACTCAGTCAACTCGGGTTTCGCCCGTTGACTTGGGTTTGGGTTCGGGTGGGTCTCTTGGATTTGGGTTTTCCTGCCATCCCTAAGTGGAATAACATGAAGTTGAGTTTGTTGACCAACTGAACTACTATATTTATGTTAAGAATTATACTAACAACACACACCCTAATTTGGGAATTGGAATAGACAGTAAATTTATGTGTTGTTAGTATAATTCTTAACATATACTCCCTCCGTCCCAAAATAACTGACCTAAATTTGACTTGGTGTACTATTCATATGATCTACTTTGATCATATTTTTCTACTTATATGTACATGCAAATATATGCATATGAGATATTGTTTGATTTGTCTCGATGAGTATTTTCAAAATATATATAATTTTTATAATTTTTAATAATAGATAATTTAAGATATTAACGATCAAAATTGTACATTGACAAACGTAAAGGTCTGGGTCAGTTATTTTGGAACGGAGGGAGTATAATATTTTATTTTAGAACCAGTTCAATATAATAAAGCACATAAAATGTTGCATAAGTTATTTTATTGTAAAAAAAAGTTAATAGTTATTTTTTTTTGACACAATATATCCATATTATTCACTTTAAAAAGAGGAAATTCTAGCCATTAAATTATCTGAAATAATAATAATAATAATAATAATAATAATAATAATAAGAAGAAGAAGAAGAAGGATTTAATGCAGTTTTGATGTCTCTATTTTGAAAAACTTGAACTTTTGATCCTCTATTTTAAATGCCAACTTTTTGATCCCCTATTTTGAAAAACTTAACTTTTGATCCCCTAATTCAATTTGGTCAAATTTTTGCTGATGTGTCAAACTTGTTGATGATGTGGCAGTGTCCATGTTGACATGTCATATTGCATGTCATCAATTATTTTTTTAATAATAAATCAATATTTCTTTTTTGACAAAAAATCAAATATTTTTTAAATCAAATAAATTTTTGGATGCTACATTATTATTATTATTATAACTAAAAATCAATAATCAATAATAAAAAACAAAATACGGAGTAATCAAAAACAGAGTGAGAAGCAAAGTTGGTTCACAAATCATGAAACCATAAGAAGAGCAAAATCAATAATCAGTAAATTAACATTGATTCACTTTGTTCTCTCCCTCTCAATCATTGATCGACTTTGTTTTCTCCCTCTCAATCGGCGCTTGATTTATCATCACGTCATCGATTCATCATTCGTGAACACTTCTTCAACCGCGCTCGCGTGAACAATTCTTCATCTACATGGAAAGTGAAGAACTAATTTACTAATTACCGATTTTGCTCTTCTTAGGGTTCCATGATTTGAGAACCAACTTTGCGTTCTTACTTTGTTTTTGATTACTGATTATTGATTTTTTGTTATATAATATATATAAATACATATAATGTAGTATCCAAAAAATTATTTGATTTAAAAAAAAATTGATTTATTATAAAAAAAAAAAGGAATTTGATTTTTTGTCAAAAAAAAATTGATTTATTATAAAAAATTAAAATATTTGATTTAAAAAAATTAATGAATTATCCAAAAATAAATAAAATTGATGACATGGAATATGACATGTCAATATGAACACTACCACATCAGCAAAAATTTGACCAAATTAAGTTGGGGATCAAAAGTTAAGTTTTTCAAAATAGGGGATCAAAAAGTTGACTTTTAAAATAGGGGATCAAAAGTTTATGTTTTTTAAAATAGGGGATCAAAAATGCATTAAAGCCTAATAATAATAATATATCCGGTTGTTATCCTCCTGATTGATTTGCAAGTTTTTTTTGTCACACAGTTATCTCTATATATGGTATATGATTGGTGGTTAGATCAACTGTCCAATGCACAAGAATTATGCCAAAATTGTAACTTTGATTTATTAGAAGGAAAACTAACAAAAAAAGCATTGATAAAGACAATGGATATATCTTACTTGCGTAGTAAGTGGATTTGAATGAAGAGTTTTAATCAAGGAATTAATGATTTGTCTTAAAATTTATTGTTTGGATAAAAAAAAATAGTGGGAGAATTTTTTAAAATCTATGAATTTCATTGGGTATTTCCAATTCACTAATTTAAAGGAATATGAAATACCACCTTTTTACCTGGAATTTCAGAATTCTACGACTTTTCAAAATTCAAGTTGTTAAAAGGTTTTCACATTTAGTTTATTAGACTTAAGTAGTTAGTTAACTCTTCTACCGTGAATTATTTGAAAGAATTCGAATTTAATTTTTGAGGAAAATAATTTTTTGTCAAACCTTATTTACTTTGCAGTTGAGCTGTGGATTCTTCCAAAAATTAAGGGTTAAAACTAAAAAGGTAAAAATAAAAAGAAAATTATACTTCAATTTTCAATTCTCGTTTTTAATACTATTTTGATTTTAGATGTTGACCGGAAAAAAAAGCATTCATTTGATAGTAAAAATTAAAAAGAAAATGTTAAATAAAATAATTTTTTTCAGATATTTAACCTATGACCCATAAAATATTTAAAACGAGACTGACCTTTAAGATGTACCTTAAGATCAAATGTAATACTACTAGTATACTACTCGATCACACGTGGGAGAATGCTTGTCTTGTTTATGAGAGTAATAATATATACTTCCTCCAATCACTTTAAATTTTGGTCACTATTATAAACAAAAGTTAACTACTTTTAAATTAATTAATACTACTATTCCTAATACACCCTTGTTTAATTCTACTTTTTTTGAAGTATTTATTTCACTTTTACACTTTTACGCATTGCAAAAGGGGTAATGTAGTAAATTTAACTTATGTTTTGCATTAAATCAAGAAAATTAACTACACTTAAATAAATTTTTTTGCTAA